>OW388294.1:4310700-4975700 GCA_936450465.1 Gibbula magus
CTTACGCAAACGTGTGTTAACCGCCTTCAAAACAGGTGCAGAAAAAGCAATATGAAAGATCACTTGTAATCAATAGTAAGCTGATATTGCTAGAGTAATGAGAGTTGACTTAAATTTTGTTTTATGAGTCGGCCACCCGACACCCCTAACGACAAATGGACCTGTTCGTCACAATTCATATCCGCCTTCTATATACGTATACAGTGGTATATACAAGGGCCTTTACCAACAGCTTAGTCCCCCTTTTCTACTTAAAATAACGCAACATTAAGCACAAGCTATGCCGATTCCCATGTAAGACTTTATGATGGTGATAAAATATTATCAAGAAACGTACAGACCGAGCTGTTCTTATCAATGAAAAGCAAGGTGCGTCCATGTAGCATAGGGCCAAGTCTATAAGGAGAAAGTTGCATAAACCTATAAGCTTTGATAAAACTAAACTAATGATACGTCATAGGTGTAAACCAATAGATACGTGTATAAATGGTACGTGTGACAAACTTAAAGACTTCACCATGATTGGTCAAAGATTGCTGTCAGAAGATGAAAGAACGATGTCTTTGAATTGTCTGGTGGCGATAATGTGGATCTGGTGTAGTTCTGAGCCACGATGTATCAGTGTTGGCGCCTAGTGCTAGTTACGTATATAAGTTTTCTAGTTAAGAATTAGAGTAGCAAAGTTACGTATATGAGCTAGTTAAGTATTTCAGTTACGAAGTTCAGTATTTGAGTCATCTAGTTAAGTATATGAGGTATCTAGTTAAGTGTAGGAGTGATCATGTACGTATATACGTTATCTAGTTAAATATATGAGTTATTTAGTTAAGTTTATGAGTTATTTAGTTAAGTATATGAGTTATTTAATTAAGTATATGAGTTATTTAATTAAGTATAGGTGTTATCTAGTTAAGTATATGAGTTACTTAGTTAAGAATAGGAGTTATTTATTTAAGTATATGCGTAATTAAGTATATGAGTTATTTAATTAATTATAGGTGTTATCTAGTTAAGTATAAACGTTATCAACGTTTGGTCAATTGTTGCTGAACCATGTATAATAATCTCTGAATATTATAATATGTGAAAAGAGTTACGAACCAGGCTAAACGTTTCAAGATGTATCAACGTTGTATCGGTGTACTCGCCAAGTGCCAGCCAGCACAATTATAAGAGCTATCAACTCTTGGCCTAAGATCGTTGAACTATAAGAGATGCCGCTCAAGGTTATGATGATAATTATATTAATATTAACTACAACATTAAATTATAAAACAAATTTAATCCATTCATTCGTTGAAATGATTTGAATCTTTGATGGAACAACGAACTCAATATCATAATCAGGGTTCATTCAAAGTTAGTTTAATAATTTGCATAGCTTTGTAAATTCAATGAAATACAATTTCTGTAAGTGGTTAACATGAAACAGAATTTCATATTCGTTTTTATGAAATTCCAATGTTGGTCTAACATACAATAAATCGGTAGGATTCACATATTTTCAGTCCGACCACCAAGTAAAAGGAGTTATTGAAAGCTTATGATAACCAAAGTGTGACATGACAACCATTTATTTACATTGTCAACGGGAAGCCAAGCGTGAAACACAACCATATTTGTCTAGTGAAGTGAAAAGGTCATGCGGATATTGAACACCAAACCGTTTGGTTGAGTAGAGGTGAGGGGTGTTGAGCGATGTGAGGTCTAATCAACAGTTAGTTTGGTTGAGTAGAGGTGAGGGGTGTTGAGCGATGTGAGGGCGACATCGTTTCCAGAATAATTCATGCACATCTCAGAGGCTAGTATATCGGTTTATAATCAATAATTTATAATTATAATAAATTAATAATTTATGATAAATAATACATGCCTTGCTGCGATTGACCTAATGCATTCTTTGATGAATGTTGAGTTTGAAGTGAAGTGAGGTGGTGTTGAAGTGAAGTGAGGTGGTATTGAAGTGAAGTGAGGTGGTATTGAAGTGAAGTGAGGTGGTGTTGAAGTGAAGTGAGGTGGTGTTGAAGTGAAGTGAGGTGGTGTTGAAGTGAAGAGAGGTGGTATTGAAGTGAAGTGAATTAAGGTTGAAATGAGTTGTGATGGTGTTGAGATGAAATAAATTTAGTTTTAAGTGATATGAAGTGAGGTTGAAGTGAGGCGAATTTTGGTTGAAGTGAGGTGAGGTGAGGTGGGTTGTTGAGGAAGATAGCAGGAACTTGTGTACCGTTTTATGGACAGAACGTATGATGGATGCATGGTCCGTTTCTTTGCATGGCTTGACCATGGTGTGTGGAAACAAATGCTTCAGTTTAGTGTGCCCTCCTTGGCAGAATAACTCTTGTTTAACTACGTTCACTCTGGTGAATGAGGTGGTTTGGTCATACATGACACACGCAAATCTTCTGTTACCTCTGGATAGGCTTGCCAAGTCTGCCATGACGTTTCTTTCCTCTACCATACCAACTGGAAGTTATGTCTGTCTGTTAGTACTTTGAAATTTTGTGGTAGTTTGTTTTGTTTGGATACATTGCGTCTATAGATCCTTTGTCTCTTTTGTCTGTGGTTGCATACTTGAGACTTTCTTGTAGTGGTCCGATACGATGCCTATCCTTGAACAGTCAGTAAGTTGCCTTGCTACCCAGGCTAGAAATGTGAGATCACTGTACTATCCAAAGGATGACACATTACCTCTTGGTCGTGAATGGACAATTGATGCTCCATCAAACACTTTAGCATCTACTTTAAGAGTATCCTGGAGATTTTCATGCAATCCAAAAGTTCAGATTTGCAAGTTGGAAGTCGGAAGTTTCCATGTTGTTACATAACTGGTGGCCATGGGTGATTTTCGAAATTGAAAATTGTGTCCAATCAGCTTGGCGGAATTGACATGCAATGAATATTTGAGCGAATAGGTTTTCCTCATCTTTGCGAATAACGAATTGTTACTTTTCCTCGGTCTTCACCTTACTGTGCTGTTTCTTGAAAAGTAGTGCATGTTCTGGAACCTGCTTTTGTGTGGTAGGACAATGGTATTTTCGTTGAAATGACACTAAACGAGGTACATCATTTGTTCTAAGAAGTTTTACAGAAGATATGTTTCAAGTGGACTGTATCAGACCTTTTAGTATATAGTATATATATAATTCTCAGCAGTGAAAAAGGTACATGTATACATTAACATTAACTTTACAGTCATGACATTTTTTACTTTATTTAGCTGAATGAATTGAAAATATCATCCTGGGTAAGGCCCCAGAAATGTATATACGCTGAATCTTAAATTAAGTCTTTAAAGAGGTTGGCCTAGTTAACCGATCATGGCAATATCTACATAATAGTATGACGATAACGTTATTGTTGTAAATAATTGATTTCGGTGACTAATATACACTTCTTTTTCCGAAAAAATCAGGTATGTCAAGAGCAGGAACAGGAGGATGACACTCACAACTGAACGCTTTGAAACTCTTTGGACAAAACTGGTTGTGCATAAGGTGGAAGTGGACAGCTGAAGGTCATGGATTCATAATGATAAAACTGCGCAGTGATATTCAAAGTTGTCGTGATGTGATCTTTGCCCCCAAAACTGGGGATGGACACCCAGATCATAAAATTTAATAAAATTAGACAAATGGGGCCATCTACATAGCTAGTTTTTACACACAGATTGTATATTTGCAGAGAAATATCCTAGCCCACGGGATTTTGGATGGTACTAAAAGGAAGAACATTGGTATACACTTAGGTGAATATTGCGGAAGTGTCCAGGTCATGCAGAGAACTGGTGAAACGTGGGTTCAGGGTACACCCAGGGGATAGATCTAGACCCATATTTAGTAAAAAAAATAGAGCCATGGGCTCTGTAGCTCATCAGGATTTGATTTATTATCTAAGGTTGAATATCTAAGTTATCTCAAGTAATACATTGTTAACAAGCAAAAAATAGGTTTTTAGATCATGACCCCTGTGACCCCATTTGGAGTCACGGGGTCATGAAATATACAATTAAGAATCCCCATTGGCCAAGGAGTCTGCACACAACTTTTCAGCTCTCTAGACCTTTTGGAACTTGAGAAGAAGATATGATAATAGGTTTTTAAAGATGTGACCCCTGTGACCCCATTTGGGGTCACGGGGTCACAAAATCTACAATTTAGAATCCCCATGGGCCAAGGAGTCTGCACACAACTTTTCAGCTCTCTAGACCTTTTGGAACTGGAGAAGAAGATGAAAATAGGTTTTTAAGGATGTGACCCCATTGACCCCAATTGGGGTCACAGGGTCACGAAATCTACAATTTAGAATCCCCATTGGCCAAGGAGTATGCACACAACTTTTCAGCTCTCTAGACCTTTTGGAACTGGAGAAGAAGATGAAAATAGGTTTTTAAGGATGTGACCCCTGTGACCCCATTTAGGGTCACGGGGTCACGAAATCTACAATTTAGAATCCCAATGGGCCAAGGAGTCTGCACACAACTTTTCAGCTCTCTAGAACTTTTGGAACTGGAGAAGAAGATGAAAATAGGTTTCTAAGGATGTGACCCCTGTGACCCCATTTGGGGTCATGGGGTCACGAGATCTACAATTTAGAATCCCCATGGGCCAAGGAGTCTTTTCACAACTTTTCAGCTCTCTAGACCTTTTGGAACTGGAGAAGAAGATGAAAATAGGTTTTTAAGGATGTGACCCCTGAGACCCCATTTGGGGTCACGGGGTCACGAAATCTACAATTTAGAATCCCCATGGGCCAAGGAGTATGCACACAACTTTTCAGCTCTCTAGAACTTTTGGAACTGGAGAAGAAGATGAAAATAAGTTTCTAAGGATGTGACCCCTGTGACCCCATTTGGGGTCATGGGGTCACGAGATCTACAATTTAGAATCCCCATGGGCCAAGGAGTCTGCACACAACTTTTCAGCTCTCTAGACCTCTTGGAACTTGAGAAGAAGATGATAATAGGTTTTTAAAGATGTGACCCCTGTGACCCCATTTGGGGTCACGGGGTCACGAAATCTACAATTTAGAATCCCCATTGGCCAAGGAGTCTGCACACAACTTTTCAGCTCTCTAGACCTTTTGGAACTGGAGAAGAAGATGAAAATAGGTTTTTAAGGATGTGACCCCTGTGACCCCATTTTGGGTCATGGGGTAGCGAGATCTACAATTTAGAATCCCCATGGGCCAAGGAGTCTGCACACAACTTTTCAGCTCTCTAGACCTTTTGGAACTGGAGAAGAAGATGAAAATAGGTTTTTAAGGATGTGACCCCTGAGACCCCATTTGGGGTCACGGGGTCACGAAATCTACAATTTAGAATCCCCATGGGCCAAGGAGTATGCACACAACTTTTCAGTTCTCTAGAACTTTTGGAACTGGAGAAGAAGATGAAAATAGGTTTCTAAGGATGTGACCCCTGTGACCCCATTTGGGGTCATGGGGTCACGAGATCTACAATTTAGAATCCCCATGGGCGAAGGAGTCTGCACACAACTTTTCAGCTCTCTAGACCTCTTGGAACTTGAGAAGAAGATGACAATAGGTTTTTAAAGATGTGACCCCTGTGACCCCATTTGGGGTCATGGGGTCACGAGATCTACAATTCAGAATCCCCATGGGCCAAGGAGTCTGCACACAACTTTTCAGCTCTCTAGACCTCTTGGAACTTGAGAAGAAGATGATAATAGGTTTTTAAGGATGTGACCCCTGAGACCCCATTTGGGGTCACGGGGTCACGAAATCTACAATTTAGAATCCCCATGGGCCAAGGAGTCTTTACACAACTTTTCAGCTCTCTAGACCTTTTGGAACTGGAGAAGAAGATGAAAATAGGTTTTTAAGGATGTGACCCCTGTGACCCCATTTGGGGTCATGGGGTCACGAAATCTACAATTTAGAATCCCCATTGGCCAAGGAGTCTGCAAATAAAATTTCAGCTCTGTGGAGTCATTGGTTCTGGAGAAGAAGTCGAAAAAGCGAAAAAGTTTACGGATGGACGGACGGATGGACGGACGGATGGACGGACGCCGGACACCATGCCATGCCATAAGCCCATCGGGCCTTTCAGGCCTGATGAGCTAAAAAATAGAGCCACTGGCTCTGTAGCTTATCAGGCTTTATACATTAACTAATTCAAAATGTCAACTTCAAGGTGAGAGGTACAACAAACAGGAAGCACTTTAAATGGAGAAGATGAAATAGGTCCTTACCCCATTGACCTATCTCTGGGGCCAGATATAAAATCCCCTTCAAATAAAAGACACTTGAACATTTAATTCATCACTGTTGTTTAATTACCTTCCTTTGAAGAGCACATAAAATCTCAAGATGAAAATAGCTTTTCAGGTCGTGACCTCTATGACCCCATTTGGGGTCACACAGTCACGGAATCTACAATTTAGAATCCCCATTGGCCAAGAAGTCTGCACACAACTTTTCAGTTCTCTATACCTTTTGGAACTTGAGAAGAAGAAAAAAAATAGGTTTTTAACCCCTGTGATCCCATTTGAGGTCATGGGGTCACGAAATCTACAATTTAGAATCCCCATTAGCCAGGGAGTCTGCACAAAACTTTTCAGCTCTCCTGACCTTTTGGAACTTCAGAAGAAGATGAAAATAGGTTTTGGGGGTTGTGACCCCTGTGACCCCATTTGGGGTCACGGGGTCACGAAATCTACAATTTAGAATCCCCATTAGCCAAGGAGTCAGCACACAACTTTTCAGCCCTCTAGACCTTTTGGAACTTGAGTAGAAGATGAAAATAGGATTTGTAGGTTGTGACCCCTGTGACCCCATTTGGGGTCATGGGGTCACGAAATCTACAATTTAGAATCCCCATTGGCCAAGGAGTCAGCACACAACTGTTCAGCTCTCTAGACCTTTTGGAACTGGAGAAGAAGATGAAAATAGGTTTTTAAGGTTGTGACCCCTGTGACCCCATTTGGGGTCATGGGGTCACGAAATCTACAATTTAGAATCCCCATTGGCCAAGGAGTCTGCACACAACTTTTCAGCTCTCTAGACCTTTTGGAACTGGAGAAGAAGATGAAAATAAGTTTTTAAACATGTGACCCCTGTGACCCCATTTGGGGTCATGGGGTCACGAAATGTACAATTTAGAATCCCCATTGGCCAAGGAGTCTGCACACAACTTTTCAGCTCTCTAGACCTGTTGGAACTGGAGAAAAAGATGAAAATAGGTTTTTAAACATGTGACCCCTGTGACCCCATTTGGGGTCACAGGGTCACGAAATCTTCAATTTAGAATCCCCATTGGCCAAGGAGTCTGCACACAGCTTTTCAGCTCTGTGGAGTTATTGGTTCTGGAGAAGAAGTCGAAAAAGCGAAAGTTTACGGACGGACGGACGGACGGATGGACAGGCCTGATGAGCTAAAAAGTAACTTAAAATTCAAGAGTAATAAGTAATTATATGTCTACGTTTGATTGCCTTTTTTGAAAGAAATGTTTTACGTTTTAAGCTTGACGAATATCTGAAACTAGACCTACATTTCGAGATCTTGCTTTAAATTACCTTCCAGTTAAACTTTTGAATATAGCCTAAAGCTAGTTCGGGAAATGTAAGAGGAATTTATAGGATTTGTCTATGATAGTTTCAACTAAATGCATGACAGAATATCGGATTCACATTGAAAGAGGATGGGTCAACCCTATCATAGATATCCTATCACAGTTCTTTTTAATAAGGATCTATTTGTTTTAGAATGTTTGTTTAAAAGTCAGTGAGATGTGTTTTCTGGAAATATTTCAAGCCATGTATCGGAGTTGTCACGAATCAAACGATGTCTTAAAATTAATTAATTCTACTATTGTTTTAAAATGGTAAAGATGTATGTTTCTTAATATTGATAGAATGTTTTTCAATTTCAAATGATATGGAAGTTCTCTTACTTAAAAAAAACGTTTTCCCTACAAATCAAAAGTAAACGTAAAGTCACAACACAAAGATTATTCAGAGCAATCTGAAGAATTAGTTCGAAATTAAAGTACAGACACCATCCCCGAGTTTTCACTTGTAACGTCCGAAATACATATGACATTTTAGCCAACATACCCGTACAAAGTTATGACAAAGAGTTTATTTATAAAATAATTAACTTGCATTAACTATTATATACACATACAGAAAGTTTATGTATGTAATTAGCCGATACCATGTCGCAATGAAAAGGCCTACCTTTTAAAGTAGCTTTATAACCTGTTAAATACGGAAAATGCTTTACTACTAAAACATGGTCTATGTTGACAGTAAATTTGACTGGTTCGCCTATGTCATAAAAAAGCAAAAACGGTGCATCGTATTCGTAATGAACGTCTACAGCCCAATAGTGTATGTAACAATATTAATCAAGAATATCATTAAGATCAACTTGTCTTTTTTTCCTTATTAAACGATTTAACTCCAGGAACAAGAGAAGCAATACAAACCCCACACAATGCAAGATATATATATAATTTACGAGTCAGACTAAAAAACAGTTACATCATGTCTACAGAAACAACAAAAATAAGTGTTTATTTTTTAAACATTATCTAATCATGTTTTATAGGGTAGAGAAATGGACGGCCAACCATTTTAAAAGTTATTGTGTCCTGCAGCAATGGTACGTCAATAAATTAAAGTCAAAGAGAATGCACAATGTCGACATTTAAAAAAAATTTCACATTTCATAAAATTTCAATTAAATGTCGAACGCTCTGTCCAAAAACTGGAGAGGTATTTAAATAGGCTATTGCAGCTTGTTTACCAATCCACTTACTGAAATAAATATGTTTCAACCAAAACCATTTTGAAACAGCAATTTCTGCACCTTGTGAATATGTTTGAACATACATTAAATCATAAGCATCCGTACGTATGAATGAAATCGTGTTTACTTCTTTACAGTTTTACACGTATTTGCCAAATACATTTAAAAAAGACTTTATTTGACAGTAGTATTTTGATTTCACTCTTTTGAAAATTCTCTTTCATTTGTTTGATCTTCAATAATAACCTTAATTATGTTGCCATTATAAAAATGTACGCATTGTACGCAACGTATGTATCGTTTTCGTCAGATAAGTATATTGCAAGAATTTTATGACACCCTAATTTGTTTGGCAAATTATTTAGGCACCTTTTTCATTTTATTTCTCCTTCAGCAAAGCTAGTTATGTAAGCATATTAAATATCACAAAGAGTAAATTTTAGAAATCCAGATATTTAAGAACATTTATAGATAGAAAAACTTCAAAATGTAATTTTTTGGGATGTAGCGGTTCTTGTGAAGTCAAAAGTGTCATATAAGAACGGACGACGTTCTGTTCTGTACACCCATCTGTCATTTTGGGCCTTTTGGACTAAAACGGCATTGTCAAACACCAAAAATATGATCTGGTTTTAAATCATTTGGCAAACTATAGTAATATTTAACGCTAAAATGTTATATCTGTCCCTTATATAGCACACCTTTGCAGGATGACGTTCCATGTAAGGTGAATCAGAATGTCTTGTTTACTTTAGTATATACAAGCTGGTACATCTGTACATACAACACGACTTAATTACTACAACACTGCTTTCTATTCCATCAATGATACACGTATCCTGCATGAATGTAGTTTGGCGATGGTCTATCTGCCCCTTCTCTGTCTACAGGTTGTTTCTGGATAGATCGCAATGGAAGCAGGTGTTATTCATTCAGACACTTACTTTGTATCCATTTCCAATTGAAACAAGCAGACAGAGTCGGCCATATCCCCCGCCTTTGGGAAAATTTATTGAAGTATAGTTGTTGAATAACAGTGACTATGAACCTTCTCCTTATAGCCTGATGTAGCAGGATGGATGATGATTTGTTGGCTCAGCAGGGCAGGGATGCCACTCCCTGTAAGGTTTGTAACATATCAAAACAACCGTAGCCCACCCAATATAAGGTTCATTGCAACTGATGGTTATCGTTTGCTGATGATCAAGATGAAAATAGTTTTTTTAGGTTGTGAGCAAAGCCAAGGAGTTTGCACACAAAATTTCAGCTCCTTAGACCAAGTCGTTCTGGAGAAGAAGACAAAATGCGAAAAGTTTACAGACGAACGGATGGATGGATGGACAGACGGACGCCCGACACCGTGCCATGCCATAAGCTAAAAACACATCCATGGCAGTTTTTTAGTTCTGCTCCGGAAATTAATTATTAAGTTATGTATCCATGGAAATGGTAAAAATTAAACAAATTCAATTAAAAATTGTAAAGAAGTTGAAAACCCCAAAAGGCACATCTACACATGATGATTGTTCCACACACTAAGTTTCGTTGAGCTATGTCTTATAGTTTTCGAGTTCTGATCCGGAAATGAAATTCTAAGTTACATTTCCATGGAAACGGTAAAAAAAAAGTAGCTCGAAGAAGTTGAAAACCCCAAAAGGCACATCTACACATGATGATTGTTTCACACACCAAGTTTCGTTGAGATATGTCTTATAGTTTTCGAGTTCTGATCCGGAAACGAAATTCTAAGTTACATTTCCATGGAAACGGTTAAAAAAATAACTCGAAGAAGTTGAAAACCCCAAAAGGCACATCTACCATGATGATTGTTCCACACACCAAGTTTCGTTGAGATATGTCTTATAGTTTTTTAGTTCTGATCCGGAACCGAAATTTGAACGAACCTGTAGAGGTTCTAGATTATTTGAGTAATATCTTCCGTAAGGTACCTTTGCAATTCAATCTCCAATTGAAAATAACACGATAGTTGTAAATATTCCACGACATATTTAGAATAAAAAACCTATCTGACGACGAACCATACCGGCTCAGCCGATCACTCGCCCCTAATGCAACAGCAAGGGAAGGGACGTAACTCGTGATGGCTTACCCAAACCGCTTCACTTTCAAACAATCTAGAGATTTAGACAGAATGAAAGGGGTGGGATACAATAGAACGGGAGGTGTACCTTACGGAAGATATTACTCAAATAATCTAGAACCTCTACAGGTTCGTTCAATTATTTTTCGTAATATCTTCCGTAAGGTACCTTTGCAAGCAGACTACCAAAGAAAAGACAATGGTAGCGGCATTCTGTCAAACCAAAAGGTAAAAAACCTCGCTAAGAGCACTAAATTAATAAATAGCTCTTGATTTACTCACCGTCTTTAGCGTGACGAAAGGCACGGCAGGCGAGCGAGGTTGCAGGGTAATTGGGTCGGAGTACAGACCAAGCTGAACACAGCGATTACAGTCATTTTTTAGCCTAAAAATACCCCCCCCCCCCCCCCCCCCCCCCTTTTTGAAAAAAGGAGTTAGCGGGGAGACAAACGTATACCCTCTAATAGAAATCCACCGAAAACGGCGGAAGACCTCTGACTTGACAGTGCAGTACGTGAGGTGTCAAGTGACCTCCACCAAAGTTAGGGGTGATTGAACGTGCATGGGTAAAACCCGACCAAGTCGGCACTGTGAGACCCAAGCCGTGAAAAACTAAAATAACCCACAACCATAGAAAAAACGTTGAAAATCGTAAAACGATAAAAAACGAGAACTCTGCCCACCGGAGAGAACTGCCTGACCAAACCGAGCACGCTCCCTAGAGTGCTTGTCGAGTTGGTAGTGCTTGATGAACGTACTCGGTCGGCTCCAAATTGCCGCTGAGCAGATCTCTTCGATGGGCAGGGCTGCGGCGAACGCCTTCGACGTTGCTACTGCTCTAATGGAATGAGCCCTCAAACCTTCAGGCGGGGACTTTCCCGTGTGAACGTAGGCCATGTAAATGGTGGAAACCAACCATCTGGAAATCGTTTGTTTGCTGGCTGGCAAACCCGCTCTTCCACCACCATAGCAGCAGAACAGCTGTTTATCCTTGCGGATGTCCTTCGTACGCTTGATGTACAATCTCAGTGACTTGCGAACATCAAGCACATGTGCATGAGAACTCACTGAGGCGCTAGCCGAGGTGGCTTGACGTAGGACTGGAAGTTCAATGGGAGCTGTCACATGAAAAGTGTGGTCGACCTTGGGACGGTAAGACTCCGGTAGTCTAATGCTGACTCTGTCCTTGTGGAAGACAGTCAGCTCGGGATCGGCAGACATTGCATGAATATCGCCTACCCGCCTACCGGAAGTAACCGCCACCAAAAAGGCAGTCTTCCAACTCAGAATCTGGAGGGACAATGAAGACGGGGACAGAAAAGCTGCCCCAGACAGCCAGTCTAAGACAACAGAAAGGTCCCAGACTGGGCTGAGCCTTCTGACAGTAGGACGGATTCTGTCCACACCTGCTAAGAATCTCTGAACGAGAGGATGCGCCCCCAAGAGCGCCCCGTCGACAGGGATATGAAACGCTGATATAGCTGTTGAATACCCTCTGACTGTAGAGGCGGCAAGGCCAGCCTCAAGTCGTGACTGAAGGAACTCAAGCACAGTGACTAGAGTCGTAGAAAAGGGATCGAGATCCCCTCTATCGACACACCAGCGCGCGTAGCAGGCCCATCGATCCTCATACTGTACATTTGTCGAATCCCTCCTCGAAGCCAGAATTGTGTTTGCAACTGGTGCAGGAATTCCGCTCTCCTGGAGGCGATTCCGGACAAAGGCCAAGCCACCCACTGAATCCTGGGATTCGGGTGGGGCTGGCCGTCCTGAGACAGTAGACCTGGACGACACGGTAAAAGCACGGGTGGTTGTACTAACCCTCCGAGCAGAACTGGGAACCAAATCTGCGACGTCCACAGAGGTGCTAGAAGCACTAGTAGCCGTGCAGGTTGCAGATACAGATGTAACAACACCTTGTGTATCAGAGGCACTGGTGGGAAAGCCCACAGGACTCTGTCCGTCCAGTCTATCTGGAAAGCATCGGCCGCCACCGCCCTTGGGTCGGGGACGCGCGAGCAGAACACTGGAATCTGATTCGTCACTCCAGTGGCAAACAGATCCACCTGGAACGACCCGTACAACTGGGAGATAATCCCGAATATCTCCCAATCGAGCATCCACTCGTGTGGGGCTAGGATTCGGCGGGACAACGCATCTGCTCTGATGTTGTCCACCCCCGGGAGATAGACTGGGATAACCAGTATGTTGTACTGGTCGCACCACAGTAGGAACTGCCACGCTTCCTGAAGCAGCGACGGGGAAACTGTGCCCCCCTGCTTCTTTATGTATGCCATGGCGGTCTGATTGTCCATCTCGAGACGGACGACCTGACCCCTGACCTGAGGCAGGAAGCGCTGAAACACCATTCTGCTCTCAATTCCAGCACATTTATGTGCAAGGAGGTCTCCTGCTCGGTCCAGAGACCCGAAGCAGTGAGCTCGTTCGATACTCCTCCCCACCCCGCGAGTGAGGCATCTGTTTGGACTGTGAGAGAAGGGGTAGGAGTCTCCAGGGGAAAGCCCCTTGTGAGATTCCCGACCTCTGTCCACCACTGAAGGTTGGGTGTCAGCCACTGTGGAGTGACAAGAACTGTCTCGTAACTCTCTGCATAGTCCAGAGACTCGCCAGGGCTTGCTGAACGGGTCTCATTCTCAGACGAGCCCGCCAGACAACATCTAGGGTCGCCGCCATAATCCCCAACAACTGTAGCCACTGACGTGCCGACAGTTTGGGTCTCTCGAGAAACTGAAGAGCAGCTCTCTGAACATTGGCGATGCGATGCTGAGCCAGGGAGACAATCCCCTGCTCTGTGTTGAACCTGGCTCCCAAGAAGACAAGATCCTGCTAAGGGGACAGTTCTGACTTCTTGAGATTGATAACCCAGCCAAGCCTGATCAGCGTATCCAGTATGAAGCGAGTAACTTCCTGGTTGAGCGCCTGAGACAACGCTCTGATCAGCCAGTCGTCCAGGTACGGGTGGCAAAACCTGCCCCGTGCCCTGGCAACCTGTGCTGGGATCAACATCAGTTTGGTGAATACCCTCGGCGCTGTAGAGATGCCAAAGGGAAGCACTCGAAACTGGTAACATTTCCCGTCGAAGGAGAACCTGAGGAACTTCCTGAACTCGGGGTGCATAGGAACGTGCAGATATGCGTCCTTTAGGTCTATCGAAGATAGCCACTCCCCTGTTCTCACAGATGAGATCACTGAACGCAGTGTCTCCATCTTGAACGACGGTACTACAATCAACTTGTTCAAGTATGACAGGTTGAGAATGGGCCTGAATCCCCCGTCCTTCTTGGTTACAATGAAGTACGTCGAGTAATAACCCGCGTTCTCCTGACCCTTCGGGACTACCTCGATAGCCGATTTGTCCAGCAAGGCTAGGAGCTCAGTTCGAAGTATGCTGGCCTTCTCCTGAGATGCCGGCACCGGAGTATGTCTGACACCCGAGAAGGAGGGGGGGCCATGCTTCCACTGAGGGAGATGGCCATCCCTGAGCGTGGACAGTACCCAGGGATTGGACGTAGCCTCAGACTCAGTCGGCCACCAACAGGGATATGCGGCAAAAGGCAGTGAGTACCGACCCCTGACAGTGTCTCTACTGCAGGGGGCGGGACCACCTGGGGCACCCACGGAAACTGACGGCCTATTGGGAAGTCTTCTGCTTCCCCCTGGCGGCCCGAAACTGCGAGTTTTTTCCCCTGCCTTTGTTGCCCTTCTTGCTTTTGCTCTGCTGAAACATGGGCGTCTTCCATGATTCAGTGTTCTGAGCCGGCGCATCAGAGTAAGCATTGGCAAGGACAGAGGGGCGTTTTTTGGACGACTTAGGTTGCTTCTCAAACAAGGTTTTGGTTTCCTTGATGAAAGCCACTGCGTCAGCCGCCTCCTTCACTACCTGCTTCGCATTCGGGAAGAGGGAGCCCCCCATCCTGAACGGAAGTGCTAGTAGTGCCGATTGGGTGTCGGCCGAATATTTCGAGCACGACAGCCAAAGCCTGCGCAGGCCCATAACTGCGCACATGGCCTGGGAGGCACAGCTCCTGATGCTGTCCCTCGCCAGGAAACCATGGATTTCCGTCAGCTGCGCCGGGAGTGAGGGCTGAGAGCTCACACTCGAAACCGGACCAGTCAGCTTCCCCTGCATCGTAGCAAGGTAGGCTGACTGTACGGCCAGTCTCAGCTGTTGGGCTGCATTCCGATACTGCTCCTCAAAGGAACGGTAAACAGCCTTAAGCGTGAGACCGGACATCCGGAAAGGCGGCAGCCGCCGGCCCTTCTTGGACTGAGCCAAGGTGGGGTTAGACCCCCGCAAGGGTGACGGAAGCATACACACACTCGTCCACCTCTGGAACACCAAAGAAATCCTCCTCCCCCATAGGATCAGTTCGGGTAAATCGAACTTGGTACAAGTACCCGACAGGAGGGGATCGATCATTTCGGCGACCAAAGACGGCAGTACGCGGAGCCGAATCTGAGACGTCTTCGCTGCAGCGAAGGCGTCACCCGGAAGGCGGAACTCACACGAGTCCGACGACTCGACAGGGAGGACTGTTTGCGGGATAGCCTGTGCAAGCTTCTCCCTAAACTCCTTCATGGATTTGGCAAACGTGGGAGCTTCGTCGAAATCGACCTCCATGTCGTCCTCATCCCGGAGATCAGAATCCGAAGACTCGACATCCTCGAGAATTGGATCCTGATCAACAGGAGGAGTCGCCTGGCGCTCCACAATGTTTGCCCCATCCACACCCTGTCCGGTCACCTGACCCCGGTTCCGAGACTCGACCGAAGGGGGCACCTGAGTGACATTCGGTAAGCTCTTGGGCGTGACCAGGGGCTGAGTGACGACGGGCTCGAGGCCCGGAATCAACAGCGGCCCCTGGGCCAGGGTACTCGAAGGCAACAGGACAGTTCCTGCGACTTGAGTACCGAGGTCAGAACTCGCGGACCGGGCTAGGCCTGGCCGGAGAACTGCCTCTGGGTAGAATATCCTCCCTCGGCCTCTGCCGAGTTCGGAATAAACCCCCTGTGATTGTACGAGACCTCGGCCAGAGCCAGGCTCGATACGCACACCCGCAGAAGGCACGGTGACAGCCTGAACCTCCTGTCGATGACCAAACTCCTCTCGGAGCCCGTCAATCGACTGTCGGAACATGCTAGTCATCGAATCCATCTGCCCTGCAAGCAATTGTTGTAAAACATTCATGGTAACATTGTTATCAGTGCAGGTGTTTGTGTTGGTGTTGGTGCTGGTGCGAACCCTGGGGTCAGAGGTCTTCTGCCGCTTCCCAACCTCTGCATTAGAGGAAGAGTTTGACGGTTTCGAAGACTCTTTACCCTTCGACTTACTCTTGGAAGGTGGGATAAGCCCCGCAAAATCCTGCTCCTGCTCCAGAGCCTGTCTGAAAAACACGAAGTCTTTCTTCCTGGTCTTCTGTGTTTTCGGTGAGAAGCCCAGGCAAATAGGACAGGCATCCTCGTCATGTGGAGACTGGGCGAGGCATTGCAGACACCATTTGTGCGAGTCTGCCGGGGGTAGTGAAGAATCGCACCCCTCACAGAAAGTGAGTGTCTGTAAAACAGACACACAGAATCGTAGAGGGGTGTGTGTGCATATATATACATGTGTAAAATTGAATGATTTAACACATAAAAATATGAATAACCAATCGCAAAGGCGTAAAGCAAAAAACTAAACAGCCGCGAAAATAGGATATATATATAAAAAAAGAAATTATATATATAAACAGATAAACAGAAAGGTGTAAGCCTAACTTCACCCTCTCTGTAAAGAGGTTGAAAAAACACAATAATTTTTCCGAAGTAAAGTATATGGACAACGGATAAAAAATTATGTAAATTTCAAGCATAACATACATAAAAGCAAATATATATATATATAATATAATGCGAAATACGATGAATGCGAAACGTGGAAAGAAATTACGGCGATATTGAAACCACGACCAGTGCAAGTCTAGCTTGCCACGTGAATATCGACCGCATGGTTAACACACGAGGTGTGAAAAAAACGATAATTACAACATGTGAGATAAAAAATAAATGCGGTAATATAACGCCTTTGCGAGATAAGTAAATTTACCACACATACATTCTCTTTCTCTGTCATTTTCTTGCTAAACTTTTTTGGAGAACTCTCGAAGAAACGTGTTACTCGTAATGACGATAGTTTGAAAGTGAAGCGGTTTGGGTAAGCCATCACGAGTTACGTCCCTTCCCTTGCTGTTGCATTAGGGGCGAGTGATCGGCTGAGCCGGTATGGTTCGTCGTCAGATAGGTTTTTTATTTTAAATATGTCGTGGAATATTTACAACTATCGTGTTATTTTCAATTGGAGATTGAATTGCAAAGGTACCTTACGGAAGATATTACGAAAAATAATCTAAGTTACATTTTCATGGAAACGGTAAAAAAAAATAACTCGAAGAAGTTGAAAACCCCAAAAGGCACATCTACACATGATGATTGTTCCATACACCAAGTTTCGTTGAGATATGTCTTATTGTTTTTGAGTTCTGATCCGGAAACGAAATTTAAGTTACATTTCCATGGAAACGGTAAAAAAAAATAACTCGAAGAAGTTGAAAACCCCAAAAGGCACATCTACACATGATGATTGTTCCACACACCAAGTTTCGTTGAGATATGTCTTATAGTTTTGAAGTTTGAGGCCGGAATGCAAAAGCCCGGACGCACAGACGGACAGACGGACAGAGCTCATTTCTATATCCCACGCCAACTTCGTTGTGGCGGGGGATAATAAGGCAATTATTATGAGGATGAGAGTTCTGCATCCAAATACACACACACACACACACACACACACACACAGATATATTATACATAGATATATACAACATTTAAAAAATAGAGCCATGGCCTCTGTAGCTCATCAGGAGATAATAAGTGGGGTATGTTATGGAGTGGACTTTATAGCAATGGTCAGATAATGGAATGTAGTAATAAGAATCTAGGTAGTGAAACGATTAAAGCAGTTTAAAAATATTTTGTTACCATAACTTTGCCAATCTGCTATATATATGTGTTGAAAGAGCAACACAAAGCTTGGAAATAAATTGCTGGTATCAAACATATAATAATGTGGTGGAGAGATCATACTATTTTTTAAGATCGTACACACATTATATAATAATGAATATACCGGGTACAATTCTTTGCATACAATTCACCACTGTAAGCTATTGCAATAATGGCCTGGGGCTGTAGAAGAAAATGAAAAAAACCTTTTTAGGTCATGACCCCTGTTAATTATTATCAAAATTGGTTACACATAAATCAACATTCGTTATGAATATCATACACCTTTGCATTATATTGTTTTAATTCTTAATTGCATTATGGCAATACCAACATTTATTACATAATGAATAGGAGCCTCAGTTTTTGAAAATCCCATTTCTCATAGGCTCCATTTCAATACTTAATAAATTGGTGAATTTTTTTTAGTAAATTCTTTTTCACCATTTCTTATAGGCTCCTTTTCAATATTTGATAAAATGGTGATATTCTATGAATAAATTCTTTTTTAGAGTCAGTGGAAGACTAAAGCAGTCTCACGCACAGTCTTTGATAACACAGTGCTGCACAGTAGTTTGAAGTAACCTGAAACCTCTGTGTAACTATCAGTTTTCATCCTTCTGCCAGGAAGAGGTCAACACAATGCAATTACATAACATGCAGACACTGGACTCACAGCCAGTAAAATTTATATGTTAGATGCAGTTTTTCCTACAATTAATTATTTTTCTGTACTGAAGAAGATGATGAAAATAGGTGTGATGTCACAATCTCATATAGCTACTTCTTTTATAGTCCTATGTTATCACCAGTCATCACTAGTCATATTCAGTTCACATATCTCATGTAAAATGAAAAATTTTAATTCATCTTCAAGTTATTCCTTCAAAGGGTATTCAATAGTTCTCATTTCAAATAGATTCACATTAAACATGTCCATGATGTAGACATCTATCTCATTTCTTGTTCCTATTGAATAAAATTAACTGCAAAGTTAATAGAAAACTAAATCAGTTATAAAGTATAAAATATAATATAAATAAGGTATACCAAATTGACTCGTACTGGAAATTCTCAATAATTAATTAATTAATTCTCCAAATAATTACACAATATCATGAGATATTAAAAAACTCCATTATTTACTCTTAAATTACAAAGAACATAATATTAGATTTAATAAAAGATTCTGTATTAAGTCTTTAGAATACTTTTAGACTTGTGTACCTTTATCAGCAAATTCACTTGCAAAATACAAATAATTACTCATATGTGAAATGTGAGACAAAGATAAAATATGACTTATAATTTTTGTTAGACCTCCAATTCTAAGTTTTTAATTCTAAATATCTCTTTTTCATCAGACATATTATATTCTCAAAGCACATGTTAGAACTCTCACATCAGAAAGATGAAATGCCTTTAACTCAGCTGTTTTCTTTAAAATTACCTCCCTTACCTAATTACTGATTGAAGTGCACATATAATCTCAGAAAGATGCTGTAAACTGAAATAGGCTTTTAGGTTATGATCTCTGTGACCCATATTTGGGGTCACAGACTCACCAAATTTACAATTCAGAATCCCTTACAGCCAAGGAGTCTGTACATAAAATTTCAGCTCGCTTGAGCCATTGGGACTGGAGATGAAGATGAAAATAGCATTTTAGGTCATTGCCTCTGTGACCCAATATTTGGAGTCTCACTGTCACCAAATTTACAATTTAGAATCCCCTTCAGTCAAGGAGTATGTACATAAAATTTCAGCTCTCTACGTTCATTGGGACTGAAGATGATGAAAATAGTTTTTTTTAGGTAATGACCCCTGTGAGCCACACTTGGGGTCACAGGGTCACCAAATCTACAATTTAGAATCCCTTTCAGCCAAGGAGTCTGTACATAAAATTTCAGCTCTCTGGAGTCATTGGTTCTGGAGAAGAAGATGAAAATAGCTTTTAAGGTTATGACCCCTGTGACCCACATTTGGGGTCACAGGGTCACCAAATTTACAATTTAGTATCCCCTTCAGCCAAGGAGTCTGTACATTAAATTTCAGCTCTCTGGAGTCATTGGTTCTGGAGAAGAAGTCGAAAAAGCGAAAAGTTTACGGACGGACGGACGGACGGACGGATGGACGGACGCCATCCCATGCCATAAGCCCATCGGGCCTTTCAGGCCAGATGAGCTAAAAAGTTGGACAAGTATACAGTCACAAATATAAAAAAAAGTAAAAAAAACACAGAGCCATTTTTACTCCAACATGTTTCATTGGGATCATCATACTCCCTGATGATACATATATACATACATATATACATATATATATATATATATATATATATATATGGCCACCTTGTTGATGCACAGTATGAATTGGCACCATCGTCCAATGAATATTTAAGCTTTTATCCGATAAACTGTTTCTGTGGCATGGCAATTTTATACATTCAAATGACTTCTTGTTCTTCTGATGCTAAGTTGGAATGTTTCCGACTAAACACACACATGTTGATCACACAGTGCAAACTCCTATCAAGAAGAGTGATATTCCTGTAATGCTGTCTGTATGTATCAATATATACAGACTGTAAACAAAACAAGTTCATGGAATATGGTGTCTCTATTCTTTTAGTAGTTGAGTTGAGTTGAGTTGAAATCAGGTCATGCACTCGTTAGTGAAAGTAACTTGATCATTTGCAAGCTTACCAAAGAAAAAACGCAAATTGTAACGGAAAGAATAGAAATGCATACAGAAAGAGACGAATTTGCAGCGTAAATAAGCGATACGGAATGAAAAGACGCGAATCCGCACACAAAAGAGACAATCAGCAATTATAAATACACGAGGACGCAAAATGAAAGACGCGATGCGCAACATTGTGACTGCGCATGCTCAGTAACCAAAGCGAAGCAAAATATGACATTTCTCCGATGTGATGAAGGCTGTTGATTTATTTCATGAACATTCTAGTAAACCATTTCCACCCTTCTTTAATTCATAAAACAGCATGAAACGAGATGTAAGAAGCAGAAAAGGCATTTCAACTTCCCAGTCGACGGGGTCAAACATTCATCCACCATGTTTTAATTGGACAGCGCATGCGTAGTCACAGTGTTGCGCTTCGCATCTTTCATTTTGCGTCCTCGTGTATTTTTAATTGCTGATCGTCTCTTTTGTGTGCGGATTGGCGTCTTTTCATTCAGTATCGCTTATTTACGATGCAAATTCGCCTCTTTCTGTATGCATTTCGATTCTTTCCGTTGCAATTCGCGTTTTTCTTTGGTAGGCCTGATTTGACCTTACTGGAAGAACTGCTAAACTGACTATAGACTGTGATCAATGTACTTTGTTATTCACATTTTCACCACCCTTGGTATAAGTACAAAAATAACAACAAGAATTATTTCAATATTTTATGTTTTTACTTACAAGCATGATACATGGGTAATGATTTAACATTTGTTTATGGTGTGAACATATTAGGAATGTAAAATTCACATTCAATATTCTCTTTAATGCATAACTACAGAAAGTTCATCATAAAAATACATCTAAAATATATCATTTGATCACATTGAGAAACTGGTCTACAATATATTTGAGGACTTCAATACAGAAATCACTGACTTCAAACATGATCAGCAAACTGCCATTATTATTGATAAAAGAAGATTGAATGAAACAATGTCAAAATTACAGTTATTTCAGTTTATAAGTTTGTTCTTTATTAAGATTGGACAATTACCTTTCACAGGATAATATTGACAATTGAGAAGAAAGCCAATGATTTCAAGCACAAAATATATATACAATCTCAAATCCTTTTATAAATCATTGTTTATTATCTCTTCTCAATAGCTGCAAGAAATAAAACTGGGGTATCACAATTACATGGTTTCTTAAAATCAATAGAAATATTTAAAAATAATTTTAGCCTTATATTATTCTTTTTTTTCTTGTATATATATATATTATATAATATCAGGCACATTTGATCATAAAGACAAAATAGATAAGACTTCAATTCTTCAATGTATTAAAAGAGTCATATAAACTTCTTTTTGTTTCTAATCATAAAGAATATTAATGGTCTCAACTGAATATCATATTCTGTATCACAGTTCAAGAAAATTATTTACATTGTTACATTTTATTTTAGCTCACATGATCAAATATTTTACTACGATTTTCATACATGTCATTAAATTCGTGCCACACAATGGTATGAAAGGATTAAATATTGACTGCATTTCCCAAAATTACCGCTCTCAACATCACCACTGTTTCATCAAATGAGAAGCAACATAAGATTGAAGTTATCAAATAATAATGGGGATAATTATTGTAAAAATAAAAAATTTGGTTTACTGACCACAAATGGATAGTTTCATTATCAACATTTAGCATAATTTGCATGTCGGTCCAAAGACTCCATCTAATTCCTTGCAATTTGGTTGGTCTAAAATTTTTCTTAAATTCAAAATATGAAATAAAATATTTTTGAACATTTTGTAAAATGAATTTCTGTTAAAAACTCTCCATTTGTGAGAAAACATCACCACTTAAACAGAACATAACAGATTTGGGATTCTATCTGGAAATAAAGACAGAATAGTTTGGTCTTACGTTATATTATCTCACAAGAGGTTGCCTGAAAACACAACAAAATATTATGACGATTATAAACAATCTCATAAACAATGAATCTGCACATCCTAAAAGCCTGACTGAGAATGAGTAGGATAATGAGTGATATGACTGAACATTTTCATATTAGCACTATAACAGGTTCATCAATGGATAATAAAAACATCAATTCTTCAATAAGAGAAACAAAAATAATGATGAAAAAAATATATTTAGCTATCAATTAAATAATTCAAGAAGCAAGCGAAAAAAGGAAGAGCAATGACAGAGAGAATTAAAATTATCATATTGAGATGATCATCATTTTCAACAATGGAAACATTTGTGGATCAAACCATTTGTTTTCCAAAGATAAAATCACCCAAAAACTGGCTTAATATCAGTTCAGGATATCCAAACATTGAAGCAATTTGTGTAAACAAAACAAGTCCAAATAACACATTTTGTTAAAACATCACCAAGATTGTTTTCAAATTTACTTCTATGATAATGTTTAAATTGACTTCATGGGCCAATATTGGTATTATACTAAGTGAACATATTAAGGGAACATCAATAAATGCTAAGACTGTATACTAGAACCTCAGTATTAGCGAACAATCTACTTTATCCCATTGTTTGAACAAGAAAGAGTGATGTATCAAAGCAGGACTTGAAAGTAAACGTTGACATGCAATCCATCGTTTCATTTCGTCCACAAGGAACAATACTGACAGACAATGGGAGGCTACAATCAGCAAGGAATTTCACCATGAGGCAGATGGTAAAAGTATCGACAACCCTTAGTATCATCTCCCAGCTTAGGAATAAATTCTACATAAAATCAGGAGGCATATCATGGAAAAACCAACCTGTTTTTTTTTAATTTTGAAAATGTCCTGAAATTGCTAAGGAATTTCCTTAAAAAGTAACTTCAGTACAACAACCAATCTCTGGATAACGATTGCTCTCAAAATCTGACAAACAGCATTTCAAAAACATTTCTGTCTAAACTATTTAGCCTTACCATTTGGTTTTGAGATTTAGAGTTGGGTTAAAACATCCAAGGTGCATTAAAATACACATTAAAATAAAGAACAAAACGGTCAACACTAACAGGCGAGGTACCAATCTATTCTTCAACATTTTTCTCACACAAATCTCTATAGAGAAAGGCGTTCCCTAAATTGAGCACTGAGTATATATATACATATTCATAGACAAATAAATGTCACAGCTTATGATAAAATATATACTTTGGACTTCCATATACCAGTCAAAATACAAGTTCTGCTTATTTATAAGGAAGGATTATGGCAAAAAGCAAGGCAAAGGCCACTGTTTATTATGAAAGTTTTACTAGAAGATTGCTATGATGTCAGCACCCATGAGGCTAATTATGCATTATATTTCTTACACCGACAAATCAATGCACTCAAGCAGTTTGATAACATTCTCATATACATGCTACAAAATATCAAATTAAGTTCTTAATGAAAGGATTTTCATTTAGAAATTACACATGGAAGTAGCCAAGGTTCTCCAATGACAACAAGTCTTTATCTAATTTACTGAATTTTGGTAGTGTTAAATTGTTAATATAAACTGCCTTAATATTCAACTGTTTTAAAAAGGCATAGTTAAGTATAATAATAATAAGGGCATTTGTAATGCGCTGAAATTCCTCACCACAGAGGGGCATGCTCAAAGCGCTAGTTCTCCTTATATGTAAACTTCCGACTTGTCTTGACTATATGCAAACTACGTTGTGTATGTTATAGTATTTTATCTTTCCTTTCAGTTAAATACTCGTTTTTGATTGGCTAACGGTCGTTTCGTTTTTCCTTATGTACCCCGTCAGTCTCATGGTGTAAAAATTTCATGTATCCCGCTGCCATAGTAACAGCTCCTAGCTAAGTGTAGGTGTTGCATTATGGTCAGATGTTGTTATAAAATGCGCACACAGTGTACAGAGCTTTTAGCAGTTCGATCAGCTGTTTGCGAGTCTATTAATAACAAACTTATTTTCCCCTCATTTGCTGCTTGGTTTGGAAACAAATCTTATTTTGCATTGCTTGCACACTCAATTAAACTAACATTAACTTGTTTTAAGGCATTTAAAAGTTTGTAATAATACGTTAAACAACTTTTAACATTTCAGTTGAGACCGATGACGCCATTTTGTTCACGTTTAGGGTCAAGGTCATTCAAGCGATATCAGCTGATCAGTCACTCGCAGTCAAAATGCAATAACTACACTAATACTAATTTTAATGACATGACGGAAAGATAAATACGTTGCATACTTCTCCCTCAGGTAATACGGTCTGAAGGCTCAGGAGACACTGGTACAATGATGGTACATGAGACCGTATTACCCTAGTGAGAAGCATACAACATATATTGTATACCGGTACACAATAACTCCTATAAAGCTTTTGTACTCTAAGAATAAACACCATAAGAACTTGCACATATGTTGTACACTACTGCAAATACAAAAGTGTAATAATAAACCCAAGTAGTTGTGAATCAATTTATCCTAGACTTTGTTGACCTTGGTAAGGCATTTATCTTTTGTTTTCCTTGTGTCAATGTATGTTACATCTCTGTGACCGTGAGAAACCTTCTCATGCCTTAACTCTACCTAGTGTGCATCACATCAAACATAACAACACTGTGACCATTGACTTTCTTGCAAGATAAATCACTCATTTTGGATCCCCCTAACACACAACCTAACTTGCGTTACTACATAACACTGTAAAGTATCGCTACCTCTATCCCTTTCTCATAGAATGTGTCAAATAAACATTACAACTGTCCAACCACATCGTCCTATAAAACATCCCAATCTCCTACAACCATATAACACGATAAATTATTTATATCTTCTTTTCTTACTGTGTAAAACAAACAACATTACAACTGTGTAACCATATCTTCCTGTAAACTATTGCTATCCCAATCAGTAATCGGTGAGTTAACAGTGAATTGTGGTGTATGCATAACTTCCTGTTTAGTACTGCTACTCCCCTCCCTCTGCCCATATACAGTGTTAGCACAGTGCACCTTCATACCCCCCTCCCAAACCACTGGACTGAGAGTTAACAAGAAGTCCTCGTAACGCCTCCCCATCCCTGGACTGAGAGTTAACAAGAAGTCCTCTTAACGCCTCCCCACCCCTGGACTGAGAGTTAACAAGAAGTCCTCGTATCGCCTCCCCATCACTGGACTGAGAGTTAACAAGAAGTTCTCGTAACGCCTCCCCATCCCTAGACTGAGAGTTAACAAGAAGTCCTCGTAACGTCTCCCCGTCCCTGGACTGAGAGTTAACAAGAAGTCCTCGTAACGCCTCCCCGTCCCTGGACTGAGAGTTAACAAGAAGTCCTTGTAACGCCTCCCCGTCCCTGGACTGAGAGTTAACAAGAAGTCCTCGTAACGCCTCCCCGTCCCTGGACTGAGAGTTAACAAGAAGTCCTCGTAACGCCTCCCCGTCCCTGGACTGAGAGGTAACAAGAAGTCCTCGTAACGCCTCCCCGTCCCTGGACTGAGAGTTAACAAGAAGTCCTCGTAACGCCTCCCCGTCCCTGGACTGAGAGGTAACAAGAAGTCCTCGTAACGCCTCCCCATCCGTGGACTGAGAGTTAACAAGAAGTCCTCTTAACGCCTCCCTGTCCCTGGACTGAGAGTTAACAAGAAGTCCTCGTAACGCCTCCCTGTCCTTATATCTACTTTTACCAGCAGGATGCTCCCCTAGAGTCTGCTATTTTGCTGAGTGTCATCATCGGCTTGTTTCACCTACACAATAGCTTCCATTTCCAGATCATCTTCCATGCCCAACAGGCTCTTATTGTCCGGTCCAGGACTCGGCTTCAGTTTGCTGAGTCTCGAGAGGATACTGCCCTGCTTGCTGTTCCGCATGAACACTCTGTCCTCGTCGAGACCGCGGTGAAGCGAGATGTCGTCCAGCTCCTGGTCCTCCTGGTACCGCTTGGCGTACTCCTGCGTCATCAGGTGCTCCTTCTTCGGCTTCTTGAACCTGTCGAGGGAGGGGTCGGTTTTGTTGAGGTCAGCTTCATTTTTAATTTACGTAATCTTTATGTTTGTTATTCAGATTTGCACAAATATAACAGACTTTTAATTTAGTTTTTCTGTGCTCACGTAACAATGTAATGTGCGCTGCTAAGCCAGCAGGGAAATGTTAAGGAAATGCAGCAAGGCTTAAATTAGACATGGAGATTAGACTTAAGCTTGATACATTGTCTTAGAAAGTGATATCAGAGAAGAAACATGAAATGAGACATAAATATACTTCAACACAACATACATTTATAAAGTACATTTAATGACAACAATTGCACTTCACAATGCTATCACACTAGAAACATTTTAAAAGAATAAAGAACAACTCTATGATTGATTGGTCATTGATTAAAAAAAGAAATTATCTAATGGATAGAAATTCTTAACTCAAGGACATTTTGAATGTTGTACTACTTACAGTTTAAGGAGTAGGGAAGCACTGACGACAGACACCGACGACATGGCCATGGCTGCTGACGCCATCCAGGGCTTGAGGGAGAGACCGAACGGTACAAACACTCCTGCAACACCCGTAGGAAGTAAATGATTAGCCAGATTGAAGATTACTTAAGTTTAATTAAATACCATATGGATGAAGAAGTAATCTTTTCAGCTTTTACATTAAACAGTGAAAAAATATGACGTCAAATAATAGTCTTAAAATGAAGAAGATGTCATTATCAAAATCATTGATTTAATTTCCTGCCTTGATTTTTATATATTAAGTCATTCTTACTGTTAAGGATATTCATGTTGTCACTTTGTGAAAACAGACTCTTTAATATTATGATCTCTGTTTTAAATAAAATTATTCTGCTGGATAGAGGTATTCTAGCACCAGATGTGCACCAACTTCCCAACCAAGGCATGAATCTTGCCAGTCTCCATCTCTGGCTGATTTAAGCCTAACTGTATGTCCTTATGGTTTCGGTGTCATGAAATCACAGCCCACTATGCATTTCAGGTGCAGCGATCCATTCAGCGACCTTAGCACAAGAAAGCTAGGGAAATACTGCAAGGCTTAAATCAGTCAGTGAGGGAGAACAGCAAGAGTTATGCCTTGCATTGGGAAGTTAGATGTGCAGCTGCTACTGATCTATCACAACAAGCACCTGCTGCTATAGGAATCCCCAGGAGATTGTACACGGAAGCTGACAGGAAGTTGAGTCGGATTCGTCTCACGGTCATCTTGGACAGTTTGATCGCTGCATACACATCAAGGAGGTCATTCTGGAAACAACAGACACGAAGAAAAACATAGAAACATAGAAAAATAAAGTATCAGTGTAAATGTTCCAAGAGACCATTCCAACAAAGTGACCTTTACAAATCAGTTTCTTTCCGAGGAGATCATTCTGCAAGCATCAGACAAATGCTTTGAATATTCTTTTTTATCAGAATCATTTCAGGATCCACAAATTGAAAAGAAGTATTCATGAAATAATTTTTTTGTAAATAAGCAATAGACGATTCTTGGAATAAAGAGTACTAAGTCATATTGCCCACTGGGCTTGTCCATAGATAAACAAATCTTGTAAAACATCCATGCTAGTGTGCTACCATTACAGAGATTTAACCCAACTCCCTGTGCAGCAAAAAAATCTCTACTGACCTTGAAAAGTTCAACTTGTCTTCAAGACATTTTAATGAAATCTATCAACTATTTCACAGTTACAAATCCATTGCCAAATTTTGACTTTATTAAGAAGATAACATCGAGACGTACCTTAATGAGCACTATATCAGCAGCCTCCACTGCCACATCTGTGCCTGTCCCGATCGCGATCCCAACATTAGCCTGAGCAAGAGCAGGAGAATCGTTGACACCGTCCCCGACCATGGCGACCTGGAAGCCCTTGTCCTGTAGCATCTTGACTTTGTGCACCTTGTGGGATGGCAGCACCTCCGCGAACACTCGCCGGATACCAACCTGATAACATCAGCATAATGGATAAAATATTTTAGCAAAAATCTATGCGTAATAATAGCTAATATCCCTATTATACTGTTATCAACAGAACTAGTGCACAGGGTGCATAGCTAATATATCCAAAGGAAATTTGCTAAGGATACTTCTTTCGAATTAAGATTGTCATTTAACTCTGATAATATTGAGTATATCGGGTAGTGTTTGCCATAATGTACACCATTCCTTTACTTCAAGTGAGTTAGAGGTGAAATATCAGAAACCTACAGTAATTGACAAGTTACAGGGGGGGATTTATATGCTTGAATTTGTAATAATTATACTGTTAATGATATGATGAATAATTACTGATTCAATTAGGCTATAGAACTTCTGACTGATGCAACAAATAATTAGATGACTAACATACCTGTTTAGCAATGGCTTTAGCGGTCTTCTGGTTGTCTCCAGTGAGGAGGATCACATCGAGCCCCATGCTCTTCAGACAGTGCACCGCCAGATGCGCCTCCGACTTCACCATGTCCGCTACAGCCAGCATAGCCGTCACCACACCTGCAGGGAGAGGGATGTGATAGGTAAAGGTCATACAACATACAGATCTAGCATAGCCGTTACCACACCTGCAGGGAGAGGGGTTATATAGCTAAAGGTTATACAACATACAGATCTAGCATAGCCGTCACCACACCTGCAGGGAGAGGGGTTATATAGCTAAAGGTTATACAACATACAGATCTAGCATAGCCGTCACTACACCTGCAGGGAGAGGGGTTATACAGCTTAAGGTTATACAACATACAGATCTAGCATAGCCGTCACTACACCTGCAGGGAGAGGGGTTATATAGCTTAAGGTTATACAACATACAGATCTAGCATAGCCGTCACTACACCTGCAGGGAGAGGGGTTATACAGCTTAAGGTTATACAACATACAGATCTAGCATAGCCGTTACCACACCTGCAGGGAGAGGGGTTATACAGCTTAAGGTTATACAACATACAGATCTAGCATAGCCGTCACCACACCTGCAGGGAGAGGGGTTATATAGCTAAAGGTTATACAACATACAGATCTAGCATAGCCGTCACTACACCTGCAGGGAGAGGGGTTATATAGCTAAAGATTATACAACATACAGATCTAGCATAGCCGTCACCACACCTGCAGGGAGAGGGGTTATATAGCTAAAGGTTATACAACATACAGATCTAGCATAGCCGTAACTACACCTGCAGGGAGAGGGGTTATACAGCTTAAGGTTATACAACATACAGATCTAGCATAGCCGTCACCACACCTGCAGGGAGAGGAGTTATATAACTAAAGGTTATACAACATACAGATCTAGCATAGCCGTCACTACACCTGCAGGGAGAGGGGTTATATAGCTAAAGGTTTTACAACATACAGATCTAGCATAGCCGTCACCACACCTGCAGGGAGAGGGGTTATATAGCTAAAGGTCATGGGCTGATATTGAGGTCTTGTACTGATAAAGGATGTGATATGAAAACATCCAAATCATACTATATTTGATCATTTATCATTCCAGATTCAAGACAATTGACGTGGATCTTTGCTCTTGACGATGGATTGATGAAGGACTAAACATATATAAATAATATATCTATATAAATGTTGTGTATGTTCACAATAAAGAAGTTGTTATCAATGATATCTTGCTATTTTTGTATATTTGGCTTCCTAATGCTCTTCAAAGATTTGGGCTGATACAGGTTATTTGCCCTGTGGGATTATACACAGTGTGTGCTTTTGGCAACTCACCATCTATAGCACAGAGTACAGCGGTATGTCCGAGACTCTCATGTTCGGTCATCACATCGTCCATCTCCTCGCTGACCAGCAGACCGTTGCGGTTCATCCACTCTCGGTTGCCGATCAGTACATCGTACGGCTTGGAGGAGGCGGCTCCCATCAACATAACATCTGGCCAATATAGAGAGCGTTGTTGAGCAATAATGAATTTATAAGAAATTAAAAATGACAGATGAAATATGATCAAAACTTTCTTGAGGATAACATCTTTTAAAGTTAAATGAGAAGTTTGTTGGATAAATGTGAAACAGATGGTCCTATTCACCTTTTTTCAGTGTATGAAATAACTCTTATACCAGGAGGTGATCTGGACAAAGACATTTGCTTGAAACTTTGGGTTCTGGGGGTTTGTGTTTTGGTAATACAGACAAGAGTATCATCTACTACTTGCTCTGCAGTAGAACACACCTTCTATCTGTAGAGTGTTGGAGCTGGAGTCCCCTGTGGGACCGTCCACCTTAATCCTGATGCTACCAAACTGGTTCTTCCTGTTGTTGACTCCCTCCAGATCCACATGGGCCAGGAGGCTCTCTACCTGGGACACCTGGCACTTCAGTCCGCACCCCGGCACCGCCTGGAACTCTGTCACCTTCCCTAGAGACTCTCGACCCAGTGTCTGTAGGATGGAATCATTGAAATCATTCATCAAATGACAGAATGGAAGATTGTTTGTCAGTAAATACCTTGTGTTCTTCACTGGTTGGATGAGGTACAAGTGGAAAACATTGGTTGTGTGGTCAGAGCATGTGCCAAAGAGGGAATTGGCTACATTCAAGATTTGCACTTCACATTCGTGGAAGAATCCATTTTATGAGGGTAGAAACTTAATGTCTCATATCCAATGCGTGAGCAGCATAAATTTGCAACATAAGTTAATTTTATGGCAAATAAAGAGAATATATTTAAAATGTAAAATAATCATAATTGTGATGTCAATCATAGATAAAAATCGAGAATGCATTCGAAGCAGGTAATTCAAGAAAATGAAAACTGTTCTTTGCTCCTCATGTATTCTTCACAACTGAAACACACTCTCTCTCAACTTAGCAGTTCACAGGTCCAAGATAAGGCAAACTGAGGAATGTACCTTACAAGATTATCTGCCTTGACAGACAGACTCACCTTCTTAGCATACTTGACAATGGCAGACGCTATGGGGTGTTCGCTGCTGTTCTCCGCTGTGCCGGCTATAGCCAGGAGTTTGACGAAGGAGCACACACTGTCGCCTACAAACATGGAGACTCGGGACACCTCCGGGACTCCTTTAGTTATGGTGCCAGTCTTGTCAAATATCACACACTTGACCTGCGGGTAAATACATGGCTTTCGTTTAATTCAGTTCTGTGACAGAAGAGGTGGGGCAATAAAAACAACAAGTCATTCTATAACTTTTATAAGCCCTCAAATCTGAAAACATTAAGTTACACAAATGTCCCAAAGACTAGAAGGCTGTTTAGCAGAAAGTTTGATGCTCCCCAGAAGAGGATACTGTTTCCCAAACCTGTGTTTGTGTCCTGATACTAACATAACTAATGAACTGCAGATTTTCAAATTCTAAACTCATCGAGTGATATCTTTAATCCCCGACCCAGATGCCCCTAATCACAACATTTTGTTTATATTTCTAACCCTAACATTACACTGACCTTATGGGTAATCTCCTATGGTTTCTCACCCTGGAGCCCCTCATCACAACATTTCAATCATATTTCTACGTGACACATTACATGTGACACTGACCTTATGTGTGGTCTCCAATGGCTCCCCTCCCTTGATGAGGATCCCGTTGGTTGCCCCGACACCAGTGCCAACCATGACGGCGGTAGGGGTGGCGAGGCCCAGGGCACACGGACAGGCAATACTCAGCACTGTGATGGCGTACTGGAACGCTTTCTGGAATATCACCTCTGCTCTCATCACTGGACCGTCCTCCTGGAATAGGAAGATAATAATAATAACACTTTATTGTCCTCATTACAACGAAATCGGAAATTCTTGTTGTGCCCTTGGCACCCGGCAGCCACAGTGCAGCGCCAGTTCAATCGTTGTTCTACCCTTTAAATGCTGAGCGCCAAGCAAGGAAGCAACAACTCCCATCTTTTAACGTCTTTTGGTATGACGCGGCTGGGAATCGAACCCCGACTTCCCGGGTGATGAGCGGACACTCTACCAACTGAGCTACATGATGAAACAAAATGTTTCAACATGAGGAACAAAAACTGGACTGATAAAACAACACACTATTCCCATCCTTAGTTGATGGCAGTTGTCTTTCTTGTTATCGTTTATCAACTAAAACAATCTACAATGATTCATTTTATTATTACAATGTATTTGCTTAATATATATATACAGACTTATGCTCTTCCTATTTTGCCACCAGTTCTAAATGAATTATCATCTCAAATACTCATGGCTAAAAATTTATACTAACAAAACAAATTACTAAAAACCTCTTTGAATGATTTAATAATACTGAAATCAAGTGTAGAACAGACAGAGGTATTTCAAGTGGTTGTGGACATGGATATCCTAAAAACAGCATAACCCTTCGACAGACCATCTTTAGCTAGTGCCCAATGACAGTTTATTCCCAGCCCTTTGGTAACAAGTTGATTTTCTCGTGACCATTCAGAATGGTTTAGATAGAGTGTTTTTAGTTCACTTTGTATTTGCAAAATGCTGACCTCGAAGTAAGGGTCGATTTTCCTGATGTCCACATATCCGACGATGACCCAACAGAGAAGTGTGATGGAGGACACTGCACACACCAGAGGAACGAAGTAGCCAGCGATCTTGTCTGCCAGGTTCTGTATCGGGGCCTGCCGAGAACAGATCGAGTATATAAGATTATAATTTATACATTCCAGTTTATGAAATTACTTTTTAGTAGGTTTTCTCCTTGTTTTTTTTTGAACGACCATATCATATTTTTATATAACAAGTAGTTGTCACTCAGGTGACATGATCCCCCGCCGCAAATTAATACTTCAAAACGGAAAAATAACGTCAAATTCAGCAAAATCAACTGTCAAACATGTCAAAAAATCAAAGCTCCACTGTGACCTTGAAAATAATGTGAAGGTCACTAAAATCTAATCAGCCCGTCCTTTTCCCTAGGAGGTGCTATGTGTAAGAAATGATGGAATTCCGGTGAATGGTTCTTGAGATATCCCGCTGACAAGATTTACATGTACATTATCATGTTGAAAGATTAAAAGTTCCTCTGTGACCTTGAGAATAATGTCAAGGTCACCAAAATCTAATCAGCCCTTTGTCTTTCCTTGGAGAAGCTATGTGTAAAATATGAAGAGAATCCAGCTAATGGTTCTTGAGATATCCCGCTGACAAGGGTAAAATGACAAAGTCTTGTTGTGACCTTGAAATGAAGGTCAAGATCACAATCCTCTGTAGGAACATTACTTCTCCTATGATGAACCCATATGCAAAATATGAAAAGAATCCGGTGAATAGTATTTGAGTTATTCCATTTCGTACGGATGTACGGACGGACGAAGCCGAATATTATATCCCCCGCTTCGCGCTAAACGCGCGGCGGGGGATAATTATATACATGTATAAATAAAGATATACATTATATCCTTATCAAATGAGTAGATTTTAAGAAAAATAATTAATTTCAAAGTTTGATAAATATCAAGTATAAATATCACATTGAAATCAGGTCAAGTCAAGTCTCCAATAATTCTGAAGATTTGAATTTTATTGTCACAAAAACTTGACTACAATAATACAATTTTATAGGTACTGTTTAAAACTGACTTTGTTCCGTTTGAGTTGTTACCTTTGAAGTCTGAGCCTCCTCCACCAGTTTAACAATCTGCGAGAGAGTTGTGTCAGCCCCGACGTGTGTAGCCTCGATAATCAGCATCCCGTGTTGGTTGATGGATCCACCAATCACTGACTGACCTGCAAATAATAGATAAACCCCATTTCAAATGAATGTTTGATCATATCGACATAAATTTATGATTGAGAGTGTTTCATTTTTTAAATATTATATTAGATCATATTCATGTCCCAGGTTTGGAAATAAACCTCAGTAACCCCTGATGTGATCACATCTAAACAGTCAACTTTTCCAACTGCGAGCAACTTGCAACACTTACCAGACACAATACCAGATGCTCCACAGGCAAGATAAACGTTTGTTTCCTACTTCCAGGAATGACTTCAGGATCATCATTCCAACATGAACAATTCAAAACTGGGAAAAGGGCTACTAATTGAATGCCACTATATTGAATATTTATAGAGTTCCCTCAGATTCTACCCACCAACAGACTTGGGGACAGGCATGCTCTCCCCAGTGATGAGAGACTCGTCGCAGGTCGACGTCCCCTCCATCACTCTGGCATCTACCGGGATCTTCCCTCCTGGTACCACCTGGAAGAACATGGTGAATTATCACATACCAAAACTAACAATTCAGGAACAAGTTCACCCTTTACCAGTGAGTCCTGGGAATTCCCAGAATAACCGGGAATAACATTGTGAATTATCACTAGAAATAATTATCCAATGTGACCAGGAGGCCGTTCAAAAACCACTCTTAGCACTAAAATCAATCTTAAGCCCATCCTTAATTGGCCAAGATTAATCTTAGGGTTCAGATCACTTAGTGGAGTGGTACCCAGGTAGGGTAATCACCGTATCCAGTGGTACCCAGGTAGGGTAATTACCGTATCCAGTGGTACCCAGGTAGGGTAATTACCGTATCCAGTGATACCCAGGTAGGGTTATTACCGTATCCAGTGGTACCAAGGTAGGGTAATATTACTGTATCCAGTGGTACCAAGGTAGGGTAATTACCGTATCCAGTTGTACCCAGGTAGGGTAATTACCGTATCCAGTGGTACCCAGGTAGGGTAATTACCGTATCCAGTGGTACCAAGGTAGGGTAATTACAGTATCCAGTGGTATCCAGGTATGGTAATTACCGTATCCAGTGGTACCCAGGTAGGGTAATCCAAGTGGCCAATGCCAGATTATTCCCTTTGTTGATAAATCATCATTCCTCTCAACTGGCCCCTCAGAATGACTTGGTACTCATTGTTTAATAAAATGTTAACTTGTTGATCTTCATCCCTGTCACAAACTTGCATGAATGTAACTTGTAGATGAAATCCATCGGATGAATTCCTTAGAGTAAGTTCAACTAGCTCAATGTCAATCAACATTGTGACAGGTTTGAATTACCTGCACAACAAAGAAAGGTAATTCTGACTTGAAGACTCATCTCCATTTTTATTAACTGAAGCTCAAGTCAAACATACAGAATGTTCAAGAGAATCGAGAGCTGTAGCATTCCCACTTGACCCACCTTGAGGTAGTCGCCCCTGTGTACGAGATCCACTTTAATGGTTTCCTCACACAGAATGTTCCCCTCCTTGTCTAAAGTCACCAGATTCGCCTCCGACGCTTGAAGGGACATCAGCTTGGCCAGAGCTTCACTTGTTTTTCCCTGACAAGAAATATGTTACCTTGAATATTAATTTCTCTCCTTACCTCAGTTATTTCCAGGCAGATATTAAAAACAGTTTAACCTTCAAAATGCAATATAAGAGAGATTCAATGAAATAAAGTACTTCTGACGGCCTGTAACAAGGCTACTTTTGGACTAAGCTGGTAAATTTTCTCAAAGTTTTTTTTTTGAAAGTTAATAGAAATATAATTTTGGGTATGCAGCTTTTTAGGTTATTTTAAACAAAAATATACAAGTATGACAATGAGTTTATTTTCAAAATTAACTTTGATTTTAAAATTAACCTTAATCAGTTGATTAGTCGATACAAATCTTTAATCCATCCAGACTCTAGATATATATTCTCAGGTTTATGTACAGATTCATCAATATCTTCACATTCAATACCTAGATCATTTTATTTTCACCTCAAATTAACCTTACCTTGGCTATGTGTTCAAGCCATCTGCCCAATGATATAAACACCATCAACATCGGTGTCGTCTCAAAGAAGGTGACCGGACTGACCGGTTCCATCAGACCAATAGCAACCAGCACAACTATCACGGAGTACATGTAGGATATCGTGGTTGCCAGGACAACCAGCACGTCCATGTTTGTTGCTCGGTGCTTCAGAGCCTTGTAGGCTTGGATGTAGAAGTATCGTCCTCCGATAAACTGCAAACAGAGTATGGTTTATATGATTCATAGATTGTACAGAGTGTATACAAATTGGTAAGATATCTTAAAGACATCTTTGAGAAGTAATAAAACAATTTAAAATAATAAGCTAATATCAATATGCTAGTATTGATTTAAATGAATGTGACATTATTGCTAGTATTATTAGTAAAAAGTTGTTCCATTTTAAAAGGAGTTCTACATTGATAAATTACACTATTTCAATGTAATTTATACTGCGAAACTCCAAACTTCACTATGAGTGAAATCACAGGCACTATTCATGAAATATTTACCAAACAAGCTTATTAAGGAAGCAACAAACATTTCTCAAACTTCAGAATAAAATTGGGACTGACCTGTACGGGCGTGGCGAGAATGAAGAGGAGGAGGTTCTCCACAGACAGTCCTGGAACAATCATCAGCTGGGGGTGGGACGAGGCCTTGGGCGGGGGCGTTGTCGACATGTTGGAATCGTTTGCCCCACCCCCCATATGATCTACGGGGTGGGCGGGTCTGTACCCGAACATGAAGTACATCATAACAGTCATTGCTGGCACTCCAAACACGAGAGACAGCAGGAAAGAGTTCCGCCATCTACGAAAACAAATAGACTTGATGACAAGATGGCAGTTTTAGGAGATAAATATTATGTTTCTATTCTATAAAACATTTTGACTTTTATCTTTCTTTAAGAGTCCTTTTTCAAGAGTTGTATAGATGTAGGAAAGCCAAGATCTTTGATAGTCATGTCAACTCTTGCAACTCTTGTTGACTATCCTTAAAACTTGGCTTTCCTTCGTCTTTTACATTTTTATAATTTCAGAAAATCATAGTAGACATCATGAATTGAATTACATACCTATATAAAATACTATTTCTTTTACATTAAGATCAATAAATTTTTAAAGAATTAATTTTATACAATCAATCAGTTGAAGAAGCTTCCCATTACCTCTTAATGTCATCTCTGTGGTCATACCGAGCTGCTTTCTTGTCATCATCAGTCACCAGATAGGCATCAAATCCTAGGGACTGGAATGAGACATGAAAATTGATGAAATCTTACCCATTTCAGTTGGGTTCAGCTAAATTTATTCAATGGCCTATTTGTCACAAGATAAGAAATAATTATTAAAACTTTGACAGTACATTCATCCATTATAATTATGATACTGTACAGCATTTATATGGCAACTTATTTGACACGCAAATATATTACTCTGAGGCGCTTTGATTTACAAGTATACATTATTTGATTTTCATACCTATTGTTTCCTGTAATCATTATCATTGATACTGGTCAAACTTACAGAGGAAGGCTCCGACTTCAAGTTTTGAAAATCACAATGTGTCAGGGGTAGAAACTAACTTCAAACCTATGGTAGCCTGCAGGGTAGTTTTGATTTCTACTAGCCCAATACAAGTATCACTAGCCCGTATCTCCCAGTAATCTGACAATAATAACTTGTTATGTTTGAACTACTGCCAAGTATTTTCCCTTCTTCAATCATTCACATATGATACCATTGTTGCTGATAAAAACAAGAATCACTACTCTACTTTGAGTATTTCATAATGATTCAGAATTTGTTAAAGGCCCAAAGGGATAGTAGAAGCTAACATTTATTAGCCCAGGGTCATTTTTACTAGCCACGGGCCGAAGGCCTAGTGTTAATTTCTAGCCCTGATGTGAGCTCTAACAATTACTTTAAAATATTACAGCATGGATTATTCACAAAGGGGTAATCTAGACCAACAAGTAGGTGGAATGTATCATTGAATGTTGACTTTGGCTTATTCCAATTGGGCAAAGGAATGTTCTTGCCACAGAAATTTCAAATGATGTAAGTGTTAAAAGAAAATTTACTTCAAAAGTACTGAGATTGTTAATGCTTGTATGAAGCAATAGAAAATAAACACCTCTTTATTGGTACTGTTCAGACAGCCATTTCACGGTGTACAATCCCATACAGTGGAAACCGGATATAGTTCGCTGTACGCTTGTTCATAGGTTCAAAGTATGTTGACACAGGCTGCTTTTTCTCGTTTTCTATTTGTGTGAGTATAATTCACGCACACAAATTTTCAAAATACTTCTTCTTATACTTCTACACAAGAATTCACTGCGGTACTGAATCATGACCCTCTGGTAACTTTCTCATATCTCATCCGTGCTAAATACCTCATACATAATGTCGAAATGCTCTCATATTATGTGCTTTTTGGATACAACCTGATAATATATGAACTATATGATCATTAAACTTACATTGTTAATATGAAGCAATAGAAAATAAACATCTCTTTATTGGTACTGTTCAGACGCCATTTTCTATCTGACAATGCGATGAACAACTCACCTTGACCGTTTCTATGATGGTTCTGGGACCCGTCTCCTCAGTATCATACGTGAACTTCCCGGTAGATGTTGCCAGGGCGACGGATGCAGAGATGATTCCTGGTTTCTTCTTCAGGTTGGACTCGATGAGGTGAACACATGACGCGCAGGTCATCCCCGTTATCTGCCACATAAGTATCAAATATCCGATATGACCAGTAAGATTTGTTTCTATTCAATTTATACAGTTCCAGCTGCTATTAAAATACGTCACCTGTGATCACTTGCAATCACTCATGATTCGAACATTACATTGAACTCCACATTGAGTCCATGACTTCTAACAAAAACAGCAAATTATTTACTGATATACTGGGTGGCCTCTTTACAGGAATCAAAATTTGGTAGCCATTGAAATAAACTTGGAAGGCAATTGACTGAACACTATTCCAAAGGTAAAGGGTTAATGTTGCTTGACATCAATCCAAGATCTTGACTTTACGCTGCACACAGTTCTAATTGGTTATAATTCATTTACAATTTATCAGTAATTCACTCACTGTTAGTTCAACTATTGCCTGCCCATCCCCCTCCTGCTCCACCACTGTTGCATTGAAGCCCAGGTCGGAGATGGCGTTGGCGATCTGAGAGGGGAGGATGAAGGCGGGGTCGAACTTCACCTCGGCTTTCTGCGCCATCAGGGCCACCAGGATACTCTTCACGCCTGCAAGCAGTCGGATACTTGACAAGACTTATACACTGGAGGAAATGACATTGATCCAGTCAAAACATCTGATGTTTATTCATGATAGCATGGCATAAAGACTCCATGATGATCACTACATAGGGGGAAACCGCTCGGGGATTCAAAACATTTACAGACTTTTTATTTTATTTCGGGTATTATTATTTTATTATTTTTATTACATATACTATTACATGTGCAAGTGTATGATATGACTTTTATGAAATGATTGTTTTATTTCTTGAATTGGACTGTGAGAATGAGGGTTTTAAAGACATATTTGCACAAGACATGATCACACTATCTGCAAAAGTACAAGTTCTATAAGCCACTCAGTATGATATGGCAGTTATTATGTTTTACTGTGGCAGATACTGCACGACCTCTCAGTTTTTTGACATCCTTAGACAATCTTTTCACCGAGATAATCAGTCTGAACAGTTTACAGCTCCATATGAAATATTCACTATTCAATATTACTCTATCCTGACTCTACCTTCAATCTTGATTATGTTCCTCTCGATGGTCGCCACACAGGATGCGCAGGTCATGCCGCGGACCACGAGGAAACATTTCTCCATCTCGTCCTCCTCTCCCTCCTCCTGGAACCGAACGCTGGCGGAACTAGCGGAACTCCGTAAAGATGAGCTGGTCAGGCCCGGGTTCACTATACCTTCTGTTGGAGGAAAGTTATATTGTTAAGCAGGTTGTCGCCTCAAAAACTTGGAAAGTTCTCTATTTCAGATACGAAACCATTTTTATATAAAATTTGAAAGATATCAGCACACTTTAACTGTTTTCAAAGCATTTAAGAGCAGGCGAAAGTCTCAATTTAAAAATATGTCATTGAATTTGTATACTCATATATCAAGTTCCACATGCCTAAGCAGGTTGCTGTTACATCTACTAAAATAAATCATTTATTAACGCATAAAGTTAAGAATATTGCTTCAAAATTTTACCATCAATAGAAGCCTGGAACCCCATATCCTCAACGGCCTCACACAACATGGTGGGCGTGACCTTCTTGCTGTTGTAGACAAACGCTCCCTGCTGGTCTGCCAGATAAACCTTCACACTCACAACACCAGGGTGTTCGGCCATCTTGCCTTCGATTGTCTTCACACACGAGTTACAGGTCATCCCTTTGATCGCCACGGTAACTGTGGAGAGACCATCTTCAGAAATGGACATGTGTGAAACCTTGGCATCGAAACCCATGTCGTCGATCATCTCTGCAATCTTGTCTGGGTCTGTAATGTTGGGGTCAAATCTTACGACCCCATTTTTGGCGTCCAGCGACACTTTGATGCTCTTTATACCCTTCTGATCAGAGATGTTGCTTTCTATGTTCCGAACACAGGATCCGCACGTCATACCAACGATGTCAATTACACATTCCTCCTCCTTTGATTTTTGTGACCGGGTGCTGTTTCTTGAAGCAATGGAGACAAACTCATCGTCACTGGAAACAGACGGCAGTGCAGCGTCAAAACCCATATCATCAATCTCTGTACAGAGCTTCTCTGGATTGGTTGCTTTGGGGTTGTAGATGATGAAGGCTTCTTTATCTTCAAGCGATACTCTGATCTCGATGACTCCATCTTTCCCACCGATATTGGACTCGATATTTTTTACGCAGGACTGGCATGTCATCCCTTCCACCTGGATCCTGACCGCGAGATGCTTAGCACTGCTGTGTCTCACTTTAGCCTCGAACCCCATCTCATCTATCTCAGTACTGATCTTGGACGCGTTCAGCTGCTGGGCATCGAACACCACCTCGGCACATTTGTTCTCCAGGGATACCTTAATGCTGTGGATTCCTTCAATCTTCCGTATGTTTCCTTCTATAGTGCCTACGCAGGACATGCAGGTCATCCCCTCTATGTCTATCACAGCTTCAGCAGAGTTATCTGCCCTTGAGTACCCTGACCCCTGGATGTCCTTCACCTTTGCATCAAAGCCCATGTCGTCTATTTTCTCTGCCAGGTATGGGGGGCTGGTTTCAGATGGGCTGTATCTGATATTGACTTCCTTCAATTCCAGAAATACCTGAAAATTAAAATAATTCAAGAATTTATTAAAAAATTTGGATGATTTTGAGTTCTAAGTTTGTTAAAGTTTATTGCTGGGAGTCCGCCTGCAACACCATTATTGATTTACAATGTACTTGTACATGTGAGTGTAGATATTTTGATGTAGTAATGTACCCTAACAGAACAGTTCTCTACAGCAGATAATAATAATATAAGGATTCTTTTAAAGCACTAAATTCCACTCGGAAAGAGTGCTCGAAGCGCTTACATAAACTGTAAAAGATACAAGTTGGGATCCTGGTATTTACACATTACCGGTATTACTTATGAAGTTAACGAGCCACTTGCGGGATTGTCAGGATCTGAAGACAAATATGAACTCTGTTGTGTATGCATGAAGAAAGATATTAAAACAGTCTACCACTTTGTAAGTATGAATTTTGGTATGACTTTCAAAAGATTTTTAAAGGTTGAATTATGGTATTGATGTTTGTCAGTTTTGATTATTTGGAAAAGTTGTGAAAAGATATCAACTATAAATCAATGCAGTTTTTCCATACATGTGTCACTTATGGTCTTACAGCAGTGTTTCCTGAGAACATAGCATGAGAAAATAGTATAAATATTATCAAAGTTCGAGACATTGAGTAAATGAGCACTGTAGCAATGTTCTGTGGTACGTTCGTTTCGGCGGCATTTTTATAAAGCATAAAGATTGAAAACATTACACAGTTCATATAAGTCTGTTCTATATATATTACATGTCATTGTATATATGACTCATTGTCTCATTTGTATGTATGATATATCGAAACCTGCACGCAAACAAGTAATCAATTATGGACCAAATGATACATAAACCAAAGCACACCATTTTTGGAAAAATTCCTTTAACTGAATTAACACTCCAATGTGACAGCATTATAAATTTGTTAAATATAAGATATTTTAAAAACAAATTGTAATGCATCATATTATGCAGTATAATTTCAAACTGCAGAAGGATATAAATTTGTTTTAATAAAAAAGAAATGTAAGTGAAGTAAAACAAATCAAAAGAAAAAGTGAAAAAAAGACACTTAATCTTTATGGAAAGTCTGTTTTGCTATTGGGGAATTTGGACATCCAATGAGCAAGTCTGTCAGGCTAAGCCTGTAGGGATACATACACTTATAAACATTGTTGATGCCCTCTATGATTTTAAGAGGAATCAAGTTAATATATTAGCTGGTGAAGTGATGGTTGGCCAGTCAAGTGTAAATATCGGTGGACCAAAGGACAAGTTAAAGTTCAAAAGTGATATAAATTTCATAGACAGCAGTGTATGAAATCATCTTGAAAATTGCAAGCCAAATTAGTTAACGATAAAATGAATAATAATGATACAAGAAAGAGAATATCTGTTTTTCCATGACAAATACTAGGTTTATCTCATCTTGAAGTAGAAAAGCTATATATTTCACTCATGACTACTCCAGCAGGTTACGGGTTAAGGACGTTACAAGAGTCAAACATACTGATTTCAGCTGATTAAAGGGGCAGTAGCACGTTTTTTGCAAATTTATTTTTTCAAATTTCCCATTTATAATGATAGTTTATGTCATTTAAATTAACTTTAGAGGGTAAAACATCTTATTACACAAACCAATTATCTGTAGTGGTAAAAACTATGTTGTGTATAAAGCAAAAATTGCATGGCGGCCATTTTATTGTGAACACAATTTATTATTTTGCATCACAAAAACGATGCCCATGGCTTTACCGAAACATGTACACTCATTTTGAACTTTATTTTCTGAAGAGAGAAGGATGTTTTACTATTGGTAAACTTATTTTTGAAAAAAATTTCATCAACTTATTTCACCGAAAAAACGTGCTACTGCCCCTTTAAAGACTGCACAGTTTGTCTGATTGATGATGAATAATTGACTGACAGTATGACAATGTAGCCTGGATGTGTGTCTTATTTCCTTACAGCTGTCTGTAATTTCATATACTTCCTGGAAAATAATTACCTTGAGAAAAAGAAGTCCATCTAATTAATCAGGAACTATCAAACTAAGGTCAAGTGGTTTTAAATGTTTATATTTGTCTTCTTTTCAGTTCTCATTTCCTTACAAATAAAATTCTTATTTCAGGTCTAATATACCATGTTGTATACTATCTTTCAAATATCCTTAACTTAATCATTTTGAATGGTTCTTTTCATCAAGAAATTATTTATTCTAAATATCTATTCAGAAATACATTTTGTAGGCAATTTCGAGATCATTCAACTCGTAAATATATGTTTTCTATTTGTCAGAAATGAATTTCTTCATTTTAGGCTGAAAACATTGAGAATATTTACTTGAGGAATGTTAAAAACACATATGAGCAACATTTCATAACACATGAAGCTCCGACAATAAAGTACATGGGATTTCTTAAACTTAATTTGTGAACAAAATTATGTTAAAATAAATAACATTCCTACGACGTGTCATTTAAAGTTTAACGGAGGAAAATCAAAACGCCTGTTAACAGCTGAGCTGGATATTGACGCTATACAAATGTTTCTATGTATGTATGTAAATGACAGTTAATAAAGTCGGGATGTCAACTAATTAACACATCATACTGCAGTGTACATTAGTCTTGCAACAGCTGGGCAGCTTTTGTCGTGATTTGAAAATTGGAATATAAGCTAATTTGGATTGTTGTTGAAATACTAACATATGTCGAGATGGAAATGACGAGTGACCTGTATCTGATGTTGAATCATGTTAAAGAGACAGTATAACGAGATATTCCACCTCATCAGATAACAACCAAAACATCCTTCAACTGGTCTGCCAATCTCGCATTGATAGCATTTATGTACAGACATAAGTATCTGGTTATATACCCTTTAATTTTGCTTCTACAAAGAGTATAAACATTATTTTTATGGATATATTATTTCTTTATTCTGTACAGGCAACGTTTCGACAGAAGTGCTAATGATGTTGACAAGCATGTGACAGTAGTGAAGTAGAGTAACAACATTAGAATGGATGTTTCCATAAACATAGCATTCATTCTTCATCAACCAACAACAAATAGACCATATATCCCTGAGCTGTCAGGATGAGGGAGATATATATCGCATTATTATATAGGAAAAAAGAAACCAGTTCTACAGAGAAAATGACATTTGTACTTAATTGGACCTTTTTATATTTAATACTTTGAGAGAACAACCCTAAACACATGCCGTTACTCTTTAATGACGAAATGGACAGGCACACACCATCATGTCAACTGTGTGTCACATTTCAATCTCTTACATAAAAGTTAAATAGTTATTTTATTTTTATTATATGTTGTTTTAGATATAGATAATAGTACATGACTCAAGCTATGTATGAGTATGTTTGCATGTTTTGTTTGTGCAAATCCATGTCATTATCACTGTTAGTTATCATGCTATTTATATTGTTTCAGGGTTTACGCCACCTTTAGAAATAAAGGTTGAATACTCTTGTATGTGTTTGTTTGTCGTCACTCACGCCCCGGCAGTGTCTACGGATCACACCACACACCCCAGGACAACGTACCGCTACATATACATAAACCTGCATACATTCAGTGGAACTGCAACTGATAAGTTCTTCATCACAAAACAATGTTCTTCATGAGCCATGATACCTTAAGTAACATGATTTGGAACTTGACCAGGTCATTGATCAGCCTAGGTAGTTACATAGTTTCAGTAAACATACTTTAAATAACAGACTTTTATACTGAAAATTTTGTTTTGAAACACATAACAATGTGGTGGCACGTGGTCCTGTGCATAGTTGATAGCGGTCGACTGAGCTAAGTTCAGCAACAACGGGTGTGGCTCGCTGGATGGGTGGGTTACCCGCCTCATTGCTGAATGAAAAAACTGAGAGTTTGAAGGTTGAGTTGAGAGACTCGTGGTGTCACCTTGGGCAAGGGACTTTAATCGAAATTGCCTCTGTTCACTCAGCAGTACAATTGAGTACCTGGTTTGGAAGTGCAGGCAATGTGACAGATAACCTTCGAGCGCCTTAATTGGTAGCCCAGGTTGCATTCTCTAAAGAGAGTTGAAAATGAAAAAGGAACGATGTTGGTTCTTACACCAGGGTAATAATGCATGCAGCGCTTTGAGCATGGCCCTTTGTGTTGTGGAGTTCAGTGCAATATAAGTATCCTCATTATTATTTTATGTCTTGCATGATGTGGGATACCTTAAGAATTAAACAGGCTTTTAAACTAAGAACAATAAACTTTTATGATCGTGTACAGTCCATTTCATTGTGAGTCACAAGATGATATTCTACATGCCGACAGAGACAGACTTGAAACAGTTGAGTTTTTACCGTTTCACGTTTATGCACAGCTTGTTTTATGGGATAACTTCGACAAGCCAGACAAACAAGGCCTGTAGGCAAGATATATGTGCCATGTGTCGATACAGCAGGCACATAGCTTCTCACAGTCATAAAATCAGAGATGTACCAAACAACGGATGTTTTCTTCAATGTGTTTTACAGATCTGCAGATTACAACAGATATCAAAAATTTTTGCAATTGTAATTGAATGAAAATTTACTGAGAATCAATACATGAATTTCAAAGTGGGCAAATAAATGGATATAGATGATAACAAAATATTTCAAATGCTTACCGGGATCCTGGTATAATCCTTGAAGTGGACTCGCTTCGCCATGTTTATATTTGTATATCTGTGTATCTCAGGTTGAGCAGGGAATTGAATTCAACTACACACCGAACATCATCACAAACTGAGTCTATGAAGACTTGAGGATGAACACCTGGCCACTTTACTTTCTGTCCTGAGATACATACACAGCATCCCACTCCGACCACAGTGCAGAGAGGGTTAACGTTTTAGAATATCTCATGTCATTTTCCTATTCTCTCAGATGAACTATATCACTCACAGCAATGAAAAGGTTAACATCCAGAACTGCCGCTATCTCTTTGTGTTGTGGCAGTGTTCAGTTGATGTAAGAGTTAATTATTTGTATCCTCCACACCAGACAATGGACAAGCACCTGCTCAACAATCAATGGCTCAATAACCACTACTGACATCACTCATAGCGATACAGTCAATCAGATATGTATAAGGTAATGCCAGTCCGACAGACAATACACTGCTTACTTTTTGTTACGCTGTTAAAAATCTTTTTGAGGTTTGTCTCTCTAATCTAAATTAACATACTGGTAATTAAACTTTTTGGTTGACGAGTTTTCAAATTTAATGCAATGAGACAGTCTAGTTACTGAGAAGTTCAACACTAGTACCTACAATATACAATAGATGGTAGAGTCATACAAAGAAATACACAGACATAACAATATAACCAACATCAGACAACTCCTATGTACTGCTGTACAAACTGTGAGAAGTTCCCCGCATCACACTAAAGACAGCAGCTGCCTGTAGAGCTTCACAGAAATGTGTATCTTGATATGTAACATTAGCACGTTAAAATTGACATCCAAGAAAATTAACTTAGTCACAAGCACAGTGAAGCCACAAATCGTCCTGCTGATGAATTATGTACAACAGATAACGTAAACTCCCTGTATAAATGACCTATTCTCACCTGGTACACATTGTATAAACTATCAGTTACTGGAGTCTGTTGTACTGACAAAGAGCTTGTACGTCCACACCTGCATTGATTAGACGAGGGAAATAGGTGAGAATAACTGATTTACCTCAGTTTACACACTCCTCTCCACATATATCTGCACTAAGCTTGTATGCCGGGGGCAATTAGCTCTAATCATCTGCCATTAGAAATAACGATCACAGTTTCTGACAGTTTGAGTCTGGATGACGTTCGTAAACATCACGAGACGTTTCTAGTATTAAAGGTAACAACAATGTCAGTTATAATCGCCTGACTTTATAGCACCTGAGAATATTACCTTTTATCTTTTACTTACGACTAAAATAAATATTTTTTTTATTATTCTCAAGACTGAGTTAACATAAATAATTGAGAAGCAAGCATTTTCAAATAAAATTTGACATATTGTTATCCAGGTTAATAACCATAATTTTGAAATATGGAATTGAGAACTAAACTTTTATGTATATAACTTCCTTCTATCACCTGCCATACTATCTCAACATACCTGATCAACAATAACTATGGCTTTATAAGATCAATTCATTTATAAAACTGGAAACTGAATGATTAGAAATCTGTTCATATATTCTTACCCCAAACAAAAAGAATCTACCTCCAAGTAAGTAATATGTATCCTGAAAAAAAACACCCCATCCAAAGTGCTGCAGTATTTAGAAAATGAAAATACATCCAAAGAAATAAGCACCCAGTACAAGAGATCACCTCAGAACTATTACAATTCAGAAGTAATTAACATATCCAGAATTCACAATCAAGTTTCCATAATCCACAGCCAAGTAAATACATCCGATATAATATGTACACAGAACAAGAAACTAACTCCAAACTGACATATCTTCAGAAGTAATTAACATTAACCCCTTCAGGTATCACAAGCACGTGATAGAACTCTCCTAAATTCAAATAAGACAGCAGGAGGGCCCCAGGTTAGAAAGTGTACCAGTGTTAAAGGAGGAAAGGATTACACATCTATATACAGTACACTGCCTTCATTAACTACAGGTATTCTACACCATAAACACCTTCAACAACGCTGACACAATCAATAAATGTCACTGGAACTGTTTCAAAAGAAAATTAATTTTGTTCAACTTGAAATTTATTCTCAACAGAAACGTTAACGACGGTCCCGATTTTCAATATTAAGCAGTAAGGCAGTTGACATTATATTCTATATAAATACGAAATATTTAATACTGGAGATTTGTCTATTTGCTATTTTGGTTAAGTTTATTTGGAATAAGATTTGTCAAAACAACAAATACCTTGCGCTCAATTTCAAAAGAAAGAAGAAAAAAAAAAAATTTGAAATGAACAATCTACTTCTGTAATATGGTTTGCAAAATGTAGAAATGATACATACACAGAATGTAAAAGGGTAGAATTACCAAACTGAATAGTAACAGATATACCTACCAACATAATTTCCTGTTTGTTTGAGACTAGTAATAAACTCACACACAAAAAAATCAATATAATTGCACATATCACTTTATTTGGTACTGGTTGACAATTTGAGTGACAAAATAAGCATCATGTCAGACAGTGTGAAAATAGACAAAAGTTAATTTTTATATCAAATAACTGGATAATGAATGAAAGGATAAGACCATAAACAATTATGAAAATTTGGAAATTAAAAAAAACAAAAACTCTCCCAACTGGCAAGTCTGAAGTTACAAAATTACAGAAAAATGTAACGATGTAAGACTGTCGGACAGGCCTAATTTCATACACTGCTATAAATCCTCTACTCAGACTCTACATATTATAAATGTCTGGACTTTGGACTTGAGATGGCTACTACTCATATATTCTTAGAATAACTGAAAATGTTTTCCTATTTCCAACAAGTTAAATATGGTCTTAATATTTTTAAAGTTTTTCCTCAAAAAAGAGTGTTTTAAGTCTAAAATGTCAGGAGGTCAAGCAATGCTTTCTACTCTAAGTATTACAGTGATATAACCTAATGAGAAGAATTAGGAAAATGGTATACAAATTCATTCACACTCCGAAAAACACATTCATTATTCTGGTTGGGATAAATATCATTCTTTATCTAGAGCAGATTTATTAGTAGTTATATGTTAATGGGGCAGTAGCATATTTTTTTTTTTGAATATTCAAATTTCCCATTTATAATGATAGTTTATGTCATTTATATTTACTTTTAATGGTAAACATCTTATAATACAAACCAATTATCCATAGTGGTAATAATGGTGTTGAGTATAAAGCAAAAATTGCATGACGAAACCGATTCCCATGGCTTTACAGAACCATGTACACTCATTTTAACTTGATTTTCTGAATAGAGAAGGGTGTTTTATTATTGGGGACATTATTTTTCAAATACATTTCATAAAGTGATATAACCTAATGAGAAGAATTTGGAAAATGGTACACAAATTCATACACACTCCAAAAAACACATTCATTATTTTGGTAGGGATAAATATCATTCTTTATCTAGAGCAGATTTAATAGTAGTTCTATGTAAATGATTTTGTTGAGTCATCCAAGAACAAGTAGTTGTCACTAAGGTGACATGATCCCCCGCCGCAAATTAATACTTCAAAAGTTAAAAATAATGCCAAGATCAGCAAAATCGACTGTCAAACATGTCGAAAAAGTCAAAGTTCCGCTGTGACCTTGAAAATAATGTCAAGGTCACCAAAATCTAATCAGCCTGTCGTCTTTCCTTGGAGAAGCTATGTGTAAAATATGAAGAGAATCTAGCAAATGGTTATTGAGATATCCTGCTGACAGGGTAAAATGACAAAGTCTCGTTGTGACCTTGAAATGAAGGTCAAGGTCACAAACCTATGTAGGAAAATTACTCTTCCTATGATGAACTCATATGCAAAATATGAAAAGAATCCAGTGAATAGTATTTGAGTTATTCCATTTCGTACGGACGGACGCAGCCGAATACTATAACTAAACGTGCGGCGGGGGATAATAAAATGGTGACCCAACTAAGGTTTCACAAAATCCAATGAAAAATCACTTTCCAGAATCAAAACACATTCAAATCAGAGCCTTGATAAGATACACAACATCCTAAGCCAACCTAACGAAACAAACATGAATCACCCATACCTGTCAGATGTCATAAATCTAAACAGCAATAAGACCTACTGTACTCTGATTCAATATAAACATTTAAGTATCAACTCCATTGGTTCCTCAAACTCTCGATGTCACTCATCCATGACTCCAACTGATGACCCATCCAACCTAATGAGAACCTGTATGTAAGTATGTATATAATACATTGTAGAGGTCCCCTTCTCCCTCTCCAGGTCAATAGTGTTATCATCTGACCGGTGAACAATGTAGTGAGGCTCTACACAAGGGGGAAGGGCACCTGCTCTTAGCGGGAAAATCAATTTTACTTACTTACTTAATCATTTCTATGACAGCTTTAAAGGCGCTGTAGCATGTTTTTTTGCATACATTGTATTTTGTTTTCTGAAAATTTGCCATTTATTATTAAAGTTTATACAAGTTATTGGTACGTTAATGGGTAAAACTTCTCAATACGTCTCAATGTCTCATGCGAATTTGAGAGTTCGGACAGCAAGATGGTTGACCATTCCATCATTGTACCATACCAAAAACTCTATTCTGAGTGTTTAGGTTTTGCTACATCACTTGAAATGGCTGCTCGGTGGTAAATGGACTCGCATGGATTGACAGAACCATGTACATTCATTTTAGAACTCTTTTTATCAATTGAGGAGTTATATTTAGGTAACACTTATATATATTTTTGTGAAAGCACTTTATTTCAGTAAGAAAATCGTGCTACAGTGCCTTAAAAATATTTATGAAATCTATACTATATTTCTACATTATATATCTATATTATTCTCCAAGTTAACTATTGAACAACTATAAATGTTTTTAAGCAGAGATGATTTTTAAACACTTACACTTACTTGCATATTAAATGCAATACAGAACTTTTTAAATACATATAAATTTAAGGTGAACCTGATGCATTAAATGAAATTATGAACCTAACACCTCAAACATCAAATATTTGAAGTGGAGAACATGAAAAAGCAAAATTTTCTGAAGAACTTCAAAGTGAACAATCCACTTGATAAAGGAGTAACATATACTCCGAAACGTTGTGTATGTTCACAATAAAGAAGTTGTTATAGAGTAAATCGTTGGTGGTGGACAGCCTTAGATGTGTTAGAGCCTCAATTGTAGATATGTGTGAGACTGTTAAGGGCCTCTATTGTAGATGTGTGTTAGACTGTTTAGGGCCTCAATTGTAGATGTGTGTGAGACTGTTTAGGGCCTCAATTATATATGTGTGTGAGACTGTTTAGGGCCTCAATTGTAGATGTGTGTGAGACTGTTTAGGGCCTCAATTGTAGATATGTGTGAGACTCTTTAGAGCCTCAATTGTAGATATGTGTGAGACTGTTTAGGGCCTCAATTGTAGATGAGTGTGAGACTGTTTAGGGTCTCAATTGTAGATGTGTGTGAGACTGTTTAGGGCCTCAATTGTAGATGTGTCGGATGGTTGAGAGCCTCAATTGTAGATGTGTGTGAGACTCTTTAGAGCCTCAATTGTAGATATGTGTGAGACTGTTTAGGGCCTCAATTGTAGATGTGTGTGAGACTGTTTAGGGTCTCAATTGTAGATGTGTGTGAGACTGTTTAGGGCCTCAATTGTAGATGTGTCGGATGGTTGAGAGCCTCAATTGTAGATATACATGTGAGAGGAGCGGAGATGATAACATTATCAAGGAGAGAAGACACCGATAGGTTCACATGAGGTCACATGAGGTCACCTGAACATGTACGGTATATGCTGGACAGTGATCAGTTCCCTGACTTGTAGGGGTGACTATTGACTCAAAGACTCACCCCTACTGATTTGATCTCTCACATTTAGTTGATAGCCTTGTGATCCAACTAGAGGAAAACATGACGGAACCTCTGCACAATCTCAGGTAAGGTTACCAGATCTTTGTATCATGCAGGGCTCCAGATAGGATATGTATCCATGAAATATATGCAGTAAAATGGTTGTCATATCATGGGTGTCTTTCATCTCTGAAACGTACTTTGATGTCAAGGATACCTTTCCCCTGGAGCTCATCATTTCCATTGATAGTATCATTCCCATTCCCATCAGAATTCCCCTTGATAGTATCATTCCCATTCCCATCAGAATTCTTCTTGATAGCATAATTCCCATTCCCATCAGAATTCCCCTTGATAGTATCATTCCCATTCCCATCAGAATTCTTCTTGATAGCATAATTCCCATTCCCATCAGAATTCCTCTTGATAGCATAATTCCCATTCCTATCAGAATTCCTCTTGATAGTATCATTCCCATTCCCATCAGAATTCCTCTTGATATCATAATTCCCATTCCCATCAGAATTCCTCTTGATAGTATCATTCCCATTCCCATCAGAATTCCTCTTGATAGCATAATTCCCATTCCCATCAGAATTCCTCTTGATAGTATCATTCCCATTCCCATCAGAATTCCTCTTGATAGCATAATTCCCATTCCCATCAGAATTCCTCTTGATATCATAATTCCCATTCCCCACACATTTCCCATATCACAGATACCATTTCCCTTGATATCAAAGATAGGTTTCCTCTTTGCATTTCCCTTATTGTCAAAGTTACCTTTCCCTTTAGTATTTCCCTTGATATCAAAGAAAATTTTTCCTAAGTTTTCCCTTGATATCAAAGATATGTTTCCTCTTTGCATTTCCCTTATTGTCAAAGTTACCTTTCCCTTTAGTATTTCCCTTGATGTCAAAGAAAAATTTTCCTAAGTTTTTTTCCTTGATGTGAAAGGTATCTTTCCCTTCAGCATTTTCCTTGTCATCAAAGATATCTTTCACCTCAATATTCCCTTTATGTCAATATCTTTCCGCTAAATAATTTCCTTTCCAAAGATACCGAACCTGTTGAAGCTCCATCGCCAGTGCCAGGAAGTTTCCTTGACCTTGTAAAAGAAATAAAACGGGCGTGGAGTGTTCATGTCAGTGACCTACCTTGACATCGATGACTCCTTTCTCTTTACTGATGTTGGTCTCGATGTTGCGGACACAGGACCGACACGTCATGCCCTCCACCGATAACTTCGTCACTCTCTCCATTCTGTCCTCCGTTGATACTTTCTGTAAACAGATTTGTGGCATATGACATATTGTCAACAATTAATAAGAACTTCAGAACCAGTTGTCCAAAGCAGCACTTAAAGGGGCAGTAGCACGTTTTTCCCGTGAAATAAGTCGATGAAATGTAATTCGAAATTAATCTCACCAACAGTAAAACACCCTTCCCTCTTCGGAAAATCAATCTAAAAAATGAGTGTACATGGTTCGTAAAGCCATGGGAATCGTTTTTTGTCATTCGAAATAATAAATTGTGTTCACAATAAAATGGCCGCCATGCAATTTTGGCTTTATACGCAACACTGTTATTACCACTACGGATACTTGGTTTGTGTAATAAGATGTTTTACCCTCTAAAGTAAATATCAATGACATAAACTATCATTATAAATGAGAAATTTGAAAAAATAAAATTTGCAAAAAACGTGCTACAGCGCCTTTAAACCATGTCTTGTAAAAGAGATATATGCTATTATACACCTATTTGATTCACAGACAAATATGAGGAAAAAATAAGATTGTACATACTATATCAAGCAATCTATAGTTTACAGATGTCAAATTTGTAATTTCTGTAAATGTTTATCTATTTATGTTTGATATTAAAACATATTTACTCTCATAATTACATTTCAGTGGTTAAAGGGAGATAACTGCAAGTACTGCTTTTGGAATAGACTAAAATTTAGTTTATGAAATTTTTTAAATTACTGTACTTTCATCCTTACGATTATATATTTTTCAATACTACCAGATGCATGTGTGTATTCAGTTTATCTAGACTTGCTGAATAAGGATCTAGACTGTATTAAAGGCTCTTATTTTTACACAGCCATGAGGCAGGACTACTTTTGGAAATGTAATAGTTGAAGAGAAATCCATTGATAAATAAGCATTTTGGTTTGATGAAAATGTAAATGAATAAATACGCAAGTGATTGATGTAAACAGACACACACCAAAGAAACAAATCTTGATTATATTATATATTATCAAATTCCCATTCTTCTTCTGACTACTTTTTTCCTTCTATTCTACTCAAGATAACTGGAATTTAATATTAATTATTATTATTTGGTTAACAATCCACACATTGCGATAATAACAGAATAATAATAGAATACTAGATATTTACAGGTACCCTATGATCATTAGACATTCATCACTGAGTCTCAATATATACTAGATATTTACAGGTACCCTACGATCATTAGGCATTCATCACTGAGTCTCAATATATACTAGATATTTACAGGTACCCTATGATCATTAGGCATTCATCACTGAGTCTCAATATATACTAGATATTTACAGGTACCCTACGATCATTTGGCATTCATCACTATGTCTCAATAAATACTAGATATTTACAGGTACCCTATGATCATTAGACATTCATCACTGAGTCTCAATAAATACTAGATATTTACAGGTACCCTACGATCATTAGGCATTCATCACTGAGTCTCAATAAATACTAGATATTTACAGGTACCCAATGATCATTAGGCATTCATCACTGAGTCTCAATAAATACTAGATATTTACAGGTACCCTATGATCATTGGGCATTCATCACTGAGTCTCAATATATATTAGATATTAACAGGTACCCTACGATCATTAGGCATTCATCACTGAGTCTCAATATATACTAGATATTTACAGGTACCCTATGATCATTAGGCATTCATCACTGAGTCTCAATAAATACTAGATATTTACAAGTACCCTACGATCATTAGGCATTCATCACTGAGTCTCAATAAATACTAGATATTTACAGGTACCCTACGATCATTAGGCATTCATCACTGAGTCTCAATAAATACTAGATATTTACAGGTACCCTACGATCATTAGGCATTCATCACTGAGTCTCAATATATACTAGATATTTACAGGTACCCTATGATCATTAGGCATTCATCACTGAGTCTCAATAAATACTAGATATTTACAGGTACCCTATCATCATTTGGCATTCATCACTGAGTCTCAATAAATACTAGATATTTACAGGTACCCTATCATCATTAGGCATTCATCACTGAGTCTCAATAAATACTAGATATTTACAGGTACTCTACGATCATTAGGCATTCATCACTGAGTCTCAATATATACTAGATATTTACAGGTACCCTATGATCATTAGGCATTCATCACTGAGTCTCAATATATACTAGATATTTACAGGTACCCTACGATCATTTGGCATTCATCACTATGTCTCAATAAATACTAGATATTTACAGGTACCCTATGATCATTAGACATTCATCACTGAGTCTCAATAAATACTAGATATTTACAGGTACCCTACGATCATTAGGCATTCATCACTGAGTCTCAATAAATACTAGATATTTACAGGTACCCAATGATCATTAGGCATTCATCACTGAGTCTCAATAAATACTAGATATTTACAGGTACCCTATGATCATTGGGCATTCATCACTGAGTCTCAATATATATTAGATATTAACAGGTACCCTACGATCATTAGGCATTCATCACTGAGTCTCAATATATACTAGATATTTACAGGTACCCTATGATCATTAGACATTCATCACTGAGTCTCAATAAATACTAGATATTTACAAGTACCCTACGATCATTAGGCATTCATCACTGAGTCTCAATAAATACTAGATATTTACAGGTACCCTACGATCATTAGGCATTCATCACTGAGTCTCAATAAATACTAGATATTTACAGGTACCCTACGATCATTAGGCATTCATCACTGAGTCTCAATATATACTAGATATTTACAGGTACCCTATGATCATTAGGCATTCATCACTGAGTCTCAATAAATACTAGATATTTACAGGTACCCTACGATCATTGGGCATTCATCACTGAGTCTCAATAAATACTAGATATTTACAGGTACCCTATCATCATTTGGCATTCATCACTGAGTCTCAATAAATACTAGATATTTACAGGTACTCTACGATCATTAGGCATTCATCACTGAGTCTCAATATATACTAGATATTTACAGGTACCCTATGATCATTAGGCATTCATCACTGAGTCTCAATAAATACTAGATATTTACAGGTACCCTATGATCATTAGGCATTCATCACTGAGTCTCAATATATACTAGATATTTACAGGTACCCTATGATCATTGGGCATTCATCACTGAGTCTCAATATATACTAGATGTTGACAGGTACCCTACGATCATTAGGCATTCATCACTGAGTCTCAATATATACTAGATATTAACAGGTACCCTATGATCATTAGGCATTCATCACTGAGTCTCAATAAATACTAGATATTTACAGGTACCCTATGATCATTGGGCATTCATCACTGAGTCTCAATAAATACTAGATATTTACAGGTACTCTACGATCATTAGGCATTCATCACTGAGTCTCAATAAATACTAGATATTTACAGGTACCCTACGATCATTAGGCATTCATCACTGAGTCTCAATAAATACTAGATATTTACAGGTACCCAATGATCATTAGGCATTCATCACTGAGTCTCAATAAATACTAGATATTTACAGGTACCCTATGATCATTGGGCATTCATCACTGAGTCTCAATATATATTAGATATTAACAGGTACCCTACGATCATTAGGCATTCATCACTGAGTCTCAATATATACTAGATATTTACAGGTACCCTATGATCATTAGACATTCATCACTGAGTCTCAATAAATACTAGATATTTACAAGTACCCTACGATCATTAGGCATTCATCACTGAGTCTCAATAAATACTAGATATTTACAGGTACCCTACGATCATTAGGCATTCATCACTGAGTCTCAATAAATACTAGATATTTACAGGTACCCTACGATCATTAGGCATTCATCACTGAGTCTCAATATATACTAGATATTTACAGGTACCCTATGATCATTAGGCATTCATCACTGAGTCTCAATAAATACTAGATATTTACAGGTACCCTACGATCATTGGGCATTCATCACTGAGTCTCAATAAATACTAGATATTTACAGGTACCCTATCATCATTTGGCATTCATCACTGAGTCTCAATAAATACTAGATATTTACAGGTACTCTACGATCATTAGGCATTCATCACTGAGTCTCAATATATACTAGATATTTACAGGTACCCTATGATCATTAGGCATTCATCACTGAGTCTCAATAAATACTAGATATTTACAGGTACCCTATGATCATTAGGCATTCATCACTGAGTCTCAATATATACTAGATATTTACAGGTACCCTATGATCATTGGGCATTCATCACTGAGTCTCAATATATACTAGATGTTGACAGGTACCCTACGATCATTAGGCATTCATCACTGAGTCTCAATATATACTAGATATTAACAGGTACCCTATGATCATTAGGCATTCATCACTGAGTCTCAATAAATACTAGATATTTACAGGTACCCTATGATCATTGGGCATTCATCACTGAGTCTCAATAAATACTAGATATTTACAGGTACTCTACGATCATTAGGCATTCATCACTGAGTCTCAATATATACTAGATATTTACAGGTACCCTATCATCATTGGGCATTCATCACTGAGTCTCAATATATACTAGATATTTACAGGTACCCTATCATCATTAGGCATTCATCACTGAGTCTCAATAAATACTAGATATTTACAGGTACTCTACGATCATTAGGCATTCATCACTGAGTCTCAATATATACTAGATATTTACAGGTACCCTATGATCATTAGGCATTCATCACTGAGTCTCAATAAATACTAGATATTTACAGGTACCCTATGATCATTAGGCATTCATCACTGAGTCTCAATATATACTAGATATTTACAGGTACCCTATGATCATTGGGCATTCATCACTGAGTCTCAATATATACTAGATGTTGACAGGTACCCTACGTTCATTAGGCATTCATTACTGAGTCTCAATATATACTAGATATTAACAGGTACCCTATGATCATTGGGCATTCATCACTGAGTCTCAATAAATACTAGATATTTACAGGTACCCTATGATCATTGGGCATTCATCACTGAGTCTCAATAAATACTAGATATTTACAGGTACCCTACGATCATTAGGCATTCATCACTGAGTCTCAATAAATATTAGATATTTACAGGTACCCTATCATCATTAGGCATTCATCACTGAGTCTCAATATATACTAGATATTTACAGGTACCCTACGATCATTAGGCATTCATCACTGAGTCTCAATAAATACTAGATATTTACAGGTACCCTACGATCATTAGGCATTCATCACTGAGTCTCAATAAATACTAGATATTTACAGGTACCCTATGATCATTAGGCATTCATCACTGAGTCTCAATAAATACTAGATATTTACAGGTACCCTATGATCATTAGGCATTCATCACTGAGTCTCAATAAATACTAGATATTTACAGGTACCCTATGATCATTAGGCATTCATCACTGAGTCTCAATAAATACTAGATATTTACAGGTACCCTATGATCATTAGGCATTCATCACTGAGTCTCAATAAATACTAGATATTTACAGGTACCCTATCATCATTAGGCATTCATCACTGAGTCTCAATAAATACTAGATATTTACAGGTACCCTATCATCATTAGGCATTCATCACTGAGTCTCAATAAATACTAGATATTGACAGGTACCCTATCATCATTAGGCATTCATCACTGAGTCTCAATATATACTAGATATTTACAGGTACCCTATCATCATTAGGCATTCATCACTGAGTCTCAATAAATACTAGATATTTACAGGTACCCTACGATCATTAGGCATTCATCACTGAGTCTCAATAAATCTTACATTCTTTATAACTCATATGTTAATCAGTGAAACAGCATACCATTATCAGTTGATATACCATGACAGGGACATATTTCATAGTAACAATATATCACATAATACCAAACCGTTATTCAATTTTGCTAGATTCTGTTCGATTTATGTAAATACAATATTCAATTCTTTTTACCTACATCAGAAGAACAAATCATCTTCAAATTTTTCAGAATTATTCTCATATATCACCTTCCAATCATATTAAAAAACTGTTGAAAGATTCCCCAAATGTTCAAATATTGTATGATTCTGTAAATATTGACTGATAATGCTTATTTCAGCAATATCACAGTTACTGTTTTACATAAGTTAGGTGTTTATCAAGGGTTCAGATAAGTTTGATCCAATAAGCGCTATACAACTTTTCAAACATAAAAAAAACAAACAAAAAAAACATTTCATCTTAATCACATGTAGGGGGCTTCAGATGACTTTTGGACTCGCTGCGCAATATTAAAAATCGATTAGAATCAAAGCATGATTTATAAGTAAAATTTAGTAAATTTACATTCTGAATCTGTTCCTGTGTCAGTATTTCTTTTACCCTGCAAAGTTTATCAATTATTTCATCTTTACCATTTACATACCATACATACATACATACATACATACATACATACATACATACATACATACATACATACATACATACATACATACATACATACTCCTTTTCCAGTTACTTTACGTCATATGACAGGAAGATTATATATGTTCACTTCCAAAAAATATTGTGATAGATGTTCTCTCATCTTAACAAAACTGAGGTTGTAAACAGAAAATGTAATGCGCATGTTTCAAACATCTTAACATATTACGTGTATAATACGTTGTATATGTAAGTATTTAAAGCACATTTTACATAGATACATATTTCATCTGGAGCCCATCATAAATGTCTTGTTAGAGCTTAAAAAAAGTAGAACAATATGAAATAGACACTAGAAAACTATGGTAATTTGTAAACTTGAAAGAAGAAAATCCCCAATTGTAAAACTTGAATCTACCAACCCATTTTCACGCAAAATAAAGAAAACAGAAACAGACGATGTTGTTGTTTGTCTACATCTGTGACAGACATCAAGGTTAGAAGAAAACAAACAATCTTGAGATTCTTACCTCCCGACCCATCCTGACTAAAAGGACATAAATTAATCTTATCACTTTTGAAACTTACACAGAGAAATCAGCCGGGGACTGGGTCAGAGAAATACGATATTCTATACCCATGTACATGTGACCTAAGTAATGCTTAGTCAGATCCTGTTGTGTAGAGGGATGACGAGACGGACCTAGCCTGGCGTACACACTCTACTGGGACAGGACCTGGTGAACACTCTCTACTGGGACCGGGTCACTACTATCATCAAGTTATTTATCTCATCAACAGGGTAGAATTTAAAAAACAGATTGGGGCGAGATGCGAATATACTGTACAACTTCTTCATTCATTAAAGGTCCTGATACTCTTTTAAGGCATATGCTACTGAGGTAAAAGCAGTTTATATACAAGATTTTTGTGGGTAAGATAACGAGTACTAATACGTTACACTTTTTTACGAATACACTGGTTGCTATATTAAAAGCTCAAATATATTCAAAGAGGGTGCTAGTATATAAACCCCTTTCGAGGGGGCATTAATCCTAAATTATTTACATTTGGTTTGATCTCCGAGTATACATGTGGGTTACTGTACAAGTTAAAATTGAAATACGGTGCCTTTATTAGAGAGGGCTTAGATCATGAATATTCAAGATGTTATTTTAGGAGAGGCCTTTTGTACATTTATTAGGGTTGGGTGATAATTATATTGATTACAGTAACTACACAATCAGTAGTTTATAGTAGAGGAGATATACACAGTAACAAACACAAACACAAATACATGGCATGCCAAAATGATATTCATTGCTATTTTCCAGACCAGCTGACCTATTTTGTTGAAAATTCAAATAGCATGCATTTATCAAAGCTTTGGTTAGATTTTGTTTCGAATTTATCCGTTCACTGCAAAATTACAAACATTCCAAAGCATGCTGACAACCACACTGAGAACATGCTTAGAACATGAAATACTTGACACGAAAATACATTCAGAAAAACGTATGCCTACCTTAACTAAGTTCATGCCGTAATATTCCTAACACGTGCAAACTTATTCCATTTCATATGTATTTACGGACATACGCTGCCGAATATTATATATCATGCTTCGTGCATCAGGATTTTGAAAATAAAAACCAGGGGATTTCAATTTAGATCGTTAAGCTGCATAAGTGAAATTTACATGACAACAGATTACTGTTGTTCAAGTTCTTTTTCATGCTTACATGTACTTATTCTCTCCCCCAGATGATACTCAAATCAATTTTCTTGCAGAGTAACCTCTGTTGCATATGGAACGTTTTCTTGACTAGAAACAGAGAATACTGATCGATTGCACTAAAACATAGTTGTGCTATCAGGGACGGCATTGTAAAAATTGAAATTTGCTAACGACAAATTATAATGTTATTTTAAAAAATATTTTTTTATCGTTTAACATATGATCCTTGATGTATATTTGAATTTTTTAAAAACAATTTACCATAAACATGCTGATAAATAAAGAACACCAAATGACGAAAAGCGAAATTATCTTATTTCTATAATTCATATCAGACATATTCAACGTACATTTACTATGATTTAGTAATTAGATAAACCCATTATAGTCAAAGGATATGACCTGTGAAGTAACTTGTTTAATTTTGTCGATGTATTTATAAGTTGGTTTCATTGGATAGAAACTAGGGAAAGATTCTGTGGGATTTTGCTCCTTGGGGATTTTGCTAGAATGAAACATATGGCCTATTTTCAACAGAGGTTAATGTGGATGAACTGACCTGAGTTACCTCTGTGGAGAGAGAATAAACTGCACTGTACAAATGTTTTATAAAAGTGGCAGTGTTGAAACTGTATAATGATTAAGTACTCCTCACTTGCAAAGGCATTAGGAGTTTTATGTTTAAAACAATAATATCAATATATTTTAATTAGTGTTCCTAGAATCACCATTAGTGAATAGAATTATAAGCTTAGAAAGATATATTTCTGGGCATTAGGTATAACTTTATATAATGAGATTTGCTGTATACTTAGTTAACTTTAGTATTGACTAAACTAACAAGAACCACTGCACTCCAGGCCATGCCCTGTCACATGCACCTCACTCTATACACCGGCTCAACTCGCACCACCAAACATCGCTGGCTAACTTAAGCCTTGCAGCATTTCCTTTACTTTCCTGTACTATGAAATTCAGGTGCAATGGTCCCTACACTAACACAGGAAAGTAAAGAAAATACGGCAAGGCTTCAATTAGTGCACATTATGCCTTGCTTGGGGAACATGTCTATGCACAAGCCAACACCAATTTGACTTTTGTCTCTCCTACAGTAAGGCAGTGTTGTTCCTAGGTGATCCCGTGGGGAGTTATTTTGGCCGACTCTGAAGGTGAGGTGAGGTGATTTGGAGTTTAAACGCCGCTTTAAAGAATATTTCACTTATATCAAAGCTGCTAGTATTATATCAGGAAGAAAGCCTGCAAACACCACGTCGCTATGTATTGTGTTGAAACCTGCGAGCAACGGCTGTAACAAGCGAACCATGGGTGATACTGCACTGACATTCAGTGTAGCATTGCACTCAAACCTTACTGTGTGTAGAACAGTTCTCTACTGCAGACAAAGTTGACGTGTCCCTGGCGGGACTCTGAAAAGATGGCATCTGTTCCAAAGGTGCAAGTATCATGTACACAATTATATTTCAAAGAACACCAAGTCTGAATGGTGGGCAAATTTCCCCAGGACCACCCCCAGGAACAACACTGCTCTAGCTTTCTTTGTACATTACAATTGGAAATATAAATTTCCCAAAGTTTCTTGATCTATTCAGACTCAATTCACCTGATGTCCAATTGTTATCCATTTTGTTTCACTAACTTTTTAGTTTTGAATATAGGTCGGAAAGGAGTGAGGGTAGTAATTAAGACATCTCCAGAATCCATTTGTGCATTAGATTAAAACCAACCTGTACTAGCAAGAATTGTGAAAGCCATTCCAAGACAAGTAATGTAATATAAAAGTGTTATTGAAATTAATGAAATAATTATTAAATGGAATTTTTAAACAATAAAAAGCTTAAAAAACCATTCCAAAAAAGAAAAAAATATTCCAGCATACACCAAATAACAACACCGAGAAAACACTTACCATATACTTCATGTTGACTGCACAAAAACACAATTATATTCTTTATGAAATTGTAAAATGAAGAAGACAAGGGTACATATGGATGATCAACTTCTTCATTTAGCAATGGAGATGTTTCGGTATAGATCCTTATACCGTTATCAAGCATGTTCAAAATGTAATCCATCATTTATATCACTGAAGAATCGATCATTAATATCATGTAAGAATTGAACACAAATGAGATATTGCTGGCAAATTCTTTCATCTCGAAAACGTTATAATATGCCTTGTCTTAAGTCAAACAGAACAAGGAAATGTTTATATTTTAGTTAAATGTTTCTCAGGCACATTTTTTTAAAAAGGGATGAGGACGGGTGTACTTATGGATGACTTTTCATCCATCCCTTCCTTTTAGTATTATATTATCAATAAACATTTGCCAGTTTTGATACTACTTTCTGGGAAAGACACCAAAGCACATGCTTAGATCATGCTAGAACTATGTCTTAGAAGATTATGGTCTTATTTAAGGTCTAATGTAATAGTACTAATAGATATATAAGCTATATACTACATATCACAATTCTGTGGACCAATTATGTATGTACATGGGCCGATGACCTACATGTACCTATGGAAATAAGCAACATGTGTTAATAAATATAATGATAAAGAAACTAGGTCTAAACTATGATAATACAAATTTGGTGATCAACATTTGAAAGCTGCTTCATTTTTATCTACTTCTAAATCAATCACAGACCTAGTGCTGTAGGGTAAAGTAACACACCGAAAGAGACACATGATCCAGTAATATGTTAGATGATAATAGGCTAGACTTGTGAATGACAATGCAATCAGACAAATCATCTGTCAAAGAGAGAAACAGTGTATCTATCAGTTGTAGTTTTTCAAACTATATTCACTTAGCGAAATATAGCGGTACTACATTTGGGTATCAATCAAATCTGACAATAAACAGGAAAGTAAGAAACTGAGAAATAGCTAGATGAACTTTGGTCTGATAAACATGGCCGCATTTCGATTTTTTAATAACATTTCATTTTCAAACAAAGAATATCAGCTTTTAAATTTTCTTTTTTTTTAATGCTAAATGATAAGTTTTATTTTAGATAACTGGTGAACAGTTTACCAGCACTGTCAGTCACTGAGTGACAAAATAATACCAGTCACTGTCATAAGATCGTAAGTCAGTCACGCATGACTAAAATCACTTCCTGAATTATCAGTACAAAACATATTGCACGGAATTCCGATACATTTGGGTAATTAAGACAAATAGTTGTATAGTAAATCATACCTTAAAGTTTGTTCAAGTTTTCAACATTCACTGTGCATAAATATCATTTCATCACCTTAGTTTCACTATGTTCAGTGATGTACAGTTCGCTGTTTACACACGGGTGAGGTTTTGTTATTCTAAATTTAGGAGCAAAAATAAACCGGATTAGGGTCTTGCTTGTTTTCCTGGTGCAGTGGTGGATGGAAATAAGGGTTCCTTTGTTCTCCGTAAACTGCATTTTTTTTGTGGATAAATCAAATCAATGAAATTTAATTTGATACAGTTAAACATATACATTTTTCACAATTAATTATGATCTTACGTTTCGTAACTTTTAAATGATAGGTAGCAATTAAAGGTACAATGAATGTTTTATAACAAATATTCTATATATTCTATATATACTCCTTTTTTTGGAGGAAGAGGGTTTGTGAAAATAATATTATATATCCCATGGGTTTGATTTTAAAAACAACGCTAATAAATGGTTCAATTCAAGGACTTAGATAGAAAGGTTTCTATCCAGTCATTGTACAATGTTGTGCTTTACAATTAATCTACTTCTCTTCACTTCAGTAACGTGGATTTCTTGTTATGGAAATGGGACATTTTAAAAAGCGATTAAATAAGACTCAGTGAGGATGAAATAAGGACGAAATTGACAACGACATGTCTGTCAACGGCAAGGAATACCATGCTAATGAAGCACTAGAATCACAGATATCGTCCCGGCCTAGCTTTGCCTGCGATAAATGTATACTGCAGTATAATATTATGTAGTTCCAATTTTATCAGACACATATGGTGAGTAACCCTATAATCAGAGTAAATATTATAAAGAGAAAATAATGTTTGTCCCAAGTGCTGATCTAGAATACTTATTTTTTAACAAATTAATTAACAAAATTCACCAGCAAGTAAAACTTTATAAAATTATATATTCTTACAAATTAGAGGATTGATTGAAATCTATATATATATATAGTCCCACTAACATTTTTGAAATGTAATTACGCGTCTCGTTGAAGAAAACATTCCTTTTTTTCTTCTCCAAATAGGTTAATTGGGGTTTGACTATTGATTGTGAATAGTTAGATAGTTATCAATCAGAAGTGTAAATGGAAGAGGCACTGATGGTTTCACTTGTGCTAACTGCTTCGGTCAACCTACTCTCCAAATAAGGAAACAAAAACAAGGGAAATCGACGTATCTGGATAATAGTTTTCATCATATGGCTAGAACATATTTGAAAACAATGTTCAGATAATTCAGAAACAACAAAACTGAAATAATGTAAAAACAAACATACTGAAAACTTTGCCGTTTTCTGATATTGTCAGAGCTTACCTGTAGAAACATGTCTTCCCGGTAAAACTTGGACATTACACTTTTATGAAAAATAATTTATTCTTCTCCTTTTGCAACCATTATTTCTAATTATATGATACCAATGAAAAATAATTTTATTCTATTTCTGATGATTTTACTTTGCTCAATCTAGTTAAAACTATATAGCTGTACTGTTATAGGCCTACGTCCGTCATTACATATAGTTTTAATTAAATTGTACTTTGGGGACGAATTTCATTATTTATTTGTATGTCCTATATTACAATCAGAAAGAGAAAACCATTTTCACAAATATTGTTATAATAGGCCAAATATGTAAAAAAAAACGAATTTTTTATTTAATTATTTAATTTAATTTATTTAATTCTAATAAGCTAGGAACTTTAAGAAAACTCTAAAAATGTTGTAAAATCATCATGTCTTTGTTCAAGAAATAAGTTTTAAAATCCTCATATGTACCTTTACTAAAAACACCAGCTGTACATACCTATTATATTGTATATTGTATAAATGTATATATGTTCTATGTACCTCTTATGCTGCTGTTTGCAGCCTGAGTTTTTTAATAAAGCTCAGTTCCGGTCATTTTTCATAAAAATAAATCAGTCAGACTCATCGAGATTTCAAATACCCCGATAATATAGGGACACTTCTACATTGCTAAACAATGATTTCCCTTCCATGTCAAGAAAAAGATCTCCCATAGATAAAAAAAAAAATTAGTTTGATTTACATGGGGATATATATATTTGCCCAGTTTTTTCAAAAACATCAAAGATGATCAATATTCTACTAATTTTCATGGAAATATGCATGTAAAACAATAAGACCCACGATCTTTGCTAAACATTTACGCAAGAGTCTCGTGGACGGTGGTTCGTGGTTATTAGATGGAAAATAGTGTTGACTTGGTTATTAGCATTAGAATTTAAACGAATCCTATTTCGTTTAGAGGTTTCACTTTTGCTTTTAAGAATATAACGCTTCCGGTCGGGGACCGAATGGAAACAAACCTCACATTCCCTCATTTGGAGTGTGTTATCGTTGTAGTGTCTGATTTATATCTTTATATTTAACTGTATATGCTCATTTCGACATAGGTTCTGTAATATAAAATAAACAAATTATCGATGTAATGCTCACGGTGGACGTTGATCCATGTAAACAATCGCGGATTTGGGACGATTTCCCTTTCGAGCTCTCTGCGACTGAAAATACCGGAAGCTTATCGTGGCACATTGACCGATGAAATAATAAACATGTTGTCCGAATTTATGAAGAATTATGTCAGGTATATATGGCTTGAGTTCGTTGTTATTAATCTTCCGATTAATCAATTTAGTAAATATGAAAATAAATGTGATAAAACCAGTTGGCACCATCAAAGTGGGCGTGTCAGCTGTTGTCAGTGCTCGTTGCCAAAATGATCATGATGTTTTCACAGATAAATTTTTGTATTAGCTAAAACACAGCTTTAGATCCGAAAAAAAGTAGTTTATGAACATTTTTTAATTTCACTTTGACTTTATTTCAATATATATGTCAGTAGAAAGTTATGCAATTATATATATATAATTTTATCATTTAACTGAATGTTTATGTTGTGATTAGATAATGATTTATCTAAAATGTCTTTTTAATACTGTACTATTTGACAAATTTGTATCAAGTTAGTTAAGTAACTATAATCTGTCGGCGAAATATTCTGTGTTACCCTATAAGGGTATAGTTTGGCAGTGGCGGATCCTGGACTATTTTTTAAAATTTCCGATTTAAAAAAATTGACTGATCAGGATGGTTGGTACTAATTAATTTACTCAACCGCTAAAGTGTTAATAAACATTTGTTGCTTTCATTGATATATTTCAGTCTGGTGTCACAGTTTGCCAGTGTTCTGGTGCTGTCCGGGGTATTCTTCGTGTTTGTGTTTGTTGCGGTGCTGATGTTACTGTGGATGTGGGTGAGGTGGAGAGCCAAGTCACTGCTGCCTCATCTGAAGGAGGGGAACCGACACCCGGTGACTGTCGGCTTCTTCCATCCGTACTGTAACGCTGGAGGCGGAGGGGAGAGAGTGCTCTGGGTCGCTGTCAGAGCTTTGCAGAAAAAGTAAGAAGAGTTGTGTCCCTTAGAGCAGGATCTGAACAGTTACAATGAATGAATTAAATTGGATTTTTTTTAATCCTGTGGACAGTTTCAAAATTATATTATGTTTCTCATTTCTGCCCGACTCTCATTCTCACCAACATGTTATTGAAGTCATTTCTTCCAAAATTAATCTTCCAAAATCCCCATGCTGTGGACCTTTGCAACACAATATTTCTATTCAATCAAAAATTTACTTGTCTCTCTGCCTGACTTCTGTAAGATATGGATTCTATGTGTGTGCACCGAACATTGGAAAGACCATTAGTCTTGAAATAACATTGCTGATTGTGCAACTAATGAATCGGGATCTTGTGTTGCTGGCACAAGGATTCTCCTCAATTAAAACAGAGGTTATGTGAAAAGAAATGACTTGAGTATCTTCTATAGGGATGAAATGACTGACCCAAGACTTTAAAAAAACAATACTAAAGAAAACACAACTTGGTAAATGAATATAAAATTTTGACATCTCTAAGACGTTTCAAAATTTGTTTTCCACTGCAGAAAAGTTGTTATTTTTTTCCTGAAAGGGAAAGCAAGGGATATGGTCATTATTATAAATAATAAACTGAAACTAAAATCCTCCCGGTTGACTCATATTCTTATGAAGAATTGATTAGAAAATTTATATTTTTAGTCATCTTGCAGAAATATTCTTCAAGTAATTCAATATCCATTTGATCAAATCTTGCTTAACACATAAAAGTGTATACAATATTTGCTGATATGCGTAGTGTATTACAGTGTAATCAGTTTTTTGATGATTAATTGAATTTTTCTTACATAATTGATATAATTTCTATTTCAGATACCCAAACTTTAAGTGCATTGTCTATACTGGAGACATTGACGCAAAACCTGAGGAGATATTAGCGCGAGCCCGTCAGAGGTTTAACATTGTGTTACCAAGATCAGTGGAGTTCGTGTATCTCAAGAAGAGGCAGTGGGTCGAAGCCTGCAAATATCCATACTTCACTCTGCTCGGACAGAGTCTCGGCTCTCTGTGTCTCGGATGGGAAGCATTGATGTCCTTTGTACCCGACTTCTACATTGACACCATGGGCTACGCCTTCACTGTCCCACTGTTCAAATATTTCGGTGGATCAAAAGTTGCATGCTACGTCCATTATCCAACCATAAGTACAGATATGTTGGAGAAAGTTTCAGATCGGACTGAATCGTTCAATAATGCTGGCTTCATTGCCAGTAATTCATTTCTCAGTAGTGTTAAGCTTATTTATTATAAATTATTTGCATATATGTATGGAGTGGCAGGCAAAAGGAATGATATTGTGATGGTTAATTCAACATGGACGATGAACCATATACAAGCTCTGTGGTCGGCTAATGACAGGACTAGTATTGTCTATCCTCCCTGTGACGTGACAGAGTTTACCAAAATACCTTTAGAGAAGTCTCTTTCAAGCAAAGAAAAAATCATGGTATCCATTGCCCAGTTTCGACCGGAGAAAAATCATCAACTACAAGTAAAATCCTTTGCAAAGTTCTTGGATACGGTTTCAGAGAATGAGAAATCCAACTATAAGTTGGTGTTAGTAGGAGGCTGTAGGAATGAAGGTGATGCATGCAGAGTTGAAGAGCTGAGGAATCTCTGCAAGGAGCTTGGTGTGGAGAATTATGTAGACTTTGAGCTGAATGTGAGTTTTGATGATCTGAAGAAATGGATGCAGAAGTCCGTGCTAGGGTTGCACAGCATGTGGAACGAACACTTTGGTATCGGTAGGTATTTTGAGACTCGGTTAACAACTTCTTTATTGTGAACATACACAACGCTTCGAAGTATATGCCAACTCCTATGTCATTTCATCCAATGAAGGATGAGGAACCACATACTCACAAATGTTGTGTATGTTCATAATTAAGAATTTGTCAGAAAATCTTATTTTCTTATGTATTCACTTTTAAATGCCATTCAAAGACCTGAAACGTCAGTATTATAAAATAATGAAATTAATCATCTTTCACCATCACTCTAACCTACCAAATTTTTGCTGAGACATGAATACAATGAAGACTTTGATCACCCATTAATTATTTTAATGTTAAGAAATAATATACCTATGAATAACCAAGGAAGTTCATGTAGATATGTTATTCCTGCAGGCGTGGTTGAGATGATGGCGGCGGGTACCGTAGTGATAGCTCACAATTCGGGAGGCCCCAAGATGGATATCGTGACTCCGTACAACGATCAGTCAACAGGCTTCCTGGCAAGTGACGAGGACTCCTATGTGAACGCTATGAAGACTGTGCTCGCTATGTCGGACGAAGAGAGGTTTCAAATGAGGTCCCGTGCGAGGGAATCAGTCACCAGATTCTCAGATGAACAGTTCCAAGAATCGTTTTTATCTGTCGTGGAGCCTGTATTGAAACCCATCCAGGATATGAATGAAAGCTGATGTTGAGTCATCATGAAATCTCTATAAATGATCTCTTGTTAATCTTCTTTTGTTTTGAAAAAATAAATGTTTTCATTATGGTCAGTTTGAATGAACTTTTGAGATGAATTCAAGAATTTCTTTTGCAACAGATATTACACACTTACACTTACTTAAGGGGGTTTATGTCGTGGCGCAGCCCTTCTGTCCATCCTTCTGTCTGTCTGTCCGTCCTGAAAAGGTACCTGTGTCTTGAAATCAACTCCTCCCACAGTTCTTGATCAATCTTTCTGAAACTTTACACATGCTTTGGCTGTACATCGGTGATCCCTCGGCTTTCCAATTTCAGACTGACAGTAATTTTAATTCGTCAACATTTGAAAATGGTATTTGTTTCCAATGTCAACTTTAAAAGTCCACTCCTTCCTAAGAAGGTCTAAAATAGTTATAATGAATGTGGATTAATCTAACCAATTTGGATTTTAAAGTTTGGTCAATGCCTTATAATTTGATATGTTAACGTTTTCCTTACAGATAATGAATAATGTAATTCCAGATAAGATTTTGGCTCAATGGGCTTATGGCATGGGACATCCTCTTTTTTCCGCAAACTTTTCGCTTTTTTGAGGGGGGGGGGGGGGGGGAACTATGTGTAAAGGACTATGGTTCATTGGGTTGGTCAAGCCTTTTCCATTTATAAGTAGGATTCATTAATACAGTATACTCACTTGAAAATGGATTTGTATTGTTTCTCTCTAAATGTTATATCATTTTGTTTGATGATTTGGGGAATATATATATTGTATTTTAATGTAAAACAATTTAGTAATTTACCATTTTTACACAACTTTCATTATATTTGTATCATTAAGCAAGATAGAACTTAGTTTATTTTTTGCAATATTAAGTCTACAACATAAATCACTATCAAGCAGGATAGCTAGAGAGCCCATGGTTCTATTATTACTACTTTGAGTGAACAAAAAACACTAGCATGCTGAAATCTTGTGTAGACATATCTTTTGAAGCAGTTATAATTACATAATATAAATCTCTTATTCTAATTTAAACAGTTTGTAAAGGGGCTGTAGCACGGTTTTTGCAAATTTTATTTTTTCAAATTTCCCATTTATAATGATAGTTGATGTGCTTTGTCTTAACTTTAGAGGTTAAAACATCTTATTACACAAACCAATTATCCGTAGTGGTATTAACAGTGTTGCGTATAAAGCAAAAATTGCATGGCGGCCATTTTAATGTGAACACATTTTATTATTTAGAATTGCAAAAAACGATTCCCATGGCTTAACCGAACCATGTACACTAATTTTTTAACTTGATTTTCCGAAGGGCATGTTGTTTGATACTTGAAAGATAAATTAATCTTTTGGCTAGAAGTATAATATGATTTAGTATTTTATTGTGTGAGCACAATCCAAATATTATTATGAGTCTTGTAAGGGTAATACTACCTTGGAGATGAGTATTTAGGAAATGTTCTACATTATGCCAGAACAATTTCTGATGAGCTACAGAGCCCATGGCTCTATTTTTTAAACCAAAAAAAAGAGGAAAGAATGGCCTTTATTCCCATATAAAAATCGCAATTGCGCTAACAAAAATGAGCAATCACCGCTAGATAGGTGATTTTTGCACTTTTTATATTTGAAACAAGTGGCGCTTTTACCACAACATCCTCCGTGCGCTATTTCGAATAAAATACTTGGGATATTTTCATAATTTTTTTATCACTATAAAGATAATAGAATTGTCTTCAATTCCATATACAATTCGTGTATTTTCGCCAATAACTTGGTGAAAAGTGCCACACAGAAGTTGGCGCTCGTAACATATATCATTATTGCGGACTTCATATTTTTTTAACCGATCGTTCGATTTTTATAATTTTTATATCATTGTAAAGAGGAAAACATTGTCTTTAATTCCATATATAATGCTCATATTTTTGCAAAGCACTTTCGATGCGCTGAGCGCCGCAAAATTAATATACACAAAAGTGAAGAAGTATGATAAAATATAACTAAAATACTGTTATTTTGATACACAAATATAGAGGGTTATAAACAATGAACAACTGTCATAACGGAATTTTGTTTCCAGTTTTGAAAAAAAAATAACATAAAAACTCAAATATATTTGAATACGGCACTCGCCTCTCGTGGGGGAAAAAAACCCTTTTTGTGGGAATCTTATATTTCATTTCTCGGCGGTTTCTAAAAATGCGTGAACATTTTTGTTAGTGATGCCATTGGGGTACGTAATAACATACAAATTATTTTATTTTTTTTTACTTTGAAACTAAGGTTCGTATCATTCCGGGGTACGAATGTTTCTACTATATATGTCGAGAGGGCATGGGAACTAATTCCCAATAGAATCCAGGCTTCGTCCCACCTGATTGTTTCTTGGAGCCTCTCGTTCTCAACAGAGAATATGGGAAACCATTCCCGCAATTGAATCCGGGTTCCGCCTCGGAAGACGGGTACGGGAATTCCCAGAGAGCATGGGAGTATGTACCCATGGGTCCGGGCTCCCCCTCGAGAGACTGCTCCTTTGATGCTCTGCTTCTCGAAAAGAGAAGTCATTCGGCAACTGACAACCCGAGCTTCCCTGATTTTAGCCGCCGGTAATTGCCACCGAAGAAGACTTTAGTGGTTTTGAGGAGGAGTTTGCCGACATACCACAATATAATGAAAACAATACACAGAATACACAGACGTTCGATGAGTGGGTGGATGGTCCGCGGCCCCGTGTAAATTTGACTTTCACAGATCAAACTGGGTTGCGCCAGTTCATAGAACTTCCTGAGAACTTCTTATCACTGAGCTTCTTATCACTACCTACATTTGTCTGACAACAAGAGGATGCCGGGTCGCAACACCCTGAACTTTTCACCAAAAAATAAATAAACTGGGACACTTGTATAACCGGATAGTTCACCGTTTTTCAAGAGTGGAACAACATTCGCTAACTAACGCATTCACCTCAAATTCCTTAAACGAATATTAAAAGTACATTCACAATCTACGAATGCCGCTGTCTACGGGGAATTGGGAAGGTATCGTTCATATATTAACAGGTTGTCCGAGTTATTAAGTATAAGTTTAAAGTGCATGCAACGTTCAAATAATCATGTTTTAAAAATATGTTTTGATGTAATGCTTGAATCTTGTTTGAGAGGAGTAAATAACTGGGCAAATTTTGTTAAATCTGTTCTACTTAAACATGGTTTTGGTTTTGCATGGTTATTTCCTGATAGTGTGGATGCAAGTTATTTTTGTAAAATATTTAAACAACGTTTGATTGATTTGTACAAAAATGGAACAGTGATATTTATCAAAGTCCTAAACTTGCATTGTATAATGATATCAAATATAATTTCGTCTATGAAACATACCTCAACTATATTCCACCGTGGCTTTCATTTTATTTAACACGTTTGAGAATATCATCTCATAAATCAAAAATAGAAATTGGTCACTATTCAAATATTCATAGAAATGATAGAGTGTGTGATTTTTGTAATGAACATGGTATTTCTGCAATTGAAAAGAATTGCACTTTATTTGTGTATGTAAAAGTATGACTTTTATAGAGTCAAATATATAAGCCGTTGTTTTTAGGAATGTTCATTTAAATACAAATTTATTAAACTTTTACAGTCTAAAGACAAATATATATTTTGTTTGTATTTAGCAAAATTTATCAAACACTGTATGTATCGGATATAATACCTGGCCTGTCTCATACTCCGTACACGCTATTATTGTAATGTAGTAGAGGGGTTCAATGAACCCAAGTTTGAATAAAATTCAGGGCTCCGTTCCATAACAGCGAACGCTTATAATCGCTCATTGATCGCTCAATGTAGCGCTCAATGTAGCGCTCAGTGTAGCGCATTTTCTCCTGAACGACACGGTGCGATTCCTCGAGTTTTGCTCGCTTTGCTACGTAGCGCTTCATTGAGCAATCGCGTTCAAGATAGGTTTAAAAGTGCTCATTGAGCGATTACTTTGAAACCTCTCTTGAACATAGCCCTGTTCTGTTCTGTTCTGTTCTGTTCCTTTTAGAACAGAGGTTAGGATCGGAAATCTGAAAGAATAACTTCTGTGTGAAGAGAATGAACACATCTATCTGGCATAACGTTTATATGTTCATGCTTAATTCTTGTGGCAAATATTTTCAATCATTCCATCTTTATTTCAGTACCAAAAGTACCAAAAGTGCCAAAGGCCTATATTTACATCATGGGTTGATCACTTTACACATCATTGTTATATATTCTTTCTAATTAATCCATGGTGATGACGTCACTCTATTGTGTTAACAATGGATTATTTTTAAGAATCTACTGGTCATTGACTAATCCAGTCAGGAGGGGTGTCAGGTTTTGACATTTTCGTAATGGCTCACAAAGTAATTTGTTCAAGAATGATGTATTTTGTCTTAGTATATCTGATTAGAATCTTAAAATATCTGATTATTTTTGTAATGTCTGACCCGGAAATCGATTATGTAACCCTTCGACTGTTACGCAGCGCCCTAACCTATTGGGCTACCAGGCCTGCTGGTAATCATTTGATCATTGAATGGCCTGCCTTAAAGGTGCATCAATTGTGTTTCATAAAATTTTGTTTGGCTTTAATACGTTCCAACACACCATATGTGCTGTTTACGATACAAATAAATTCACTTAGCTTGCATATTCATCCCAAATCACCAAATATATCATAATTACTAGTTTCCAATTAAAATCGAGTAACATCATTATGAATATGTAGAAACCGAAAGTGAACGTCCTATTTACATGCACAGTAGTTATATGACCTATTGAACATTATTAACCCAAATTTGTTATTTTGTCTGGTTTAAATAAGATTCCAAAATTACGTTTGACTCATTGGCGCGCGCCACACGCGGTGCATTGTCCGGTTTTCGATCAGAAATCACTACTTTTACCTTCATATCGTCAATATACTAAGTCGAGTATCATTAAAATGGTTGTTTTCGGTAACAGTTGGTACTTCTCGATAAAATAAGACCATTTATAACGTTTGTCATATTTGACCCCCAACAACACAATGGATGTACCTTTAATCACCTGGTTCGCCGCTAATGGCTGCAATACTGCCGAAGCGGCGTTAAACAATAACTCACTCACTCACTCACTTTAATCATCTGATTGTTTGCATTCTAAACAAGACTGGTAAAGTGTGAAACGCATGGGGATCGTGCTGAAACACATGAAATGCAGGAGTTTGGCTGTCAGTCAAATCGCTTTGCGTGGAAGATTTGCGCCATGCACGTGCGTGGAAGAATCCATTTCTTAAGGGTCGAAGCTACGTGTACCATATCCGATGAATGGGCACCGAAATTTGCAAAATAATATTTTTTTAGGTTACATAATTGAAATGTATTGTCTATAATGCTAGATTATCACATATGTATGTTTCGTGGCGTCATACATGGATTAAGATGGAGAATGCATTCGGAGCCGTGGATTCACTCGCGCACTGTAACCACGTACATCTGTAGCGTCATCACCACTTCAATGCGAATGCGTGTGTGTGTTGTTGATCAGTGTTGTATAAAAATCGGTTTCAAATCTTTTTTTCTGATCAAGCACTGATCGTTTTTACGTAATCTGATAAGATATCTGGTAAGCGTTTCTTTTTGCCGACAGTATAAATTGTAGGTTTAGTTAGCAAAAGGCCAGACTGTAACCTACGGAACAAGTTAATAAACTCTAAATAACACGTGGAGCAGTGTGACCTAGCGTAGGTCAAAAGTGGCCTTTGGTCAGAGTGACATATTGAAATTAAGAACTACGTACAAACAGTTGAGTGATGTTTTTCCGTCAATATACTGTTGCAACTTCACTATTGACCTTGTTATATAGCTGAACGATTGGTGAAACAGGTGCTCTTTTTAAATATTACCATGGATTTACGTTTCAATCGAAAACAAACAGTTCCTAGGTCCAATACTACGATGCGATATGTACCCTATACAAATAAATAAAGAAAGGGATGCAACGCGAATGTTACCCCCTGCCCAAACAAGTCCACACATTTTACACGTAATAATTACTACATAATTAAAGCACAGTGATTTCTCGGTGCATTATTTCTCAAGTTGTTTCACTTGTAACACGATTTTTTACTACAAGCATATCTTCGAGCTACCTTTGCAATAACATTGTTACGGTAAGATAGCACGAACGATTAAGTATATCACATGTATCAGGGTTGTAAAGTGAAAGTAGAAAACTCTTTTCGAGATTGATTGCTGTTGCTAGGGAATGAAATATCGAAGGGTGAAGGGGGGTTATTTACATTTCTAACGCTGATAAAAAAAGATACACTTTTTGGACAGAAAGAAGTATGTTTACAGACCTTGGTGGTTGTTGGGGACGCCTTCAAAGAGGCGATACGAACGAGGTCATTCGTTTGACATGGTAGGTCAAGGTAATTTAATCTAATTCCTCGGGAGACAAAGTCTAAGGTTAAGAACTCAAGTCGAGACTAAGAAACATTCGCCAAATAAGGAGATTTCATGAGATTGTTGCGTTGATTTGCTGACATGCTGTTCACGTGATTGTTTCCTGGCGTCAAAGATGGTTTGTTCAATATAAAAGTCTTTTTACACTAGATATCTCCAAAGTAGCATTGATATCAACGTCCTGTCCTCCAGTTACTCTGATTAAAGGGACAGTGAACGTGAGTTAATTTTTTATTTACTATTAAATAAGATAAGTAAACTGAAGTACAAAAGAAAGTACACACCTCTGTTGGTTTTATCATATGTATGATTTTCAATTACAAATAACTTAAGTTTTTGACGTCGTTCTCTAAAACTGAAAAGTGCAGGCATTTAGTTATCAGTCAGGGAATATATCTACACAGTGGTGGAACGTAGAACGGCTATTTGGAATTACTACCACTTTGTTTTAACGCATTCCTTTCAAAATGGCGCTTAACGTTTCGCAAATGAGCCAGACCACATGAACAGGTATATTTTAAGAGTACATCATGCCATATTTTAGTTGTATATACATGTACGTTAACTAAGTTATTATACAACGCATAAGCAATTCATTCTTACCATAATGCTGTAATTTTGATATCAATTAAGACATGTAAATTTAGGAAAAAGATAAACATCCGATTTTATTGACAAATTATGAAGTTATAACTTCCCCATTTCTATCGTAGCAATTGTTTATCCCAAATATGATACTTAATTGAAATTATATTAAAAAATCAGTTTTCAAATTGATGACAAACAAAAGATATTGACGTGATAATACAGTCACCAAATTTTTTAATTCAACACATAACACATCCATGTTGTTTAGGCTACTGAACGCAATACCCTATGAACGTGAACGTGATAAGAATTACTTTTATCAAAATATTGAAAATTCAATATTCCCGAACTAAATGGAACGGTGGGGGGGGGGGGGGGGGGGGGACAAAAGTACAAAAAGACCTGAAATGCTGTAATATTGTGTGCATACTCTTTAGCCAGTGGGGATTCTAAATAATACATTCGGTGACCCTGTGACCAGAACTAGAAGGTTGTAATATTCTATGCAGACTCTTCTAAGCCTTTGCAATTTCCCAAATTTAAGCCAGTTATACTCAAACTGTCCTTGGGCTAGACAATGAGCTGACCTGGATGACCAAAATTGCAGTGGTTTATGGTAATCAGAGCATCATGTTATGCAATGATATCATGACCGCAGAGAACTGAAAAGCAACTGCATGGCCAGTACTGGCTCGTTAGACCAGACTTTATTAATGGCTCTTGTTTGGTTTAACTTGTAGAGGGAATGGGTCATGATATATTTTATGGCTTTGTGTGTTGGTTCTCCTTCTCCGGACACCTTTAAGCATAGTAATTTTAGTTGAAAATATTTGTCCTCACCGATTTCTTAACCATTTTGTAACATGATTTAGGAAATATGACTCATTGCCACCATTTCAATTGGAAGAGTCACCTTGTCTTAAAGGTAATTTCAGTAATTGTGATACCTGGACAACCAATTTTCTTAAAATGTAGTTGTTTATGCACTGACACTGAACAATTTTGGTGTCCATGGCTTTTTTAGGTCATGTCAAGGGATTCTACTTTATCTGGAGAAAAATCTATTTCCGTTTTGAAAAAATATATACCCTAATGAGCTACAGAGCCCATGGCTCTATTTTATCATTCTCAACTCCCCTTGGAGTATGCAACTTGTTTGGCATTGTTGTTGAAGAACATTTAGATGTTTGTCTTTTGTGTTACTGTATGCATTGAGGCCACAAATACAGTTCCTCGTTTGGTCTGTCGAAGTGCCAACTTCGTGTGGTGGTTGGTTGTCATTGTTTACCTTTTGTTGATTAATGTGCGAAGATTTGGTAGTGATTGTCTGCAAATAGACATACAGCCAGACAGACAGTTTTATTTAAGTCTCACCTCATTACAAAAACAAATATGACAAAATACAGACAATTAATACAAACATAAAATATGTTTTAAAAATGCAATGAGCCACTCTATATTATGAGTTATGAGAGACTATTATGACATAGACAGAACACATAACTTACATAATTTAAAATGACGTATACACTCCCAGGCAAAAGAAACGCCTACCCCCACTAGGAAGTAATGTAACACTGGCTTAACGTTAGTTTTAAAGGTACAGCCATTGAGTTGATGGTGGCCACATATTCCAAACGTTATAAATGGTGTTACTTTATCGAGAAGTAGCAACTGTTACCGAAAACTACCATTTTGATGATAGTCGACTAAGTATATTGACGATATGGACATTAGAGAAGTGATTTCTGATCGAAAACCGGACAATGCATCGTGATTGACGCGTGACAAGGAGTCAAACGTTATTCTGAATCTTATTTAAAACAGACAAAATAACAAATTTGGGTTGATAATGTTGAATAGGTCATATAACAACTGTGCATGTAAATGGGACGTACAGTTTCGGTTTCTGCACATGCATAATGATGTTACTCGATTTTAATTGGACACTAGCAATTATGATAAATTTGGCGATTGGGGGTGAATATGGACGTTGAGTGAATTTGTTAAGATTGTAAACAGCACATATGGTAAGTTGGAACGTATAAAAGCCAAATAAAATTTTATGAAACACAATTGATGCACCTTTAACTACAAGTCTTTTCACTGACGGAGTTCTGAAAAAAATAAGACTTAGAAAAGAATAACTGAATAAAATTATTTTAAAGATAATGTTAAAAGAAAACAAAATAGTAAAAGCACTTTAAAAGTTAGAAATGCGTTTATAGTGTGATTTCAAAATGTCCACGTTAATGTTTCATTTTGTTGCCAGGACCTGCAATGGCTGCTCTCACTGGAGGTCTTGTATTCCTGTCACTGGCAACACTTGCCTGTTCCCTCGTCCACGTACATCGTTCCTCCGTGAATGAGTATCTCAACGTGTGTTTAGATGGACGGAACCAGAAGTCAAAGCCAGGACCAGAGGATTCCTTGTTTCAGCAGGTGAGAACGGCCGCCATTTTGTTTGTCAAAGAATCTGCCACTTCCATTGTGTGCCCGAGGATTCAAGCGTCCAAACTTTTCAAAGGTTTTCGTTAAAATTTTACCATATGCCAAGAAAATAAAACAGTTTCATGTTAGGATGTGGCTTTGCGATAAACCATCTTAAAATTCAATTGTAACAACTTCCTTGTTCGAATCCAAAAGAATCCTAGCGGACTGGTTGCATTCTGGAATTCTGGAATCAGCGATGTTGTTTCAAACTGAACATTTGGTCTGTTCCCCAATCTAATCGATTTGATTGTATATTCAAGGTTATCATATCATGTGATATTGTGGCCGTTCAGATCTCCAGTTTTAGGACTGTAGCACACAATTAAGCAAAATAAAGCTTTGTATTTTTCAAGTACTGTAACTGCCTTCAGTTGTCTTGTCAAGCTAGCCTTACGTAACCAACGCTGATCTGAGTGTGACTTCATAGCACTTGACCTGTTGCCATGTGGTTGCATAACAGAGATGCGTGTGCGCATTGGGAGGGGGAATTTCTTGGGAGGTGAGGTGAGTTGGGGTTTAACGCCACTTTCAAGAGTATTTCACTAATATCACGGCTGCTAGTATTATGGCAGGGAGAAAGCCCACAACGCAATATGGCTATGCATTGCGGTGAAACCTGCGAAGATCGGCTGGAATTAGCAAACCATGGGTGGAACTGTATTGTAGCATTGTGTAGCATTGCACCCAAACCTTACTGCATGTAACGCGCTATCCCACCCCCGGAGATTTCTTAGGATAATTCACGTGGCCAATGCCTTCTTTATTTTATAAATATATCTTTACTATAAAAATAATGAATTATGCCATACCTGATGAGCTACAGAGTTCTATTTTCGCTAAGTTGGCTGCAAGGCTGTTGAGCAAAGCTCGTTTTCATCTTGTCATTTTCTATTAGTATCTGCATCGAAACGTCGCACTCATATCAATAAAGAAGTTGACTCTCCATAGAACTTGTTCTTTTTCATCATACCAGCTTTTAAAATGCCTCTCAAAGAAATTTTCTATGGCGATATGTTTAAAATTGTGTAGCTCGTCAGTCATAGAGTTAACAAAACTATAGTATATAATCCAAATTGGCTGAACAGTGAGCAAAACAGTCTGTCAGTCTGTCTAGACCTGAACATAAGTGTTTAAGTCACGTCCTCTGATGCCCTTACTTGCAACAAGATCAACACATCTACAACCAATGGGCTTAAACTATCTGCACAACATTTCAACTTTCTAGGCCTTCTCGAGTCTGGAAGACAAAAATAGATTTTAGGTCATGGCCCCTGAGGCTCATATTTGGGGCCACATGGTTGCCAAATATTCAGTTCACGATGTCGATTGGCTAAAGAAAGAAGAAGAAAACAACAATTGGTTTTAAGTTCGCGCCCTGCGAGGCCCATATTTGGAACCAAAGGTTCACTAAGTCTTCAATTGATGATCCAAATTCATTGGCTAAAGAATATGTACATAATAATTGAGTCTTCTACGAAGATTAAAATAGGTTTTTAAAGTTGCATCCATTGTGTTGATGGGGGTCACATAAATGTTCATCCATCGCAGATAAATGAACTTGTTATATTTGGACATGTTATCAAATTAGAAATGTAAGTTTTATAAGCAACAAAAATGGGATCCGAACTCTAAACCCCGCGTTATGGCAATAATCTTTTCTCGGGACCGGGTCATTATTAACTAAATATTTCATTTCATCAGTGTGCCCCCTGGCGGAATAGGTCGTGCTGCACGAGTGACGTATCGCACGATCTTCACGTGACAAAAAACTGGCTCAACTTTGACATGGATCACTGTCAGACGCAGAGTGACAAATGCAGAAAGAGATTTAATCAGGACAACTGTTTCTACGAGTGTTCGCCCAATGTGGGGCCGTGGCTGGTGGAAGTGAGTTAACCCTTATCTGATTATTAACCCTTCACCTACTCATGACCCCTTCATTTGTTGATTAACCCCTCACCTGTTGATTAACCCTTCATCAGTTGATTAACCCTTCACCTGTTGATTACCCCTTCATCCGTTGATTAACCCTTCATCTGTTGATTACCCCTTCATCAGTTGATTAACCCTTCACCTGTTGATTAACCCTTCATCTGTCGATTAACCCTCCACATGTTGATTAACCTTCCATCTGTTGATTAACCTTTCATCTGTTGATTAACTCTTCACCTGTTGATTAACCCATCACCTGTTGATTACCCCTTCACCTGTTGATTACCCCTTCACCTACTCATTACCCCTTCACCTACTCATTACCCCTTCACTTGTTGATTAACCCTTCACCTGTTGGTTAACCCTTCACCTGTTGGTTAACCCTTCATCAGTTGATTAACCCTTCACCTGTTGTTTAACCCTTCATCAGTTGATTAACACTTCACCTGTTGGTTAACCCTTCATCAGTTGATAAACTTTAACGAACTGAAAACCCCTTTACTTGTTGACCAACGCTTGAACTGCTCATTTATGCTTTATCTGCTTATTAACACTTCACGTGCTGATTATCCCTGCACCTGCCCATTAACCCTCTACGTGCTGATTAGCCCTTCACCCGCTAATTAACCCTTCACTTGCTCATTAACTCTCTTTGTACTGATTAAACTCTTTAACGGGTTTTCAATCGTTTACCTGCTCATTGACCCTCTTCCTGCCAAGTAACCCATGATCTTATAATTTACCCCTGCCAACTGATTAACCCATCACCTGTTGATTAACCCTTCACCTGTTGATTAACCCTTCACCTACTCATTACCCCTTCACTTGTTGATTAACCCTTCACCTGTTGGTTAACCCTTCATCAGTTGATTAACCCTTCACCTGTTGATTAACCCTTCATCAGTTGATTAACCCTTCACTTGTTCATTAACCATTCATATGTTCATTAACCCTTCACCTGTTGGTTAAACCTTCATCAGTTGATTAACCCTTCACTTGTTGATTAATCCTTCACCTGTTCATTAACCATTCATATGTTCATTAACCCTTCACTTGTTGATTAACCATTCATCTGTTGATTAACCCTCCATCTGTTGATTAACCCTTCACCTGTTCATTAACTTTAACGAACTGAAAACCCCTTTACTTGTTGACCAACGCTTGAACTGCTCATTAATGCTTTATCTGCTTATTAACACTTCACGTGCTGATTATCCCTGCACCTGCCCATTAACCCTCTACGTGCTGATTAGTCCTTCACCCGCTAATTAACCCTTCACTTGCTCATTAACTCTCTTTGTACTGATTAAACTCTGTAACGGGTTTTCAACCTTTTACCTGCTCATTGACCCTCTTCCTGCCAAGAAACCCATGATCTTATAATTTACCCCTGCCAACTGATTAATCCTTCACCTGTTGATAAACCCTTCATCAGTTGATTAACCCTTCATTGGATAATTAACCCTTCAACTGTTGATTGACCCATCACCTGTTGATTAACCCTTCACCTGTTGATTAACCCTTCACCTACTCATTACCCCTTCACTTGTTGATTAACCCTTCACCTGTTGGGTAACCCTTCATCAGTTGATTAACTCTTCACCTGTTGGTTAACCCTTCATCTGTTGATTAACCCTTCACTTGTTGCTTAACCCTTCACCTGTTCATTAACCATTCATATGTTGATTAACCCTTCACTTGTTGATTAACCCTTCATCTGTTGATTAACCCTCCATCTGTTGATTAACCCTTCACCTGTTCATTAACTTTAACGAACTGAAAACCCCTTTACTTGTTGACCAACGCTTGAAATGCTCATATATGCTTTATCTGCTTATTAACACTTCACGTGCTGATTATCCCTGCACCTGCTCATTAACCCTCTACGTGCTGATTAGCCCTTCACCCGCTAATTAACCCTTCACTTGCTCATTAACTCTCTTTGTACTGATTAAACTCTTAAACGGGTTTTCAACCTATTACCTGCTCATTGACCCTCTTCCTGCCAATCAACCCATGATCTGATAATTGACCCCTGCCAACTGATTAATCCTTCACCTGTTGATAAACCCTTCATCAGTTGATTAACCCTTCATTTGTTAATCAACCCTTCAACTGTTGATTAACCCATCACCTGTTGATTACCCCTTCACCTGTTGATTACCCCTTCACCTACTCATTACCCCTTCACCTACTCATTACCCCTTCACTTGTTGATTAACCCTTCACCTGTTGGTTAACCCTTCACCTGTTGGTTAACCCTTCATCAGTTGATTAACCCTTCACCTGTTGGTTAACCCTTCATCAGTTGATTAACACTTCACCTGTTGGTTAACCCTTCATCAGTTGATAAACTTTAACGAACCGAAAACCCCTTTACTTGTTGACCAACGCTTGAACTGCTCATTTATGCTTTATCTGCTTATTAACACTTCACGTGCTGATTATCCCTGCACCTGCTCATTAACCCTCTACGTACTAATTAGCCCTTCATCCCCTAATTAACCCTTCACCTGCTCATTAACTCTCTTCGTACTGATTAGCCCTTCACCTGCTAATTAACCCTTCACTTGCTAATTAACTCTCTTCTTACTGATTAAACTCTTTAACGGGTTTTCAACCTTTTACCTGCTCATTGACCCTCTTAATTTACCCCTGCCAACTGATTAATCCTTCACCTGTTGACTAACCCTTTACCTGTTGACTAACCCTTTACATGCTCATAAACCCTTCACCTGCTCATTAACCTTTTATTTGCTGATTAACCCATAACGAACTGATTAATAATGCGTTACGACTCTATATTTCCAAACTTCCTGTGCCAAGTTATTCCCGCTAATTCTCCTCTTCTTCATATCAATCTCATTAAATTTTATCTGGTTTTAATTAGGTATATTGATATGGTTCAGGAGCAGAAGGTGGTCCGCAATGAGAAGTTCTATCATGTTCCTCTGTGTCGAGACGATTGTGACGCTTGGTGGGCCGACTGTCAGAACGAATTCACTTGCCTCGAAAACTGGAGCCATGGATTTGATTGGTCCACAGGTAGGTGTTCATATTTTGTTGTTGAATATGTGCTAAAGAATTAATAGAGATTAATATCTAAGTAGGATGTAAATGGTATTTTACCGAGATAAACTTTATTTTACTGACGCGAGTGTTTTAAAGAAACTGAAACTCTTGGCACAGTGTACTTGTTGAAAAGCTCCTTTTGGAAAATTAGATAAATAAAATAAAAAATACTTAGTTATTTCACGTTTTTAAAATCGATCATTTTTCTATAAATTTGAAATTACGTCCTTGCTGGTTGACAGTTACATACTTGTAACCATGACAAGGACTGGATCAACTTACAACGGGGTAGCTTGTAAATGTAGCATTTATATGTCAGATGGTTTTCTAATACTCTAATTTCACTGAGCTAGGACTTCCAAAAGTCTTCCGACTTTGTCGGCATTAGTCGGGGAACATTTCGGGTGAAATTGTCAAATTTGATATTTCTACGAGTTACTTACGACTTACTTACGACATAGTAAGGAGGAACTCGTGACCCGTTCACGACTAACTGACAACTCATTCCCGACACTAACCCGCCACCACGATTTTGACAAGGACTCATCCCCGACCCACTCATGACTAATAACGACTAGTTTACGACTTGTTCACGACCATGGCGACTCGTCACAAACAAGATACAACTCACTTAGGAGTCACATACGAATCAAAAACAAACTATTTGGTCTTATTGTCGTGTTAAGTCTGGAACCGGTCATCACTTGTCGCCTTTGAGTATTGGTTTGTCGTATGTGAGTTGGCATTAATCGGGAGTGAGACAGTAAGTATTTTAGGGGAAGACCTACTCCCGACTCACACACGACCACCACGACATGAATTAAACGGGTAAATACGACTGACAAGACGACTTTATACGACCCAATAACAATCAGGTACGAGCCACTTACGACTAGATCACGACTGAATACGACTTTATTGAATTACTGGAATTTCCGGTCGAAAAGTACGAGCATCGCCCGACTGTTCAAAAACCCACCCCCGACTAGATTTGACATCCCGACCCTTAAAGACGTTTAAATACTCTTGGAGACTCATCTACGCTTCTAGCAAACTAAAGGGGCCTCATTACGAGTCACTGGCAACTCACTGACGACTTACTGACTAGTGAAATGGGGGTATTAACAAGACAATAAAATTTCAGCTTGGATATATCATTCATGTGCAATTTATCCACATTTATGTCGTGACGTATTTTAACAACTATGCATAATAAATGTTGATATTTGTAGCACATAGATCCTTAGCGCCAATGTTATTTTAGCATTATGATCAAGAAATGATTATGTATTCTAGGTTTACTTATTTTACCGATACCTAAATGGCACCTAAGCAAGGAATGTGTAGGTAAATACGATATAGCCTACTATGATGTTTCTATTTGTATAGACTGAATCATACTCGCCCTGTCTTAAAGAGGATAGCCTGTGAACATTATTTTGCATAAACACATATCCTGGCATCATTTAAAGGTGCATTCATTGTGTTTCATAATGTGTATGTTGATTTCATATGTACCAAAATACCATATGTTGTGATTTCAGTTCTATCAACTTACATAGTCATCCAAATATACTTTATAAACTCATCGGCAAATAAAATAAGATTTAGCGATTTATAGAGACTGCTACAAATTTTCAAATATGCAGAAAAAAACTCACCAAAACGCATTCTGTTGATTAGTAACAGTCATTAGTCCATGATTGTCGGTAAATTTCGTGCAATACGAAAATTAGAATATTTGGGATTTCTCATTCTGCATTTGCTAAATGTCAAACATTATCAACCCAAATTTGTTTCCAAAATTACCTTTGACTAATTGACGAGTGTCAATCACGATGCATTGTCAGGTTTGCGATCAGACATCACTTGTTTTACATTTATATCGTCAATATACTGAGTCGAATACCATCAAAATAGAAATTTTCGGTAACAGTCAGTACTTCTTGATAAATTAACACCATTTATAACTTTGGAAAATTTGACCCCCAACATCACAATTAATGTACCTTTAACATTTAACCATTATCTTAATTTCAGGTATCAACAAATGCCCAGATAACAAACCCTGTCGACCTTACAAAGACATCTACAAGAATTCCGCCCATTTTTGCGAGACAGTTTGGGGGCAGTCGTGGAAAGTTGCAGATAAAGGGGAACCCTGCATGACCCTCTACTTCGATCCAGCCCACGGAAACCCCAACGATGCCGTTGCCAGGCAATATGCAGAAGTTTTAGTGAAAAAAGAGCAAGATATTGTAGTGGGCTAATAAGATTGAATTTGAGTTATCAAACGTTGAGTTAACCACAATTGTTTAACAGTTTTAACAATCCTATCTCATATTTAGAGTGATCTAATCTTGCAAATTGATTGTTTTATGATTATTTTACTCCCTTGAACTCCAAAGGGACCATCTCTCACTATTTTTTATCTTTTTATTCTAATAAACTGGCATACATATAATTATTTTGGTTAAATTTGTTGTTTGATAATATTTCTATTAAAAGTGCAATTATTGACATGAATTAACATAAATATAACATTTTGATAGAAAACAACCAGTGTGAACGATTTCAATTTAAGTAAAATTAATTCAAAATAACAATTCTTGCATATGTGTAACCAAGAACGTTTTATTCAAATAAAGCCACAGTCATGAAATATGTTTCTTGTTTTGTAATGATGATGATAGTGACAAATGTAAACTGGACAAACTAAATTAGCGATACTAGAGTAGCTTTTTAATATCTCATCAATTGATCAATGAATAAATGAATCAGTATTTATAATTTCAAAGTTTACAAATATCCCATACTATCTTTGTCCATTATACATATGGTGCGACACTCCAACACAGATTCGAAGCTTTTCTCTCAAAAGAAATTGCGATTTTTCAACTTGCTATGTAATATATAGAGGATATCTGTCTTTTCTTGACTAATACCATGTTTATCTCATCGAGTGAGGTAGAAAGTTTATATTTTCACGAGTTGTCTGGTCACGCGTGAAAAAAATAACTTTTCTACCTGACAAGATGAGATAAACATGGTATTAGTCAAGAATTGACAGATATTCTATATATTATACCCCCGCCTTACAGTGTATGCGGGGGTATAGCGTTCATTCTGTCCGTCTGTCTGTCCGTCCGTCTGTCTGTCCGTCCGTCTCAAAACTTTGTGCAGAGCATATATCTCAAACTATACATGCTAGCTTCACCAAACTTGCCACTCAGGTTAGCCATGATCTCTAGTTGTGCCTTTTCAGGTTTAGCCGGGTTTCTGAATTTTACTTTGGCGGATTCTTTTGAAACATGACCAAAACAGTGACTCTGTGAGGAAGTCATTTTGTGCAGAACTTATCTCCCAAACTCTACATTCTAGCTACACCAAACTTCATATACATGTCAACCATGGTGCCTATATGTGCATTTTGAGGGTTATATATACCTATTTCTGAATTTTATTTTTGGCGTTTCGTATGGAAACATGGTTTAACAGTTATTTCTTGTTCCATATTCATTCAACTTTACACACATGTTAGTCATTCACATAGATGTGCCTTTCCTATTTTCAATTATGTCAAACTATATTTGGAAGCGGGGGTATGTGAGCTTTCTACACTTGTTATACGATGTTTTCCATGTAATTTTGCCATTACAGGGTCGTATTCGTGTTGAGCGGCCACTAGGAACATCCCGTCACCACAGCAACAATGTCATGAGAGAATTTGCTACGTCAGATCATTGTTTTATAACCTCAAATTATATCAGTCATTGATCACAGTGAAAATATAAGTTATATTCACTGTAGCTTGATAGACGGTTTAGTTCACTGATAATTCCTAGTATTTCATTGCTAGTCATAAAATAAAAGCTCCTCCTTTAGAGCTTAGAATATTGTGTGATTATATTAACAGTCAATAAAGTAAATTATACAAAAAATCCTTGAGAGTCCATAAAGGATTTTGTCATTGCATTTAATCTAACATTTTATCATTGCATTTATTATGACAAACATTTTATTATTGCATTTAATCTGACACACATTTTGTCATTGCAATTGATCTGACAAACATTTTGTTATTGCATTTAATCTGACAAACATTTTGTCATTGCTTTTAATCTGACAAACATTTTGTCATTGCAATTGATCTGACAAACATTTTGTTATTCCATTTAATCTGACACATATTTTGTTATTGCATTTAATCTGACAAACATTTGTCATTGCATTATATCTGACAAACATTTGTCATTGCATTATATTTGACAAACATTTGGTCATTGCATTTATTCTCACAAACATTTGTCATTGCATTTGATCTGACAAACATTTTAATATTGCATTTATTCTGACAAACATTTTATCATTGCTTTTACTATGACAAACATTTTATCATTGCTTTTACTATGACAAACATTTTATCATTGCACTTAATCTGACAAACATTTGTCATTGCATTAAATCTGACAAACATTTTGTCATTACATTTAATCTGACAAACATTTGGTCATTGCATTTATTCTGACAAACATTTTGTTATTGCATTAAATCTGACAAACATTTTGTTATTGCATTAAATCTGACAAACATTTGTCATTGCATTAAATCTGACAAACATTTTGTCATTGCATTTAATCTAACATTTTATCATTGCATTTATTATGACAAACATTTTATTATTGCATTTAATCTGACACACATTTTGTCATTGCAATTGATCTGACAAACATTTTGTTATTGCATTTAATCTGACAAACATTTTGTCATTGCATTTAATCTAACATTTTATCATTGCATTTATTATGACAAACATTTTATTATTGCATTTAATCTGACACACATTTTGTCATTGCAATTGATCTGACAAACATTTTGTTATTGCATTTAATCTGACAAACATTTTGTCATTGCTTTTAATCTGACAAACATTTTGTCATTGCAATTGATCTGACAAACATTTTGTTATTCCATTTAATCTGACACATATTTTGTTATTGCATTTAATCTGACAAACATTTGTCATTGCATTATATCTGACAAACATTTGTCATTGCATTATATTTGACAAACATTTGGTCATTGCATTTATTCTCACAAACATTTGTCATTGCATTTGATCTGACAAACATTTTAATATTGCATTTATTCTGACAAACATTTTATCATTGCTTTTACTATGACAAACATTTTATCATTGCTTTTACTATGACAAACATTTTATCATTGCACTTAATCTGACAAACATTTGTCATTGCATTAAATCTGACAAACATTTTGTCATTACATTTAATCTGACAAACATTTGGTCATTGCATTTATTCTGACAAACATTTTGTTATTGCATTAAATCTGACAAACATTTTGTTATTGCATTAAATCTGACAAACATTTGTCATTGCATTAAATCTGACAAACATTTTGTCATTGCATTTAATCTGACAAACATTTTGTCATTGCATATAATCTGACAAACATTTTGTCATTACATTAAATCTAAAAAAATATTTTGTCATTGCATATAATCTGACAAACATTTTGTCATTGCATTTGATCTGACAAACATTTTGTCATTGCATATAATCTGACAAACATTTTTTCATTGCATTAAATCTGACAAACATTTTGTCATTGCATTAAATCTGGAAAACATTTATCATTGCATTTATTATGACAAACATTTTATCATTGCATTTAATTTGACAAATATTTGTCATTGCATTAAATCTGACAAACGCTTTGCCATTGCATTTAATCTGACAAACTTTTTGTCATTGCATCTAGTGGCGCTAAGGTACAAAAGCACCACAAACCACATTTCTTCTTTTTTTACGCTAAATGTTATACTCATTATTATGATTGTGTACTCGGGCAAAAGAAAGTAAACCTTATTTTCAACGGGGTCAAACACAAAATATTCCTGCTGAATAACGTTGAGTTTTAATATTTGCGATAACGTTTATCTCAGTATCATCTCAACATATTATTCCTGAGGAAGAAGAGAGTATATACACTGTAACGTCACGTATTTTCACATTCAAGAAGTTGTTACTGAATAAAATTTAGCTTGCTTTTGGAAACCTAATGTAACTATCTTTCAGCATCACTCGTTGATTGACATATCTTGCGTTGTACCTATAATTTATTTTGCCCGCAAGTTTAGTATAAGCTGTTCGGGTATTCGGAAGAAGTAAGCTGTCAGTTTGACATGCAGTGCTGAGTCCTCTTCAAAAGATTGGCAGTTTGGATTCATGAATCACGTGACTCCGTTTTATCTCGGAGATGTTCTTTGCCCCTACAATGAATTAATTGTTATATTTTAAAAGGCACCATTCTCGACACCATTCTCTTTCCATAGTTTACTCCCTACAGATTTTCGATCCTTATCTCTGTTCTACTGTGGCAAAGTTCTTGTTTGAAAATGCCCGAGCGGCAAAAAAATACTACATATAATATCCCTGCTGTTTATCAAATGAAATTTCATTTTACATCGGCTACATCATTTTCATCGACAGAGTTATTTGAAAGACCTTAGCCTGTGACTGTACAGGGTCTTCGACTATGTCTGATGTAAATAATACAAATAAACTTGCTTTTCTTTATCTATCACTGTCTTTATATGGTCCATCGTTTTCACAAAATCAAATAGTAAATTTCAAGAAAAACGCATTAAGTAATGGAGAATGCATTGATTATTTTTAACGAATCCACGGCTCCGAATGCATTCTCTATCTTAATCCATGTATGACGTCACGAAACATACATATGTGATTATCTAGCATTATAGACAATACATTTCAATTATGTAACCTAAAAAATATGTAACCTAAAAAAATATTATTTTGCAAATTTCGGTGCCCGTTCATCGGATATGGTACACGTAGCTTCGATCCTTAAGAAATGGATTCTTCCACGCACGTGCATGGCGCAAATCTTCCAAGCAAAGCGATTTGACTGACAGCCGAACTCCTGCATTTCATGTGTTTCAGCACGATCCCCATGCGTTTCACACTTTACCAGTCTTGTTTAGAATGCAGGGACAAACAATCAAATGATTACCAGCAGGCCTGGTAGTCCAATAGGTTAGGGCGTTGCGTAACAGACGAAGGGTTCGATGTTCGATTCCCGGGTCAGACATTGCAAAAATAATCAGATATTTTAAGATTCTAATCAGATATACTAAGACAAAATACATCATTCTTGAACAAATTACTTTGTGAGCCATTACGAAAATGACAAAATCTGACACCCCTCCTGACTGGATTAGTCAATGACCAGTAGATTCTTAAAAATAATCCACTGTTAACCCAATAGAGTGACGTCATCACCATGGATTAAACTAGAAAAAACGTTTACCGTACGTTTCTATTCCCAAAAATAGCATTATGACGTGTCATTGTCAAATGTCGCCTTTACATCGGCGTCGCTGATTGTACAACTAGATTCAAATGCAATCTATCAGGACTCTCCATTTCTAGTCAAGAATCTTCTTCATAGTAGAACAGAAGTTAGGATCGAAAATCAGAAGGGTGTAAACTCTGTGGGAAGAGAATGCTTCGATACAGTCATGATCATACCTCAAACCGAAAACATTAAACACGACAAAAACAAGAGAATTAGTAAGCACAGCTCACTCATGATACCCCCGCTTTTAACATTGGTAAAAAAGAAATGTTTGATAATAGCAAAAGGGCATCAATGTTTAAACTTTTGTATGAACAGACCATTATATATAAGTATTATTAAAGCACAGTAAGTTTTACACTTGTAAGCATGTTTTAGAAGTAAAAGTCGAAAAATTTGAAAAATGTCATTAAATATGCAAATGAGGGTATGAAACATACAAATATGCAAAAGAGGGTATGAAATATAAAAATGACAGATGTACACATCAGTGGTTTCGTAACATTTGAACAATTAGTGTCTGAGTTATGAGTGGAACAAAAAGTGTGAATGGCGAGGATGATAAACGGAGAAAATTTGCATAAATTATGCAAATGAGGGTATGAAACATACAAAAGGCAGATGTACACATCATGGTGATTGTACATATCAAGTTTCTTAACATTTGGACAACTGCTTTCAGAGTTATGAGTGGAACAAAAAGTGTGAATGGTTAAGTCGAAAACGGAGAAAATTTGCATAAATTATGCAAATGAGGGTATGAAACATACAAAAGGCAGATGTACACATCGTGATGATTATATGTATGAAGTTACAAGACATTTGAACAATTAGTATTTGAGTTATGAGTGGAACAAAAACTGAATGGCAAAGTCGAAAAACGGAGAAAATTTGCATAAATTATGCAAATTAGAGTACGAAACATGCAAAAGGCAGATGTACACATCAAGTTTCGTAAAATTTGAGCAACTGGTTTCAGAATTATGAGCGGAACAAAAACCGGACGGACGGACGGACGGACGGACGGACGCACGGACGTGCTGACCGCTATATATCCCCGACTACTTCGTAGCGGGGGTATAATAAAGTTATCGGTGCTTTGTTTATTTCTTACGAGGGGTCTCCCAAAAGGGCCTAACTAGTTTTCATTGTCAAACGTTGTACTTCTTGATACATTAGTTATACAAATTAATGAGGGTAGATCTGTTTCTTCATTTTGCTGAAATCAAAAGACGAGTTGCCTTCTTGTAACTCTCTGATATTTGGATGCAAATTATAATATATGAAATTTTATACACCTCTAGTGACATCTGCCAATTTTACGGAATCAGGGTGTCATGTAGCTGGTGAAGCAGGCTGGGCGTCCTGCAACTTTGAGGACTTAAGTTCTTACCATCATAATTTTTCTAAGTGTGCTTTTGCCATTGACCTTCCATCTTGCAAATTGCAACTTGAACTCAACTAATGGCACAGTCGTAAAAGTATTTTGCTTATGATTCAAATACCTTTTAAAGAATTAACTGTCTGCAATTTCAAAGGATTTAGGTTCTTACCTATCAAGGCCATAGTGTTAGCTGCCTCGTCCTTGAACACTTGCAGGATGCGTGTTACTCCTTCTCTTCCCTGCCCGCAAAAATCAGCTTCAATAAATTTAGGAATAACGTTAATGATCTTCTAAATAGATGGAGCTCTATCTCCGACTGTCTGTCATCTTGCTTTTTTGCATTACGTGAAACAAAAACGCTCTATTTTCACTCATTTTATGTTTTTAAAATAACAAAACAAATATATTGATAGATACAATATTCACAGAGAAACAGATAATGTATCACTAAGAAATCAACAATGTCTGTTTGTGCAGGCTCGTAGTGCCGATGGAAGGCTTTTGTACTCATTGTTTTAATTTTGAAAGAATGCGCGTAAGATATGAAATCATCAAAATAATGTTACCCATTGTAATATGTTTCAATTGGATTGTGCATTGGTCATGTAGTAATAACATATATGTATGAACAGAAATGTCCTCTAGAATTTCTTTTCAAGAAAAAAATACACCGAAAGAATCCGCTAAGATTAAACTTTACGTTCAAGTTACAAAGGAAGTATCGTAATTAGTAAAAACTTAATTATAAACAATAACTAGAATCTATCTTCTGAAATTACCTTGTAGATGAGACCCCACAAGATCGGTCGACCAATGAAAACAGCTCTTGCTCCTAAAGCCAGAGCCTTGATGACGTCATGTCCACTTCTTACTCCACTGTCAAGGTAAACTTCACAACGACCATCAACTGCCTCCACCACTTCAGACAGAACATCCAGCTGGTGGTGAGATTGGGAATGAATTAAAGGGACATTAAGTATGTTTTTGGAATCACATTGTGCCAAACGTTAAAAATAGAGCCATGGGCTCTGTAGCTCATCATGATTTGATTTATTATCTAAGGTTGAATATCTAAGTTTTCTCAAGTAATACATTGTTAACAAGCAAAATATAGGTTTTTAGATCATGACCCCTGTGACCTGTATTTGGAGTCACAGGGTCACCAATCCTACAATTAAGAATCACCTTTGACCAAAGAGTCTCTACACAACTTTTCAGCTCTCTAGACCTTTTGGAACTGGAGAAGAAGATGAAAATAGGTTTTTGGGGTTGTGACCTCTGTTACCCCATTTGGGGTCACGGGGTCACGAAATCTACAATTTATAATCCCCATTGGCCAAGGAGTCTGCACACAACTTTTCGGCTCTCTAGACCTTTTGGAACTGGAGAAGAAGATGAAAATAGGTTTTTAAGGATGTGACCCCTGTGACCCCATTTGGGGTCACGGGGTCACGAAATCTACAATTAAGTATCCCCATTGGCCAAGGAGTCTGCACACAATTTTTCAGCTCTCTAGACCTTTTGGAACTGGAGCAAAAGATGAAAATAGGTTTTTAAGGATGTGACCCCTGTGACCACATTTGGGGTCATGGGGTCACGAAATCTACAACTTAGAATCCCCATTGGCCAAGGAGTCAGCTCTGTGGAGTCATTGGTTCTGGAGAAAAAGTCGAAAAAGCGAAAAGTTTACGGATGGACGGACGGACGGACGGACGGATGAACGGACACCATGCCATGCCATAAGCCCATCGGGCCTTTCAGGCCTGATGAGCTAAAAATGGCATTATTTTATCTAGAAACATGGAACTGTTGCTGAAAATTACCAGTTCATTGCTAGTTCATTCAGTATATTCAGGTGATAAGCTTTAAATTAAAATATCACTGATTCAGAAACTAAAATAATACCGACCGAAGCTGGCACGCCGTCTAGAATCCGACCGCCGTGAGATGAAACCCAGACACCTGCCACTCCACGGGATGCTGCCTCTTTTGCGTCCTCGCCTGAAATAATAATAATAATAATATGGGTATTACTATAGCGCATCTTCCATTTCTACTGGCACTAGTGCATGCTCATGTCTCAGCATTAATTTTCGATATTGCCGTTTCTTGGTCCGCTGTATTTATTATTCTTTCATAAGAGGATCAAGGGATTGTTCAGGGATATGCACCCCCTCCCCTTTCTTTTAAAAAAAATAAATTCTTCTTGGTGAATCCCATCCCTTTTGTATAAGTGACATCAATCCTCCATTGGAATTCCTGAAACCGCCTATGCTATTGAATATACTACCTGTCATAATGCCCTTCAGTACGACAGGTAGCTTTGTCTCCCCTAGCAACCAGTCAATATCGTCCCAAGTCGTGCTCCCCCTGGCGACCTGATAGCTGGACCCCATGTTGACACGCTGATCACTGAAACACGATTCATTTGAACATGAAATATCTTGAGACATTATCCAGAAATCATAAGCAGATGTGATATAATTTGCCGAGAAGGAAAACCTTTCAGGTGATTAGGCTGTAAATTTTATATTTTGACCTTGATTTGGACTATTAGTTTGTCTGCCGTGATGCTTAGGAACTTCAATAATTAAGGGAGAAAACATTGGGCTTGTCATTAGACAAAGACGGTTTCCGTCTTGTGTTTTTGGTAGAGCGGCATGTTAAAAGGAAAAACGCAATAGATGTATATACTTAAAAAACTGTTTGTTGTTCTGGTCAGTTTGTGAAAAAGCATTCCATCAGTACAACATCAAACCTGTGAATTCTAGAATATAGCTGTCTGCAAAACATCGTAATGTACACGTCTATATCAATGCTAAATACACTCCGTTACCTGTGGAAATATTACACATTAGACATACCGAAATGTTTGTGGTAACTGTCCACCATTTAGCAAAATAAGTTTGCTTCTTGGAGTCACCGCTCCATCCACCGTCACAACAATGGCGGAATATCCGGCCTGCTCAACACGTTTCACAAAACATGACGTCATCGAACGCTCTTTTGCCATGTAAAGCTGACTCCAGCGCAAACAGCTCGGGGCATATGTTGAGATGTCTTCAATGCTAGTGGACGCTCCTATTGACACTGTGTACGGTAGTTGGAGCTCCTCGCAAGCTTGTGAAGGGATTAGATGGGACAAACTACTAAAGGGGCTGTAGCACGTTTTTTGCAAATTTTATTTTCCCAATTTATAATAGTTTATATCATTTATATTTACTTTAGAGGGTAAACCATCCTATTGCATAAACCAATTATCCGTAGTGGTAATAAGGGTGTTGCTTATAAAGCAAAAATGGCGTGGTGGCCATTTTAATGTGAACACCTTTTTATTATTTCGAATTACAAAACCGATCCCTATTGCTTTACCGAACCAGGTACACTCGTTTTATAACTTGATTTTCTGAAGAGAGAAGGGTGTTTTTCTATTGGTGACATTATTTTTCAAAATCATTTCATCGACTTACTTGAGCGAAAAAACGTGCTACTGTCCCTTTAAAGGCAAATAACTCTTGTGTACAATTTGTGAAAACGACGTTCGAGGATACTGCCATTTAAGTTAAAAGGGTTGTTGCCCGTTTTCTAATGGATATAAAGAGATATCACAAAATGAGAGAAAAAATTTTACCAATAGAAAAACAACCCTCCACAATCTGAATCAATACATAGAGTTCTAAAACGTATGATTCAGGATCTAGTTCTCATCCTCGAATTATTAAAAGGTGTCCACAGTAAATTAGCAGATTTAATTGTGTATGTGACTACGGATTAACGATAAACAGCATAAACCCTATTGCAAATGCCAAATTTGAAAATGCGCAAATTCAAAAAGAATGTGCTACATTACCTATATTAATCAGTTCATTCGAAATAAATTTTTCGAGTTATATTTCGAAGATCAAAAGTACAACTACGTAAATTCGGTAAACGGGTATATCAGTTCGAATTACGTCTCTACCAATAAAATCTCGTCGTCTTGTCTCTCAATGTTTATGGCAGAAATTATCCTACTACTTATTCTTGTAAGATAACCAATAATGAAACAAATCATTATAATCGTATTGAGTACATTTAAACAATGAAAACATCACAACGTAGGGAACGCATCAGGGCGTGTTTCAATAATAAAAAAAACAACAACAAAAACCCCATCGTACTGGACATAGTAGGAAGTTGAACAATCAGCTCCCGCTTGAAAAAAATAATTTTGAACATGACTACCTTAGTTCGTACATGTGAGCATCTTTCAAACGTTATTCAAACTTTAACTTTTTTAGATGCGATTCCAAACTGATGTGTTGTCATGGGTTACAGCTTGGTGATGCCAGATGTGTGACCGTTGATGTTATCGAATCACATTTTCACAATAATACCTTTAGCAACGCCTATTTCCTTTTCTGGATGCGCAAAGCAGCACAATGCCACAGGTGACACGCCCACTGGGCTGCTGATTGGTTGACCAAGAACAGTGGTTGTCATGTCAACGGTTGATACATCTCGCAGTAGACGTGGACGAAAACGATACCTGTGCAAAAAAGAATATCGTTGTTAAATGGACATTTCCTATTTTGAAATAATCAACACAGTGTATTGAAATATTATGCAAATATGCTTTGGTTGCTATTCTTATTTACTATTCTTATCAATCATTTGAGTGCAAATGTTCAAGGCAGATATCATATGATCTGGAACGATAAGATTGTTGTGATGAGAAAATGCAGCACTCCATATACCGTATTTCATTTAAATTGGTAAATGTGAGGATTTGTACTTGAAATGAAAAGGTTTTGTTACAACAGAGGTGCACTACATCATATTGAGTAGTTTTAACCCTACCAGTATCCTGCAGTGTTGACGGCAAGGTGATCATGTATCGAGATCTCTCCATTTTTAACCTTGCCTTCAACCTAGTTAGAAGTGGTGAAACGAATCAGCGACACCTATTGTGATCACGAGTTACGTCCCTTACCATCTGCTAACATACATTCGGAACCAATTTAAAATAAGCGACGATCGACACAGTCAAGGAGGCGTTACAACTGTCTTCTGATTGGCTTATCCGATTAGCCTGCAGTGCGTTAAAATCTTAGCACTGAAAATGCGAGGGTTGAGGTCAAGGAGAAGATATGGAAATCTTTTCGTTATGGCTGTGACGTTGTGAAGATGGCTAAACACATGGTCTCAATAAAGGACTTTTAACAAGAAGTGCCTTTCATCTATGTTTAATAAAATATATAGAAGTTACAAACCACTACATTTAGTACTTGAATCGTATTCAGTTCGCAGACTCGTGATTCTTATTGACCACGAACTCCCGATTGAGAGTATAGTCCAATGTGTTTTACAATTTCTTCGCAAGAATCGTAACTGAATCTTAATCGATTCGGAGGCATTCGTATGTATTCTTAACTAACTCAGGAAAGCGGGAATTCGAATCTGTTACGCAAACGAATACGTAACGAAGTTTACTTGAGAAATTCATGCTAGGTCGTACCTTATTCGTACATGAAGTTGGGCGCTTTTCGTAGGCTCTACCTGACGTGCCCTCTTTGATGAGGTATTAAACAATGTACTATATGATTTTCCATTGTTGAGTTATGACATAACTAAGACACACTACTATTGTTGTCAATTTAGAACGAAGGTAGGAGCTGGCCAACTTAAAAAAAACGTATCGCTTATGAACACTGTTGTATTATTTAAAAATTTCATAGTTAGTGTTTTGTCTGTCCAATGTGGTTTATATTTAGTTATGAATTTACAAATGCTCCTGTTTGAGTTATCCCTGTGATAAAAATAGCAAAATTCCCCAATGCTTTAGCTTCATTATGGAACGAAGAGCCATCATGTTAAAATTGTCACAAGTTCACTTGCATGTTTTTGAAAAACAATAATTGTCCCCCGCATCAACGCGGAACGGGGGACAATGTATTCAGCGACAATCTTACGTCCGTACGTCCGTACGTCACATTTCTTGTTAACGTGACATCTTATGAAGCGATGCATCCAAAGTCTTCAAATTTGGTGTCAGTCTACATTGTAGGAGACGCAGACACCAGTCTATTTTTGGTTACCTTGACCTTATTTTCAAGGTCACCGCGACACTTTGACCACTTTTTGAACTCTTGTTAGCGCGATATATCATGACCGGATGGACCCGAAGTCTTCAAATTTGGTGCCAGGCTACATTGGGGGATGACGCATACACCAGTCGATGCTGGTGAAGCGTTGAATCCAAAGTCGTCAAATTTGGTGTCGGCCTACATTGGGGGATGACCTTGACCTTATTTTCAAGGTGACTATGACACTTTGACCACTTTTCGAACTCTTGTTAACGCAATATTTCATGAACCCAAGCACCCAAAGTCTTCAAATTTGCTGATCATCACGACGCTTTTTACCAGTAATTCAACATATGAAGTAGCTCCTTTTGACCAAATGATGTAACTTACTAAACTCAATGTTAGGGGCGGGGGACATTGCCATGTTAGTGGCAAACACTTGTTATTTTGGTGGCAGTTGTCCTTCAAAATCAGGGCTCAATATAGCAACCAATTTGGGAGCATTTGCTCCCTATTTCTTCATTTTGCTCCCTGTTATTTTGAGTAAGGAGCATATATGCTCCTTGACAAAATTCAGGGTCAAGGTTCGGGGGTTCAAATTAAGGTGGTTACCATTTTAAGTGCTATGATAAGATACGGTATAACCGATATGGCCCGGTGTTAACAGCCAAGTAGTCTGTGCATGTGTGACCTCGTTACCAATTGCATTCTAAATCTTAATTATTTACGTATAAATGGTGTAATCAACGGCGGTCGATATCACTCGATGACGATTTACAGGGTCCCGCACTGTGCGGCTTTGAAACTGTCTACAGCGCACAGGAAATTCAAAATACCTAACACCTTTCTGTATATACAATGAAGAACAGTACCCCCTTCCCGAGTACTTGATAAGGGTACAGTTTTCTCAGTACCCTTTGCTGAAGCGAATTGTGTCTACACGCCTCTTATACCACAAAGATAATCCCATTTAAAACCATTTTAACAAAACCTTGAAAACGCCTTTGCATCATCCTGCAGCGTCTGCTCCTTGTAACTTCCGGTGAAATAAAATGTCTCCACATCCGGTTCCAAGCGACCGGCAGCAAAACGTCTGAAATCGTCAACTGAAGAAAACTCCTCTCCTGCCATACTGCTTGAAGTTAGATATTGTGAATTTGACTTCTAGGTGAATGAGGGTCATCAAAGTGAGATTATAATAACTGAATAATTGCATCTGCCGTCTTTCCACTTATCGCTCGCTTCACTACCCTTCTTGAATACGTTTACACATCAATAATGTATATAGCTTCGAATTCATGGTACGGCCCTTATCCATCGTGGCGTATCCGAAGCATGACCAATTATAGACAGCAATAGTAGTAGTAGTAGTAAAATTTTTATTTAATTGTCACACGCACCAGAACATTTTACATACATATACATTGTACAATAATATAAAACAGTGCGTCGGGCCACAAACTGGCCTATGAGACACTAAAAACACATATATTACGATAATATAATATTTGAATAAAACATATGAAATAGTCCTGGTTTTATCCATAGCTTATGAAGATTATGTTGCCATGTATGGTTACCATGTATACAAATGGAGAAGTGAATGAATAACATAAATATTAGTTACCGACCGAGACTGAGGGTTTCATGGTCTATGAATTCCCCAAGCACGTGCGAGAATGCACAGCCGATCGAGCGTAGCGAGCGAAGCGTGCATCGCACATGCTTGGGGAATTCATAGACCATGAAACCCTCAGTCGAGGTCGTTAAAATATGTTAATTTTTTTCTGTTTTCGTTAATCAATCAGGTCACATATATTAAGTTTTGAATGATTGTACTTGTCTTCTGATAGAAAGCCAATGTGTAAATAAACAACGAACGTAGAGTTTTATTCTAATTTCTGTTTAAATTACTTATAATGTATGGTAGTCGTCAAGCGTCGATGGAAACTGTTAATATAAAGAGGCTGATGAGCTCAAACCTCCATAGGGTAGAACTACTAGTTTGTTTAAATGAAGCAGTATTTCATGTCATTAATCAGATAAACACAATCCGGGATTGTTTGTTCTCTTTGCAGATCTCCATCATTTGTGATGATCAATTAAGAATAAAGCATCGTCTAATAAAAGTATCGCCTACTTATTTAGAAATAACTAATAACTAGGCCTAAAAATATGTGAAGGGACGTGCCATACACGTGAATGATAATTGAAAAGTTCGATAACGAAATCGAAGATAATCGACTTTGCGAATGTTTCAGTTTTAGGAACATCCCTCGCAAACAAAACATATCATGTATCACACTTTTCAGTTGCACACCCAGTAGATGTATTTAAGGGAAAGGCGCCATGTTTGATATCTTTCGAGAGTGGTCGTCGGCCGGATCAACATGGCAACGAGTGACAAAAACAGTGATTCGGGCGAACTATTAAGTCAAGTTTTTAATGTAGTTGAGAAGTCTCTCGCTGCAAAAACGGGTAATTATGATGTTCTAATTTTTTTTCCCGGAAAATTTTCAGTTCAACATAAATATATATTTATGACTTTGAACTTAAGCCTAAAAAACTAGTGAGATATACAGATAATTTAAGTTTATAACGTTTCAATGAATGTTTTACGACAAGAAATCATGGTTTTTGTCCGCCGTGATGAGTGAAAACAATTACTTAACGTATATTCAATGTCAAAAAGGACAGATTACACTTTTTCTAATTCAAGTGATTTGAATGAATTGTATGTACCGTTTAGTGTTGCACAGTTACAGTGTCTTAATCAACGTTTTACAGAACCAATAGGAAATTCGTCAGATGTGAGATGACTCCATACGCACGTTGACGCAGGCGAAATACAACGTTCAATCAGGTTGGTATTTTTATTTTCACTGCCGATATCAAGGGTGTTTGCGTATTGGGTAATGTCCAATTAACTTAATTCCTTTAAATTAATTCATTTGGGGCAGTTATTTAAAAAACGTGCAGTTATGAAACTGTCCTTGTGTAATTTAATTTATTGCTTATTCAACAATATGCCTTTTAAAATGTAAATGTTTTCGAATTTCAAGTGTAAAATTGATGCCATAGGCAGTGATTTATTACCTAAAATCATTAAGAGAGTATATTTTATATCAGTACAATTTTCAATTTCTTGCTTTGATGTGAATTTATATTATGTAACATTTGTTTGACAGAACCTATCGGCGACTCGTCAGATGATGGCTCTACATTAAAGGTACATCCATTGTGTTTCATAAAAATCTATTAGGCTTTAATACGTTCCGACTCCCCATATGTGCTGTTTACAGTACAAATAAATTCACCCAGCTAGCATATTCATCTCCAATCGCCAAATATATCATAATTACTAGTTTCCAATTAAAATCGAGTAACATCATTATGCATGTGTAGAAACCGAAACTGCACGCCCCATTTACATGCATAGTAGTTATATGACATACTTAACATGATCAACCCAAATTTATCACTTTGTCTGTTATAAATAAGATTCCAAAATTACGTTTGCTCATTGGCGCGCGCCACACGCAGAGTATTGTCCGGTTTTCGATTAGAAATCACTACTTTTACCTTCATATCGTCAATATATTAAATCGAGTATCATCAAAATGATGTTTTTCGGTAACAATCGGTACTTCTTGATAAAGTAACACATGTTTTAATATTTGGAATATGTGACCCCAAACAACACAATGGATGTACCTTTAACTCAGACAAAATATACAGTTCAGACAGGTTTGTTTTGGTCATCTTCAGTCTTCGTTTCAGTTAAGTTAAAGTCGACATTTAAACCATTGAGTATGTATCCCGTTTTAATTCATTGCTTAATAAGTAACTCCTTGTACATTTTAATGGTTGAAATATTGCTAAAGTGGTGCTAAAATATTTACTGTTTACTTTCATATGTTGCATCTAGCACCTTGTCATTAAATCTGTGTTAAAGGAAGGCTGAAATAAATTATTTTCTATTGAATTCTTAACTGCAATTGATTCATTAGACTATTTTGTGAAAAACGAGACCAAAAAAAATCCATATGTGGTTCCTATATTAAACTAGAGCGACATAAAAACACCGAAAAACATCGTCTGCTTTTCACCCGTGACCAACAAACCAAAAATGGGGCGGGGCTTAGAGAGTTGGAAGATACCGGAAGTGACGTACGTGAAGGGACGGGGTGTAAACATTCGCTTACTATTTACAATGGCAAACACTGGGGAATCGGTCAGTTAATCTGTTATTTCTACGCTTTGCAATAATGCCACATCGCTGTTCTGCTGTAAACTGTTCGAGTAATGTTAGTTATCAAGTTTCACTTTACAAATGTACCAAAATATCGTTATATATATCAAATATAATTGATATAACTAGTGAGAGACGGTGGATTCATAGCATTCGTGAGTTAAACACGCCGGCGAAGTAGGCCCTATTGTAAGCCATCGACAATAAAAGCACTTCACAACATCCTGTTTTTAAACGTCGTTAATCAACCGACAACCTAATTTACTAACTGTACATTACAACAATCAAAGTAACTCACCACATATTTTAAAACATCAAAAGAATTTCATTAGCAACAATAATAATACGTCTACGAATCCACCTACCAAAAACATCGCATCCCAATGTTACATTTGTCATTGTTACAGTTAGGCCTATCACTTATTACACATTAAAACATTCAGAATCTAATAGATATTAAGATAATGTTTTCAATAAAATGTGTGGTTAATGAAATATAATCAAATAAACATCGTATTAAATTGACAATTAATCAAGAGTGTCAATTAATGTAAGAAACTTACCTTATAAACGTATCCTAAAGGACAATATGAATATCCAAATGCACATTAGACACAAAATGTAAACCTATAATTCCATCAATGACAGTACTTGGAAACAGAAGATGGTCAAATAATAACCCTCTTTCAGCAAAATTCTGTTTGCAAATGGCAAGATAGAAAACCAAATAGTTATGACGATTTTACACTAAAAATAATTTCATTGGCTGACAACATCTAGACTGAATGTCGCGTTAATGTTTATTTCGTATGTCCTTTGTGTCAGCAAGACAGGACGTGTGACAATAAACATGTATGACATGCTGGTCACCGACTTGCCATTTGTTATATAATTGAATCGGTCCAGTAAACTTGTTATCTGTATAAACATAATTACACTCCTTCCTTCTCACATACTCAGCTTGTTAATTGCGTAAGCTAATTTGCTGTAACAACACTACTCCACTACGACCACCCCCGCCCACTTTCATTCTGGTCGCCGGGGCTTAATTAGGCATTTTTTTAAAAAGCCGTATATAAGTAATTTATGGGTCGATTTCAGAAATTTAAAATCGAGCAATTGTCAAATTGAAACACCTTTTCAACAAATATGAATGTGACCATATGTCATTTCATCTAACCTTTAACAATCTGCATACAGAAATAACGGGAGCTCGAATGGATCTTCTGAAGAAACAAAATGAAAACGTCTCCGGTAAGTTTTATCAATTTGAACAGATTTGTTTAGTTACCATTGTCTTATCATTCATTTTACATTTCAATATTTGTTATCGTTATTGTAAGGCATACTATTAGTTATAAAACACTTTTATAATTAGCTCGCCCATACTTTCTACTGATTTGATATTTCGTGTACCGATCTTATATGCAGGTTCGGAGTTGCGGGCTCTTCGTAATCCGGTAAACATATCCGACTTCATGGACAATGGAGGACCGCACCAAGTCGGTTGTTACAAGCGGATGATTAACAAATCGGGTAAATAATGAACTTAATGCAATTCTTCGAGGATAGTATAAATTATCAAACAAAAACTTCATTAAATTAATGGTATTTTTTAAATTTCTTTATTAACAGTAGACCTTTTAAAAACCATGACTTAAATTGTTATGCTACTGAACTTCCGTTTGCAATAGAGGGGTCATTTCAGTTATAGTGGCCTGATTGTTGTCATTGTTGATTTTCCCCTTCATAAAGCTGTTATTTTAAATAGCGACATCAGCCAAAAAACATATCCGAAATATAAAATCTATTCGAGAACGACATTACATACATTGCAACAACCCTATTGAATTTCCTTCTCGCTAGTGGTTGTCTGTGTTAGTAAATCTTAATACAAAATCTTATTTTTTGCAGACACCATGAGATTTGGTCCAGTGAGTGAAGAACTGCTCAATGAGAGCAAGAGACCTATCATTCCAGAGAACACCCTGAAGAAAAATAAATGGGTATACAACATATTTACACGCTGGAGGAAAGAACTTGTTTCTCAGGATTCTAACGAGTGTGAAGTTTTTGAGCTGTTGCGTGATAGTTCCAAGGAGCTGTAGGATTTCTCAGACGAGGAAATATACAGAATCTTGTTTGTTTGTGATTGCGTTACGCAAAGAGGATGGTCAAGAATATAAAAGTGACCGTGTTTTGGCTATCATATACGGCATTCAGCGACATTTGCGTTATAGTGACAGAGCCGTTGATTGTTTTCAATGACGATACCTTTTCTGATTTGAAAGTTACATTGGATAACAGAATGCAGCGAATATGTGCCAAAGGAATTGGTTTTCAACGCCGACAAGCATTCCTTAAAAACTGGCGTCCAATATCACTTTTAAATACCTCTTATAAAATAGGTTCAGCAGCAATCGCCAACAGAATAAAGACAATTCTACCAAGTATTATTAATGAGGACCAAAAAGGTTTTATCAAAGGTAGATTTATTGGTGAAGTTACCAGATTAATCTATGATTTATTGGAACATACCGAATCTCATCAGATTCCAGGACTTTTGCTATCGGTCGACTTTGAAAAAGCATTCGATTCAGTTGATAGACGCTATTTAACAAATGTTTTATCTTTTTTCAATTTTGGTTCCAGTATTATTAAATGGATTAATACTTTCTATAATGAGATAGAATCTCGGATTATGGTAAATGGATTTGCCACCCAGCCCTTTATGATTGAACGTGGATGTCGACAAGGTGATCCTATTGCCCCATATTTGTTTATTCTTTGTGTGGAAAACTAGGAATCATGATACGAAATGACAGTAAAATCAATGGAATCACTATAGGTAACATAGAATATATTCTTTCTCAATTTGCTGATGACACAACCCTTACGTTGGACGGATCTGAAAAATGCCTCTAAACGTCCTACAATTCTTTGCTCGTTTTTCTGGATTGAAGGTAAACGTTGACAAAACAAAACTCATTTGGATTGGTTCAAAAAAGAGATCACGGTACAAACTATGTAAAGAATATAATTTTGACTGGTCTCAAACAGAATTGGATTTGTTAGGAATAAAATTTAATATTGATCTCGACAACATGATTGAAATCAATTATAAGGATAAAATTGCAAGCATTGAAAAACAAATGAATATTTGGTCAACCCGTTCATTAACTCCATTTGGAAGAAATACTATTTTGAAGTCCCTTTTGCTTTCACAATTAAACCATTTATTTTCAGCTCTTCCAAACCCTCCAAAACAATTACTTGATAAGCTGGAAAAAGCATGTTTTAGATTTATATGGAACGGTAAGCCAGATAAAGTAAAGAGAAATATTATCACTTTAAATCCCGAACATGGTGGGATCAGAGTTCCAGACGTAAACAAAATCATTTATGCTCAAAAATTAAAATGGATAAGTAGACTTATTACAAGCAATAATAAATGGAGTTATATTATCAGAAATACATTACCTCATCCGTACTCCATCTGGTCTGGTAGCTCGAAATATATAAAAGACTTTTGTAAGCAAAATTATCCAATATTTTTTGGAAAGATGTTTTTAATGTGTGGGAGATATTCCTGACAAAATGTGAATCAAACACTTTAACAGAAAATCAAATAAAAAGTCAAACAATCTGGAACAACCACAACATAACTATTAATAACAAACCAATATTTTACGAAAACCTGAAAAACAAAGGTATAGTTTTTGTTAATGACATTATAAATGAAGAGGGTAGGTTATTCACATATGAAGAATTCCTTGAGAAATACCAAACTAGAACAAACTTCTTAACTTTTGAAGGAATAAAGGCAGCAATAAAGTCTTTTGCACACAAGCATAATATTTATAAATTTACAAAACCGCTACAAAACCCTGTCTATCCACTAAATTATCAACTACTGAACACACCGGCGGGAAAAAAGTACATATATACTTCTCTTTTGAACTCATCCTTTATCAGGCTACCATGCTATTCCAAATGGGAACGCATCTTAGACAGATGCTTCACCGACAAGGAGTGGATGATTTATAATGTTATTCCAAACAAATGTACTAAAAGAACTGAATTAAGGTGGTTACAATACAGGATTATTCACAACATTTTGCCAACAAAATGTCTCCTTTATAGAATGAAATATACTGATTCACCTCTTTGCTCCTTTTGTCAAAAGGAAATTGAAACTGTAGAACATCTCTTTTGGAAATGTGATATTGTAAGAAGAATATGGTATGAAGTAGCAGAATGGCTCCATACCGTACAAATAACAATTAATTTTTCTATTGAAAATGTCTATAAATGTAATCATCCTCTTGATAAAACAACACATATTCAAATGTGCTCATGGAAATTATGTACCTATTATCAGTTTTGTCAAAAATGAAATCACTCAATACTATGATATCACAAGATGCCTTCACTTATCGAATGGAACCGAGCAAAGTTTTGTTAAGTTTTGGTCCACCTTACACCTGTTGCTAAGTTAGATATATAAGAGTATTGTATTGTACACTGTTTTTTCCATTTATGAACTGTACTGTATATTGCTGACATTTTGTATGATGTATGCCTGTAAAGCAAAAACGGAAATAAAAAATAAAAATAAAAAAAAGCATCCGTTATCAGTGATGACAGTGAGAATATGCTGTGGGACAAGGGTCTATTGGATACTCCCCAGTCACTCTTGGACACCATATTTTGGACAATTGGAATTAACTTTGGTCTTCGTCGAGGAGATGAACATAGGCGTCTTACATTCAGGAATTTTGACGTGAAATCCGATAGTGACGGAGAGAAATACCTTGAATATACAGAATCTGTATCAAAGACCTATCGAGGAGGTCTGAAACATCGGAATACAGATCCACATTGTGCCCGGGCTTATGCTAAACCAAGTTACACGAAAAAATGTCCTGTTTGCTGTTTGAAACCTACAAAATGCGTTTGCTTCATAACAGGGACCCGGATGCAGTTTACTTTCGCCTTCTGGTTAAACCGAAGTCGGACGTATGGTACGCAAATCAGGCCGTGGGTCACAACTGGAGGGAACGGAGACGACTTATGTCATCAATTGGTGTTAATGGATATTATACCAACCATTCGCTTAGAGCGTCAACTGCAACAAGATTGTTTCAGGCTGGCGTGAGCGAACAAGTGATCAAGGAACAAACTGGACATCGTAGTTTAGCAGTTGAAGCTTTCAACAAGAACAAGTGATGCCCAGAAACGTATATAAAGTTTCTGAAATTCTGCAGATGCCTGCAGAATTGCCCAAGACGAATGAAGAACGGGTTTCAGAGTAAAATCGCCTCTCGTTCAAGCGCTGAAGGGGCCGCCCCTGTCTTCTATACAATTGTTCAAACGTCACACTCGTAAACTATTATTAAAAGAATAAGTTTCAAAACATGTACCAGAGATGACGTGCTTTGTATTGAAAAACCACCTAATAAAGCAATTGTTTTATTATGATTCCAGGTGAAATACCGGGATCTATCAATGAAAATAAATCGTGTTATCAGTCACTAGTGAAAATAACAATGGAACGTGTTATCAGTCACTAGTGACTGATATAACAATGACCTGACGTCATAAAACAATGTTCCGACTGGGAATCTAAAAGACTTACCGCAGTCCGAAATTCATAATACATTATCACCTCTACCCCCAACTGAGGATCCCCCGTTATGCATCTCTGTCCAGAGGAACAACACGGACCTAACCGTTAATAAAATCGGAAAGGAGTTACTTCAAACTTGTGCTATTACAAAGACATGTATTCTAAACGGAAGAACGGTTGGAGATATATATGGTAATTTAACATGTTATCAATATAATGGATGCAGTGCAGTCGACTATATCGTTACCAAATACGAAGATTATGACAAATTTAACTATATGAAAGTATTACCCCTCACCCACATGTCTGACCACTGTGCTCTCCAAGCCAGTATTACTATCACGTGTCAAGGTCAGATGAATTTCACGAAGTTCAAGAAAAAGAGAATAAATAATAAAACATCCAGGAACATCAATAAAATATCAAAGTTTGTGTGGTCAGGAGAGTGTGAAATCAAATAAATAAACAGACTTCTATCCCCGCAGTGTAAATCTCTTGCTGATAACTTTATAATGAAAACTACTGAAAATGATTCCCAGGAAGAAGTTGATGCTATGACATCTCAGTTTTCTGACATTATCTGGTCTGCAGCGAATGGCTCTGTAAAACTGGTACACGTGAAGCGGAGGTCAAAAAAGAAGAAAACGTGGTATAATTTTCAGTGTAAGGATTTGAAAAGTGTCGTTCAATCAGCCTGGGTCGACCACGTTAAAAACCCATTCGATAAAACGAAGCAAAATAAGTTTTACAAAGCACGCAAAGACTATAAAAGGTGCGTAAAACAATCAGAAATACGATATACAGAAAATCTATTGGAGCAACTTGAATCATTATCTGCGACGGATTCCCGAGAATATTGGAGGCTGGTCCGCGAGCCAACAGGAGGACAGGAGACAGATCACAGCAACAACATCTTTCCCACGGATTGGATTGAACATTTCAAGAATCTCAACTGTGACATTCCTAACACCAGTGATTTTAACCATATATAGTGTATCAAATTCAGTTAGAGATATATATCCATCAACTAACCTAGACTGTAATTCTCTTAATGATAATATAACAGCCCAAGAACTCATTAAAGCTGTACGGAAATTGAAAAATACAAAGTCAGGCGGTCCCGACTTACTACTTAATGAGATGATTTCTGTGTCGTCAACCGTTATCATCGATCATTACTTGAAACTATTTAATCACATCTTAGCAACTGAACGATTTCCCTCGGATTGGCGAACATCATATATCATACCAATTCACAAGAAAGGAGATTTGAACGCTGTCAACAACTATAGAGGAACATCTTCACAACGTCACAGGCGTAACGAAAAGATTTCCATATCTTCTCCTTCCGCCCTTGACCTCAACCCTCGCATTTTCAGTGCTAAAATTTTAACTTACTGCAGGCTAATCGGATAAGCCAATCAGAAGACAGTTGCATTGCCTCTGTGACTGTGTCGATCGTCGCTTATTTTGAATTGGTTCCGAATGTAAACGGCGATTTCATTGGATGTATGTTAGCAGATGGTAAGGGACGTAACTCGTGATCACGACAGGTGTCGCTGATTCGTTTCACCACTTCTGGCTAGGTTGAAGGCAAGGTAAAAAATGGAGAGATCTCGATACATTTTCACCTTGCCGTGGGAAGATGATAGAGGAATTGCCCTTGGAAGTTGTCTTGCAAAACTATTTCTTTCAATTATCAACACAAGAATGACTTCATATATGGAATCTAACTCTCTCTTTGACTTAAGGCAGGCCGGTTTTCGATCGGATCACAGAACAACAGACCACATATTCATATTTAGAACTTTGATTTAAAAGTTTAAACATGCAAAGAGAAAACTATATACCTGTTTTGTTGACTTCCGAAAGGCGTTTGACTCTGTATGGAGAGACGGACTATTGTATAAAATGCATAATTATGGTATAACAGGTAGAATATTTAATCTCTTACATGACATGTACTCTAATGTGATCTATTCTATCAAAACGCAAGATGGAGTGACAGAACCAATTTCATCATCAGTTGGTGTTAAGCAAGTATGTTTGTGCAGTCCTAACCTTTTTAACATCTATGTGAACGATATACAGGACTACTCTGAAGCCCGTAGTGACCACGCTCCTCTTTTGGATGGTCAACACCTCACACATTTTCTCTTCGCAGACGACCTAGTTCTTTTTTCAAAGTCACCCAAAGGACTCCAACAGAATATAGACAATTTAAAAACATGTACAGATGATTGGAAACTCACTTTAAATCTCTCTAAAACGAAAGTATTAATTTTCGGCGGTACCAAGGCAGATTCCAGACACGTGTTTCACCTTGATAACACGGCTATTGACTTTTGTGAGTCATACACCTATCTTGGTGTGACTCTTCATAAGAATGGTACTTTCAAACAATTGAAAGCCTGAAAGGAAAAGCAATGCGCGCCTGGTTCAAAATCCGCAATAGCCTGACTCCAACAACTCACTTCCGCCCCGATGTCATCCTTCGTCTCTATCGGTGTCTCATATCACCAATTCGCCACTTATGGATCAGAAGTTTGGGGCAGCGATATATTTAAATCGATATCAGATCCGTTTCAAAACTGGAGTAAGCTGGCTTGTAATACAATAACCATTAAAATTCTCGGAGTACCAAAGAGAACCAGTAATATCGGATGCCTTAGCGAGCTTGGACTTTACCCTCTATCTATAGAAATACTTTCTAACGTATTCAACTACTACAAACGATTATTGCGAATGGATCAAGACAGACTTATATATGCTGCCCTACAAGAAGATAAGAGTCTTTCAAAATCATCCTGGGTCTCGACAATAGAACAACGTCTTAAAATATCATTCCCTTCATCAAACATTTACAGTATCTCAAGACAGCAATTCATGGAATGTTTAAAAACTGAATTTATTCAAATATACCTCCAGGAAACTGATCAACTACCATCTGATAAAGGAAAGAAATTACGCCTGCTTGGACATATTAAAGACTCGTTTGGCTACAAATACTATTTAAACATTAAGAATAATAACCACAGAAAAGTTTTAACTAAGTTTAGACTTAGCGCTCACCAGCTTGAGATCGAGAGAGGTAGACAGACGCCTCTGTCAACAGTGCAGTCAGGGTGTTACAGAAACGGAAGAACATTTTATATTTGAATGCCCAAAATATGTTCATCACGCTCGAAACTAATTTCATCAACTGGTCTCGTTGGGGTCTCAAGGAAAGAGCTCCTCTCATCAATTATAAACCCCAAGAGTCATCATGCTTCTATCACTTGTAAAGTACTTTATGACATGTATTCAATGAGATTAAGCCACATTGGTTAATTATTGTACAATCTATAATATGCATTATTTGATATAATTGTCTCAAACTGAGATATAATAATGCTTTTGTATATAATTTACTTATAATATTTATTAACATTTGTTAACGTCTTTGTACACTGCCCATAATGGGTGTTTTATGTACAATAAATATCTTGTATCTTGACACATTCATGACATCACATTGTTGCTGAGGCGACAGGCTCATTCTGGAGCCGACTTAACGTAAATGCAAGTCTATTTCGGTGAATATGCAAAGATTTGGTCATATAATAAATAGAAAATTTGTCTTTTCTTGACAAATACCATGTTTATCTCATCTCATGAGGTAGAAACGTTATATATTTTCACTCGTGGCTGCGCCACTCGTGAAAATATAACCTTTCTACCTCACTCTTGAAAAGCCAAATCAAGAAAAGCCAAATTTCCTCTAAATATTTTATGTCATTTTGTCATGATTTGATATGGTTCATAGTGAGCTATTCATCCAATGAATACTTGATCATGAGCTTAAATCTATGAAGGTCAGTCAGTACGTCATATACCTACTTGGATGCTGATAGAGAGCCAGTGTGTAAAATATAATAATATATAAAACCCTGGGTAACCGAGGATGAGTTGGTGTTGGCATGCACCTACATTACCTGCTACGCTGTGCATCGGCATAGGTAGGCCTACCCATTTTTTCAAAAGCTAAAATTTCTTTAGGGGGACTAAAATTAAGAGCCATAGAGTATGTTAGTGTTTTAAATTCAAAAATATTATATATGATATCAAGATATAAGATTCAAGATCTTTTATTTGTAGAAAGGCCCAAGTACAAATGTGTTTACATCAATATATTACCTTCGATTTATGCATTCAAGTACATATTGAAGATTTATTTAGGAAGATTTAGCAGAAATGTTATTGGTTGATTGACATGTTACCAATCGCTAGAGAAATATATATAATATAATAGAATGGGTGCGCGCTGTGAGCATGTCCCAGGTATAATTAGGACTCACACCCCTTGGGGAGTTATTTCTTTTGTTTGAATTATATGCCATAACCACCAACTGTGCAGGATATTCAACCTACGGAAACAATTGGCCTTGTAAAATTTGGAAATGTTGTCATATTAGAAGTGGGAATTTTGAAAGCTACGAAAGTGGGATTCGAACCCTGGACCTCTGTATCGTCCGATGAGTGCATGTTCATTCTGTTGTGTCGTGGCTGTATTGATATATTTTCTAGTATTATATATACATATGTAAAAGGTACCGATATATGTCTGCTCAGTGTAAGGGATATAGGATTTAGTTTGAAACCTTCCTTTCGAATGAGTCATGAGTGTATTGGAAATATTTCACTGATATATTATGTCTTATATATCAACAACATATCCATTTAAAAGACATATATAAAAGTAGTATATAAATAGTGTTCCGCGGGAGTGTAAGGCAAATAATGACCCGATTGCTAACGCCCTCGCGAGTTTATATGTTATAACCGCTCGGCACCGGGTCATTATTTACTACATAAACTCAGGGGACAAAACTCAGGGGACAAAATCCCGTAACAGAGTCCTTGCATATCATAACTCTTTCTTGATTTCATTCAATAAATATGCTGTTTCAAATTTAAAACAAGATACCCAAATCGGAATGTTACAATGTTATTACACTATCTGAATGTCCAACGATATGTCTGAATATCCGAGTGGGCAAGCAGTTAGACCGGACACCGATTCGTCCGAGGTATGAAATGTGTCATGCATATCAATGGCGCACGGGTTCGAATCCCACTTGGGCGGGATAGCGCAGTGGTAAATGCGTTCGGGTTCAGATCAAGAGGTACGGGGTTCGATTCCCGCCAGGGGTTGGGGGACATTGTCTGCTGTAGAGAACTGTTCTACATGCAGTAAGGTTCGGGTGCAATGTTACACTGAATTTAATCCAGTACACCCATGGTTGCAGCCGATCCTCGCAGGTTTCACCGCAACGCATAGCCACATGATGTTGCGGGCTTCTAAAGGATCGCACATTACGCCTATCCTTAAACATATTCACTGGATTCCAATAAAAGCAAGGATACAACTCAAAATGTTATGTCTAATGCATAAATCTCTGCATGATCAATCGCCTGCCTACATATCAGAGTTGATATCAGCCCCAGCCCCATGTCCCAGTCCCAGCACGGGAGCTTAGATCACAACATCAGAATCTATTGACAGTGCCAAAGTGTAACCTCAAGCGCTTTGGTCAGAGATATTTTGAGTATTTTGCTCCTAACTTATGGAAGTCTCTTCCCAAAAATCTGAAACTATCTAAAATATTTGAATCATTCAAATCAAGTCTAAAAGCCTATCTTTTTGTTCAGTTCTATGGTAGATATAAAGACTTTCACAATCGCAACAATTATATACATGGATTTGTTTTTGCTGCAGTTTGTGTGAACTGAGCACATTCAAATGTGCATGACTATTATCATTATTTATTAGCATTATATGTTTAGCGCATTGAGCATGCTTTCGAGCGTGGATATGTGCGCTTTATAAATATACACTATTATTAGCAGCTCCGACTTATTCGGAGCTGCTATCAGTTTATGTGAAGTTTCCGTCGTCGCCGCCGTCGCCGCCGCCGGCGCGTTTTGTATTCGCTATAACTTTTTTCCTAGAAGGTTTTGAGAACTCATATAATAACTTCTTACTTATGCCCCTGGGGAATTTTTTTGACATGTTCACATTCAAGGTCAAAGGTCAAGGTCACGAGTTCTGAAATCGCTAAAAAAAATCCTTGTAAACACGATAACTTGAAAAATATTTGTGCTATCAGGCTCTTATTTGGTGTACATCAATTATGGACAAAGGCCAAGATTTGAAAAGGTTTTCTAACATCCGTCAAAAGTCAAGGTCATAGCGAGGTCACAACTTAAGCATGCTTTTGCGAAAATGTCTTATTTCAACTATTAACACTTTGAATCATTACATGATTTTGATACACAATGAACAGTGATCACTGATTTTGGACCTTGAATTTTAAAGGTCAAGGTCACGCGATAGGATCAAGGTCATCGGTTCTGAAAACATTAAATAACTTTTCCGTGAAGGTATCAACACCTCATATATATAGCTTCTTTCTTGTACACCTGGGGAATTATTTTGACATGCTCACATTCAAGGTCAAAGGTCAAGGTCATGAGTTCTGAAATCCCTACAAAAATTCTTGTAAACACGATAACTTCAACAACTTCTGTGCTATCAGGCCCTAACTTGGTATATATCGACTATGGAGAAAGACTGAGATTTGAAAAGGTTTTCGCTAAAATTTGTCCAAGGTCAAGGTCACAGCGAGGTCTCAACTTAAGCATGCAGTTGCGAACATGCCTTATTTTAACTATTAACACTTTGAATCATTACATGATTGTTATACACAATGAAAAGTGATCATTGACTGTGTGACCTTGAAGATCAAAGGTCAAGGTCACGAGATATGGTCATGGTGACCAGTTCTGAAATCTCTAAATAACTTTTTTCAAAGAAGGTATTAACACCTCATATACATAGCTTCTTTCTTATAAATCTGGTGAATGATTTTGACATGATCCCATTCAAGGTCAAAGGTCAAGGTCATGAGTTCTTAAATCACTACAATAATCCTTGTAAACATAATAAATTCAAACATTTTTGTGCTGTCAGGCTCTTATTTGGTATATATCAGCTATGGAGAAAGAAAAAGATTTGAAAACGTTTTTGCTAAAATCTGTCAAAGGTCAAGGTCACAGCAAGATATTGAAATGGACTCCGTCCGTCCGTCCGTCCGTCCGTCCGTCCCGATTTTGTTTCCGGAGTAGAACTCGAAAACTATAAGACATATCTCAACGAAACTTGGTGTGTGGAACAATCATCATGTCTAGATGTGCCTTTTGGGGTTTTCAATTTCTTCGAGTTATTATTTTTGACCGTTTCCATGGAAATGTAACTTAGAATTTCGTTTCCGGAGCAGAACTCGAAAACCTAAATACATATCTCAACGAAACTTGGTGTGTGGAACAATCATCACGTGTAGATGTGCCTTTTGGGGTTTTCAACTTCTTCGAGTTATTTTTTTGACCGTTTTCATGGAAATGTAAGTAAGAATTTCGTTTCCGGAACAAAACTCGAAAACTATAAGACATATCTCAACGAAACTTGGTGTGTGGAACAATCATCATGTGTAGATGTGCCTTTTGGGGTTTTCAACTTCTTCGAGTTATTTTTGTTACCGTTTCCATGGAAATGTAACTTAGAATTTCGTAATCGGAACAGAACTCGAAAACTATAAGACATATCTCAACGAAACTTGGTGTGTGGAACAATCATTATGTGTAGATGTGCCTGAAAGGCCCGATGGGCTTATGGCATTGCACGGTGTCCAGCCGTCTGTAAACTTTTAGCATTATGTCTTCTTCTCCAGAACCACTTTGTCTAAGGAGCTGAAATTTTGTGTTTTGTGTTTAGTTAAAAAAGGTTCATAATCACTGTTATTCAACAACTATTCTTCAATAAATTTTCCCAAAGGCGGGGGATATGGCCGACTCTGTCTGCTTGTTATTATTATTATTCTCCCTGCAATAATACTAACAGCCATGATATAAGTGAAATACGCTTGAAGGCGGCGTTAAACACCAAACCTCGCCTTACCTCGAAATCCACAAGCGAGTTGGTGAGTGAGAACAAGTGAGAGCGAACACATGCAGATCACAAAGACTTATATAAAAATAATAGCTGATATTAAATAATAACGACATAATAAACATAATCGTTCCAAACAAAGAACTTTCTTTTTTATTTTTAACAAACACCAATTTCCGATACTGCCAGCAAAAATGTTGATATATCACATATGATTTTATAATTTGATAATCATTTAAAAAAATGATAATGTGGTTGACTCGAAACATTTACATAGAAAAACTCGTCTGATGACTCATACTAACATTGCTACCGTGGGATAAAATCTGGTTGACATTTGGTTATCACCATTTCTAATATTACATCTGCTAAAACTCATTAATACAACCCAGAAAAAAGGTTTAGGAAATTCCGCAGTAGCAGATTATATGTGAAGATTACGTCATGGTTGAAGTCATCATAGTGCTTCAAGAGCAGCCGACGCTTATTACCGTAATTAAAGTAATTATGAAGGTTGTTTAAAGGGATCGCTTAACCACTGTTTCCGCAGTATATCATATAACAGCTTATTGAGCATTGACAACAATATGGCGATATTAGCTTTGGTCTTCGTTCTAAGTTTCACTGGAGCTTTTGGAGTGGAGACAGTTGACTCTGTAAATGAGGCTTATGTCAAGCTGATAGATGAAAATAACAAGCTTCAGGAACAGCTTTCCACTTTGAACACCTTGTTCGGGGTACTGGAGGAGAATTATTTCAACTTGCTCGCAAAACTTCGTAAATGCGAAAGTCGAGAAGGTGAGTACCACAGGGACTTGTATTGCTGAAAACAAACAGTTCCTAGGTTCAATACTACGATGCGATATACCTATACTTTATTTATAAGTATAGGTATATAGCATCGTAGTATTGAACCTAGGAACTGTTTGTTTTCAGCAATACAAGCTCCTGTGGTGAGTACTGCGTCCTGTTAAAGGGACACTCCGTTTGTAATGGTAGAATCATACAGTTCAAAAGTTACCAAGGGTGTTATTTTATCCAGAAGTAATGACTGTTGTCGAAAATTACCCTTTTAGTGCCAATCTGTTCAGCATAGTTACATTGTTAAGATTTTTAGCCGTGATTATGATCGAAAACCGGACAATGTTCCGCGGCTGTCGCGCGTCAATTGTTCAAACGTAATTTTGACAAAGAGACAGATATTGGTTGGTACTGTTCAATGGAACATATAACTGGTATACTTGTAAATGGGGTGCATGAATTTGGCTTCTCATCGTATATTAAGCCGCTGCTCGAATTTAATTGAAAACAAATTATTGTCAAATATTTGGCGTTAGGGAATACATTATGCATTATACCCAAACAAGAAGAGAGAGATTGTTCAGGGCCTACTTTGACTCACTGATCAAATTTTAAATGTTGAAAACTATTAAGTTTGCTTAATATTGATAGTCGCTATGAGAAGAACCATCGGTTTTCACATTTTAAAAACAAATCATGAATCTTCTTTCAGATTTAAAATAAACTGAAGCACCAAAGAAACGTCACACCTCAATTGGTTTCGATTAATTCAATATATTAAAGACATGCGATACATTTGATTATGGCACGATGCAATAACACCTTTTGGCAGTAGTTTTAATGACTTAATTGGTGACTGTTTTTATTTTTTTTAATTACAATATCATTTTTTAAACGAGACAGGGGTAAGAAATGAAATTTACACCAACATGACCCCTACCATGTTCAAAATGTTGTAAATGTGTGCAGGACGAGGTATATTTATTGATTTTCACACAGAGTATGTGTTATATGTCGATTAACAGTTGTGTTTTATCAAAATTAATTTTTGGGAATTTTAAATTTCAAATTTATTATTTTTTAATTATTTAAAAAAAAAAACACGTATAACAATTCTTTGACTGATTTAATATTTTGGACTAATTTGAAAAACTATTCAGTTTTGGAATACGACGTCTAAAACTCGAGAAATTTGACTTTAAAAATTATACATATGATAAAAACAACTGAGGGGTGACGTTTCTTTAGTTTAGATCAAGTTGCAAACATAAAAATAAAAAATGCAATTCCCACAGGTGCACATGTCTATTAACCGTTTGTACGCGACATAAATATGGAGTTCTATCATATTCTTTTTTGCAATACGTGAAATGAAAATTGCTGTATTCTCACTAATTTTAACTGGATCGTTCAGAGGGCATGTCTTCAAAAACATAAATAAAGTCCCGTTCATGCGCCACTGTTTACATACATGTGCAGAAATACACATATATGTATATTTACATATAGGTATGTAAACGTGGCGCATGAACGCAATTGCATACATGTGTATATTATGCATATTTGAGTCAAGAGGTAGCGCAAATGTATTTTTGCACAGTATGCATATTTGGCGCATGAACGCAAATACTGATTTACACACATAAGCAAAGAGAGAGAAGGTACCGAATGATGAACATGACTGGTCTTGCACAGCCATCATGTCCTCTAGTAAGCATGACAGGATCATATCCATGGCAGCAGGGAGGGGAAGCTACATGTAAATCAACATATCTCATGATGATTATGGGGATTGTTAATTCAAAACCTACAATAGACTTGTATACAAGTTTCATTCAGGATCAAAGCACGTATGTTATGAATAAGTGAGTGAGAGACATTTTAATTATGTTTTCAACAAAAGGATCGGGACATCCTATATTTTGTTTTCATTCCGTCTATTTACCATTCCAAGATCTCAGAGTTTGCAAAGATACGAGCATAATATGCTCTTCCCAGCTAGCCCACCATAATGGGAGTGTTCTGATTGGTTGCAATTGAATCTAGTTGTGCAATCAGCGACGCCGTTGTAAAAGTAACATTTGACAATGACACGTCATAATGATAAAATAAACGTAAGGCCAAAGTTTTCTCGTTTTCCTGTGTTTTCCTCGAAATATGCTATTTGATTTTGTGAAAACTATTGATCATAAACATACTTATAAATAAAGAAGACAAAAACCAGAAACAAATACCAAAACAGTTCATTTGCGTTATTTACATCCGACATATTCGAATGACACATGCTAATGAGCAAGACCTAGATCTAGGCCTAGATCTCTGAAGTCGCTCGGTCCACACGGCCACTTAAAGATGAGTTTTCATTGGTTAAGAAGTAGGGATACGGTATGATATCTCTCTTTTAAACGCTAGGGGACTTTGGTTCTGTTCTCGATTTCAAGCCAAAAACACCATAGGTTAGGATCGAAAATCTGAAGGGACTGGAGTAACCTCTGTGGGAGAATGGGTTCTTAGAACTGTTTCTAAAAGATATCCCTAACCCTGCTATTACTGATGACCATCTATGTCATCATCATAAAGGGAAACATCTCCTTTGTCTCCGCAGTACACCAGGGTCATGACCAAGGCTTGCGCTTAAATGATGGAAACTGAAAATTTACCCTATCAAAATACATACCATCAGATGGCGCATGAACGCATAGCACATTTTGCATATACACACCTGAGTATATTTACATAGTGTGTATTTTTACATACGGTGCAAATGTTTGGCGCATGAACGGGGCTTAAGTCTGAACAGTAACGTCCTCTCGAGTATGTCTTCCACAAATACCCCCGATAGAACCCTCTCTTTAACACGGGAAAATGGATTAAAGTAGACAAATACCGTGGATGCATATACTCCCTATATATATTAGGGGTGTAATAATACATCGAACTATCGATGCATCGCAATAGTAGACTTGCCAATAGTACTATATCGATAGTATATACAAAAACACTATCGCTATTGCAATAGTAAGGTTAACTATCGATATTATCGAAACTATTAAATTACCCTTAATTATGAACGATTTCCACAAGCCTCATTGAATTTAATTCAAGATTTTTCATTTTAGTATGTCAAAAGAGAAGAACTAGAGATAGGAAATAGCAAAATGACAAAAAGTCTTTTCATTTATGATTCCTTTACTGATTTTGGTTCATTAGTCCTTACATCAATTAAACATTTCTACTTAAACCTGTAAAAAAAATCTAGCTGATTATTGCGTATTTGTACAAAAACCCAATCGCAATAGTTATTGCAATAGTGAGTTGCAATAGTCTATCGCTATGCAATAGTCTCTTTGGGTCAATAGTCAACCCTAATATATATATATATATATATATATATATATATACATATATATATATATATATATATACATATATATATATATATATATATATATATATATATATATATATATATATATATATATATATATATATATATATAGAAACCATCTTGAGACTAGGACTGATGAGTCAGGAAATGTCAATTTTGCTTTTGCTCACATGGGTATGGGTTTATTTACTTATGAGCACATTTGCTTATAGGAGTAAATTAAGTGCATGCGAACAGGGTTTTGTGATATCCGTGAAATTTTGTTTAGACAACACCGAGGACGACACAACCTGCCCAACTGATTTCATCGGGTTTCGAGGCAAGTGCTACTGGTTCAACATGAATCGGCTCGACTGGGATGAGGCAAAGGAGGCATGTCGCCAAAAGGGGGCATATCTTGCTTCCATCAAAACCAACTGGGAACAAGCATTCCTCGAACATCAGGCGTCCGAAAGTAAGATTTTTTCTTTTCTTATCAAGTTTAGAAAAGATGTATTTTCATCAATATGTGCTCGTTTAATCCGAAGAAAAGGAAGGTTTTCTGGATAACAGCTTCTTTAATGTGGAAGGATGAAGGAGTGAACATACACTCCGAAACTTCGCGTATTTTCACATTAATGAAATGGAAGTTGTTGCCATCCAAAATACATGTATTTGATCCGATTCACAACTTCTAAAATGCCTCTTCAAAAATCTGTATTTATGGTTCCATTAACGAATTCCAGATTACAGGACAAACAGCACGAGACGAGCTTACTACTGGTTGGGTATGAAGCTCTCGTCCGATCACACGAAGATTTGGTCTGACGGTACACCGGTGGAATACGACAACTTCGACGAAGGAGAACCACAGTGCATGATATCTGGGTGCAAAGTGGCCATGTCTGAGACTGTTGGCTACACGTGGGAGGACGTCACGAGTAGATTGGACTACTTTTCCATTTGTCAGCGGTGGTCAAGATAAATGAGTATACAAGATTAAACTTAAATTAACATTTGGCCACGTTGTTTTTTTATTTATGGGTTGGAATGATTTTTATGAAGAAACTCTTTTAGGTGAAGGCCCATTGTTGGAATCTATGGTGGATAATATGCACATTGGTTGAAAAGATGACCATTCTCAAACTGTTTACTGGGGCTTGATATTGTATTGAATCTTATATTGCACAGTTTTTGTATTGCAATTATATTGCAATATATTAAATTAGCTTTATTTTCAGAGTTTTCACTTATATATGCAGTTAATCATTGCATTTTAGATGCAATGCCTTGCAGAACTTTCGAAATAACATTACACAGTAGAATCCACAACAAGAAATTTCGCTTGTAAAATGGTCAGAAAATATTTGCATCTAAAACCTGAAAATTTACCTTAAAACAAGATATTCGTATGGTATATGCACATATTTCCCTTTAAATTGTTTTTTCGATATTGCCTAATGAAACAACACATTGCATTAATTGTATTGCACAATCTGTACCGGTATATACCGATATACCGGTAATCACGGGGGCGTGTATCGCTTAGAAATAGCATTTGAAAGACATATACCTATATATATAGACCCTACCTTATTACTTAACTGACTTGAAAAAGAAACGCCACCAACAGAAATACATGAAATTTAAATCCACGGGTAATACAAAAGATTGAAACAGGGCTACATCATTCTCGAGACGTCAACTTAATTAATTGTTAAGTTTCCAAACATTATCTGTTCATGTTTTTGAAAACCTCCTTAACTAGGACAGAAAGGGGCGTGAAAGGGGACATTTTGACTTGTTTTATGGCGTCCTACAGTGATGATGCGTCAACATTTAAAGTCCAAAAGAGGAAATTTAGACCGTCAACATCTTTTATTAACTAAATTTTTAAACATAATTGCCAAACCTTCTGGCCAAAGCTATCTCAGCACCCCATGCGTGTTTGAACAGTAGAGCAATTAAAGTATCCTACATAGAGCATGAACTTTTGGGTAATTCTTTACAAAAGGTGTTATTATCAAAGACACTTAAAGTCGACTTCATCTGACAGCAGTATTTCAGTTTTTACTCTGTTGAAAATGTGGTGGCATTTCTTTTGCAAGTCAGTTTATATAGTAATAGGATAGGGTCTATATAATAATAATAATAATAATAGTGCATATTTATAAAGCGCACATATCCACGCTCGAAAGCATGCTCAAAGCGCTAAACATATAATGCTAATAAATAATAATAATAGTGATGCACATTTGAATGTGCTCAGTTCACACAAACAACAATAACAAATCCATGTGTACAATTGTTGCGATTGTGAAAGTCCTTATGTACCATAAAACTGAACAAAAAGATAGGCTTTTAGACTTGATTTGAATGATTCAAATGTTGGAGATAGTTTCAGATTTTTGGGAAGAGAGTTCCACATGTTAGGAGCAAAATGCTCAAAACATCTCTGACCAAAGCACTTGAGGTTACACTTCGGCACTGTCAATAGATTCTGATGATGTGATTTAAGCTCCCGTGCTGGGACATGGTTGAAATAATGACAGCTGACCGAGTGAATATCTGTGATAACCATCGAGCGGTACGCGAGATGGTTATCACAGATATTCACGAGGTCGAGGTCATTATTTCACATACACCACATGGTTATCATTCATTCCATACACAAAGTAGACATAAATTGGTACCCATATATACATATGTATATATAATACTAGAAAATATATAAATACAGCCAAGACACAGAAGAATGAACACTCATCTGTATGGATCCTCGGTAGCTACATTGGTAAAGGCGCTGCTCTAACGATATAGAGGTCCAGGGTTGGAATCCCACTTTCGCTACTTACAAAATTTTCATTTCTAATTTGACAAAATTTCCCAAATTTTACAAGTCCATCTGTTTCCGTAGGTTGAATATATCATAACCGACCATGGTGGTTATCTGAAAAAAACTACCTCTGATATTGACCTGATTACCACACCACGTGGTGTATAGGCTGATATCAACTCTGATATGTAGGCAGGCGATTGATCATCCAGAGATTTATGCATTAGACATAAATTTTTGAGTTGAATCCTTGCTTTTATTGGAAGCCAGTGAAGATGTTTAAGGACAGGAGTAATGTGCGATCCTTAAGATGTTAGAGTCACGATTCGCGCTGCTGTATTTTGTACCTTTTGAAGTTTGTCAAGGAGAATATCCGGGAGTCCGACATAAAGACTTTTACAGTAGTCGAGTCTACTCAGTACCAGACATCTGGTTAGACATTGTGCAGCTTCCATGGTGATCAAAGGACGAATATTTCCAATCACTCGTAAGTTCAAGTAGCATATTTTGCAGACATTGTTAATCTATATAATTGTATGTCCTTCAAACACTATTCTAAGAGATACACGTCCCCGTGCCGGTAATTTTGCACAGTCCTACACCAAAAACGTGTTTTGTTTAGACGACCGTCTGACTTGAACATCTTGGCTTCATATTTAAATAGGTTATAATTTCCAAGCTATTATAAGTTCTGTAGACGTTCTTAGCATGGTAAATGAAATTATTCACAGGCGCCAGACCCTAAATACATATACGTATACCTGCCTACCTATATAACATATAAAGAAGGTGAGACACTGTCCGCCATCTTGGATCCCACAATAGGAACGAAAAATGGTTAAACTTGTTGTCTGGCTCAAATACGCTCTGTATTATTTGTAGACTGATCCAAGTTTCCATTTTCAGTCCTATGGCAGGATCCAAAATGGCGGGTAGTGTCTCACCTTCAAAATGTAGATTTGGCAATCATATACTGTTGATATATGATGTAATGAGCCCATATTCCAAAATTTAAACGAAATCGATAAATAAATAAAGATTTAAGATAAATATTCCCGCTATGAATTGATATAAAGATACCAAATGTTTACCAAATGTGGATGTGGATGTGGATGTGGATATGGATATGGCCACGCGACGTCGCCTGAGATGACACATTAAATTGTGTATTAAAGATCACGTGTAATGCATTTTTCTCAAGAATGACAGATTATTACAACTTCTTACATTATATATCAAATGAGAATTCTGCAGGCTTCCCTTTAAAAAATATATATTTCCTCAGCCGGTTAAGGTCCTCAGACTCGGTCTTGGTGCAAGTAGATAGACCTCAGAGTGGGTCAGGTAGAGCAGATATACTTATCTGCTCTACCTGACCCACCCTGCGGTCTATATCTACTGGCACCAAGGCCTCGTAATCGTAAATTAACCTTTACATTTAAAATATATACAAAACATTGTATTCAAGTAGATTCAAGTTACCTTACTGAAAGGAAAAGAGTACTGGACGGGCAAAACATATTTCTATATCCCGTGCGGAGAACACTTCCTTCAAGGTCAAATACTTATTGTGCACTTCCGGTTTCACTTTGTATCAGACAAGTGCAAAGGCTGGAAATGTCGATTTATTTATGGCTAATGGTATCAATTATTTATCGTGATGCTTGAACTGAGTAATGGATAATTGAATTACTAATCTTGCCCTGGTGCAATGATTGACATAATGACAAATAGTTAATTGAACAAGCTTCGGTATCAGTTTCCCACGAACCTATTTACTCTCTTTAGAAAATTGGTCTACTATATGTTTGTAAATACAACGAGTATAAGTTCATTTAGCATTGGAATGTTGCCATGATGTCTCCTTGCCATGGGACCATCGTATGTCTATCAGGCCAAAATCAAAGAAACCATTGATACATTTGGACATCCCATTAGAAATAACACTACGGGGACCTTGTCTCCCTCCGATGTACGTTTCTTGTCAAGTATATTTATTGTTCTAGAATATCCAAGTAATGAAACTGTGTAAGGTATAGGGGAAATTTGCGCTTACCGAATTTTCTTCTTATGGTTCAATGGAATAGCCACACTGAAAATTAAACATTATAGCCACAATAGAAGTTGTACTAGGTACATGAAACCGATCTGGAATAAAAGCACTTCAAACGATATAGATCCTGTAAGCACAATTCCTTAACAGTTCGTACTGTTTCGTCGTATGTGTCACATAGTTGAACAATACCGATTGTTTTGTAATATATATGTGATAAAGTTTTAACAATTACTATTGTTTTGTCGTATAGTCCACGAAGCTGAACAATACCGATTATTTTGTCATATATATCACAAAGGTGAACAATACCGATCGTTTTGTCATATATATCACAAAGGTGAACAATACCGATTGCTTTGTCATATATATCACAAAGGTGTACAATACCGATTGTTTTGTGATATATATCACAAATTCTGATTGTTTTGTCGTATAAGGCCCAGCATTTTATAAAACCGATTGTTTTATCATATGTCTTTGAAATTATGAACAATTCCTATTGTTTTGTCGTATATGCCACATATGTGAACATTACCGATTGTTTTGTCATATGTATCACAAAGGTCAACAATTCCTATTGTTTTGTCATATATATCACAAATGTGAACAATACCGATTGTTTTGTCCTATAAGGCACAGCGATTAACAATTCCGATTGTTTTGTCATATATCTTTAAAAAATATGAACAATTCCTATTGTTTTGTCGTATATGTCACAAATGGGTTCAATTTTGATGGTTTCGTTCTGTGTGTGACCAGAGACGTGAACAATTATGTTCGTTTTGTCGTATGTGTCCAAAATAGCTTATGTAGCTCATCAGTTTCAGAATATACATTTTCCAAAAGTAATAACAAAGTGTAACAAATAACAAGAACTTTACGGAACGGAGAAGAAAAAAAGAAGGTATTTAGGCCGTGGCCCCAGTGACCCATATTTGGGGTCACAGGGTCACCAAATCTACAATTTTAGATCCCCATTGACCAAGGTGCCTGTAGACAAGGTTTCAGCTTTCCCGTTTTTGGTACTGGTCGTGACCCTTTGACCACTATTTGCCAGGGAGTCTGTACATAAAATTTCAGCTCTTTGGAGTCACTGGTTCTGGAGAAGAATTCGAAAAGCGAAAAATTTACGGATGGACGTAAAGTTTTCAGGCTTGATTGGCTGAACAGCTAAAAGGGTGAACAATTAATTTTGATTGTTATCTTTGTCGTGTGTTTGACTATAAATGAATTAAAAGATTGATGTATGTTTAAGTCGAATATGCGATTGCGGGTACAATTGCACATTGCCATATGTTTTACTTGAAAAATGAACAATTTATATTATTTTCTTACGCCATGTTCTGTTCTATGTCAAAAGTACTCCCTTGCGGACACAAACGTTTTTATCGTCTAAGCTTCTGTGTAATTACATCATTGATGTACATGTAAACATGTAAAGAGTTGTTGTTCCTGACACGGAATATTTACAAAGAAAAACTCGTAGTGTGCTCATACCAATATAGCTTTACCGTGAGATAATATGATTGACATTTTGCTATCACCATTTATATTGCATCTGATATACAATAAAAAATAAAATAAAAATTTTAATTGTCGATAACGTCATGATTGAAGTCATCATGCCCGAAGAGTACCCGACGCTAATTACCTTAATTAAAGTAATTATGAAGATTGTTTTAAAAGGATCGCTCACCAATGTTTCACTGTATGTCACAGAACAGCTCCTGTAAGCATTGGCAGCAATATGGCGATATTAGCATTGTTCTTCGTTCTAAGTTTCACTGGAGCTTTTGGAGTGGAGACAGTAGATGTAAATGAGGCGTATGAAAATCTGCAAGATGAACATGACAAACTTAAGGATGAACGGGATGAGTTTGTGATGGCCTATATCAAGCTACACGAGGATATGCGTGATTGCAAAACAAGTAAGTACACAGTATCTTTAACAATACATCTGCGTACCGAAAGTTTGTTCACCTACTTATTTATATTTAGTGAAAATACCATGTAATTGGCATGTCTTTGAAGCATCGTATAGACGCGAAAACTAGACCGATCATCTTGCACCTTTGCATTATAAGAAGACAGTTGAATACCCATAACATAATCTGAGTTGATGCCTCATAGTAAACAGTTATAGTTTTGGCAGTTCTTGGAAGTGACCAGGGGTCAATCTTTTCAAAACTAGCGTTTTTATTTTCTTCTTTAAAATAAAAGTGATCAACTGGGTCAAACATACATCATATATTTCCTCTTATACTTATTCAATGTATGTGTGATGAAATTGTTTTCATTTAGTCGATATTCGAAAATTAAGGAAATTTGAATTATTTCTGTCCACTTAATTATGCCAAATTTCATAAACATGTACCACTGCCGTGACGATCACAAGATATGTATGAGAATGATTCTTTTACACGTGGATATATGGTGATTCATTGTCATTGTATGTTATGTAATGTTATTGATGTTATAACGGACGCCAATTTACATGATATTTTCACTAAGATACACACATATGTGTACAAACTTTCGGTAGGCAGCTGTAGAGATGTGAAATGGCCTCAGTTTGACTGCCTTATCAATATTTGTGTTATGAATTGAGAATTCTACCATGACATTGCTGGATACTCGATTCTGATTGGTTCTCCAGAAAAATCAAACGTGATCAATATTATTCTGGATTGAACCTCCTCTGATTTTAGCGCCGCTTCACCGCGTATTGACGCATCTACCTTGTGACGTCACAATCTATCCGAACAAACCGCTGATTCTAAACTGTGCTCTACTTGTGGAAATCAAAATAACTTATACTAATCAACTTAATCTTTCCTGTAGCGTGTTTTATAGCTACATTAAATGATAGATTAATAAGACAAACATATTTACAAAGTAACAAGATCTTCAAAAAGCGACACTTATGCAGTTGAGAAAGCTGTTATATTGGGCCTTGCCGCGCAAATATGTAAATTGACCGGGGATGACTTCCCAATTCTCAACTCTCCTATTCCATTCATAAAACCGACATGTTTTAATGTTTTATTATAAAAATACTTAAAGCGTATACATATATCTATACACATGCATCTAAACACCTCATGATTCTAAAATATACCTTACCCCGGTCCGTCCTACCCCCGTATACGATTACCTATCCTATTGTTGAACCCCATGGTTCCGGCTACGAGACCCGCTTTGGCGCCCCGGCCATCGGCCCTGAATCCGACTCTTCTCCGCCTGCTGTCAACTTCAAACTGATCCCCTCAACTGTCAGCAACTGACTTTTCTCTGACAATACCTCGCCTTATAATCAATATTCAAGACTTGCTTAATTTCTGCTTCAGCCAATCAGTAACCAGTTCACAGTTTCTGCTGGCGTTCTAATGTCATTGACCCACGCTTTCATAATCTGTCCACTTCACATTTAGTCCCTGATAAAACTTCATAACTTCTGGAAGCTTCTGTCGTTTATCTGATAAGGTTCGAATTGAGTCCTTGTTCGTTCCTCTGAAAGCACATCACAGGAAGTACCATTTCCCTGTGTAAACACTTAACTACCATTATCTGCGTAACCCAACTTCCAAAATGTGTGCTATGAATACTTGAATCGGAAACACATTATACAACGTTAGATAACACTTTCTAGATTGTTCTCAAAACATGATGTTTTGCTGCTGAATGAGGCTACAAAAATGCTGACAAATGATGACTGATATTATATGATATGAATAATTCCGAGTTCTCTAAAACTCTTTCTAACTTATTTCAAACTCGACATGTAACCATTTCTTACAATAAATCTCATATATCTATATTTTATCCTAAATACCAATATATCTCTACATAACAAAGCGAGCAAACGCAATGACGCAATGGTCAGCCGGATCTACGGGTTCGGTTTCAATTTTAAATTTACTCGCTATCAATCCAGTATAACATGTCTCTGATTTTCAAACACAGTAGTTTTATCTCCTAATTATCAGCTTTAACCGAAAGTAACCAGTTTAAGGTCAATCAGTTCAGTATAACGAAAATACAACCATTCAAAGTCGTGGTCATGATCGAAAACCGGACAATGGAACTTTTCTTGCTGCAACTTTAATTAAGTAGATAGGAAGACATATTTGCTTCTATAATGTTAAATAGGTCTTTTAACGAGTACATACGTGAGGTAGAGCCAAATTGTCGGTTACTAAACATGTATGAGACCGTTTCTTGGTTTTCATTGAACCATATATATGTATATGACATATTCAGCATTTGGGGGTGAATATGAAAGTCGAGTAAGAAGATATAACCTAAACCACTTTTGTAATATGGTACATTTTAGAACCAAATAAAACATCATGCAAAACTGATCATGCATCTTAAAACTCGAAGCGTCTTTAAAGGTGCATCCTGGCATTGTGTTGTTGGGGTCCCATATGGGGTTATTTCATCGTGATGTACTGGCTGCTGCAAAACTTACCATTTGATGATAGTCGATTCTATATAGGGACAACAAATATAGAGATAAAAGTATTGACTTATGATTGAAAAGTGGACAGTCCACCGCGATTAACGCGTAATTTTGGGAACTTTTTTTTACAGCAGACAAAACGACAAGTTTGGGTTGATAATGTTTATTATTACCCATATGATTGAAAATAACCGAGTTAATATTATTGATATGAGCACATGTGCACATATCACGTTTGCCTAGCAACGATTGTTTTACCGCGGCTTCCCGTATTTTGTCGTCTGTGACGTCATAAAACGATTGTTCGTGACGTCACTGTGGCTTGCCGTCGCAAGAGAAGTGGGCCGCTTTCTGACTATTTTTACGCGAATCACATGGAATAGAACGGGTAATAAAGAAATTATTACACTCGAAAGTGTGTCATATGACTTTTACGAAACTCGTGCAAATTTGTGTATAGCCCTCGCTCTCGCTCGGGCAATAAAAAAATTCACACTCGTTTCTAAAAAGTCATATGACACACTTCCTCGGGTAATAATCTCTATATATGTCATATAACTACTGCGTATATACGTAAATGGCTGTGGTGGTTTCGGTGTATGCAGATGTAAACTAGTAATTTAATGTTTGGCTGTTGGGGATGAATATGCAAGTTGAGTGAAAATATTTGAACTGAAATAAGCACACAGAGTATGTTGGCACGTATTAAAGCCAAAAGAAATATTAAGAAACACAATGGCAAAACATTCATGCCAGTCTTTTATCCCTCAACCATAATGTTCCTTTGGAAAAACGAATGTTGCAATCAACAAACAAGTTTAAATCACACTTAAGGAAATCATTTATTATGGCAACGTTCTACTTTTGCACGGGTATCAACAGAGTGAATATTCACCATACTCTTTTATGATAGCATCTATAAGCGAGCTCAATTATGACTTATTTATATTGACATCAAGTCAGATTCAACATGTGAATGTGGTTATCCATGTGACAATGTGTTTCACTGCATGTTTAAGTGCTGTTTATATGATGTACACAGAAAGGACACGTTTAACCTTTTAAAATTACATTTACATGAAGAATTAAGACATGGACATATAAATTTAGATTTACTTTTAAGTGGCAACAAAATCGATATCATTTTCGAAAAAACAGGCAATTTTTAAATATATGTCTACCATTTCTGTATAATATATTATTGCTTCTTATTACATGTATGTTATTATAATTCTATCATTTTGTAAATACACGGGAGAAGGTTACCTAAGATGGATGTCAGGGAGAAAACACAAGGGTTGGGTTTTGGTAGCTATTTAAAAAACCCTCAGGTTTTCTCTGATGTATATACCGCAATGCGTTTTAAATAAAACAAAAAGATGAAAGCAATTGTGTAAGTGTTTCAAGCCCGCGTGATCTAAGTTTGAGGCGCACATAAAATATCTCAATTTTAGCAGCGGAGCAGAATTTGGATATCAACAACAGTATTCTCATGATCTCCAATCCTCTGTGGTCTAGTGCGATAGTCTTGGGCTACAAATCGGAGGGTGCCGGGTTCGATTCCCGCAATATCAACTATGCAGTTGGTAAAACCTCTCGTCGAAGTAAAACCTTAACATTCGAGGTGAAACCTACTCAAAGGTCATTACAAGAAATGCAGTTACCTGACAGTGTACAGAGATATCCTGAAATAGGTTTATACAACTCGTTCCTAAACCCTTTCTTCGTTGAATAATATATGTTTAAATCAAACACAATGGATGGATCTTTAACCAATCACGTTGGCCGAAAATGTATACCTTATCTGTTCTTGAATTGAATAATAGATCATATTTACATTAAAGACTTGTGTTTATTATATCGCTTTGGTGACCTTGTAAAGTATCCGTAAAATCATTATGTTTAGGCAATACTTGGGAGGACACAACCTGCCCAACTGATTTCATTGGGTTTCGAGGCAAGTGCTACTGGTTTAACATGAATCGGCTCGGCTGGAACGAATCACAGGTGGCCTGTATAAGAAAGGGGGGAAATCTTGCATCCATCCGAAGCTACCCGGAACAGGCATTCCTCGCATACCAAGCAGCAACAAGTAAGAATATTATTAAATATATATTTGCACGATATCAGAGCTACCTACCCTCCTATCGGGTAAAGTGTAGATATGTAGCAATTTTGGAGTATTTTGTAATGTTTAGGTGTACAACTCGATGAAGTTAATATGATACTATTAGTTTGTAGATATCATGCTCTGGTTTGACAACAATAACCATTGTCTTACTTTGTTTACTGGGTTTAAATCCTGGAACTTAGTTATAATCTAACTCTTTAACAGTCAGAACTCCATTACTCTATACAGAAATTTATGAAATTAACATTTTATATATTTCAAGAGAAGATGTACAATTTGCAACATTGGTGTACAATCATATTTCAGGACTGTAAAGTGTACAAAATAATCCAAAAGTGTACAAGTAGGCAGCCCTGCGATATGCTTGACCACTGCAGTTAATTTGGTACCGACATTCCTTTAAATAATTTGGCACTGTCGCTCTAACGGAGAATTTGGTTCTGACGCTTTTCTTCACAGAATTTGATACTGACACTTGATACTGACACTATTTCAAAGAATTTGGTACCAACATTTTTTTCAAAGAATTTGGTACTGACACTTTTTCAAATAATTAAGTACTGACACTTTCAAAGAATTTGATACTTACACACCTTCAAAGAATTTGGTACTGACGCTTTTTCAAATAATTAAGTACTGACACTTTCAAAGAATTTGATACTTACACTCCTTCAAAGAAATTGATACTGACGCTTTTTTCAAAGAATTAGATAATGACGCGTTTTTCAAAGAATTCAGTACTGGCACTCTTTCAAAGAATTTGATACTGGCGCTTTTTTTCAAAGAATTTGGTATTGACGCGTTTTTCAATTTTTTTAATACTGACATTCCTTCAAAGAATTTGGTACTGACAATTTTAAAAAAATAATTCTGTACTGACACTCTTTCAAAGAAATTGGTACTGAAAATTTCTTCAAAGAATTTGGAACTGGCCATTCTTCATATTTCCTAGTAAGTAGTAACTATTGATGCGATATAAACCGGGCCCTTATTGGAGACCCGGCTCATTATCCACCTTCAGGTACTTTTGATTGAATGATTGAAAACAAGTTTTATTCATTTAAGAAATGGATTGGGCACAAGTTATACAATTTATAGAAGCCCTCTCCACATAATCGACACATATGTGACAAGGCTAAAATAGGCTACATAACACATGCAGAAGAGAAATCAACAAGTGAAGTAGACATAGTTTCCTTATTGAAGGAAACACGGTATATTTTTCATAAATTCCAATATTGAATTTCAGACTACGGGACAAATGATACAATATATGATGATTACTACTGGCTTGGAATGGAGGTCATGTCCGACAGGCTGGTCTGGTGGGACGGAGCAGAAGTGGAATACCGCAACTTTGACGAAGGCAAACCTAACTGTATGAGAAATGTTGTACTGTACTGCAAAGTGGCTATGGCCTCCACTGTTGATTACAGGTGGCAAGATCGCTATCCCGGCCTGGAAACTTTTTCTATTTGTCAGAAGTTATAAATTGTTTTATAAACCTCTAGTGACGTCACTCTATTGTTCTATTAGGTTCTTCTTTTACCGGATAAACCTCTATTGTCAGTTTGCCGGGCGTTCTCCAAGAATGCCCGGGGCATTCTCTAGGAATGCCCGGGGCTTACTCTAGAATCTATCGGAAATATATTTTGTTTGGGAATTATTCACGTTTTGAAATACTTTGATTCAAAGTCCTTCTTCGAATAAATACCATCACAAAATATCACATTTTTGACAAATCACAAATCACAAACATAAGCTTTGAATACCTGGTTTCGAACCCTGCACCACCCGGTTACTAAACTGGCGCCTTTGACAACTCGGCTATACAGGCCGACAGAACAATGATGTATTTTACACAGTGACAATCATGTGAACTCCACGAGGCAGATAGCGCATGCAGCACGTGCATTTCATGCGGATGTGCTTCCCGCGTATTTAGCGATTCGCGTCAGTATATACCAATGAAGCCACGTGAAGACAAAATATTGAAATTATATCTTAATCATAATTTCTGTCGGTTCATAAGTAAGATCAAAACCTGGTCCTCGGCTTTGTTTGTGGAGTATGCCCTTGGCGTCGGGAAAGGGGGGCGGTCCTATCGGCCCTTCCCCTTTCCCTCCCCCGCGGGCATACTCCACAAACAAAGCCTCTGACACGGTTTTGATCCATTACTTATTAACGCAGGGGGGGGGGGGGGGGGAGACGAGGTTGCGTATATATCGAATTTGCTTAATAAATAAAGATACTCAAGAAATAGTTGTGGTTGTCTTTGTTGTTTCCTGGTTCCTTCAAAATTACATAATTTTATATATATTTTAATAATCTATATTGGTGTATGCATTCTCTGCCCATACAGGTTACTCTACTCGATTCCTATGATGGAAAACTGAGGGAGTTATATTACCTCTTTGGGGAGTGCATAAAGTGTCAGCTGTGGGGAAAAGATGGCATATACTGTATTATTATTCAACCGTGGTGAGATCACTCATTAGATAACAATGAGTTGGTAACACATGTGAAACTGCCGCAACGTCATAATCGGCGCGTGATGTCATAGTCGTTTTTGGTTGACATCACAATGTTAGCCGCGCGACTGCAAGAGCGGGTGACCTAAAAAAAACTATTTTCTTGCAATTCAGCGCTATTTACATCATTGAGTAATAAATAAAATACTAAACTCGGTCCCGTTTGATAACATGTTTATGAAACTCGTGAATGGCATCGGTATTTAACTCGCTTTCGCTCGTTAAAATACCAAACCATCCCCTCGTTTAATAATCATGTTATCAAACGGGACATCGTTTAGTATTCTATATTTTCCTCATAGAAGACCCCTGTACCTAATTTCAGACCAAATTCAAGTCTAGCGTTAATTCGTGAAACGCGCAAATATGTACGGTACACAAGACACTAAATATACATATACATATACCTACCTGTATAACATTAAAGAAGTTTGGACACTGATCATATTAGATCCTGCCACAGTACCAAATTGGTAAGGGGGACAGGATAACGCGTTCGGCCTCGGATCAAGAGTCCGGGGTTCGAATCCCACAAGGGGCTCGGCAACTTTGTCTGCTGTAAAAAACTGTTCTACGTGCAGTAAGGTTTCAATGCACTACCATCAATGGTTCGCTAGTTCCAGCCGATGGTATATATCGAATTTGCTTAATAAATAAAGATACTCAAGAAATAGTTGTGGTTGTCTTTGTTGTTTCCTGGTTCCTTCAAAATTACATAATTTTATATATATTTTAATAATCTATATTGGTGTATGCATTCTCTGCCCATACAGGTTACTCTACTCGATTCCTATGATGGAAAACTGAGGGAGTTATATTACCTCTTTGGGGAGTGCATAAAGTGTCAGCTGTGGGGAAAAGATGGCATATACCGTATTATTATTCAACCGTGGTGAGATCACTCATTAGATAACAATGAGTTGGTAACACATGTGAAACCACCGCGTGCTGCCGCAACGTCATAATCGGCGCGTGATGTCATAGTCGTTTTTGGTTGACATCACAATGTTAGCCGCGCGACTGCAAGAGCGGGTGACCTAAAAAAAACTATTTTCTTGCAATTCAGCGCTATTTACATCATTGAGTAATAAATAAAATACTAAACTCGGTCCCGTTTGATAACATGTTTATGAAACTCGTGAATGGCATCGGTATTTAACTTGCTTTCGCTTGTTAAAATACCAAACCATTCACTCATTTCATAAACATGTTATTAAACAGGATATCATTTAGTATTCTATATATAATTACATCAACAACAGGGGCTTTAGTACGTTTTTTGCATATTATGTTTTCTCAAATTTGCCATTTCAAATCTATACAATATATTGGTATGTTAATGGATAAAACATCTCATTACACGACCCAATAAGTCGCATCCATAGAAAACGGTTGTGCGTATTGGACAGTTGTGTGGGATGAACATTTGAAAATCTCACAGGAATTTTAGAGTTTTGACAGCAAGATGGTTGACCATTCCATTATTGTACCATATTTAAAACTCTACTCGAGTGTTTAGGTATTGTTTAGAAATGGACTCGCATGGCTTAACCGAACCATGTATTTATTTCAGTAAGAACTGACAGTGCAAAGGCTTCTATCGGACTACATTCCTATTTACAAATAATGTTTGTAATAAATGATTATAATACAATCCAGTTAAAAATTATTTTATTGAGGGTAATATTTTGACAGCATTACATTTCATTAAAGGTACATCCATTGTGTTGTTTGGGGTCACACATGCTAAACTTTATAAATTGTGTTAAGTTATCGAGAAGTATACTGACTGTTGCCATTTTGATCTTAGTCGACTTAGAAATTGATGATATGAAGGTAAAAGTAGTGATTTCTGATCGAAAACCGCACAATGTACCGTGTGTGTCGTGCGCCAATGAGTCAAACGTAATTTTGGAATCTTATTTATAACAGACAAATTGATAAATTTGGGTTGATCATGTTTAATAGGTCATATAACTCCTGTGCATGTACTGGTAAATGGGACGTGTAGTTTCGGTTTCTTCACATGCATAATGATGTTACTCTATTTTTAAAAATTAATTGGAAACTGGTAATTATGATATATTTGATGATTCAGGATGCAAGCCGCGTGAATTTATTTGCACTGTAAACAGCAAATATGGTGAGTCTGAACATATTAAAACCTAATAAAATTTCATGAAACACAATGGATGCACCCTTTTAGACTAGCACACATACATAACAAAAATTATGTATTATTACCAAAAAATTTAATATTAGTGAAAATACAGCATGATTTTCATTTCATGTGATGCACAATACAAAATGGCGGAAAATGCCGATAGAACAATCACTTTCACTGAAAAATCAGTTCTTTCCTTAAATATAAATGCCCCAGTTATTATGATCATTAAACTTTGAGAAAATTAAAAATCATCCTTAGTTATCATAAACTACACAAATTGTCACGAACAGTCCATAATAAATCTTATTAAACCAATTTCGCATTAACTAAACGTTACATACATCTGTTGTACACTGATGTGATATTTGCTGTAATGTAATTTGAAACCAAATATTTGTTTACCAGGACATTACAAATCTACACAACTATCTCTCAGAATGATCAAATGTTATTTTAAAACTGTTTTTCAACTGTCACAACAATGCTGTACCTTATCAAAGAAAAAATAAGCAAATACAAGTAGTTGTCACTAAGGTGACATGATCCCCCGCCGCAAATTAATACTTCAAAATTGAAAAATAATGTCAAGATCAGCAAAATCGACTTTGCCCTGAATTTTCCATAAAAGAACCACTGGTGTAAGATAATGATGAGAATCAAATAAACAGTTCTTGTGATATTGATGCCCCTGACAAGCTTAACATGTCGACAGACTCCAAGTTCCACTGTGACCATAAAAATAAAGTCAAGGTCACCAAAATCTAATCAGCCCTTTGTCTTCCCTAGGAGGTGCTTTGTTTAAGATATGATGGAATTCCGGTGTATTGTTCTTGAGATATCCCGCTGACAAGGGTAAAATGACAAGGTCTCGTTGTGACCTTGAAATCAAGTTCAAGGTCACAAAATACTGGATCATTACTCTTCCCATGATGAACCCATATGCAAAATATGAAAAGAATCCAGTGCATAGTATTTGAGTTATTCCATTTAGTACGGACGTACGTACATATGTACAGACGGACAAAGCCTAATACTATATCCCCCGCTTCGCGTTAAACGCGCGGCAGGGAATAAAAACACATAATAATAATAATAATGAGGATACTTATATCGCGCTGAACTCCACAACACAAAGGGCCATGCTCAAAGCGCTACACACATTATTACCCTGGTGTAAGGACCAACATCGTTCCTTTTTCATTCTCAACTCCCTTTGGAGTATGCAACCTGGGCTGCCAATTAAGGCGCTCGAAGGTTATCTGTCACATTGCCTGCACTTCCAAACCAGGTACTCAATTGTACTGCTGAGTGAACAGAGGCACATTTCGAATAAAGTCCCTTGCCCAAGGTGACACCACGAGCCTCTCAACTCATGTCTCAGTGTGGGACAGGGAATCACCCTTCAAACTCTCAGTTTTCATTCAGCAATGAGGCGGGTAACCTACCCATCCAGCGAGCCACGCCCGTTGTTGCTGAACTTAGCTGATAGCGGTCGACTGAGCTATGCACAGGACCACGTGCCACCACAAGATCCATTTCCCATAATGTTTTGTGACAGTAGCCTCTTTGATTATAAATCCAAATATATACAAACAACAAAAAACAGTAGCAATAAGGTCACAGGGAACAACAAAAAACAGTAGCAATAAGGTCACAGGGAACAAAGCACTATGTTGGTGTGTGTAAAACATAATTTAAACGTCAATGAAATAAAATACACAAAATCATTTCAAAATAATTCTAGTATTCTTGAAAAACAAAGATTTGTTAGGTGTTTAATGGGATACAGCTGGTGTTTCTCCAACATGTGAAAAGGATTGTTTGCTTTAAAGACACTGTAGCACATTTTTTTACATTGTTCAAATTTGCCATTTATATAAAAGTTTATGCAGTATATTTTTACTAAGAGGGTACAACAGCCAATTTCATGACCCAATTATCCAGTCATGGAAAACAGTGTCATGTATAAATCGAAAACTGCTAGCGTCCATATTAGTGTGAACACCTTTTAACAATTCTAGGATCTGTATAGCCTAGTTGAACGATAACCATTCGTTTTAGAGCCATATCTAACGATTGAGGAGGATGGTTATGCAATTGCTAACATTTCTTTTCCATTTTGTGAGATTTGGTTATTTCCATTAGAAAACATGCTACAGTCCCTTTAATTTAAATAACAAACACAAGTAAAACAGTTCTGAGGGAGATATGAGGGTTATAAAACAGTAGAAAGCCATGCAACTGTTTAAATATTTCAATATATACAGAAGTCTCCAAGTCTTCAAGGGAGTATTTGTCATGAGATCCTCTTAACAGGGATATATTCATATACCGGTAGTAATTACGCAAATAAAGATAAAAATAGAGCCATTTGCTCTGTAGCTCATCAGGCTTTTAATAATAATAAAATATTAATAATGACTTATATGAAGTATAAAAAAAGAGCCATGGGCTCCGTAGCTCAACAAGGTTTATACTGTTTAATGATGAAAACTGAAATAGATGTGAGGCCCTCATTTCAGGCCACAGGGTCATCAAATCTACAATTTAGACTAAGCACACAATATAACAGTCTTCTAGGTCTTTTTGTTCTAGAGAAAAAGATGAAAATAGGATTTTTATTCATGGCCTGTGAGGCTAAAAATAGAGCCACTGGATCTGAAGGTCATCAGGTTTTAAACAATAAACTAAATACATTTCAAAATGATGAAAATACGTATTATAGGTCAGACGGACGGGTGGCCTGACACCATGCCATGTCATAAGCCCATTGGGACTTTCAGGCCTGAGGAGCTACAAATATATTTTAGCGTGTTTAGTTTATTCTTTATCAACTTTGTGTCATGTTTTTAATATTATGTTACATATGTTACTAATTTAATTCAATGTTGAATGTTGATTGTGATTTTTGAATGCATGTTGAATTGTGTGATTGATGTTGATGTAATTTGTAAAAATAATATAATTATTTATAATTAATATTGAGGCAATCTCTAAGCAAAACAAATTCCCTTTTAGGTAAATAAAGTATTATCATTATTACCATTATAATTATTATTCTAAATAACACTGCACTGCCAATGTGGTCATATTATTTTTGGATAAGCAATTTACAAATTGTAATCTACATTAATCAACTTACGTGTACACACAAAATTCCCCAAGACCTTAGCATTCTAAGGAACAAGTAGATTTATATGGTCTTAACACCCCCCCCCCCCCCCCCCCCCCCCCCAAATCGGCTGGAACTAGTAAACCATGGGTGGTACTATGCTGAATTTCAGTGTAGCATATAGCACCCAAACCTTACTGTGTGTATAACAGTTCTCAGCTGCATAATGAGGAGCACTATGGCTTTAGTTAACCTGGCTCAGATAACATTGAAAGAGAAAGTTACTTTCATGACTATAAATGTAATATTTTACTTTATTTTGGTCCAACAATCATAAAATTAAGTGTGTTTGAATCATCACTACAATATCTATTTGATTACAGACAAGATTTTATAATAGCCCTAAATGGGTTTAACACACTATTTTGCAACCCCTGCCATGCCCCTATTGTTCGGCGGATGGTAATGACATTTACAAATCTGAGACTCCATCTAATTTCACAAAATTTCAGCTTTCTACCATTGCTTGCTTGTGAGTGAGTGAGTAATTGTTTAAGGCCGTTTGCTTGTTTTTAAGGATAAATCGTATAACAATTTTAGGTTGGACACCCAGCCAAGCCCATATTTGATTGGGGGGTCAAGTCCAAATGAACAAAACTTAATCTATATGTAATAAAGATGTTATTCTGAAAATTTCAGCTTTCTATGTCAACTGGTTTCAGAGAAGTAGTTTAAAGCTTCAGGGATAATACCTGCCACGCCCATATTTAATGGGGGCTCGGTCAAAATGAACAAACTTTGATCCACTAGGTGCAAGGTAGCTCCCCACTGGATTTTAGTCTTCGGTCTTTGCATTGTGACATCATTGAGTTTATGATGTCATATCATCGTGATGATAGCGTGTTGATGTCATCTGGATGCAAATACATATTGCAAAATCTACTGTCAAAACAATATCTCAAATTTGCAATGTATCTCTAGGACACAGTTTTGGAAGGTAAATATACATTTTGCTTTACAGTGTTATTTACTGAAAAGCTAGAGAAACAAAAATTCCTTGGTTATATGATTTTGGAAAGTGAAATAAAGCAAACAAGCTCTTTTGCAATATATTGGGACATGCATGATGAATGCAAAAGTGAAAAATATTAAAATCATTATACGATTGATGTCACCAATCATCACACAATTATGGTAGCAATCATTATGCAACATTAACAAAATTTAAAAGTGATAATCTCCACACAACTTTATAATAATCATTTGAAAACAACATGTCATCAAATAAGAGATCTTTAAATATAGGCCACAGTCATTCAAACAACAGCCACAATCATCGCAAAATATCCACAATCAATAACCATAACCATCTTGAAAACAACAGCCACATATATAATCATGATATTATAGTCATAAACACAAACCAAGCTGGAGCATAAGTCAAAATAATCAGTGTATGAAATAAGGGTTATACAACAGTCCGGAACCTGGCAACTTTTGGTCCGGAAACTGGTAAAAGAAAATAATCCTGGATAGTAACTTTTGGTCCGGAACCTGGTAACTTTCGGCCCCGAACCTAGTAACTTTGGGTTCGGAACCTGGTAACTTTTGGCCCGGAACCTGGTAACTTTTGGTTCGGAACCTGGTAACTTTTGGTCCGGAACCTGGTAAATTATTTATCCTGGATAGTAACCTTGGTTTGGAACCTTGTAACTGGTATGGAAATTGACAACTTTTTGTCCGAACTTGGTAATATTTGGTCCGGAACCTTGTAACTTTTCTTCCGGAAACTGGTAATTTTAAAAGTCTTTTAGTCGGGGCTGGTAACATTTATGGTTTTTCTTTAATTTTGCTATTAATTGGACAAAATAACACTTTTAGCTGGCTGCTTTACAAGCTTATTTCATACACTGATACAATATACATGAAAATGATTTGGGGGGAAAAAGCAACAACCATTACCAGTAGCTCAAATTTACAACATACTCCATACATAACGATCATTCATCCCAACAAACTCTTCCTGCATATTGTATTTGTCTGCCCTTGGTGAGCAACTGTGACAACCCAATCAATTGCTTACGGAATGAAATACAGGAATTCAAACTGATACAAAGCATCCCTGTTCTGAGGAATAAAATCTGCAAAATAGAGCACCTATTCTATGGATTCCTTGCTAAAAGGTCTGACGGCATGCCGTACATGTTCTGTGCAACTTAAGTTCAGACAAAACCCAGTCAATAACTCGACAATGGCACAATAGCTTTTAAACGATTGCCATTTTGAACGCATTCGGAATGATTTGTGAATAGTATTATACGTTCCGAATGTTATGAGAACAGACGAAAGGAGGGCGTCCTGGAGTTACTTGCCCCTAGCTTCTCGCAACTGAATTGCGTCAGAACATGCGAGCATCATTAATGGACTATTTGTAAAGGAAACCTCCGAACAGTATGAGTTAGTTTACCTGTAGAGGAACTATTTTGCTTTTTTTATTCCTCTGAAAAAGGTCGATTTAATCAAACTTTACAGGAATCACCGATCAGGTCTTCATGGTTGCTAGGCAACACTAAAAAGTGCACATGTGCACATATGTAAAATATGACATAGCTTATGTTTTAAAGGACTATAAAGATGTCATCACAGAGTATTTTGCAACTGAGATTCATACTCAAAAAGTGTTTGTCCGATTAAATGCAAGGAACTGAAGAACACAATAAATTCACTCCAAAAACTAAAGCAACAGTAAATTTGTTTAAGTTTGCCAGATTAAATGCAAGGAACTGAAGAACACAATATATTCACTCCAAAAACTAAAGCAACAATAAATTTGTTTAAGTTTGTCAGATTAAATGCAAGGAACTGAAGAACACAATATATTCACTCCAAAAACTAAAGCAACAATAAATTTGTTTAAGTTTGTCAGATTAAATGCAAGGAACTGAAGAACACAATATATTCACTCCAAAAACTAAAGCAACAGTAAATGTGTTTAAGTTTGTCAGATTAAATGCAATAACCTGGTGAACAAAAACCATCTATATCCATTAGATGTGTCTTGTATTGTCACACAAATGGTGTCTAAATGCCTTTGAAAAATTTCTTCATATGAAGACATTCTCTCCCGACAGAGGTAACTCTTACTTCTTCCATCCTAACCCCTGTGCAATATGGATCACTTTCTAAGCTAGAAACAGAATCCTGACTGTTGCATCAAAAATAGTTGTGCAATCATCGACGCTCTATCAAACTGAGAATTTTGTTTCAAAATGACTAGAGTTGCTTCATCTGTAAAATGCGGACATATTGTTTGCAAGACAAAATTCAGTCAAAGGAGTAAAACAGTGTTTGATTGGACAAAATGTGAATGCAGTGTTACTTTAATAAGGTCCATATGCAACAGAGGTTATAATGGAAGAACTGAAAGGAGAAACCAGATACCTCCGTGAGAAGATAATGACATGAAGATTATTTTGACTTGTCAGTACTTTGTGAAACAGAAATTATATAACATGCAGTAGATGTTCAAAATAGCTACCTGCCAATTGCTAGTTAAATCCAGATGGGGCCAGTTCCAAAATTGGCTAGTAAGCCTGTGTGGCCTGTAAGATTTTTCATAAATTGACTATATAAGCATTACCAAGTCTGAGAAGAGTTGCATTACCAGTAAAGACAAACGTTTTTTTCCTACACTGCATGTAGTTTGCAAAAAGAAACTGAATAAATTTCGCGTTAACTAAAAATTTACAAAACTCTGTAACTCAAATTCAATCTCATGCATCAAACCCCCACTAAAATCAGTTTCTTTCAATCATCTCAACTTCCCCTTGAAAGCATAACACGCACCAGTCTCCATCACTGGCCAATTAAAGCCTTGCCGCATCTCCCTACATTTCCTGTACTTGTGCAGTACGTGGCACGCTGCACCTCAACTTCACAGTACGCTCTGCTATGCTAGAACAAGAAAGTTAAGAAAATGCAGCAAGTCTTAAATTAGCCAGTGATGGAGTCTTAAATTAGCCAGTGATGGAGACTTGTGAGTTACATCTTGCGGAGAAAGTTGCAATTACCTCTAAAGAGAGACAAGTTGAAAATATGTTAATAATAAACAGCATAAAACAAAAACATAATGGAAAGATGCTTGTTTGAAAGATGCCTTGTTTACTAAAGCTTCTGCATATTGCCTAGCAACATCATCATTTGGGTTTCCATAGTCAGGGTCAAACCAGAGGGTCATACAGGGTTCCCCTTCATCTGCAACTTTCCACGACTGGCCCCAAATTGCCTCGCAGAAGTGGCTGGAATTCTTGTAGATGTCTTTGAAAGGTCGACAGGGTCTGTTGTCTGGGCATGTGTTGATACCTGAAATTTAGAAAATGGTAAAATGGTAAAATGCCAAATATTGCTAGGACAAGTGCTAAAGTGTTTTTTTTATGAAAATCATATCCAAATTAAAATATACAAAAGGGAACCCTTAGGATGTCTTGATTTCAGAGCTAGCTAGGAGAGTTAGGGTTTAACGGCTGCTAGTATTATGGCAGGGAGAAAGCCTGCAACACCATGTGGCTATGCATTGCAGTGAAACCTGTGAGCATCCCGGACCTCTTAATCTGAAGACGAAACGTGTTAACAACTGCGCTATCCCGTCCCCTTATCAACAACAATATTTTACAAATAATTCAAACAGTTATACAAAATGGACCCTAAAGATTCCTTGATTTCTGCCTAGAGCTGAGTAATCTAGACTTGCTATAATTTTCTAGACTAGGTTGGTCATCAATTGAATATTTTGCTCTATGGTCTGGAGGACAGACTAATGAACTCAGTTGGAAGTTATCAACAAATTAAAATTCCAAAATATCACCATGTATCCATTACCACATAATCATATTCAACTTCAGAGGTAATGCTTTTTATGGGATCGTGAAGCACCTGGGCTATATGAACACCTACCTGAGGACCAATTGAATCCCTTGCTCCAGTTTTCGAGGCAGGTGAACTCGTTCTGACAGTCGGTCCACCACGCGTCACACTCGTCTCGACACAGAGGAACATCAATATACTTCTCCTGGCGGATCTTCCTCTTGTCCTGTATCATATCAATCTCATTAAAATCAGATAAAGTTTTAATGAGATTGGTATCATCCATGGTATTATCCAGGCCATCACTTGGGTCAAGAAATTGGGAATATTATCCAGGGTGTCTCATGGGGATGGGATTTGGGAATACGATATACATGAATTACTTACCATTCTGATTCACTTATTTACAGGAATTGCAAGTGGAATATCACTGCATGAGCATATGCAAATTGGCAAATGACAGAATCAAAATCCATCAACAAAGGGAACAGAGATTGGCCAGAGGCTAAAGACTGACTAAAGCTGCTATTTAGGGTCCACAGGGGAAGGGTTAATCAACAGGTGGAGGGTTAATCAACAGGTGAAGGGTTAATCAACAGGTGATGGATTAATCAACAGATGAAGGGTTAATCAACAGGTGGAGGGTTAATCATCAGGTGGAGGGTTAATCAACAGTGAAGGGTTAATCAACATTTGATAGTAATATTGGTAGCGTGGTTAGTTATGCTTCGTCTGTGTGGGGTTACCATAAGGGAGACAACTGTGAGCGGGTACATCTTGATTACTGTAAACGTTTGCTTCGTGTAAAGACAAGTACTTGCAATGCTATGGTTTATTCTGAGCTTGGTCGTATACCATTAAAATATATAAGAATGTTCAATATCATTAAATATTGGAGTAAGGTGTTAGTAACAGATAATTGCATTTTGTAACATAATCGGTTTTGGAAACGTGTGGTATGCTCAGGAACTGTCTTCTAGTTTGTTACCGGTTATTAAACAGCGTCTATTTGATCATGCTTATCAATCTGTTAGAAGTCAACTATCTTTATCATCTAAATGTACTCTATACATCAACGTCATAGACAGCCACAGTTTATAATTTTACCTCCAAAAATGTATACCTCCTCTTTACAAACGATATATATCAAATTTAGATTATCATCACATAAGTTATTAATAGAAACTGGCAGACACCATAACATACATGTTAATGATAGATTATGTAAATTTTGTACAACAGATGTTGAGGATGAATTTCATTTTATCCTGCAGTGTCCTAGATATAAAGAACTATATATTAAGTATATAAAGCAATATTATTGGAAATATCCTTCTGTTTATAAACTTGTTCAATTATTCACTATTCAAAATACAACCCAATTATGTAATGTGGGCAAATTCCTTGTTAACGCTGTTAAAATAAGAAATATGTAATGTACGTGTACATTCTCCTGCTGTTATTTGTCAATGCATCATTTGTTTAAGCATATTTAAACCATCCGTCCAAAGTTATTCATTTATTGTATACCAATGTAAATTTCAAGGAATAAATGAATTGAATTGAAGGTGAAGGGTTAATCAACAGGTGAAGGGTTAATCAGTAGGTGAAGGGTTAATAAACAGGTGAATGGTTAATCAACAGGTGGAGGGTTAACTCACCTCCACCAACCACGGCCCCATATTGGGAGAACACTCGTAGAAACATAGGTCCTGTATGAATCTCTCTCTACACCTCGCACTCAACGGCTGACAGTGGTTCCAGTCGAAGTTGAGCCACTTCTCACTGGAATGCATTTCGATCACATTGTCACTGGTGCAACACGACCTCTTCCTCCAGGGGGCGCACTGTTCCAATGAAATATTAGGGATGAAACGGTACACCTGAGCTTCTGTTTGGTATTTATTGTAGTACAGAATCCTCAATTCAGTACTTTTTTTATTCAGTTAAGATCCAACAAACTAAAATCTCAAGAAAACACTAAAACTTTATGAATGTAAAAACAAAAAGACTGAAAATATGTATGAATTTATGAATCAGAAAATATACAATAATAGACTCGTGATGATGTAATACCTGTTTTTAAGGACCCGAGAAAACAATATTGACCATGCCATGCCATAAGCATAAATGTAGGTCTCAGGGGTCGTGACCTAGAAACCTATTTTCATCTCTTTCTCCAGTACCAAAAGCTCAAGAAAGCAGAAATGGACAGATGCCTTAGATAAAAGAGATTCTAAATTGTAGATTTTGTGACACTGCGATCCCTCAAATCCTGTGCAGTTGCTTTTATTTGGCCGATGTGAATTATAAATTGTACATTTTCAACCTACATGTATAATGTCTTATTTAACATAATATTTTCCAAAATAATTTTAGGAACTGACTGTTATTACAAATTTCATTCACCCAGATGTAATATTTTTCAGGTAACTTAATTTTTCCCATTAGGGCATCACACCGGTAATTTGTACCAAGTTCAATTACAGATTCAAGGGCTTCATAACTCCGTAAAAAATAATATTTCGGAACTGGACTGTGAACTCGATGAAGAGTATCATCTGGACTACCTACATGTAAAATTTCATTCACCTAGATGTAATAGTTTCCGAGAAAACTTGTCCCAATTGGAGCATCACAGCTCTTTTGGTACAAAGTTCAATTTCGGATTCAAGGGCCATAACTCCGTAAAAAATGATAATTCGGAACTGGTTTTCGAACTCGATGAAAAGTATCATCTGGACTACCTCCATATTAAATTTCATTCACCTAGATGTAATAGTTTCCGAGAAAACTTGTCCCCATTGGAGCATCACAGTTCTTTTGGTACTAAGTTCAATTTCGGATTCAAGGGCCATAACTCCGTAAAAACTAATATTTCAGAACTGGTTTTCGAACTCGATGAAGAGTATCATCTTGACTACCTCCATATTAAATTTCATTCACCTAGATGTAATAGTTTCTTAGAAAACTTGTCCCCATTGGAGCATCACAGATCTTTTGGTACTAAGTTCAATTTCGGATTCAAGGGCCATAACTCCATAAAAAATAGTATTTCGGAACTGGTTTTTGAACTCGATAAAGAGTATCATCTGGACTACCTCCATATTAAATTTCATTCACCTAGATGTAATAGTTTCTGAGAAAACTTGTCCCCATTGGAGCATCACAGTTCTTCTTGTACGAAGTTCAATTTCGGTTTCAAGGGCCATAACTCCGTAAAAAATAATATTTCGGAACTGGTTTTCGAACTCGATAAAGAGTATCATCTGGACTACCTCCATATTAAATTTCATTCACCTAGATGTAATAGTTTCTGAGAAAACTTGTCCCCATTGGAGCATCACAGTTCTTCTTGTACGAAGTTCAATTTCGGTTTCAAGGGCCATAACTCTGTAAAAAATAATATTTCGGAACTGGTTTTCGAACTTGATAAAGAGTATGGTCATGAGTACTCACAACCAAAATTTCATTCACCTAGGTTGAACAGTATCCGAGAAAACTTGTCCCCATTGAACACAATAAAACTAAGTCCAAAAAGTGACGTTTCCATGGAAACAACAAAAAATATCAATATCAGAAAATTTTAAATTGTCTGTGCGCGATAGGAAGAACATGGTTAACATCTGTACAAAGTTTGGTTGATGTACCTTTGACGGTTTTTGAGAAAATTGACCGGACGGAAGGACCGCTATATACCCCCGCTTACTTCGTAACGGGGGTATAATTATTGATGAGTTACAGAGCCCATGGCTCTATTTTTTTTCAATATAGCCATATAAAATTACACTGTAGTATATCTTCCAAAGACGAGTAATAAAAACAATTTCATTTCATTTATCACACACACAGAATTTTTTTTTTTTTTTATTCTATGAAGAGATTAAGCTGCCTCTGATTATATCCCAGTGAACACGATTTTGGGGGGACAATGATCAAGGGATTAGTAGGGAAGGTCACCCAAGCCGGGCCGCTGCTCTGCTGATTGGTGGGTCTCACTAGTAGCCCTTGTTTCATCATACTGGCAGATGAACTCACACATACAGGTAATGTCTTTATTATCTGTGCTAGTTATGCAAATAGATTATCTTGTATATATAATATATATCATATTTACAGCAATTACTTTAAGATGGATTTTGTTTGAAATGTTTTGTTCTTAGTGTAGAATACACATTTAAGTTCTGGGTTCTTGACATCATTTAAGCACATGTTCCATATATATAATGTAACAGAAGTGATTGTGAGATCACCTCCAGTGGGAATCGAACCCGGGACCTCCGGGTGACAGTCCTGCGCTCTACCATTTGAGCTAAAGGGATATCCCACTAGCCGAAGCAAGTAGGAACACTTTCATCTCACCCTGCCACAATAACATAAAACATACATTCAAAATAGCCACCTCTGACTGCATTTTATTCCCAGGCCGGAAACATACTTCAGCATGTGCACGTGTTGATGCAGGATTCATTGCTATGTTGAATGCGGATCGCAATATTATTGAACATCATAGAACAAACACTACACTTTTACTTTACAATTTTCACTATTTTTAGGACCACTTTTTAAAATCTGGATATAAATTTTCAAAACTCTTGTAGCACTTATGACTATATGAGATCCAAATTGCAATTTGTACTTCAAAATTGTTTCCCTGTTTGAAACAAACACAATATCATTAGATTAATTGACTTCCCGATGAAATGCTTGACCGAAGTTTGTAGCTTGTGACATAATCTAGTGCCATGTCAAGGCACTTTTTTAATGTTAGACTTCTTTCTTCGGGTTATCTCCCCTTAAAGTCAAAACTTCAAACCTTGATCATTATCTCGATAAATCTTCAAGATAATTTCACAAAACTTTCATCAATATGTGGGCAACAACATTCACCATCAATTAGGCAAAAATCGGTTTTCCGCCAATTTAATAGATTTTTTGCTATTTCTAATTATTGCTATTCTTTACAGCATCATATAAAGCCAAATGTTATAGCTCATTTAAAAGCCGGCCGCGATATAAGTGAAATACTCTTTAAAGCGGCATTAAACCCCAGCTAGTCCTCCCCTTGATCATTTTAAAGCCGATTAAATTGCTAACAAAAGTTGAATTAGAATTTTTAATTTTTAATGTAGGTACAATTTGAACATTTACAAAGAATTTTTTTATTTATTCTGATTTTGATTTTGAGACTTTTCAGTTGGCATTTTATTTTAAGAATTATTGTTCTCAAACAGTTAGATATACCAAAATGATTGATAGCTGATTTTAAAGGTGGTGTATCAATTCAACTACGACACAAGCATTCAAGCATGCTTCTATCTTGTCTTACTCGTGACATGCCATTGAAAATGTACTTCTTTCAAAATTGTCATTTTCACCATAGTAGCACACCATATAGCAAAATGAAGTTGATTTTTATAAAAATGCATTGTACTTAAAAAAAAAAAGAGAAGTCATTCTCATTCGAAATAACAATTTCATAATATTCTTAAAATATTAGGAAATTTTGCAGTAAATTATAACTGTAAGAATGGGGAAACATTTTAGGTTATGAGAGCTCAAGATAATACTAGTGGAAACCTTCATGTGAAATATTATTCTAACAAAAATTGTATGATATAAGTGAGGAACTTGGAAAAAATAAATTCAAGAAAGGTGAAAGAAATTTCATTATCCCTAACGTTCGCCTGAAGATGAATTGGTGGACCAGTCATTCCAACGTCATGAAAGGGCCTCATTTCTGTCCTCCGCTTCCGCAAGCAACTATCTACACGGACACGTCAAGGGAAGAATGTGGAGCACATTGGGACTCTGACCAGCTTCATGGCCTACAGGGGGCAGTGGAGTCAGAACTCCATATCAACATTCCAGAGATGATGGCCGTCATCAAGGCCTTCGAACTGTGGCCATCCTCCTCGACAGAGCTCAGTGTCATGATCGCCTCGGACAACTCCACAGCCGTCACCTATATCAACAAGCAGGGAGGCACTCGATCCCCTTCTCTCATGCACGCTACCCATCAACTCTACCGCCTGACAGACAAGCATCAAATAACCATACAAGCTCGGCACATTCCTGGCAGATTCAACAACAGGCAGACTTGCAATCCAGGAGGAATCAGATTATCTCCACCAAATGGACCCTACATCCAGAGACATTCAACATCATCTGTCTTGATGGGAGACTATCAGTGGATCTGTTTGCATCCTGCCACAATCATTAATTGCCAGTTTACGTCAGTCCAGTCACCGACCCTCATGTCCTCGAGGTGGATGCCCTATCGATGTCATCGGACAGGTTTATAGGGTACGCCCTTCTCCTCTTCTAGTTGATCCCAGATATGTCAGCCAAGATCCAACAACACGACTGCATCATAATGTTGGTAGCACCAGCTTGGCTAGACCTTCTCTCGGACGAGCCCTTGCAACTTCTCTAATGGCAGAATCTTAAGGCAGGGGTTACAGGGCTGGATAGCTCAGTGGTTAGCTTGTTCGGCTCGGATCGAAGTCCTTGATTCGGATCCTGCCAGGGGCACGACAACTTTGTCTGCAGTGGAGAACTGTTCTACACGCAGTAAGGTTTGGGTGCAATGCTACACTGAATTTCAGCGTAGTACCACCCATTGTTCAGACAATGCTCGCAGGTTTCACCCTATGCAGAACCACATGGCGTTGCAGGCTTTCTCCCTACCATAATACTAGCAGACGTGATATAAGTGATTCAGATTCTTTGAGGAATCATAAACTGTATTCTTCTTTTGTTTGTTTAAAATGTGTGAGTTAGACGTCAATGCTTTGCGCTTGAAAATGATAGACTTGATGTATATTTAGTCCTGGAAAACACCTTTATTAGTGTGATTTCTTCGCTTATTTTGAGTTGAATTTTTTTTTGAAAAATTAAGTTTGTATATATTAATTTATATATATAACTCAATAGATTTTTAGTAATTTTTCGGTATGTCTTTCAACAAAGTCGATGGCTCTTTAAGGAGGACAAACTCTCAGGCTTACAGCTCTATGTCTCAGTTACACACAGATCTACATTTTACTCCCATGAGTTTTGAGCCCTATCTTCTTCTGCAGTTTACTGCTGGAGAGGTGTATAAAAGTAGGGAAGTGACCAATTCTTCTAGGTATTTAATTTTAAGTGGGCAGAAGATAAAATTAATTGGGTTCACAATAAAGATTGTGCAAAAAGAATGACCAAAGGAACGAAAGTGGTAAATAAATAAGTGTAACCCGAATGCATATAACAGCCATTCCTTAGGAAAATAATAAATAAGGGGTCTGAGTTAGTAAAATATGCCCTTGCGAAAAAGAAAAGTGTTGAAGCAGTTAATTATGTTGACCCTGCATAAGCTTGCACTAAAGTCAACGCTGATATTCCTGTATTTCTATATCGATAATGGAAGAATTTGACACACAAAAAAAAGATGAATATATTCATATAGATTTACTTTTTGGGGCTGTATTCAATGACTTTGTGACCTGGATTGAACATATAATAGACTCTCCCAAACAAACCTTTTTATATTTATATAACACCTGATAATATGTATATTAATGTAGAAGGTGAGGTTACAATTGATCGCCTTCAAGGTAGTGGGATTAGAATCATTAAAATACCTTCGTATAATAATGTAGTTTTTAAGAAACTGGTGTGTACTTCTCAAGCAGTATCTTGGGATTATTTGATTTCTCTTAGAAACTCTTAAAGATAATAATAGACAGAGTGAATTAGCAGTGGCTAAAAGTATTACAGATTACTACTTAAAATCATAAAGGATTTGTTCTGTGTCAGAAAATGTTTTTTCATATTTTGGATCATCTTCACAACGTCACGGGCGTAACGAGAAGATTTTCAAATCATCTCCCTCCGCCCTTGACCTCACGGCCCGCTTTTTCTGCGCTAAGATTTTAGCGTACTGCAGGCTAATCCGATAGGCCAATCAGAAGAAAGCTTGCAATATGAACTTCTATATTTAGACTGGGAAACACCTTTTCTAATTCGTCCAATTTCTCCGCTTATTTTGGGTTGCAAACTGTAGCACTCTTTTTGACAGTATTTTGATCAGTCCCGGACTTGTATAAACTTTCAATTGATGCAATAAAATAATTACAATTCGCTTTCATAAACCTGTAATTGATAATCAAAACGTCAAAGCGGACAGCTTCAAAAGCCATAAAGTTGGCACATGGAGTGGACCCACTGTTACGATGTTACTGTTTGATAACTGCCAAACTGGATATATTCATAAATTTCGCGTATGATTTTGCGCATGTTATCAGGTATCGTTTGTTAATTTCACAACATTGCAGCTGGAAGTACGTTGAGTGATTAAATTTAGTTGGTTGTCATAGTTTTTAAAAAGTCATATAAGCTAAAAAAATAACTAGCACATGTTATTCACTCCGAAATCGAACAAATCAAGTGTTGAGTTTGAATGAAACTAATCTTTAATGATTTCACACTATCTTTTTTAACAAAATACAAAATAACGCGTGTGGCATCATGGTATTTCGATTTAACAATCTCAATTATTTAATACTGAACTACATACCGAAAATACAGGTTGTATAACGTTTTTAAAAACTGTGATTTGATTTCTTGCTTGATAAACTGTGCCTATAACTCTTAATAACTCTTATTTATAAATGTTACAATAATTATTAGCACGCTATACTATTTGAAATATTCTTATTCAACGCGACGATTTGTATTAAAATCTTTTAACTTTGTTTGAACGTGGGTATTTCTCATTTGCATATGAACTACATATGTCTCCGTTATAAACTTAACAATCAACTAATAACACTTCCTGGCTCGCATTTGGTCTTCTTATTTAATAAGCATGTTTATGATGATATATGTTCATGTATTTAAGTACTATACGACGAGTATTGCAATGTACAAGAAGAAACGTTTACCCAACGTATGTTTCTAAAAATAACAATTTTAGAATTATCGCTTCTGCAGTACCGAATGTAAACGGTGATTTCATTAGCTGTATGTAAGCAGCTGGTAAGGGGCATAACTCGTGATCACAATAGATGTCGCTGCTTCCTACACTGTTATCTGGGCTATTGAGGGCAAGGTAAAAAATGCATAGAATTTATTTCTATACGTTTTCACCTTGCCGTGGGAAGATGATTTTGGATCAATATTTATAGTCCAATACTGTCATATGTAACGGGTTGCGAATCAGACAATATCATATTTCGTAACTTTTTTATAAGATACCTGACATTCTCTTTATCACTCAGTTTTACATTTTTAAAAAGACATTTTTTATAATTTATTTTTAAGCAAAATTAAGTCAATACTTGCTAAACTCAGCTATTTATAGGCAAAGTGAAACAAAACAAAGGGGGATATACCGGTATATATATTTATTATACACTAAGACAGAATTCTCTACTCTTGTCACTAATTTTACAGTGGGAGATAAATAAATTCCAAACCGGAAGTTATCCATTCTCCCACCGTAAAAACCACCGGTGAAAACACCACCGGAAGCACCGGAACCGGAAGTACCAACGGAAGTCCCACCGGAAGTCCCACCGGAAGTCACGTGACCTAGTCTAAGAGTATGTAAGGAGAGCCGAACCATTGCTACCTCAGTCTGATGAGTACTACACCAAGTACGAAACTAGTAACTCTAGCAATAATTCAATTGCCCCTTCCCTGTCGTCAGGTCCCACCTGTCTTCATCACTATTCATAGGCAAAACTAGAAACTCATAATTATATAAACAATTTAAAATTAATTACATTCGATAATATCACACTTCCAGTAAGGTCCTCACAATGAAATATCAACGGTGAGGATTCTGAAGACGTGAAGTGATGGTAGATTGAGTTGGGCACGCTGGGAGCTGTGGGGGGGTCTCTCCTAAGGAAGTTGAGGGCTGTAAAACTAGGTTATCATCAATCATCCCACACTTCCAGTAAGGTCCTCACAATGACATATCAACGGTGAGGATTCTGAAGACGTGGAGTGATGGTAGATTGAGTTGGGTACGCTGGGAGCTGTGGGGGGTCTCTCTTAGGAATTTGAGGGCTGTAAAACTAGGTTATCATCAATCATCCCACACTTCCAGTAAGGTCCTCACAATGAAATATCAACGGTGAGGATTCTGAAGACTTGGAGTGATGGTAGATTGAGTTGGGCACGCTGAGAGCTGTGGGGGGTCTCTCCTTTGGAAGTTGAGGGCTGTAAAACTAGGTTATCACCCTTGCTGTGAATGTAATTTTAAGCCATGGTCGCACCTTTTAAATAATTTCTGACTTTCGATAATATCACACTTCCAGTAAGGTCCTCACAATGACATATCAACGGTGAGGATTCTGAAGACGTGGAGTGATGGTAGATTGAGTTGGGCACGCTGGGAGCTGTGGGGGTCTCTCCTTAGGAATTTGAGGGCTGTAAAACTAGGTTATCATCAATCATCCCACACTTCCAGTAAGGTCCTCACAATGAAATATCAACGGTGAGGATTCTGAAGACGTGGAGTGATGGTAGATTGAGTTGGGCACGCTGAGAGCTGTGGGAGGTCTCTCCTTAGGAATTTGACGGCTGTAAAACTAGGTTATCATCAATCATCCCACACTTCCAGTAAGGTCCTCACAATGAAATATCAACGGTGAGGATTCTGAAGACGTGAAGTGATGGTAGATTGAGTTGGGCACGCTGGGAGCTGTGGGGGGTCTCTCCTTAGGAATTTGAGGGCTCTAAAACTAGGTTATCATCAATCATCCCACACTTCCAGTAAGGTCCTCACAATGAAATATCAACGGTGAGGATTCTGAAGACGTGGAGTGATGGTAGATTGAGTTGGGCACGCTGAGAGCTGTGGGGGTTCTCTCCTTAGGAATTTGAGGGCTGTAAAACTAGGTTATCATCAATCATCCCACACTTCCAGTAAGATCCTCACAATGAAATATCAACGGTGAGGATTCTGAAGACGTGGAGTGATGGTAGATTGAGTTGGGCACGCTGAAAGCTGTGGGGGGTCTCTCCTTAGGAAGTTGAGGGCTGTAAAACTAGGTTATCACCCTTGCTGTGAATGTAATTTTAAGCCATGGCCGCACCTTTTAAATAATTTCTGACTTTCGATAATATCACACTTCCAGTAAGGTCCTCACAATGACATATCAACGGTGAGGATTCTGAAGACGTGGAGTGATGGTAGATTGAGTTGGGCACGCTGGGAGCTGTGGGGGGGTCTCTCCTCAGGAAGTTGAGGGCTGTAAAACTAGGTTATCATCAATCATCCCACACTTCCAGTAAGGTCCTCACAATGAAATATCAACGGTGAGGATTCTGAAGACGTGGAGTGATGGTAGATTGAGTTGGGCACGCTGAGAGCTGTGGGGGTCTCTCCTTAGGAATTTGAGGGCTGTAAAACTAGGTTATCATCAATCATCCCACACTTCCAGTAAGGTCCTCACAATGAAATATCAACGGTGAGGATTCTGAAGACTTGGAGTGATGGTACATTGAGTTGGGCACGCTGGGAGCTGTGGGGGGTCTCTCCTTAGGAAGTTGAGGGCTGTAAAACTAGGTTATCATCAATCATCCCACACTTCCAGTAAGGTCCTCACAATGAAATATCAACGGTGAGGATTCTGAAGACGTGGAGTGATGGTAGATTGAGTTGGGCACGCTGAGAGCTGTGGGGGGTCTCTCCTTAGGAAGTTGAGGGCTGTAAAACTAGGTTGTCACCGTTGCTGTGAATGTAATTTTAAGCAATTGCCGCACCTTGTAAAAAATGTCTGACTTTCAATAATATCACACTTCCAGTAAGGTCCTCACAATGACATATCAACGGTGAGGATTCTGAAGATGTGGAGTGATGGTTAAATGGTTAAATAACTGTTAGTTGCGCTCTCAAAACTGGTTGATATAATGGTGGAAGCACTTGTAAACTCAGTACATACAGATAAGAAAAGCATAATGTATCCAATGTAATTTATACACACAGTAATAAATGTGTAAAATTAGATTTAAAGGTCAAGGTAATAAGGCCAGGGTCAACCCTTCGCCATTTGCTTGTGAATTTTCATTATAAATACATCTGGTTACAGAATTTAAATTTTTATAATAAATTTATCTCATATAATGAAAATATACTGTCAATTTTGTCAAATTTTGTATGAAATTGAGTAAAATGGGGTTAAATATTTGATTTTCACCAGTCGACTGATGCAATAATAGTACTGAATGTGTAATGTAATTCATCTGTTACCTAGACTATGACATGCTTTGACATTTCCAAACCAGTCAGTCTGAGGTCGAGCCAGATAGTGTAATAATTATATTAACAATATTGATAATATTTAATTCCCTGAAAGGAATTCATTTTGTATCATGACAGAGCTCGTGTACAATAAAAAGAGACAATGCAAGTTACAAGCATATACGTAGAACAATCAAATTAACTCTGTCAACTTAAATATCCTTTAAAAGACCAATACTGAAAGGAATAAATGTATTTCGACCTCTATTGGTTTTAAAACGAGGAAGTAAATATCTCCTTTCAGAAGGAAACTTGACATATTCACTGTGTAAAACATGATTTTGATCATATAAAATCTTCAGAGATAATTTCATAATTAATAGATTTGTAAACAAAACTCCTGCTATTTTTCTAGCTATTAGAAAACCTTTTTCTAAGCGGGATTCTAGGAGAGATAAGGAGCCATACCAACATCGGAAAGAAAAAAGTTTAAATGAATTCAACAAATAAATGATAAAAGAAAGATAATGTATACATTCATTTTCATTAAAAAAAATATTTTTAATCTTGACATTTGTTGACATTTTTTGAAAATAGTATCAGTATTAGTATTCCAATTCAATTTGATATATTTTACTGTACCAAGGGACTTAAATTCATTAAAAGATAGATGAAATGACATATGGTCCAAATCGGATTCATTAAAATGGGATGTCAATTTGACAATTGCTCGATTTTAAATTTCTGAAATCGGTCCATAAATTACTTATATACGGCTTTTTAAAAAAACGCCTGATTTAGCCCCGGCGACCAGAATGAAAGTCTGCGGGGGTGTGACCCGTGAAGGGATGACTTCTGTGACGTATGTGGAGGAATTTGATTTTCGGCGATAGTCACAATTCAACGTAATTTCGTAACATTTTGATTGTTAATTTCACAAAGAAACCTTCAATAAACCAACTTAAATTTCCCATATATCGAATGTTTAGATATCCAACTAAGTAATTCCGCAGAAGACAATTACACAATTATTACATAAACATGTCTTTTTGGCGATGTAATACACCTCATAAATTCATTTAGCAGCAGTGATAATCATCATTAATTAATTAACGAGACACCGGCGGAGTAGCTATCTACTCGCCCCGCCTTTCGCTTATCACAGTCACGCCTCAGTGAGCTTTTTCAAAAGGATTCGCCAAACAAATTCCGGTAGTGTTAAAATGGGTGAATTAAAATCGTCTTAATTATCAATTGCAAGTGTATATTGTCTCGATTTTATGCTCAATTGATTCCGATATACAATATACGTAGAGGTAATCATCTGTCATTCTTGAGAAAAATGCATTTCATCTATCCTTTAACAATCTCCACATTGTCGGCATTGATAGTAACTCATTTGTTGTTCCTGAAATTATCCTTTCTTTCGTTTTTTTTTTATTATTTAGCATAAGAATTGTTTTATCACAACAGGTCACAAAGTGGTTGATATTATCTCTGTAAGAAACACAATTGTGCTGGAATAACTGAAAAGAAAAAAACAAGTCTATCTTCTGTTCAATTTCATAATGTCTTCTTTCGAAGTGGTTGTCATTTTTTATCTAACCTTTTCTTTCATTTCATAAAACTTTAAAAGTTTGGCAAAAATTAAGCCACATTCTTATTTGAAATTTTGCCATCCTCTAAAGATTACGATATAATATCACGCAGGTATTTTGTAATGAAGGAGTTGGAACCCATCCATTGACAAGAAGCCACAAACTCATCAAGACTGATTTCCAGGAGATAGAACCTGAATCTCATGGGGAGAAAAATGTAGATCTGCCTGGTGCTATCAACATTATGATGCAGTCGTGTTGGACATATCTGGGATCAACTAGAAGAGGAGAAAGGCGTACTCTATTAACCTGTCCCATGACATCGATAGGGCATCCACCTCAAGGATAAGAGGGTCTGGAACTGGACTGACGTAAACTGGCAATTAATGATTGTGGCAGGATGCAAACAGATTCACTGATAGTCTCCCATCAAGACAGATGATGTTGAATGTCTCTGGATGTAGGGTCCATTTGGTGGAGATAATCTGATTCCTCTTGGATTGCATGTCTGCCTGTTGTTGAATCTGCCAGGAATGTGCCGAGCTTGTATGGTTATTTGATGCTTGTCTGTCAGACAGTAGAGTTGACGGGTAGCGTGCATGAGAGAAGGGGATCGAGTGCCTCCCTGCTTGTTGATATAGGTGACGATTGTGGAGTTGTCCGAGGCGATCATGACACTGAGCTCTGTGGTGGAGGATGGCCACAGTTCCAAGGCCCTGATGACGACCATCATCTCTGGAATGTCAATATGGAGTTCTGACTCCACTGCACTCTGTAGGCCGTGAAACTGGTTGGGGTCCCAATGTGCTCCACATTCTTCCCTGACGTGTCCGTGTAGTTGCTTGCGGAAGCGGAGGACAGAAAAGAGTCCCTTTCATGACATTGGAATTACTGGTCCACCAATTCATCTATAGGCGAACCTTGGGAATAATAGAGTTGTATGTGTACCCTTTGTACCAGTGTTGCCTGACATGGTACATGAGACCGTATTACCCGAGAAGTATACAATGTATTTATCTTCCTGTCATATCAATGAAATTAGTATTATTATATTTATTGCGATTTAACTGCCGATGACCGATCAGCTAATATCGCTTGAATGACATTGACACAAACAAAACGGCGTCATTCGTCTCTTCTGAAATGTTAAAAGTCGAATAACGTACTACTACAGGTTTTTGTATATTAGTTTGTTTTAGCATGTGACCCCTGTCACCCCATTTGGGGTCATGGGGTCACGTAATCTACAACTTAGAATCCCCATTGGCCAAGGAGTCTGCACACAACTTTTTCAGCTGTCTAGACCTTTTGGTACTGGAGAAGAAGATGAAAATAGGTTTTTAAACATGTGACCCCTGTGACCCCATTTGGGGTCATGGGGTCACGAAATCTACAACTTAGAATCCCCATTGGCCAAGGAGTCTGCACACAACTTTTCAGCTCTCTAGACCTTTTGGAACTTGAGAAGAAGATGAAAATAGGTTTTTGGGGTTGTGACCCCTGTGACCCCATTTGAGATCATGAGGTCATGAAATCTACAATTTAGAATCCCCATTTGCCAAGGAGTCTGCACACAAATTTCAGCTCCCTAGACCAAGTGGTTCTGGAGAAGAAGACGAAAATGCGAAAAGTTTACAGACGGACGGATGCACAATTGAAATGAGAGTGAGGCTCATTTTAACGCCAGATTCATTGAGGCGGGGTACAGCAACAAAATGGCTGCCATTCTCACCTGCTGAAACAGAGAACTCTCTGGCCCTGGGTTTGACTTGTGGTTGGCTCCTTTTAAACACGTGTTAAGATATTCATCTACCGAGGAACGTTGTACAGGAACTTGGGAACAGACAAACGGTGCCAGGGATAGAAGTAGGACAACTCCAGTGAGAGCAACCATTGCAGGTCCTGGCAACAAAATGAAACATTAATGTTAATTTTGAAATCACTACTATGCAAATTTGTTTAGGATAATATCAAGGTCACCAAAAGCTAATCAGCTTTTCTGGAGAATCCACACTTCTTAAGGTATCCTGCTGACACTTAGCTTAACATGAAGTTCACCAACCTCCTAATGCAAGGCATAACTTTTGCCAGTCTCTATTACTGGCTGATTTAGGCCTTGCAGTTTTTCCCTCGCTTTGTTGACAGTTGTGCCAAGGTAGTGATTCGCTGCACCTGAAATGCATAGTGGGCGCTAATTTCGAAGCACAGATATCTGAAGGAAATACTGCAAGGCCTATATCAGCCAGTAATGGAGACTGGCAAGAGTTATGCCTTGCATTGGGAAGTTCACATACTGAAAAATTCTCAGTTCGGCTAAGATCTTGAGAATAATGTCAATGTACGTATGTATAGGGACGCTGCCAAAACCTTTAACATGAAGAAAATCGATTTTAAAAATTTATTTGGTTTAATTCACAAAATGGCTTGTAACTTGACACTCCACCTCTCCTAGTGTAGACGATCTGTGTAAAGTTTGATGAAAAGCCTTTCATCAATCATTCGGACATTTTAAAAGTTTGGTCAGGGTATAATAATTGTATACTGATGGATAAATAACATATTTCTTTATTATCCATTATTTATTGTCCTACATCGATTTCACCAGTATAAGAAAACATAAACCAGCCATATTATAACCATTATATTCATTATGTACACTTGCGTAAAATGACCATGAAAGTTATTCTGAACAATTTCAATGCAAGGTAACATGCTATATAAAACAAACGATTGGAGAGACCCCAGTCTGATTAAAATCGACCTTGAATTTAGGAATAAAATTTGCAAAATAATATACCTACCGGGATACGAACATGTTCTGTAGATTCCTCACGACAAGGTCTGAGAACATCTCGTATAGGCGTGTGTTCGGAACCAGTTTAGCGCAGCCAAAGCCAAGTCAAATAGCTGACCAATCACATCATAGTATTTAAACGGTCGCTGTTTTGAAAGCATTCGGAACAGACAAAAGGATAGCTGTTTGGAGTTATCTACCCCTAGCTTCTCGCACCGAAAGCATTTGTTGGGCATCTTTTGATTGGCTACCTGAATTGCGCTCGAACACGCGAGTCTACGGGCTGTAATCAGACGGTTTGGCGTGAAACCTACGACTGATATGAGTTCGTATCCCGGTAGATGCACTATTTTGCAATTTTTATTCCACGGAAAACCGTCGATTTTTATCAGACTGGGAGAGACCCCTATGTTCTAATCGGCCTGCACAATATATTGGCATATACTGCTTTACTGGTAATATTGCTCAAACCCAGGGATATTAATAAAAAAAAAATTTAAATATTGTTTTTTAAAATGCAGGAAAGAAAGTTTCAATTGTTTCAATGCATTCATACAAATTGGAAGCTTAAAGGGACACTGTGTCGAGGATAAAAATGAGTCTCATCTTTATCTCACTAAGCTGATTAGAGCGTCAACGAGTTACGCTTCACTTCACTGTCTACAATGCAATAGTTTTTATTATCAATTACGTCAATTGTCTGAAATTCGGTGTCTGTGACTTCTTAGCAGACATGTTAATCAGCATAATCTGATTTTCATTCTGGACGGGGTGTCCCTTTAAAAGTATTCAGTGTTAGATGTCATAGGAACAGTACAACAGTAATAAGACATAATCAGGGTCTCAATTTGTGGAATAAAATATCTTATTGTAATTTGGCACTACTCTTTCAATGCTATTTAATAACTCCAAAGGAACAAGTATTAAATTGACTGTGAAAGTTTGTATAGTCTTGTGTAAAAACACACAAAATATATTTAAACATGATTTTTAGCTTATCTTCTCAATTTGGAGTAAATCAAGCTTAATATATTTCTTATGGCAGAGATGAAATTTATATAATCATGAACCGAAGAGATTAAAATGACCCATAATATGAATAAAAACAATTTGATCAACATTTTATATTCATTATTTATTATCATACTTTCATATGATTTATTAATTTCTTTCATTATTCTCTACAGTATCCAACATGCATGATGACTTGACTGAAAAGTGGAATTTCTATATTTCATCATCATCATGAAAACACACTATAACATGTGCGCTGTTCTATTAAAGGTACATCCATTGTGTTGTTGGGGGTCACATATTGGAAACGTTATAAATGGTGTTACTTCATCGAGAAGTACCGACTGTTGACGAAAACTACCATTTTGATGATAGTAGACTTAGCATATTGACGATATGAAGGTAAAAGTAGTGATTTCTGATTGAAAACCGGACAATGCACAGCGTGTGGCGCGCGCCAATGAGTCAAACGTGATTTTGGAATCTTATTTATAAGAGACAAAAATATAATTTTGAGTTGATAATATTTAATAGGTCTTATAACTACTGTGCATGTAAATGGGACGTGCAGTTTCGGTTTCTGCACATACATAATGATGTTACTCAATTTTGATTGGAAACTAGTAATTATGACATATTTGGCGATTGGGGATAAATATGCAAGCTGAGTGAATTTATTTGTATTGTAGACATCACATGTGGTGAGTTGGAACGTATAAAAGCCAAATAAAATTTTATGAAACACAATAGATGTACCTTTAATGGCTCAAATAATTGAAAGCAATTTATTATATATTCAGTCACAATTCATATTTCAGAATTAAAGAGAATTCAGATATAAAATATTGTTTGCAAGGATAAAAAGAATTGTGTAAATGACAGAAAAAAGTAGAAAATGAAAAGTGTCATTTCATGTTAAAGTAGGTCAATGTTAACAAATATGATGAAATATGTATGACAAATTTATTGTCAGTCACAATGTAATATGGTACATATAAATTATTCAAGATGTAATTTTGTTTACAAAATTTAAATTTCATATAACAATAGTTTAATGATTTTAGAGGGGAAATATGTGTGTCCAAATTCTAAACAAATATATCGTATTTGTCTTTAAAGTGATTTTACAAATCCAATTTCGTGCAAATCCCAATCCTTGTTTTTAATTTGACCGTTCAGATTAAATGATGAAGATGATGAATGAACATTAACAAATCCCTAGCCTAGTTAATTTATAAAGTTTAACTTTAATAACCTTACTGTTTCACATACATGTTTGTTCTCCACCGATGTTTACCGTGTCAAGATATAAATATTCGAAAAATCAACAAATATTACCCCCGTTCTTGGAACCCATCCTGCCACAGACCCATGTGTTATGGGAAATAATCGAAAAGGGAACTCGCAGCGGAAAGGGAATCATTTATTTTCAGAGCCAGTATCAGTTAAAAAATACCAGTGCAAACCAACTCAATCTCTTGATGGTCATAAATTTCTATTAGAAAAAATACAGATAACCAAGATTCATTTTGCGTTAGCTATTAATCATGTGTTCATAGAAAACACGTGGTTTTGTTGTTGATCGAAACAAGATCACGTGACGTACATATCTAGCTTGTTATTGAATTGACACATGACAACGTCATAAATTATGTTATTTCATAAAAACTTATGACTGTCTCCGAAAATGCCCTTTCTTAATAACGATAAAAAGGTGAAAGTAGTAATTTTTTATTAAAAAAACCCAGACAATCGTGAATGCACAGAATTTATCGTACAGCACAAAAACATGGGTTGGTAATGTTTTAGGTTAGAGAACAACTGTGCATGTAAATTAGACGTGTTGTTTTTGTTTCTGCATATGTATAGCTCACACTGACACAGGATGTTGCTTAATCTTCATTGGAAAAAAGTAATTATCACATATTTGACAATTGGTGATGAATAAGCAAGTGTAATGGAAAATATTCGAAATGAAATCAAAACAGAAATTGTAGTTAAAGCCAAACTCATAGAGGTTATCATGGGAGTGTGTTTTAGGATGGTCAATATCCTGCATTAGGAATAAACGTTGTATTTTGCGAGCCTTGGTTATCCGTATATGACCCCAACGGACATCGAAATCCGTTGCCTTTATCCTACCGAGAACACCATCCATTGTATGATAAATAGAGATTATTACCCGAGGAAGTGTGTCATATGACTTTTACGAAACGAGTGTGAATTTGTGTATTGCCCGAGCGAGAGCGAGGTTATACACTAATTCGCACGAGTTTCGTAAAAGTCATATGACACACTTTCGAGTGTGATTTCTTTATTACCCATTTTATTCCATTTGATTCGCGTAAAAATAACCAGGAAACGGCCCACTTCTCTTGCGACGGAAAGCTACAGTGACGTCACGAACAATCGTTTTATGACGTCACAGACGACAAAATACGGGAGGTCGCGGTGAAACAATGGTTGCTAGGCAAACGTGATATGTGCATATGTGCTCATATAAAATATATTAACTCGGTTATTTTCAACCATATGGGTAATATATTAATGCTATTATACATGTGGTTGAGAATACGAGCACATGTTCACATATCACGTTTGCCTAGCAACCATTGTTTCAGTGCGACTTCCCATATATCGTATTCTGTGACGTCATAAGAAATTGTTCGTGACGTCACTGTTATCTCCCGTCGCAAGAGAAATGGGCCGTCTCGACTAGAATCTATTTTGCGCATTTCAAATGGCATTGAATGGATAAAAAGAAATTATTACACTCGAAGGTGTGCTCTCGCTCGGGCAACATACAAATTCACACTCGTTTCGTAAAAGCCATGACACACTTTCTCCACAAACAGTCAATGAAAACATATTTCACCATGCAGCAATATTATTATTATTTATTAGCATTATATGTTTAGCGCTTTTAGCATGCATTCTACCGTGGATATGTGCGCTTTATAAATATGCACTATTATTATTATTATTATGTTCATAAATTCATTGGAAAGAGTCAACGGTTCAATTAATACATAAATACTAATGTACGTATTTACCATAATCAAAGTGCATTTTGTCATAAGAATCACATTTCCAATTGTGTGTTGCCTTAATAATGTATATTACATGTTTACCCACTTCGTCACTTGTAGATTTCTTACTCTCTTCTGCATATATTGTGTTATGTATTTTAGCCTTGTCAAATAGTTGTTGATTACGTGGAGAGGGCTTCTATAAGTTTCACAACTTGTGCCCAATCCATTTCTTAAATGAATAAAATATGTTTTCAATCAATCAATCAAAACACTTTCTCGGGTAATAACCTCTATTTATGAAAATATTAACTGTTCCCTTAAATAAATGTATACGTAAGTTATGTCAAGGACTTACCGGTACAGTCGTCGCCCTGTACATATGTCATCATGACTGGTAATTTATCACCCATTGAAAAGTCAACCAGATGATATGTCATGTGAAACAAATTGTTTTTAAATACGTAGCAAAAGGGATCTAGCAATTTTAAAGGCACACTATATTTATGACTTACACACATGCATATTATCTAGTCTTACACTCAGACTCTGAAAATGTTCTTATTTATTCCGAAAATGTCACCCTTTCATAAAATATTGAAAAGGAGACATTTGACAGTTTGACATGGAAATTTGACTTTCTGAAAACAGGGGCTCCTTTTCTAACTACGAATGGAGAAGAAAAACATAACGAAAGATATTCGCCTGTCAGTTATCCAGTAAAATATATGGAAATCATTAATAGGGCAAGAATGTCATATTACCTTTACGAAAGTAGTGTGAATTGTTGTACTACCCGAGCAAGAGCAAGGGTTAAAGAAAACTTTTAAATATATAAGTTGTCTAATTGGATATCGTAATAATGATTTGAAGTGACTAAGATATTAAAGGAAAATTTACACATACCTTTTTTATATTTAATTTAAGTGTTTAAAAAGAGTTGCATAACGTAATGATATTTCGAAAGTGCATAATCGTAAGGCATTATGTGAACGTTCGGTTTATAATCAATCTCGTTTTCAAATGTAATCAAGTGGGCCTACTCCTTGACTGCATTTCTAAGCCCCAAGAATGTCACCGGATCACGTTGTTAATGCTCGTACCATAACACCATGCCTGTATCAGTCACAACTGTTACACTGGCAATATAAATGTGTGCTTTTGTGTGAGTTAAAGGTACATCCATTGTGTTTCATAAAATTTTATTTGGCTTTAATACGTTCCAACACACCATATGTGCTGTTTACAATACAAAAAATTCACTAAGCTTGCATATTCATCCCCAATCGCCAAATATGTCATATTTTCTAGTTTCCAATTAAAATCGAGTAACATCATTATGCATGTGCAGAAACCGAAAGTGCATGTCCTATTTACACGCACAGTAGTTACATGACCTATTAAACATTATCAACCCAATTTTTCTATTTCATCTGGTTTAAATAAGATTCCAAAATTACGTTTTACTCTTTAGCGCGCGCCACACGCGGTGCATTGTCCGGTTTTCGATCAGAAATCGACACTTTTACCTTCATATCGTCAATATACTAAGTCGAGTATCATCAAAATGGTAGTTTTCGGTAACAGTTGGTACTTTCTCGATAAAGACAATTTATAACGTTTGGCATATTTGACCCCCAACAACACAATGGATGTACCTTTAACGTCAAGCCAAGTTCATTGTACTTTATCTCATCTCGTGAGGTAGAAAAGTCATATATTTTCACACGTGGCTGCGCCACCCGTGAAAATATAATCTTTCTACCTCACTCGATGAGATAAACATGGTATTAGTCAAGAAAAGACAAATATCCTCTATGTATTGTGTTGTTGCGCGATACAATAACACTTTTTTGGTTTTATTATGAATGATTTAATTGGTGAGTGGTTAATTTTTAGGTACGCTATCTTTGTTTAAAGTAGACAAGTGGGTAAGACATGAAATGTACACCCTATCCCATGTTTTACAAGTTGTAAATGTATGCAAAAAGAGGCACAATTATTGATTTTCACATAGAATATGTCTTACATGTCGCAGTCGTGTTTTTAAATGTAAAATTTCTTCTTTTTTTAAAGTTAAAAACCAAGTAGAAGTATTCTTTGCGTGATGACTAAACTATTATGACTAAACGCCTGCACTACACTCAACTACAAAATAAAATTTCACTCATCATACTTTTATTGTACGCTTGTTCAAACAGCGATGGGGGCTAAGATCGATATTTCAAGAGTGTTTTTTGGACACAGTGGTTTGCATATTAACATTTATAAAATATAAGAACTAAAGATTTGTCCTTTGCGCCTTATTAGACTTTAATTCGTTGACGCATCGGTACTGTAGGACAGCATACACAAAACAAAAAATACCTATTTCACACTTCGGAAATTCCAAAATTAATATTTTTAATGTGTGTTTTTCATAAACATAAAAAGATAATGTTTCAAAAATGGAAAATTAACGCTATCTAGCTTCTGAACACGACATGTAACTATGTTTCAGTCGTATTTATCATTTGTGGATTAAACTAGCCTGTTTTGTGTTGGTAGCGTTTCTTTTGGCCGCTATATATAGTTTAGTGTTTATACGTTATAACATCAGGTTCTATAGATTCCTCGCCACAAGGACTCTTTTGGGAGGAAATCTTCAAATGGTAGGAGTCCGTATCCCGGTGGATGCACTAGTTTGCAACTTTTACTCCTCGGAAACTGATCGATTTTAATCAGACTGAGTATAAGGTAAACGAAGGTGCCTGTTAAAAGTGATGTCAGAGCCGTTATTTTACGAACGCTTTAAAATTCATCGAAATAATTTATTCGCCGACGAACAATCACGTCATCGTTGTTAATACTCCATTCTGTGTAAGAGTTCCTGTTGATTATATAAAATTCAGTGAATAAGTTTTATTTTTTTAATTCTATGTTTAGCTCCACATAAAATTATATCAATATCATAATGTCTTTCAGAATTTTTTTTTTTTTATACCCGATAGCATCCTCGATAATCCAGAGTATACGCTCCGATAAATCTTCTATAAAGAGCAGATTTATCGGAGCGTATACTCTGGATTATCGAGAAACACCCATTAGAGGCCTACTGTACAGTGCTTTTGACATACATACTTCATCCGAACCAGAGACCATAAACTTTTATTTGATTTTCTTTTTCATAACTTACCAAAGACCATATTTAAAATTTAATATGTACTAATACTTCTATAACACCATTTCAAATATCAAAGTGATATTTGATAAACAAAATGTTTTTTTATAATGCAAGGTGGATTTGAACTCAGACCGTCGACTCACAATATAACCTTAATTTGAACTTTTCTTCTCCAAATTGGAGTGACCTCCCTTCTGTTGAATAAGCGGTGTATCACATGACTCGAATATGGAAAACTTCTCTCGAAGCTGATGTCAGTCAAATAGCTGTCACGCTGTCTTTGGATAACAACTTCTTAACAGATGAATTATGGCCATAATCTGAATGTAAGTTTGCAAAATAGTTATTTCATTTCGTTATTTTGCATGGAAACAACTTATTTCACTCATCTATGAAGCAAATAAATGTGAAAACAAAACTCTTAGTTCGGTGATCATTGTCTATTTGACCGTATCGGGGTATGACTTTCCAATAAATTTGTACTTACCGACATTATCTGAAACACAACAAGATATGGAAGGCATAAAGAATTACAATGATAGTCCTATTTATCCAAACGAACACTGATTGATGTAAATATTAAGACAGTCACAAACAATTATGATTTTGAATGATCAAGATTGTCAAGAGAGAACTCAGCGTGTACTGAAGTCAGTTCAGTGTACAATTGTCCAATCTATAACCAAAATTCAAGGGCGGATTTATCATTCCTTCATGCAGAAAAGGGGGGAATTTTGAAAAAATAAGAGTGAAATAGTATTAAAATAAGATAAGATAAAATTTATTATCCCAGATGGGGAAATTCCTTGGAAAGTACAATATGAAATATCAATACATGAAATGAATATGAACAATAAATAGAGGATGTCTGTCTTTTCTTGTCTAATACCATGTTTATCTTATCGAGTGAAGTAGAAAGTTTACATAAGTTGCGCAGGTGTCATGGTATTTGTCAAGATTCGACAGATATTCTATTTATTTTATGATGTTATCCTTGTATTTACGTCCATATACAGTTGTTTTCTCGCCGAGCGGCCACTAAGAACAGTCTGTCACCACAGTAACATTGTGACGTCACAAGCCAATTTGCTGCTTCAGACCATTTTGTTATTGTCGTGTATTCGTCAATGTATTATGATTATTCAATAATAATCAAAGCTGCAGCGTAACCTTCAAACATTGATTACAGACGGCCTGGTGGTAGTACATTGCACATGCGCACAGGCATGACGTCATCACATGATACTGTTAGTGTTAAAACATATTAATACACTACACTCCTCCGTCGTTAAATTTTAAGGTTATTCTTCTTTAAAGAATTTAACATTAAACACTTCAAACTTTAGAACGTTTAGTTAAAGTTCATAGCAATATCTTGAATCTGCACTCATCAAGTCTCTGCACGTTCAACTGAAAGATTATAAAACTTTAACTCTTTAAATTTCAAAACATTTCTTTAAAGTTCATAGACTTAGTAATCCTTGAACTTGCACTGATCAAGTCTCTGCGTGTTTGCCTGAAAAGAATTATAGATCAAGTCTCTCTGGAGGTTTTCTCTGCCTCATCGGATATCTCCGGTCTGCTGCAACTGGATCAGGAGATTTAACCTCTGACCCTGAAGGAACATTACTTGTTGTCGTCTCAGGAATCACAACTGGAACATCATTGTCAGTTGTCATCATCTGTGTTGTCACAGGGGGCACATATTCCACCATAGGTGTAAATTCCACAGCAGATGGAAGGGTTTTCACTTCACTCTGCTCAGGACCACATAGCATGTGATCAATGTGCACATGGTTTGGATAGCCGTTGATATCCACAACATAACTCACAGGACCTAACCTCTGCAACACAGTTCCATGAACCCACTTATCTGGTCCTCGAAATCGTCGTACTGTCACACTCTGACCTGGTAACACATTGCGTAGAGATCGACTTGCACTTGGGTCGTTTGCATGGCGATTCCGGATCTTGTCTTCCAGACTTGGTCGTATCAGGTCTAGACGTGTACGTAGATGTCGTTTCATCAGGATTTCACACGGTGCTCGGCCTGTCACTGTGTGAGGCGTTGTTCTGTAGCAAAGTAGGAAGTTTTCTACTTGCAGGTGAGGATCGGTGTCGTCGGATGTTTTCAGGTGGTGCTTCAGAACTTGAACTAGTCTCTCAGCAGCTCCATTTGTCTGTGGATGATACGGAGGACTTCGTTTGTGCACTACGCCATTCTTCGGCAGGAACTGGTTCAATTCTTCTGAAATAAACTGAGGCCCGTTGTCGGACACAAGTTTATTTGGTATACCATGTACGGCAAATACATGTCGTAGAACGTTGATGGTCTTCGCTGTTGTCGTGGAGTTCATCAGGTACACTTCTGGCCATTTGGAGTATGCGTCCACCATTACGAAGTAGTTTCGTCCCTTGAACTCTGCGAAGTCCATGTGAACTCGTTTCCATGGTTTCGATGGAAAAGTCCACTCGTGTTGAGGTGCACTGGTTGGCATATTTCTGGTTTTGAAACAACTTGAGCATGACTTTACCAAGGTTTCAATGTTGTCGTCTAGTCGTGGCCACCACAGATAGCTTCGAGACAGTCCTTTCATTCGCACTATCCCAAGATGATCTGCATGGAGTTCGTTGACGGAATGCTGGAGGAATAATCACTCTTAGTCCCCATAGTAGAACTCCGTTCTCTACTGATATCTCGTCTCTTCTCACAAAGAATGGTTGAAGATCTGGTGATTTCACTGACGTCAGCCATCCATTCAGAGTGAAATCAAGGATTCGTGACAATGTTGGATCATTTCGGGTGGCGTTCCGGATGTCGTCTGCGTTGACAGGTAGATCATCAGCGTAGGAGAAGTGAAACACTTCACTTTCAGTCGATTCGTCCGAAACTGTTTTTGTTGAAGGAAGTCGTGAGAGTAGATCTGCGTTTGCGTGGTCTTCAGATTTTCTGAATTCTATTTCATACGTGTAAGAAGCTAAGATCAACGCCCACCTTTGCATCCGTGCAGCTGCCAACGTTGGTACTTGTTTCTTGGGACTCAGGATGCTCAACAAGGGTTTATGGTCGGTGACTAAGGTAAACTTCTGTCCGTAGAGATATTCGTGGAATCTTTTCACCCCAAAGATCAAGGCGAGGGCTTCCTTCTCAATTTGCGCGTAGTTCCTTTCGCTTGCATTGAGGGTTCGTGATGCAAATGCGATAGGCTTCTCGGATCCGTCCGGTAGAACATGGGAGATGACAGCACCTAACCCGTAGTTTGAGGCGTCACATGCCAATCGTATTGGCAAGTCCATGTCAAAGTGTGTGAGAACACCTGCCGAGGCAAGTCTCTGTTTCGCTTCGTTGAATGCGCGTCTGCATTCGTCACTCCACATCCACGTCACATTCGTCTTCAGCAATTCGTTCAAAGGATGTAGAAGTGTTGAAAGTTTTCCAATAAACCTTCCGTAGTATTGGATCATTCCAAGAAATGATCTGAGTTGTGTCTTGTTTTCCGGTTCCGGTGCCGAAATGATGTCGTTGACCTTGTCAGGTATGGTGTGGATGCCGTTCTTGTCAATCATGTGTCCCAGATACTGGACTTGAGCTTGCATGAATTGACATTTCTCTTTCTTGATTCTGATACCTTATTCTTCCAATCTGGTGAGAGTCTTGTCAAGTAACTTCAAGTGTTCTTCTTGCGTCTTCCCGCCAATTTCAATGTCGTCTTGAAAAGTGACAGTCTTTTCTATCCCTTGAAGGATCTTCTCCATTACAGACTGAAAAATAGCTGGACAGCTGGCAATACCAAAAGGTAATCTGTTGTAACAATACAGACCTTTGTGAGTATTTACAACAAGTAGTTTTCTGGTTTCTTCACTGACTTTCATTTGGTGAAAAGCCTTTGACAAATCTATCTTCGAAAACACTTCGCTTCCAGCAAATGTAGCAAAAAGATCTTGTGGTTTAGGAAGAGGATATTTCTCTACTTCGATGTTCTGATTCAGCGTCACTTTGAAATCTCCACAAATTCTGATATCACCTGAAGCTTTGGGAATGACAACGATAGGTGTAGCCCAATCACTTGTTTTGACTTTTGAAATGACACCATCTGCTTCAAGCTTGTCTAGTTCTGTTTCAACTTTTTCTCTAAGAGCATAGGGAACTTGCCTTGCCTTGAAGAACTTTGGTTTAGCATCTGGTTTCAGCTTTATGTCAGCAACTATCCCTTTAATTTCTCCAAGCTTGTTGTCAAAAAAGAACTTCATGTTTCTTCAAAACAGTGTTCAAATCTGAAGATTTCTGAACATCACTCTTCTCTGTCACTGAATTCACACAGTGATCAAACAAGTTATTCAAATTCAAGTTCAACTTTTTGATCCACCATCTTCCCAAAAGAGGAATTTTGTCACGTACCTCTGCTACAATCAGAGTCAATTCAACATCTTCACCGTTACCATGGCATCCAACTTTCACATTTGCTTGACCACATACCTTCATGTTTTCATCAGTATATCCTGTTAAATCTGTTGATGCTTCGGTGGTTTGTACGTTTGGAAACAACTTCTCAAATTTAGAGAGTGGCATAATCGACACAGGCGATCCGGTATCAACTTCAAAACACACAGGCGTATCGTTCACATGTAAAGTTACCTTCACTTTGTTGATACTTCCCTTGTCTGTAGCATGAAACAATCCCATAGTTTCACGATCCGTCGTCGTTTGGAACTCTTCATCGTCGTTCGTCGCGTCGTCACTTCCGTCATGAATATCCACATATTTCGTAGAAAAGCGTTTCTTTTGTTTACATTCCGATTTCAAATGTCCTACCTTACCACAATTATGACACATTATGGTTTTGTAACGGCACACGTCTGCCGTATGATTCGTATATCCACATCGCCAACACTTTTCCGATGACACGCCCGGTTTCTTCGGCCATGTTTGTTGTTGTTGACTTCTACGCTCCGCCCCTCGTTGCTGATTGGCTCTTCGCTGGTCAGTCACTCGATGCACTGATCCGCTGTCACGTGGGTTGCCGTAACCCGTCTTCAACTCGCGAGATTCACGACTTGCAATTTCCATTCCAATAGAAATATCTACAGCACGTTTCAAATCCAGTTTTGGTTCAGACAGTAATTTTCTTTGAATAGCTTCACTTTTTAGACCACAAACAAACCTGTCACGTAGCAGTCTCCAAGAAAAAGTCCAAAATCACAAGTGTTTGCGAGACGTTGTAATTCTGCCATGTAATCCGAAATGCTTTCCGATTCCTGTTGGTTCCTGTTATAGAATCTGAAACGTTCTGAAATTATCAATTTCTTCGGAGCCAAATGTCCAAGTAGAACATCACACAATTTCTTGTATGTTTTCGTATCCGGTTTTTCGGGAGCCACAAGTGATTTTACCAACATGTACGTTTTAGGTCCAATCGAAGATAAAAATCCAGGAACTTTCACAACACTGTCCACTGCGATTTCATTTGCACTGCAAATCTGATCAAAACGATATCACATGAACTGTTGTCAAACTGTTCGATGCGCCCAAATGCCGCCATTTTCGTTGCGTAGATTTTACCGTTGATTTGAAGGTTGAATCAGAAATTCATGATTATATCCAAACACTTCAGTTTTCGTTCGCCGTTTCGTCGTGCCGTCGTCGTGGGATTTCGTTAATCCATTTTCTCGTCGCCAATTTGTCGTGTATTCGTCAATGTATTATGATTATTCAATAATAATCAAAGCTGCAGCGTAACCTTCAAACATTTATTACAGACGGCCTGGTGGTAGTACATTGCACATGCGCACAGGCATGACGTCATCACATGATACTGTTAGTGTTAAAACATATTAATACACTACAGTTATGACGTCAAATTATATCAGTCACTGGTCACAGTTAATTTCACTGTAGCTTGATAGATGGTTTATTTCACTGATATATCCCAGCATTTAATTGCTCGTTATATAATAACAACATACATTGTGATAAGAACAGAAAGATTTTCTGGACAACAATTTCTTTAATGTGAAAATACACGATGTTTTCACATTAAAGAAGTTGTTATCCAGAAAGTCTTCCTGTTCTTATGTATGCCACTTCTAAATGCCCTTCAAAGACCTGATACATTGTGATGATGAATGCAAATAACAATCTACATTAATATATATTTTAATATAATAACCAGTCATGTCGTCATTCAAGAATTACAATTTCATATGGAAATCTAGAATTTTTATACTGTATGGGCAAATGATTTTGAAGCTCTGTTCGTTTTGAAATGCCAGATTTTGAAACGATATCCAGAAGGTAGAAATTCATAATATTTATTAGAAAGTGTGATGGATCTGATTGAATGGCTAGACTAGAGCCTTCTTATTAATTCTGGAATCAAACTGGAATGAAAGATATGCCAAATATCAAAGCCACAAATTTTGTTGGAGGAGTGGAGGTGTTTAAATTTTTGTCAATTGTTAAAGGCGCTTTAGCACGATTTTCTTACTGAATAAAGTACTCTCATAAACATGTAAATAAGTGTTACCAATGGTTAAATAATACTCCTGAATCAATAAAAAAAGAGTTCTAAAGTAAATGTACATGGTTTAATTAAGCCATGCGAGTCCATTTCCCATTTAGCAGCCATTTTAATATGTTCACCTTAAAATGGCCGCTCGCAGATAGTTCAAGTGATAAGACTGATGCAGCGATACCTGAACACTCATAGTAGGGTTTTAAATATGGTAACAATGATGGAATGGTCAACCATCTTGCTGTTTGAACTCTCATATTCTCATGAGACTTACAAATCTACTTCTCACACTGAAGCGTGCCACACAACTGCCGCTTTATACGTCACACTATTTTCTTCGAATATGGATAGCCGTTTTCTATGGATACGGATTATCGGGTCGTTTAATGGATGTTTTACTCTCTAACGTAACAATATAATGTATAAACTTTAATAATAAATGGCAAATTTGAGAAAACAAAATGTGCAAAAAACAGCGGCTTTAATTTAAATTTAGAGCTTTTGTAATTCTTTTACATATGCATCTGATTTTCAAACAGAGTATGTTCGTCACCTGATTAACACCTGTGTTACTTGTCATGTGATTACATTTTCTAAAATTGCTCATGTTTGAATGATCATGTGTAATAAATATTACATTCATTATTTACTGAAACAAGTGTCATACAGACATTATTCAATGTTTATTCAGTTTAAGACCATAGGTCCAAGTACAAAAGTTAACAAATGATAATTATTGTGAAAATAATGGTGTTATACAACTTTCAAAGACAATGTAATCCCACAGTTCCTTTTACAAACTTTAGAGTATCTCATGGCAACTTAATAGTACATTAAATTTAACTCTTTCCATACGAGCTAAATTTTTCACAACTGCACATATATCCGAAGGACGTGATATCACCTGCTGGCATTTAAAACCCTTGCATTAGAGCAGATGTAGCCTCTAAGTACGAGGGACGTGATATCACGTCAGAATTATTACAGTATTTTCCATACAAGAGACGTGATATCTTGTCTATTCATATTAAATCTATATAACTGTTTTTTCGCCATGTTTCCTCGTCCTTTGATTGTAAGTTGTGCTCTTTTCATCAATGTAATGTTATATTGTATATGGTTCATTTCAACTGTTGCAACCATGGGAACGTGATGTCACATCCCATGTATATAAATGACATGTACCTAATTTAAAATAGGCTTGTATGGAAGTGTTGAGACCCTTCAGACGTGATCTCGTCCTTCGTATGGAAAGAGTTAACATCAGGTTGATGTTTCCAGAAATATTTAGAAATATAGTTTTCTCTTTCAGTTGAATAGCAGTTACAGGTTAACGCAAAAGATTATTACCCGAGAAAGTGTGTCGATCATATATGACTTTCACAAAACAAGTTTGTATTGTCCGAGCGAGAGTATAAAAGATTATGTACAAATTTGAGTTTCGTAAAAGTCATATCATATCGCATTTCTAGTGTAATAATTTCTTTATTAACTCATCAGGCCTGAAAGGCCCTAAATGGGGTCACAGGGGTCACATCCTTAAAAACATATTTTCATCTCCTTCTCCGGTTCCAAAAGGTCTAGAGAGCTGAAAAGTTGTGTACAGACTCCTTGGCCAATGGGGATACTAAAGTGTAGATTCCGTGACCCCATGACCCCAAATGGGGTCACAGGGGTCACATCCTTAAAAACCTATTTTTATCTTCTTCTCCAGTTTCAAAAGGTCTAGAGAGATGAAAAGTTGTGTGCAGACTCCTTGGCCAATGGGGATTCAAAATTGTAGATTTTGTGACCCTGTGACCCCAATCTAGGTCACCGGTCATGGCCCAAAAACCTAGATTCATCTTTATCTTAAGTATGTAAAGCTGTAGAAAGGTGAAATTGTAATTGTAGGATTGGTGACCCTGTGACTCCAAAGTTGGGTCACAGAGGTCATGGTCTAAAAAAACTATTTTTTTCTTGTTAACAATGTATTACTTGATATAACTTAGATATTCAACCTTAGATAATAATCAATGAAATCCTGATGAGCTACAGAGCCCATGGCTCTATTTTTACTCATTCTATTCCATTTGAATCGTGTAAAATTTGGCAGGAAACAGTCCACTTCTCTTGCGACAGTAAGCCACAATGACGTGTTTTAGTGTTTTATGACGTCACAGACAACGAAATTCTAAACTAGTGCCGAGACAATGGCTGCCAGGCAAATGTGGTTATTTTCAACAATTTGGGTATTACAGTATTAGCAATTGAGATAAAAATTAATGAGAATATACATTGGATACAGATAGTTAAAGGGAGGGTTGTATCGGTATTTTTTGTCGAATCAAATATGCTACTAATACATGGTTAAAACACAGACAAAATTGAAAGATATTAATGAATGTAATATTTTGATAAATTTATATTTCACAACTTGATAAACACAAGCGCACATTTGTTGAAAAATAAAAACAATGAGAACTTAAGCCATTCATCGGAGCTGTGAGTGGGGAAAATTTCACTACAGCATAACAGCTAAGTGTTTATTAATTCTATGACATGTTATGTGTTACTACTCTATCAAAAATGGCTGTTCAAAGGTAGTTCAAGCGATCTGACTCAGAGTAGAGTTTCAAATATGGTACAATGATGGAATCATCCCCTGGAACCCTGTACTGCAGAGCTCCAGTGATAGTGATTTTGTACAGCGAGAGATGCAGTGATAGTGATCGGCTGTTACAGACGTTAGTGCATCAGTTGATGAAAATATTTAATTCCATCGACACAAACAAACCATTACTTCCATGTAAGCATAGTTCATGCATGTAGAGGCATCAGTGTATCTCTATATTTTTTATTATGTAGGTAAGTTAAAAATTGAGAAAGTTATCGACAAGTTACTTTGGTAGCATTATGTTAAACAGAGAAATATAGCCAGTGTGTAAATAATAATCGATTAAAAAAACAATGGAAAATTAAGTCGTAATTGTTAAAGTTAGGTGATCATTTGGACAAAGTCTTTAGTTGTTTACTTCAATACTTTTAGAGAACTTGTGGAAAATAGTCGATGAAGTGATCGTGATCGTCTGACTGTACATGTTCTGTACATGCCTTCAGTGATCGTGATTTTTGGTTGCTGTGATCGAAATTAGGTTCACAATTATATAACTGGCATTGAACTCCTGAATATGAGCTTCGTCAGCAAAGGAAGCGAAAAAGTAGTTGATTCCATTGAAAAGAACAAGCATGAAGTACAATCTGTAACCATATATCACAAACATGTAATATGAAAGTGCATTTGAGAAGTCACACCGAGCGTGACTTCTTAAATGCCATTTGTACTAATACCATCCTAGTGCTGGCACCATTTTGCCATCCTGTTAATAACTAATTTACTACTATTGGATATCAACACCGCTTCTATTTGAGATTTGTCTATTTGACGTTTGTGTGGCACAATATTCAACTTCCAGCATCTTAGTATACTGTCAAACACTTACCAACAACACAACAAAACTAAACTAAAGAAGTGCCTGTTAAATGAAATAATTTCCACATTAGTGTCCAAAACGATCTACAGCAATTTATTCACAAATCAATATTTTAAACGCTTAAATTGTGTATTACCAAATTCAGTTGCAATTATCAAACCTTTATAATGCGTTAAAGTGTAGCAAATTTCGTTTTGGTAAATGTGGTAATAATAATGCGATGTTTATTCTGGACATGTTGAGAAGAAAGGACATTTATTATGATTAACATAACCAGTTGACATGATTGTTGTTGAAAGATTGAAAGCTATAAGAAACATTATTAACAGTTCTACCCATCATGTGTCCCCATGCAATGACATCAAATAAGATGCTAGGAGGTGACAAATTAAGCATGCCATGAAATCGCATTTGTTCATTCAGTGAACTAGTACTTATAACATGTCAAAATCTCTCAGTAAATAGTTTTGCTGACACTGACGAAAAGACTATTTAGCCAATTTCAAATATGATTTTTTATTTTACTTTGAGTAACTAGAAGAAGGAGTATGAGAACATAAATTAATGATTTTGATTAAAGCATGGAATAATTTCAATTTGGTGCGGTTTATACCACTTCGGGTTCTTTCAAATCAATCTTTCTTACGTGTAAAGAAAGAAATCGCCAATTTGACGTGAAACATTTTCTTTTATTGATCATTTTGGCCGATTAAAAAAATTAATGCCATCTCAGATGTTTTAGGGTTTCATGGCACATTGTCTGTGAAGGAAGATCTAGGTAACTGCCTCTACTTTCATAATAGTTTACAGTCAGTATCTTAATGTTTGGTCTCTCTATACTACTTTCTTTGAAAGTACCCATTACAGAACAATATCCACATCCTACAGTATCTTCCACGATGCCTGACTGGAAATTTCCAAAATATTACTATGTACATCCAAATAGGTTAAAATTCATTTTGCTTTTAAATAATGACAATACGTTTCTTATTCGAAAGTTATCAACTTTCATCTACCAAGGCATGTTACTTCGAAATTCTCAGTTATGATGTGATATGTATAATATATGTTTATATCAGAAGTGAAATGTTACTGTTTAATATGTTCAAATGCTAACTTATGATGATGTGATCCCTGTTAAGGTGTTTTCTATGTTTGTTTGCTTGTGAATCTTTTGCACGTTTTTGTACTATAGGCCTGTGGCCTCTAAGTATTAGAAATAAAGAAGACTGGAAATTGATTAAAAATTCCTCTTTTGAAATTCAATTAATAATCGATTCTGATGCTCAATTTGAAGTATTTACTAATTTCGTACAGAAAATCACGATCACTACACATTTATCCAAACCACGATCACTGATCTGTACTGATCACGATCACTGCGAGGTATGTACAGTATAATATTTTAACATTAACTTTTCACAGAATAAGCAAATATCTCTCAAATTGATACAATGTGGTTTCTGACGGCTTAAGTTTGTGTTAATTCTATAATTAATAATAATAGATTTGTAAAGCGCCTAATATCCACCTTAAAGATGCTCAGTGGCGCTGATATGGTGCGTAGTATTTGCATACGTGTTCCAATAAGGTTTTAGTTTGACGGCCCTGACTAATAAACCACATGACCACAAACATATACATCATTAAAAGGTTAAAGTAAATACATTTATGAATGGGCCATAGATTCAGCTTAATTGACATCAGTCATAATCATGTACTGTGTATTACCCATATGTTGCTTTACAGCTGCATATTGTACACACATACAGCAATTATCCTCGCTAATCCGATCACTATCACTGCATCTCTCGCTGTACAAAATCACTATCACTGGAGCCCTTCAGTACAAGGTTCCAGGGGGTGGGAGTGGTCAACCAGCTTTCTGTCTGAACTCTCAAATTCGCATGAGACCTACAAATCTGTCTCTCAGACTGAAGGGTTCCACACCACTGTTGCTTTATACGTTGCACCTTTTCTATGGATACGTAGCACCATTTTCTATGGATACGTAGCACCATTTTCTATGGATACGTAGCACCATTTTCTATGGATACGTAGCACCATTTTCTATGGATACGTAGCACCATTTTCTATGGATACGTAGCACCATTTTCTATGGATACGTAGCACCATTTTCTATGGATATGTAGCACCATTTTCTATGGATACGTAGCACCATTTTCTATGGATACGTTGCACCATTTTCTATTTTCTTCCAATTCTGATAACCGTTTTCTATGGATATGGCTTATCGGGTTGTGAATTGAGATGTTTTACTCTCTAATGTATTTATGTAACAATATACTGTATTAACTTATACTAATACTAATACCTATTTGCAAATTTGAGAAAATATAATATGTAAAAAAAAGTGCTACAAGAGTGTGGTTTTCAGCATAATGATCCCATCATTTCTCGATATGTTTCATTCTGATCTATCTATTAAAATGCTTCTATGATGATTAATCGCAGAGGCAGCTTGTACTAATGGGATCTGGGAACAATAACAAATGAAATGTTGATATCATTTTTATTCTGATGATGGTTCAAATTAATTAAGTCAAAGCTTTGTTGACATGAAATATTATAAACTTGCATTAAATTATAAACAAGGCGGAGATGTAGTTTGGGGAAAACATCCTGTACATTCTTTCAGAATTGAATAATTTACATACATGTGAATGATTCATTTTCAACCATGATTGTCTGTAACTATTGTCGCTCGCTGCAATGTGGAACTTTTGATTTCGTCTCTTTGTCCCGTTTCTTGTAAAAACAATACCTCATGAACAGTTGCATCTCTGTCATCAAATTTTGTGACGGCCTACAAAGAGCCATAACGCAGACACCAACTTTGGTGACCTTGACCTTATTTTCAAGGTCACCACTTTTAAATGTTGCACCCAATATCTTCAAATCTTGTGAATGTTGCAATAGATAGTTGCACACAAACACCATTTTCAAAACTCTTTTTGGGGGCAGGATAGCACAGAGGTTAGCGTGTTTGGCTTCGAATCAAAAGGTCTGGGGTTTGAATCCCCGCAAGGGGCTCTGCTCTGTTGTGTACTTTCTCCCTGTAATAATACTAGTTGCAATGATATAATTGAAATACTTTTGACGTTAAACCAGTTAAACTTCGCAAGTGGCGTAGAACAGTAACTCACTCACTCACTAAAGAACCTCGCGAAATTTATCAACATAATTTTTAGAAACTTGTACATTCTGTCTTTTAATTTGTATATTTGTATGTGGTTTAATAACATTGTATATGAAAGTAATGCTGTAAAATGTGTTGCAGCTGCTTAATATATAAAACAAAATTACAATGTATTCATATTGCAAGTGTTCATGTACACTAATTCTGTTTGGGTGAGATGGCGCACTGGTAAGCGTATTTGGTTTCTGACCAACAGCTTTGAGGTTTGAATTTGCCAGGTGCTCTGCAACTGAGAACTGTTCTACTCGCAACTAAGATTTGGGTGCAATGATGCTACGCTGAATTTCAGTGCCACCCGTGATTCGCTAGTTCCAACCAATGCTTGCAGGTTTCATCGCAATGCATAGCCACTGTAATACTGGCTGCCTTTATAAGAGAAACAAACCCAAAATCACCTCACCTGGTTTAAACGTATTTTATTCCAAAATAAGAAATGGATTGGCAAACAAGCCTAGATGGCTTATGTAAATGCAGCTCCACAATACATATAATGGTTCACATTTATACATGATGTCTGCACAAACATAAGAAATAATATGGATTTGTTTCACCTCACCTCACCTCACCTCATCTCATCACATTTCACTTCATCCTTCCCAAACTCACCTCATTCACCTCACCCCTACCCACCTCAGCTCACCTCATTTCACCCCTCCCCATCCCACCACACCTCACCCCTCCCCACCTCACCTCACCTCATTTCACCCCTCCCCACCCCACCTCATCTCACCCCTCCCCACCCCACCTCATCTCACCCCTCCCCACCAAACCTAACCTCACCCCCCACCCCACCCAACCTCAACCCACCTGAATTTTTATGACACATGAATAATTTACTCAGAAATCTGAATTTCAGATTGTAATGAATATTGTAACTTGTCCAAAGTAACACAGCTATTGTATGAGTCAAGGATGAAAGAACTTCTCCCAGCCATCTGTTGTATTATTATCATATATTAATGTAATTAAAAATTCATTATGACTGATGAGATGTTTTTCAGCATTATTTTTTAAATTATGTTATTAATATGTTGGTATTTTATCAATTGAAATTCAATTAGCGCATTTGGTTTCTGACAAACAGGTTTGGGGTTTGAATCCCGCCAGGGGCTCGGCAACTTAGAACTGTTCTACTAAGGTTTAGGTTCAATGCAACACTGAATTTCAGTACCACTCATGGTTCGCTGGTTCCAGCCGATGCTTGCAGGTTTCATCGCAATTCATAGCCACAATGATGTTGTGGACTTTCTTCCTGCGTGCTGAAAGTGAAAAAGATGGAAATAAATTTCATTCAATATATAGAGGATATTATATGAGTGTCTATGTCATACTATGTTTACAACACGAGTGCCTGAATATTAGTATTTCCCGAGCGAGAGGGAGGGATATACCGATATTCAGGCACGAGTGTCGTAAACATAGTATGGCATAGACACTCATATAATATTCTGTTTATTAACGAAGTCGTAAGATTAACGAAAACACGCTAAAATCCACTTTCAACCATAGGCTGGCGAACCGCCGTCACGCATTTAGAACGCAACGTCATAGACAAAACGTGACGTCATAGCATTGTTTATGACACACAGAAAGACAGACCCAGTCTCAGTTTTTATTCCCTGTTTCCCCTTTTTAGCTCATCAGGCCTGAAAGGCCCGATGGGTTTATGGCATGGCATGGTGTCCGGCGTCCGTCCATCCGTCCGTAAACTTTTCGCTTTTTCGACTTCTTCTCCAGAGCCAGTAACTCCACAGAGCTGAAATTTTATGTGCAGACTCCTTGGCTAATGGGGATTCTAAATTGTAGATTTCGTGACCCCATGACCACAAATGGGGTCACAGGGGTCACAACCTTAAAAACCTATTTTCATCTTCTTCTCCAGTTCCAAAAGGTCTAGAGAGCTGAAAAGTTGTGTGCAGACTCCTTGGCTAATGGGGATTCTAAATTGAAGATTTTGTTACCCCATGACCCCAACTGGGGTGACAGGGGTCACATCCTTAAAAACCTATTTTCATCTTCTTCTCCAGTTCCAAAAGGTCTAGAGAGCTGAAAAGTTGTGTGCAGACTCCTTGGCTAATGGGGATTCTAAATTGTAGATTTTGTGACCCCAAATGGGGTCATAGGGGTCACATCCTTAAAACTCTATTTTCGTCTTCTTCTCCAGTTCCAAAAGGTCTAGAGAGCTGAAAAGTTGTGTGTAGACTCCTTGGCTAATGGGGATTCTAAATTGTAGATTTCGTGACCCCATGACCCCAAATGGGATCACAGGGGTCACATCCTTAAAAACCTATTTTCATCTTCTTCTCCAGTTCCAAAAGGTCTAGAGAGCTGAAATGTTGTGTGCAGACTCCTTGGCCAATGTGGATTCTAAATTGTAGATTTCTTGACCCCGTGACCCCAAATGGGGTCACAGGGGACACATCCTTAAAAACCTATTTTCACCTCCTTTCCAGTTCCAAAAGTTTTAGAGAGCTGAAAAGTTGTGTGCAGACTCCTTGGCTAATGGGGATACTAAATTGTAGATTTCGTGACCCCGTGACCCCAAATGGGGTCACAGGGGTCACATCCTTAAAAACCTATTTTCATCTTCTTCTCCAGTTCCAAAAGGTCTAGAGAGCTGAAAAGTTGTGTGCAGACTCTTTGGCCAATGGGGATTCTAAATTGTAGATTTTGTGACCCTGTGACCCCAATCTAGGTCACGGGTCATGACCCAAAAACCTATTTTCATCTTCTTCTCCAGTTTATGTGTAAAGCTCTAGAAAGGTGAAATGTTGTGTAGAGATTCTTTGGTCAAAGGTGATTCTTAATTGTTGGATTAGTGACCGTGTGACTCCAAATGTGGGTCTCAGGGGTCATGATCTAAAACCAATATTATTTTGCTTGTTAACAATGTATTACTTGAGATAACTTAGATATTCAACCTTTGATAATAAATCAATAAAACCGTGATAAGCCTCAAAGCCCATGGCTCTATTTTTTGTTGGTAATGTGAAATGGAAATTGAAAGTTTGATGCTTATTTACAATAATAAGTACTGGGAAGTTGAAATATACATGAAGTTTGTTCAAAAGCAACAGGAATGATAACTCTTACATCTTCCTGTTGTTATTTTTAGCTGTCCGTGATCTGTTTGGAGTGTTCCAGCTTTTTCGAATCTAAAAGCCGCATTTGTGTATAAATTTACTTTTAGGTAATAGGTTCACATAAACAACTGGATTGAATAAACTTATGAAACTATCGATAGTTAGCCATGTTATTGATCATTTATTATTGTATTGACTATTATACTATTGCGATAAATCGATAGTTCGATAGATTCCTCTGTGAAAGATCAAAAAGTTAAAACTTTCCAGGGATAATTAAGAGAGATCAGGAGCTTAAATGATGAAGATTATGAAACCTGTGTCCACATGTTGTTATCTTCATTTCAGGGTTGAGTGGAAATTTCCAAGCATAGACCGTAAACATTACTAGATCTTAACCAGATCATGACCAAGTACAAGCTTAGGGTGAACATGGTCAAGTGTTTAGATTGGGTAACGCTTTTGTGTATTCGAAACTGTGTTATCACACTTTGTGAGATTGCATATTTTTGTGTCTCGTCATTTAAGCATTTTCTTCTTCTTTCTTCTTGAGTCATTTATCGAGGTTACCCATGATTAATGTGACAAAATCATTTCTATCCTAGTGCTCATCTACAATACCTATTTTTGCACATTTTAACCCTTAACTTGCGGGTCCCGGAATTTTCCGGGAGGCTCATAGAGAAAAATGTTAGACCCCTTGGCGAGATGCGTACGTTGGACTTAGTGCATTTACCGGGTCAGTAATAATTATATTTGTCCTCCAGGTGAAGTGCGAGACGAAGTGTGTCCATGGATCGCCACAGGAAAACTTGTTTACATACAATTTGGTTATAATTCTATAGCTATGAAAAGTTTGTCTTTATTTCCACCTATAAAATCGTCAATACTTACAACATGTATGCGGCATTGCAAACGGTCATTCATTGCACTTTTCCAAGAAATCATAATCTCGAACCAGTTGACAAATAAGCACATGTCAACCCAAATATGGTTATGTTGTTTGACCTTTCAAATAAACGCTCACCTTGAACCATAACTGATGAAAATATGTTGATTAGTTTGTGTGCCATTTGGTTTCACATGCCTCTCAGAAAGGTAAAATTGTACCTTTATTTCTGTGAATTAATATGCGCATTTTATATAGAATAAAAGATTATTCTTTTCGGTTTATTGTGATTTAAAAATAATGAAAATGCATTCAGTAGTTTAGCCGTGATAAATGTGTAAGAAGTTGTGAAAATCGTCGATTGTTTCAAAATTTATGAAGTGAAAACATAACCTTTTTCATGGCGCTTGCTGTGTCTTTATTATTTTTTTTACATTTGCTAATTTTATATGGGAATGTAGTCCATTCTTTCCCCTTTATTTTGCCGTCTTTTTTTTTTAAAACAAACAATTCGCTCACATATTATGAAGTGCGGGAGTAAGGCGTGATGGCGATTTTTTTCCCCGTCTCGCTAGATGCGAGGCAGATAGCATGTACATAGCTGATAATTAGCCCCCAAGGAAAATTAGGCTTCGGGGCGAAGCCCGACAAAATTGGCCTTTTGTAAAGCTAATTATCGATGCGTTACGGGTCAACAAAGCACACGCAATTTGGTGTGAATTTTGCTGGACATTCCGACCAGACACTGATCAAAGTTTCATTCTCATGGCGGGCCGCGGAGCATAAATACAGCCATTCTCATGGAGCGACTCCCGGAGACAATTGACTCGGGACCCGTTGTCATGGCTCACAAACTGAGAGACGGCCGTGGAATAATTCTAAGTCTTGGATCCGGGATCCGTAACTGGACACCTATGACTTGCTTATAGCTCTCCCGGATAATTACGGGATTCACAAGTTAAGAGTAACACCTCATAAACATAGCTTCTTTCTTATAAACCTGGTGAATGATTTGACATGTTCACATTCAAGGTCAAAGGTCAAGGTCATGAGTTCTGAAATGACTAAAAAAAACTCCTTGTAAACACGATAACTTAAAAAACTTTTGTGTTATAAGGATCTTACTTGTTATATATCAACTTTGGAGAAAGACCAAGATTTGAAAAGGTTTTCCCTAAAAGCTATCAAAGGTCAAGGTCACAGCGAGGTCACAACTTAAGCATGCATTTGCAAACATGCCTTTCAGCTATTAGTACTTAGAAGCATTACATGATTGTTATACACAATGAAAAGTGATCATTGACTGTGTGACCTTGAAGATCAAAGGTCAAGGTCACGAGATAGGGTCATTGTGACCAGTTCTGAAATCACTAAATAACCTTCTTCCAAGAAGGTATTAACACCTCATATACATAGCCTCTTTCTTACAAACCTGTTAAATGATTTTGTCATGTTCACATTCAAGGTCAAAGGTCAAGGTCATGAGTTCTGAAATCACTACAACAATCCTTGTAAACACAATAACTTCAAACATTTTTGTGTGCTCTTATTTGGCTCTTATTTGGTATATAACTATGGAGAAAGACCAATATTTGAAAAGGTTTTCGCTAAAAACTGTCAACGGTCAAGGTCACAGCGAGGTCACAACTAATGCATGCTTTTGTAAATATGCCTTATTTTAACTATGAACAGTTTGAGTCTTTGCATGTCTGTTATGCACAATGAAAAGTGATCATTGATGGTGTGACCTTGAAGGTCAAAGTTCAAGGTCATGTGATATTGGTTAAGGCCACGTTAATCCTTTGATCCAATTTGGAAATCAACTATAGGTTTTAAGAACAAACTTGTGAAAAGTGACCCCAGTGATGATTCAACTTGTTAGTAATAACTCGAATAACGAAAAAAAAATTGTTCCGCAAACGCTCATCTAGTTAGAGTTACAGGTCCTTTATCCATTTATTTGCTCTCGACATCGTTAATTGACTTTGTGCCAATACTGACAGTTTGAAGGGTCATTCCCTGCCCCACACTGAGACATGAGTTGAAAGACTTGTGGTCTTGCATCCTTGGTAAATGACATTGTTCTAAGTGTGCCTACGTCCACCAAGCAGTAAATGGGTACCTGGTATGATACGACTGTAGTCTGAATTTAAACCTTGAGCGCCTGACAGGCGACCGGTTGTGATCTCCTACAGGAGTGTTCTGTACTCGTTGATCAGGGGTAATATGTCGACCCGCTCTTTGAGCATGCAATGTGCATGGATATAATATAAATGGTCTATTACTATTACTATTACAATACAACAGACCTGAGACCTGTAAACTGGCCGTCATGCTATAATTCTTGATGCACCGAATAATATAAGTTATAACATTCAGTGGAGGGTGACACTAACAAGGGTCTGATAAATTACAATGTCACCCGCACAAACTGAATGTCATAACGTATTTATATTACCGCATGTCTCAAAATATCATTAAAAAAAACAAACAAAGAAAAGTTTTGACAGAAACCAGCTTATCGATCGACAAACAATGACCTTTAACTTGTGTCACATGACATGGAATGATTGACGTGGATGCATGCTTTATTCATGTTGCAAGATATAAAACATTTATAAAACTCTCGGAAGATTTATCAACCCGTATGACAGTGTTTATTGATATTTGTTAATGGTCACGTGGACCAATCTTACATGAGGTAGGATAATTTGCTTTATGACTGGGAAACCTATTGCTGACGGGCTTGATCATCAATTGATTTTTCTTTCACAACATCCTTTGTTTTTGAGAATGCATGTCCCTGTGATCTTTTGTACATTTTTCTTGTTCAATTTAAGTTATAATTTGTAGATATGCAAGCTCATTTAAATCGGATCAAACCTAACACTCGTCGATCTGAGTACTGCCCAGCAGAGACCTTCACTATAACCTTTCACTGTCAATATATTCAGCAAATCAGAGGCCTTTTTAGATATGGCATCGAATGTGATGTTTACTGATGTCAGTATGTATTGCTTTCTAACCTCATTGCTGATTGGCTCGAGTAAAAGGTCACCTAACACGACCTCTATGGTGCAGGACTCCTATAAAAAATGCAGTGGGATATAAGTGTTCCATTCAATCTGATTAAATGAGATTAATAGATTTCGTGACACCAAAAATTTGTCAGGGCCATGACCTATTTTCAGCTTCCTGAATTTTTCAGGAATTTTTTTTCCAGAAATCTTAAATCTTTTTTCCTTGGCAATAGTGCTTTTAATTGGAGATCTGACGACAGTTGAATATTCTGACTCCCAATAATGGCCCCTAAAACTGTTTGATACGTTTAAATCATCACTGAAGAGCCGATGACCTATGGTTCATTGGTGTTTGTCAACAGGAAACAGCGAAGACATTTTTTGCTTGATGATAACAATGTTATCAGTGACAGTAGAGCACTTTGGTCATGTGATTAGTGTGTCACATTGTGACATTTTTATGTTATCAGGTGCAGTTGTAGGAGATAAAATCAAATAATCATAGAATCGGCCTTGAATGAGTTTATGTGTGAGGTTTGTGAGTCACAAATTGTGACGTATGATTTTATAAAATTACACTTCAGGAGTTTCAATTACAAGTTGTCAGGTAAATAGAACTGTTCAAAATGATTTAAAATGGAAAAGCTTTAATGTTAATATAAATGATGATCCTTTGAATTAATATAATATTGCTTGAGATTTGTATGATTTTATCAAATTATAAGATTTTCAATAACAAGTTGTCAGGTTAATGGCACTGTTCAAAATGATTTAAATTCTAAAAGCCAACTTAAAACTCAAACCTTGTCAAAATTCTAATCATCCTTTAAATGAGTATATATCTTTGTGATTTGTATGATTTTATCAAATTACAGGTGAAGAATTTCCGTTACAAGTTATCGGTTGAATAGCACTGTTCAAAATTATCTAAGGAAAGATTCGTCAAAATTCGGATCATCCTTTGAATGAGTACATACAATATGCTTGAGATTTGAATGATTTTATCAAATTAGGCGAAGTAAAAAAAGTTTCATGTTTCCCGTATTTTGGCGCATCACGTTTATTTGTGTGAGTAACAGATTTTTATAGTCATCTTGAAAAATTTGCCATATCATTTTTGCTAAACACCACAATGCATTTGTCCAACCAATATATGGGTCTGCAGGAACAGATGTACTTCCGTCATGTTCACTTCTACCACTTCAATGGTAACATTTGATGGAAAAATAAAATATACTCGAATGTACATTGATCATCAGTTTTTTTCAACAAACTTTTTATGCAACATTTAATACAGGTCATAATTTTCAATGTCAAGATTTTCAGGTGAATAGCGCTGCTATAAATTATTTGAATTGCAAATCCAACACAAACTGAAACCTAAGTTGTTTGAACAACAATGATCATCTTCCAGGAAGAAAATTTTATAACAATGTTGATTTAAGACTGAAATTCAATGAATATGTTCTTCCTTGTGTGTTAAATAGTACTGATATTCCCTTAAACCTCTGATATAGAGAATGGTAAGCTTCCTATAGATCATTACTGTCGTTAATTATAAAATAATAGTGATAATTTTTAGGGGGCTGGGGTCATCATGTGCGACAGAGTTTAGTAATGGCATCGTTATTTGGCTTCAAATGTGCCTGTATGAGTACTTAATTGATTTGATTAATCAACAATGATATTCCATACCATAATTCAGCATCTTTGTTTCAGTCTCGGTAAGAAGCAGTAAAGCAAGATGGCGGACTCTGAATGCAGGGAGACAACTCCTCTCCTGGTGGAGGCAGAGGTGGAGAATGTGTCCCTAACGAGGAACGCCTCTGCCGCTCCATCCGTCCCAACAATCAATCGCAGCACAACCGACCCTGCCCTACCAGTCATCCAGGTGGAGGTCCAGAACCAGTCCTACATTGTCCAGTCCGGGAACCCGGTCGCAAACAGCCGGGCCCAGCTCGAACACTCCACCAGGTGAGTTGATTCTGGAGAATTTGTGAAGACTTGGAGAGGAGTTTGTTTCTTGTTCTGTGATCAGTCTGATTAAAATCGACTTTCTTCCGAGGAATATAATTTGCAAAATAATGCATTTATCGCTTTTACCAGGTTCTGTAGATTCCTCGCCACAAGGTCTGAGGACACCCTGCATAGGCAGGTGTTCCAAACCAGGTTAGCGCAGACGAAACCGAGTCAAATAGCTGAGCAATCACAACGCGGTCGCCACTTTGAAATCATTCGAAACATACGAAAGGTTAGCTGTTTGGAGTTATCTGCCCCTAGGTTCTCACACCAAAAGCTTTTGTTGGAGGTCTTGTGATTGGTAAACTGAATTGCATCAGAACATGGGAGTCTACGGACTGTTATCAGACAGTTTTGCAAGGAAACCTGGTAGATGCACTATTTTGCAATTTTTATTCCTCGGAAAACCGTAGATTTTAATAAGACTGGATCTGTGATGTTCCTAGATGACCAGCTGAAGGGTCCTTTGGCCGATTTTAAACAAATTGGACCCATTGCATTGGTAGAGGTATCTTACTTCTCAAATTTAAGGGACAACTCTCTCTCAACAACGCTGGTTGTATCATAATTTTTAAAGTTTATCTGACACAGAATATTCTAGTTATCCTTGATGACTGACCTCTGATCTAATGGATGAATGTCCGTGATATTATGTTTATGATACTTTCACGCACGTACATGAATAGTGATATTTCCCAAGCAAGGGAAGAAGATCATGATGAGTAGGGCTGAAATTATGAAAATACAAACATTACGTTTTATCTTTCCTTACAGTAAATTACTTGTTTTGGATTTCTTGACACTGGATACGTTTTTCCTCATGTACCCCGTGATATATTTTTAGAATTTGAGCTTAGTGAATATTTCAAAAAAATTCAAAGGCAATATCACTTTGTCATGACTATATATATACTTGTTACTAATAGATAATATGAAAATCAATAACTTTTTACTGAAATAAGATAAACTCCGCCTAATAAATAAAACAGAAACAATAACACAGCATCAGAGTTAAGGCAAATGTTCTTGCTTCATGAAAGGGCCAGCCTATTTGTTCATGGGGAGAGGGGGAGAGAGGGAGGGGTCAACTTTGAAAGTTAGAGTAAACCATCTTCTCAGAACATTTGTTTATATATTTGTAGTAGTTTGCGTTTTGGATACAAAACAATACCAATAGATAAACCATGATAATAGTCTTATATTTTCAATATAAATGATAAGTCATTTGGCAATATATATTACTCTACCCCCTTCACTATAATAGATTGTTCCAGCACAGATGATTGACATTTCCTGTCTCAGCTTGAAGATCGACACAGTTAGGTTTTATTCTAAATTAGATTAAATTCAAATGAATTTGCTTATGTCACACAGTCACAGAATTGTAAAAACTAATTCAAATTCTGAAATGACACATAAAGTATTTTATGAATGATCTATAGTATTAGGAATTCATGATAAAATTTACATGATTGAATTTGAAATTCATCAAATTATATTCAAGAATGTTTTCATTCAACATTCACACTGTGCTGATATTGCCATCAGACTTTTGAAATTTCCATTAAGGCTTTTGAACAGTTATTGTCAGATCGCAAGTTTAAAATATTTACAATAGGCATTTGATGAATCGATCTAAGTGTATTTATATATTATAAGGTTGAAGGTAATATATTTAAAATCTGCAGATAATTGAATTATAATTTAAGAATTAAATAATCACCATTATCAAAGAATGGTCATTTTGCATTTATCTTGATGTCAAAATTTAGAATTAGTAATAGTTAATAATAATTAGAGAGTTGATATAAAGTTGAATTTCAATAGATGAAAACTACAAAATGTTCCAAAGATTTAACAAGACGGTACACCTTTTGCTTTCTAAAGTCAGTTCAAATGGATCAAAAAAGGCTACTGTGACTGAGTCCAACTGACAGCTGATGAAACCTTTTTTTCAAATTTAAACTTTTTGATTTGGGCAGGCAACTTGATGGGGGGCATGATAGCGCAGTGGTTAGCGCGTTCGACTTCGGATCAAGAGGTCCGGGGTTCGAATCCTGCCAGGGGCACGGCAACTTTGTCTGCAGTAGAGAACTGTTCTACACGCAGTAAGGTTTGGGTGCAATGCTACACTGAATTTCAGCCAAATACCACCCATGGTTCACTAGTTCCAGCCATTGCTCGCAGGTTTCACCGCAATGTATAGCCACATGGCGTTGCAGGCTTTCTCCCTGCCATAATACTGGCAGCCGCGATATAAGTGAAATACTCTTGAAAGCAGCGTTAAACCCCAACTCACCTCACCTTGTTTGGAAACAAATTTCATTGCATTGCTTGCAAACTCAATCAAACTAAGATTAAGACATTTTAAAGCATTAAGAATCTTGTAGAAATATGTTTCACCACTTTTAACATTTCAGTCAAGAAGGATGGTGCCGTTTTGGTTACGTTTAGGGTCAGGGTCGTTAAAACAATGTCCGCTTATCCATTATTATTAAATAAAATTAAATATAATTGCTAATTTTTATTCACATGACAGAATGTTAATACATTGTGTGAAGGCTCGAGAGACACTGGTACAAAGATCTTGTGTCAAACAGTATTACCCTCGAGAAACATACCACTTGCAATATTTACTCCAAAATCCAAAAAGCTGTGATCCGTAAAATCAACTTTTAAGCATACATTACTCGCAAACAGTCAGTCTGATAAAAAAACGACCTTGTTATGAGGAGTTAAATTTGCAAAATAGTGTATCTACCTGGATACGAACAGGTTCTGTAGCTTCTTCTACACAAGGTCTGAGAACAACCCGTATTTTCGCATGTTCTGTACAAGCTTAGTGCAGCCAAAAGCCAGTCATATAGCTGACCAATCACATCTTAGTTTTTAACAGTTGCCGTTTTGAAAATATTCGGATTCATTCGTTAACATGTTCCTCATGTTACGGCAACCAACGAAAGTATGGCTGTTGGGAGTTACCTGCCCCTAGCTTCTCGCACCGAAAGCTTTTTGTTGTTCTGTGATTTGCTACCTGAATAGTGTAAGGAGATGCGAGCTTATTGGCTGTTATCAGACGGTTTGGTGGGGAACTCCTGAACGATATGAGGTCGTATCCTGGTATATGCACTATTTTGCAACTTTTATTCCCCCGAAAACAGTCGATTTTAATCAGACTGAGCGACCAGTTTAATGACATCATAGACTGCAAGTGACAAATCATGAATAGAAATTTCTCACACAAATAAATGTATCATGTGACTTTTATCAAATGGAGTTTTGTATTACTCAAAAGAGCGAGTGAAAAAGTCATATTCACTGAGAGTTCATCAAACATTCATAATTATACGATCATATCAGTTAATGAAATCCGCTCTGACACATGTTGCTTGATTGAAATGTGGCATAAAAAATAAACACTAACAAATGTACACACAAACAATCAAGCTTTGGACAGCCGTCATCATTGACCAGTCAGACTGTGGTGTCAGCTGTGAAATCAATTATCCAGGAAATGTATCAGTAAATAAATACAGTGGAAACCACCTAAGTAAAAAAACGCTTAATAACTAGAAAAACCTGATAAGTGAACACTTTTGCTCGGTCCCGGCATATTCCTTCAGTAATTATCATTATTTGAGTCCGTTTAATTAAAACCGGATAAGTAATAAACCGCTTAAGTAAACACCTTCACACGGTCCCTGGAAGTAAATTACTCAACAAATTAAACCGCATAACTAAAATACCAATCACAACATAATCAGACATGATCAGAGACGCTGGCCAATGTCACTTGTTAAAATAAACATCTTAATTGCAGCTCGCTGTTTTAAACAGTTGACAATACACTGACAACAGGCTCATTATTTTAAGTAGCCAGGGAGTGTCTGATTAGACCAAGTAGCACTGGACACAGTAGCAATGTTGGAGAAGGTCACTAAGATATGTTTTGCCAAGAGACAATCTCTCATGGTAGCCATTATAGAACTGAGATGCATTTCTATTTGACTGGGACGCGCTATAGAATAATTGACAGGATGTAATAATATATATTACTTCATAAATGTACAAATGAAATTATAAAACTTTATGCAATAATCATCTCATTAGATACAACTGCTATCTTATACTCTGATGTATACACATACATGTATATGATTTTATCAACGATTTATACAACTATGACGGTTATCATCTGCCGGTTTTCACAAGTCTGGATAAGTAAAATATTCTGATGAGTCCCTTGAAATTTTCCTTATCAGGTTTCCACTGTATATATTCATAGATAAATGCATGACTGTCAGTGTAACATCAATACGAGTTGACCGTTTTCGTAATTTCTCAACGAGATCATTTTATCCATGAAACATATCAGTGAGTATATATATATATATATATAAATATATATAAATAGCAAAAGTTCCTCACGGAGATGAGATTGTTGTATATTCATAGAGAAAATCCAAGATCGATCACAGTTCAAATATAAATTTCATACGTACTTTATTTCTCTATTATTTATGAGGCATCAACTTGATTAGCACCTATTAAAAATTCAAGAGTTCCTTCTAAGATTGACCAAGAATTTTTTTGAATATTTTCCAGGTAAGTCAAATATCCTTTCAAATGTTTTTTTCAGCCTTGTGTTTCCTTTGATTAAAATAAATGTTTTCAGCCAAGTGCCCTTTTGAATATTTGTGTGCTAAGCCACAGCTGCTTTGAATATTGTGTGAGCCAAGCACACAGGGATTTATTACATCAGTTTTGGGGATTAAAAGGAGGGTTCTATTGGGGTAATTTTTGTGGAAACGAAATTCAAGAGGATATTCCCGTTTACACATATATATAGAATACTAAACGACGTCCCGTTTGATAACATGTTTATGAAACGAGTGGATGGTTTGGTATTTTAACGAGCGAAAGCGAGTTAAATACCGATGCCATTCACGAGTTTAGTATTTTATTTATTACTCAATGGTGTAAAAAGCGCTGAATTGCAAGAAAATCGTTTTTAGTGACGCTTACTTGCAAATAGGCCACCCGCTATTGCAGTCGCGCGGCTAACATTGTGACGTCAACCAAAAACGACTATGACGTCACACGCCGATTATGACGTTACGGCAGCACGCGGAGGTATCACACATGTGTGTAACCAACTCATTGTTATCTTATGAGTGATCTCACCACGGTTGAGTAATAATTGCTATTAATACATGATTCATATGCGGTCAAATTGAAAGATATTAATTAAGTCAATACTTTGATGACTTTACATTTCACAACTTGATAAAGATATGCGCATTTGTTGAAAAATAAAAACAATATCCTATAAGTGTATATGTTCTTTTATTACCAATTTTTAAAATTGGGTTAAATATAGCATGCTTTCATTTCACAAAATGCCAAGAAACCAAGATAACGGAAGCTGCCGATAAATTGGCGATAGAACTTTCCCTTTAAAGTTTTGCTTCTTTCTTTTTGACTAAAACCCTTTTGTGGAAACCCACCTTTAATTTTCATGATTGAAAATAAAACAAGGCACAATTTAATACATTTTGAAAAATCTATATACCTATTCTGAAGATGGCTTGAAGTCTATGTTGGATAACTGATGCCCAGTCCTATTATTGAATGAATAGCATGTGTTTCAATCAATTCAGAAAGTACGTGACCTACTTGCATTTTTTTTGTACACAACAAATTTTGGATATTATTTTCAAGTTGAACTTTTGGCTTGGTGGTAATCAGAAACAAGAATATTGTTTTATTGCTTATGATTATACTTTTAGATAGTAAAGAAATAAAAAAGAAAATCGAGACAGTTTGACAACTTGTTTTACCTATCTTGACCTAAATCACACTTTCTTTTCCATGGAAAAGTTTATGCATCAAAACTTTCTGTCAAATGATAATGTTAAAATAAAGCTAAGCTTTACTCACCAAACTATTCGCCTGTAATATTTGCCTCTTCATTCATAAAAACCTGTTAAATCAAAATCAACGAAAACTTTGTCTTCCTCTTTTTCTGAGCACGCTAAAGCCTAACACACAAACTTTTCCATAGCTGTGCCCATTTCACCCATCTACAGCTAATTGAGTACCTGAATATGAATATTCATAATTAAGACTTTATTAATGCTATATGCCATCAGGTGAAACGGTTGTCACAATATATCCCATCCATTATTGTAGAATCATTGATTTCAGTGTTTGTCACCTGACTGTAGGTAATTTACCTGTGCAAGTAAGCTGTTACTATAGCTATATGAGCTGAAAAAAAGCAGGTGTATGGATATACCGGGAAAATGGGGGAGATACCGTATACGAAAATGGAGGTTGACGATTCGGAGGAAACTAAAGAAGAAAGTGAACCCCTGTTGGAATCTTTTAAAATAGGGTTAGTAAAAGAAGGATTTATTTCGTGGGACGATTTATTATAGTGCTATTTGTTTCTTGTATCGTGATCATCATTGACCATAAAAGTTATTTTGACTTGAAAGTAAGGGATTTGTCTAAATCTACACAATTTCTTGCTGGCAAAATTTAGTTTTTAGCTCAACTGGCCTGAAAGGCCCGATGGGTTTATGGCATGGCATGGTGTCCCGCGTCCGTCCTTCCGTCCCTCCGTCTGTAAACTTTTTCGCATTTTCATCTTCTCCTCCAGAACCACTTGGTCTAGGGAGCTGAAATGTTGTGTGCAGACTCCTTGGCTAATGGGGTCACTGGGGTCAGAACCCCAAAAACCTATTTTCATCTTCTTCTCCAGTTCCAAATGGTCTAGAGACTCCTTGGCTTATGGGGATTCTAAATTGTAGATTTGGTGACCCCGTGACCCCAAAAACCTATTTTCATCTTCTTCTCCATCCTGGAAACCAGGGGTACTTTGTTTCGCTCGCTTCACTTTGAAACTAACCCCTGTATTCCTAGGTGGCAAAAGGCTTGACGCGCGTTAAATATAACTACCAATCACAGAAAAGTCTATAGCTTTTCTATAGATCCAATCAGCGCTTTCCTTATATACAAGCCCCTCCCCTTGGAGTTTACATGGACAACAATGACTGCCGTTCCTTATGACACAGAGGCTTCATTTTCATTACATTATTGCATTATTTCACCTTTTCTGTGTATATTGTTCATTGCATATATGTATTATAAATTTGTTGACAATCTATAACAACACATTATGTTGTCCAAAGTCTATCATGTTATTACGTTAAATTTATGGTTGATGATGTATTATTAATGTATGCAAATTATTTAAAAATGCGCGAATGTTTGTCATTGTCAGTACATGTCAAAAAATACTTCAGACATTCCAACAGAGTGCGAAATCAGCTCCGCTGGAAAGCGCTCGTTAAAACTCATACCATTTGAAAGTTCTCTTTAGAACGAGTTGACAGTATGGGCAGGAGTTAATATTACAACTTACATGAACAAATGTCGCTCTTTCAATGCCAGAAATATAAAATGCAATTTCAGGATTAAGACGAGATTAGACTGTTTCGTCAAGCATGTGCGACACTGACACTCGCTTCAAGGTCATTGTTAAAATCACAATTTACCTACTTATTTGGTTACGCCAAGGAATTTAGAAACACGGTTCGCCATTGGTGTGCTATACTTAGCAAAAGGGACTTTCCATTTTTTTTGTGAACCCAGCGCGTCGAGCCTTTTGCCACTAGGAATCCAGCGGTTAGTTTCAAAGTGGAGCGAGCAAAACAAAGTACCCCTGGTTTCCAGGATGCTTCTTCTCCAGTTCCAAAAGGTCTAGAGAGCTGAAAAGTTGTGTACAGACTCCTTGGCCAATGAGGGTTCTAAATTGTAGATTTTGTGATCATGGGACCCCAAATATAGGTCACAGACGTCATAACCTGAAAAGCTATTTCATTTAGAGATTTTATGTGCTCTTTAAAGGGAGGTAATTTAAAGGAAACAACAGTAATGAATTAAATCTTCAAGTGTGATTTTATTTGTAAAAGGCACATTTACTGGCTTAACTTGTATTAAGAACATTATTTTGAAGTGCTAGAATGTGTGTTGGACTGTGTAACAAATGATCTTTTTAAAGATCTAAAAGTCATTTTATCAAAAGTCAGACAAATGTGTCATGTTTAAACTGCAAAAAGAAGTATAAAAGTTGAATGTAGAGTTCATTTAAAATGGTTTCTAGAGAAATATCTCATTGTCAGAGGATCTTGCAATATATTGTGGTACGTATTGCAATACAATACAGTTCAGCAATATGTGTCGCAATACAAAATTTGAGGCAATACGCAGCCCTACTAAATTTATTCAAATTCTTGCTGGCAAAATCAAAGCCTCCTTATTTCTGGCTATATCCAGAAATAGTACTTGTGGGGGGTCCACCAATGGAAAAGTGGGGGTCCACTTTTGAGGTCCCCGTCCCCATATACCTGCCAATGCAATTTTTTTGCATATTTCTATATTTTGAAGTGGTAGCTTTATAAGTCCTTTGTGCAGCTCAATAGACTGCTGTCAATAAAGTTAAGCAACAGGGACCCCTGACATGACTGAGATTTATCAGGGCTAGGGATTGTGCATTGTATTGAGAACAATCTATTTCAGTCTTCATCATTAAACAATATAAACCCTGATGAGCTACAGAGCCCCTGGTGCAAGTCAGGTTTTTTCGTTTGTGACCATTAAACTCCGACCCATTAACCTTTCACCTGCTGAATCATAAACAGAGTGGTAAAACCCTGTATCATTGCTGAACTTCATTAAGTACCGTATTTTCTGTAATAGACGACAGGTCTCGTATAGACGCCAAGGGTATGACCGTTTGAAAGTAATAGGTGATAAATGAGCAAAGTTTTTTTGAAATGTAATGTATATATGTTAAGGTATGCCTCTTAAAGAAAACATTGTTCCCGTTTAAAAATGAATAAATATTCACTAAAATAAATTCATATTCAAGCATGATTGTAATGATTGCAATTCTACATGCTTGTTAGTCGGTTGATGCAAATGCCAAAAATGAATAGACTCCGGCCTCAAATAGACTCCGTCCTCGATTAGACTCCGCCCTCGATTAGACTCCGCCCTCGAATGAAGGGACAAAAGGAGGTCTGAAAAAATAAACTCTGGGGCGTCTATTAGAGGAAATACGGTAGGTGTAGCTCCTTCAGCATGCTTGGGCAGAATAGCTCAGGGGTTAGCACGCTCGCCTTTGGATCAAGAGGTCTGGGGTTCGAATCCCGCCAGGGGCATAGCAACTTTGTCTGCAGTAGAGAACTGTTCTACATGCAGTAAGGTTTGGGTGCAATGTTACACTGAATTTCAGGGCAGTACCACCCATGGTTCTCTAGTTCGCTGTTCGTAGGTTTCACCGCAATGCATGGCCATATGGAATTGCGGGTTTTCTCCCTGCCATAATAGCAGCCGCAATATAAATGAAATACTCACCTCACCTCACCTCACCTCACCTCACCTCACCTCACCTCACCTCACCTCACCTCACCTCACCTCACCTCCAACATGTTTTGAGTGAGATTATTTGCCATGCCACAGTATTATTGTTTTTGTATATTTGCATATTTATATCACTACTGATATCAACATTTTGCTGCTTTCAATTCTGAATCCTGAGATAACATCACATATTTCTATATTCTGTATGCAGGTATAGTTAAGTGATGCACAAAATTTATTTTTAATACCACAATTTATGAAATGCATATATACTAACATTTACATAATTCATACCAACGAAGTCACTCGATAGGACACTTCATTTGTGACTGTTTAGCTTCTGTGATACTGTAATTATATAATATCATGATATGGCAGTTTATGAAATAAGTGTTTCTTTATCAATTTATAGTCCTTTGCAATTAATATTGATAATATTACGAGGAAACCGTATTATCTCAGGTATAAGACCATACTCAAGCCTAAGGCTACCACTACTTTTCAGAGGGTTGTCCTGGTTGGGGTTATTCTCAGGATATAGCCCAACCCCAATTTTGCCAGATGTTCAATGGCCATATATTACTTATATCTATAATATTATTTTAAGTTAAGTGTCATAACCTACTTAAAATCTATTCTGACTGTCTGAAGATCTCCAGTGTGAATTTGAGGTTCCTCCCGTCTAAAAGCCCACCCCCATGTTTTCAAGATGTTTGTTTGTCTGGCCTGGTCTTATACCCGGGGTAATACACTATTCATATAACCAAGCTGAATTCATGTTTAGGCACACCGAGGTTGCCATTGCATAAAACACTAAGGTAACCTTAATTTGCTAAGCTAGCCTTAGTGCAATTCTAAAGGATGGCACCAAGGATGAACCTTTGTGTAAGGTTTTTCGTGCAATGACCCCCAGAGCTGCCAATTACTCACGAAGGTCACCTCCAACCTTCACCAGGATACCCACATATGCTGATCGGTGATTCTGAACAGGGGGACATTTTAAATAAAGTCTTTTATGCAAGATGTCAAATCATCTAAAGTTTATCCTGTCCTGTCGGTTTATTAATTTGTATCCGCTAAACTACTTCAATTCCCTGATTGCCCGAGCAACGTTGGTTGCTTATCGCTAAATAACATAGCATGCAATCTTTCAGCCAATGAAATGTCTTGATTTGAACGTCGATGATTGCGCATCAGCCCTCTCATCCAGGTTCTGCCGCTATACTCTAATGGAAGTTCTTTCATTGGCTGGTTAGCCTCGAGCAAAACAACAGTGATAGGGCTCAGGGAATCAGGGTATTATAGTAGCATAGAGGATATGAATAAACTGGGGAGGGGTGCTCAAATCGAGAGTGTGACAACCCTTTGGCGATGAGCCATTCCCATATTGCTAAACTTCACTTATAGCAGTCAACCTAGCTTTTACCTGTAGTGCCTGTTACAGCTTAAAAATGAGGATACTTATATCGCGCTGAACTCCACAACACAAAGGGCCGTGCTCAAAGCGCTACACAAATTATTACCCTGGTATAAAGGACCAACATCGTTCCTTTTTCATTCTGAACTCCCCTTGGAGTATGCAACCTGAGCTACCAATTGAAGACGCTCGAAGGTTATCTGTCACATTGCCTTCACTTCCAAACCAGGTACTCAATTGTACTGTTGAGTGAACAGAGGCACATTTCAAATAAAGTCCCTTGCCCAAGGTGACACCATGAACCTCTTAACGCTCAGTGTGGGGCAGGGAATCACCCTGCAAACTCTCAGTTTTCATTCAGCAATGAGGCGGGTAACCCACCCATCTAGCGAGCCACGCTGGTTGTTGCTGAACTTCACTGATGGACTGAGCTATGCACAGGACCACGTGAACCACAGCTTGTATGCTGATCCCGTACCTGTTTATCTCATCATGCCTGAAAGAATGAACACCTGCGTCCACAAATCAAGCATAGCCTGACTATCTATCTGATTATGGCCAACATGTGCTAGCTTATATACGTTATTGCCATTTATTCAGAGTTCAATGTAACATTAATTAACATATGATGTGCGATGTTAATTAGGAGCACAATATTCAGTTATTGTCCTACTTGAGGTTGAACTTTGACCCTGGCCTAGTGAGGGAAGGAAATGAATAGCTGACCTTTAATATTAGGACTTGACACTCATGACTGCAATATAGTGCCCAAGCTGTGTTGAACTATAACCTACTCACTTACACATTAGGATTTATAAAGTGATATGAGATTATCATAGATTGATCCAGAAGTTTTCAAAGGATGTCATTAAATTAAATTAAAAGTGATGATTAAATCAAAGAAGCCTGCTCCAAGCCTTGGAGTGTCCTGGCTAAGACTATATAAAAAAATATAAATTTTCCTGAGCATTGGCGCATCACACTTATTTGTGCATGTGATTATTAGCTTTTTGTTGTCATTTAAAAAAAATAAATTCAGAATTTGCTGCAAAAAAATTATTTGTCTACCAATTATGTAGGTCTGCAAAAATGGACATGCTTCACTTCAAAACTTTTTTTTGATTTGGAAAAAAAATAAAATGGACTCCTCCCTCGTCATTATTTTTTCAACAAAAAATAAAAATAAATTCCCACCGCCCTCATCAATTTAGATAAAATTTCACCGAGAAAATTTTACTTTTTCATGCAGCCAAAGTCTACTCTTCTTGATTGATTAAACTTCTTTTTTGTACATCATTTTATATTTATTTCAAACTCTTCTCTTTGAATAACATGTCATATATCTTTGGAATGTTTAGATAAATAAGACATCAGTGAATTGATTCATGCATGGTAATTGGCTTCCAGTAATTAGAGCCAGTTCAATCCTCAGTTGATGCCTAGTAAATTTGACAAGTCAACCAATCAGAATTGAGTATTCAGGACTGTCATGGCCACTAAGAATCGAACTCTCAAGTAGGGCTGAGTATTGCACCAAATTTCGTATTGCGATATATTGCAATACCTACAACCTGTATTGCAATACATATTGCAATATATTGAGCGTACTCTAATTCAACTTTTATACTTCTGTTTGCAGTTAAACATGACACATTTAGTTAAAAGCCTTTCAAATCTTTCGAAAAATAGACCATTAGTCAAAATGATGAATTAATTTTGATGGCAAATATTTAGAAAAAATTTGTAGTACAGTTCAACACATATTCTTGCACTCCAAAAGAATTTTGTAACAAGTTACGTAAGATATATGAATAAATTTCACTAAAAAATTGTTGGTGCAATATATTGCGATATTGAAAATTGTATTTCAATAATTGTACTGCACAGTCTGTATTGCAATATATTGGTATTGCGGTAATATTGCTCGGCCTTACTCTCAAGTCTTATCGAGGTACATCTTAGCAGTTTCCTTGTTACAAGTGTCAAAATATTGTTCCTTAATTTAATTGTCAGTTAGTAGTATGGAGTTACTCTCCAATTTCCTTATAAATATCACCCCATATCTTCCCATTACATCTTTATCTGATCTTGTTTCGGAGGTACTCAAGACATGTTTCATATTTCATCAAACTCTGCTTATCAGAGGATAATGGTTTCTCTCAAGTTTAAAGGGGCTGTAGCATGTTATTTGCAAATTTTATTTTTTTAAATTTTCCATTTATAATGATAGTTGATGTCATTTGTATTTACTCTAGAGGGTAAACCATCTTATTACACAAACCAATTATCCGTAGTGGTAATAACGGTGTTGCGTATAAAGCAAAAATTGCATGACAGCCATTTCAATGTGATCACATTTTATTATTTTGAATTACAAAAACGATTCCCATGTCTTTACCAGCCATGTACACTCATTTTTTAAACTTGATTTTCCGGATAGAGAAGGGTGTTTTATTAATTTATTATACATTTCATCAACTTATTTGAGCGAAAGAATTTGCTACTGCCTCTTTAACCCCCAAGTTTCTATAATCTATATAATTCAATTTAGCCCCCTGGACCTCCTAGCTCCCCACCAGATTTTGCCTTAGGCACTATTTTGATTTAAACATTTTTATTCAAGAGAAAGGATTGGGTACAAGTTATCCAACTTAATGAAACCCTCTCCCTCTCCTTAGGCACTGATTGGCACCAGACAGTGAATGTGTTACGTCTAACTTCAGAGTCCCTGGCCAGTATCTCTTGGTAATGAACGGCAATGAAGAAAGCTAAGTTTTGCTTCCAGGATCAAGGAGTTCACTATTTTTTATCCCTGACTAGCCCGAGACTCGCAAGTTAATAACCCGGCCGGGATACCATATCTTTAGCCAGTGGTCAATCCTTGAGGATGCCCTTTGTTGTGATTTCTATAAATGGGTCACTCAGAATGGTTAGGACGCAGGATAGCGTTCGGCTTCGGATCAAGAGGTCCAGGGTTCGAATCCTGCCAGGGACATGGCAACTTTGTCTGCAGTAGAGAACTGTTTTACACGCAGTAAGGTTTGGGTGCAATGCTACACTGAATTTCAGCGTAGTACCACCCATGGTTTGCTAGTTCCAGCCGATGCTTGCAGGTTTCACCGCAGTGCATAGCCACATGGCGTTGCAGGCTTTCTTCCTGCCATAATACTAGCAGCCGCGATATCAGTGAAATACTCTTGAAAGCGGCGTTAAACCCCAACTCACCTCACCTCAAAAGGTTAATTCTTCATCAGAACATGATGTAAATTGTCCACTCTCTTAGCTGCATGTTGACTGTCTTTTTTGAAGTTTGATACAGATTTATAGTTATTGCATATACTGAAAATACAGAATTGGTAATAGTTTGTCTGCAATGCAGGCGTTATGTTTAGCATAATTGGGGATGTTTTATTTTCCAGCATAGGTCATCAGAAATGTCACGGGATTTGATATACCGTATTCTTCCTATTAAGGCCCCCAACCCCTAAGAACAATTTAGTGCCCCCTCTCTACACAACTTAACATGATAAAGGTAGGAACAGTGTCCATATCTAAATTAGATTATACTTGATAATATTGATATTGCAAATTGATTCTGTCCTTTATTTGAAATGTGTACATTGATAAAATTATCTTTTTGTCTGTATGTAGATCTGAAATATACAAGCATTTTACTTGACAATGTCATTTTAAATAAACACCCCCCTTCTTCCAATTTTTTAAGCGCCCAGGGCTCAATACGTTAAATACGGTCATGAAATAAAGAGGAAAATATGGTCAAAGTTAACGAAAAGTTGGATCTGGTTCCTTGATGTGCTAAAGAAAACTTCCTTATTCCACAGATAGCATGCACTTGAAATACGTGACAGAATTAAAAATGTTTCCTTCTAATATCTTGAAATGCTAGAAATATCTTCCTTAATCAATCGAAAACAAACACTTCAAATAAGTATCCTATGAATAAAACATTATCATTTGAAATTCTATTTGAAGTTGCTATGTTTGGTGTTTTTTTTAAAGAAAAAGTTGTCCTTAATCTTAGCCATAAAAAGAGAAAGTCATCAGGGCATTGTTTTACAATTGCAGATCTCCTTGTTTAAATTTCCCTCTAAAGTAAAAAAATTCCAATATGATACCATTAGCCTTAGTATTTTTATTGAGATATTTCAGTACTAATATGAAAGAAGACTGAAAAAATAACTTTTTCAAGACAATATGTAATTCACTCATTAACCCTTAACATGCGGGCGACGGAATTATCCGGGAGGCTCATAGAGAAAAATGTTAGAACCCTTGGCGAGACCCGTACGTTGGACTTAGTGCATTTACCGGGTCAGTAATAATTCTATTTGCCCCCCAGGCGAAATGCGAGACGAAGTGTGTCCGTATATCGCCACATGAAAACTTGTTTACATACATCTCGCAGATAGCCACGATAACAAGTCTGTGTGAATGTCCGGTCGAAATATCAAGTAAAATTCACACCAAATTGCGTGTGCATTGTTGACCCGTAACGCATTGATAATTAGCTTTACAAAAGGCCAATTTTGTCGGGCTTAGCCCCCGAAGCATTAATTCGCTTGAGGCTATTTTCACCCACGTGTTTGTATTGCCTCGGGTTTGCCTCGCCCGAGACTGCTATCTGCCTCGCATCTCGCGAGACGGGGGAAAAAATCGCTAACTCGCCTTACTACCGCACTTCATATCATGTGAGCGAATAGTTTGTTTTCAAAAAAAAATACGGCAAAATAAAGGGGAAACAATGGACTACATTCCCATATAAAATTAGAAAATCTCAAAAAAATAATAAAGACACAGCAAGCGCCGTGAAAAAGGTCATGTTTACACTTCATAAATTTTGAAACAATCGGCGATTTTCACAACTTCTAAAACATTTATCACGGCTAAAATACTGAATGCATTTTCATAATTTTTATATCACAATAAACCGAAAAGAATAATCTTTTATTCTATATAAAATGCGCAGATTTATTCACAGAAATAAAGATACAATTTTACCTTTCTGAGAGGCATGTGAAACCAAACGGCACACAAACTAATCAACATATTTTCATCAGTTATGGTTCGAGGTTAGCGTTTATTTGAAAAGTCAAACAACATAACCATATTTGGGTTGACATGTGCTTATTTGTCAACTGGTTCGAGATTATGATTTCTTGGAAAAGTGCGATGAACGACCGTTTGCAATGCCGCATACATGTTGTAAGTATTGACGATTTTATAGGTGGAAATAAAGACAAGCTTTACATAGCTATAGAATTATAACCAAAGGTCGCATTCTAATAATTTTTATATCATTGTGAAGCTAGACATCTTGTCTTCAATTCCGTATATAAATGGAATTTTTTTCGTTTCGTATTTATGATGTTACGAGGCCCGAATTAAAGACAATCTTTCGAAAGTAATAGAATAAAAACGAAAAAACATAGAAAATTCATTCAAAGTTTCGGGTGTGAATTAGCCATTTGTGTACGGGTGTCGCTACTTGAATTTGTATTGAACGCCCGTATATAGTCCTTATTCGCCATGTAGATGCGGTATATTTCGTAAAAACGGTACCGGAATCGCCGCCTGGAAATTCCGCCAGCAGAGCTCGTTAGTGAATAAGCTCAAACTACTGCTGCGAGCTGCGAGCCTGTAAATTCCGCCACAGGGGCTAAAAATGGTAAAATATATATACGCAACGTAAGGGTTAAAGAACTTTCAGATATACAACAATTCATAAAAATATTGTATCATCTATCATAATTAATCAATATAAATATCTTACCATAGCATAGCCGAGATATTATTAATCTAACAAAACACAGAGAAGTGTTTTATCCAAGTTATAAACCATCAAATGTCCAAATTTTCATTTTAGAATGTTTATTCCCAATCCTGTGTTATTAGAAATATATAATGTCCCCTTCACTAGTGCAATAGTGAGGCAGAGAAGAAATGACTATAAATAGAGTGTGCACTTGATATGCTCTATCCAGGGCATAGCCCCGTTTCGTGAGTGGTCTACCCGGGTGATCCGAGCAGACGAAACAAATCAAGATGATTCGGGTTATTGTTATGGCAACCATCATAGCCAACTTATTTGCGCTGCAACTAAATATCGAACTTTTTGAAGTTTTTTGCGACAATGACAACGATATCTCGACTGGTAACCAATATAATACTTCTGCTAGAAATATCTGCTACATTAGTCTTTCCCTTAAGTCTTCTTACAAATAATTGTCTTAAAAATGTTTAGATGGAAAGATATACATTATTTTTAAATATGCAAAAACCAGTTTGGTCCGTATGCCACCATTATCGCACGTGATAGCCCGCTCATTTGAAAGTGTGTCAAATGGGTTACCCCGGCAGGCAATATTGAACACCCTGAATCAAGTGCCTCCCCGTTTCACAACCTGGGCGACCCAGGCGATAGCCTGGCTGGCAAATCAAGTCCGCCCAGAGTTATCTCAACCTGCACTTCAAGCTCATTGCTCAGTGGTCTTGTGGTAGAGTGTTCGGTTTAAAGAGCGAAGGGTTTCAAGTTCAAATCCCTCCACCTCAACTGTGAAAATTTTAACTTTGGATACCCTTTGATAATAATAGTAATGATAAGAGTTTGATAAGAATTGGTTCTTTGGTTTGACAAATCATTAAAGTCTCCTTTCAGGTCTTACTTTCAGGAATGGAGTATGTATGAGGAGCTGTGGATTCGTTAAAAATAATCGAGCCGGGAAGGTGATTATTTTTAACGAATCCACTGCTCCGAATGCATTCTCCATCTTAATCCATGTATGACGTCACAAAACATGCACATGTGATTATTTTACACTATGAATTTCAATTATGGGACACCATAATCAATTATTTTACCAATTTCGGTGCTCATTCATCGGATATGGTACACGTAACTGCGACCCTCATAAAATTGATTCTTCCACGCACGTGCAGCGGAATACTTCCACTCGAAGCGATGTGATTGACAGCTAAAACCCTGCCTTTCCATGCCTTCCGTGCGTTACAAGTCTTGAATAGAACGCGCGATTCTTACTGACAAACAATCCTAAGGTGTCTTACAGCGTCTTGTGGCCTAATGGCTAAAAGCGCTGACTACCAAGCGAAGGGTTCGAATCCAGGTTCATGTATTACACAAATTTATTTGTCTAGTTGAGAGATATTTTATTATCCTATTCAGATACAAAATACAAAATACATCAGTCTCGTAAAATGTCCTCGATTAGCAATTACTGAAAATGTCTAAACCTAACACCCCTCCTGACTGGGACAGTAAATGACCAGTAGATTCTTAAATAATAATCAACTGATAACCGATAGAGTGACGTCATGACCATGGATTAAAAATTAATACCTCATATGGGGTAAGTCACGATGTAACTATTATATATTCAGGCTTATTATTAGTAAGTAGTCACTGACCTCATGTTCAATAACGTGGTTGTTCTCATGTGATATAGTATTTACTTAAATCTGATTATGATTTGACACACATTATCTATGTAAACAGCTGAATTCGTAACGGAAGAAATATGAACCTAATGTGATGTCAATAGTAGAGCTCGGAATGTAACCCTGATCCCAGGAGTGGTGTAGGACCCGGGTAACAGGGTAGAAATTAACTTGAAATATATGGTAGTCTGCAGGGCTAGTTGTTCTTATTTTGACTAGCCCAACTAAAGGCGCACCAGCCCAATTGATAAATCTAAACTTTTGTGTTTGAACAACACACTTATTGCCCTTATTACTTGTAAACATAAGATGTTCGTCTCTAGCTATGAATATTACAAGGTGATTCAGAAATCTTTCTGGCCCACGGGGCTAGTAGTATTTAAATTTTGATAGCCCAAGGTAATTTTTACTAGCCTCGGGCTGAAGGACTAGTGTTAATTTCTAATCCATCACCTTCCCCAGACCCGTTCTCTTGTGACTTAATAAAAACTCTGTAAATTGTAATCATTCCATTATAAAAAGTTTTTTGAAGATTTCAACACATACTATAAAGTCAATATTTTTCATAAGAAAATTTACTAGAAACAGCTATAGATCTCTATGCTTTTGGTTTCTAGCTCCATATTTTAGCCTACAATTTGAATAAGTTATTACAAAATCTTACAAATTTGATGTCGGGGATCAACAAAACGGTATCTGGGTGGGGTGAAAGGGGAGGTTAAAGGGGGAGGTACCTTGGTAGAAAAATTCTACCTGTCCCAGGTATACCCTCAAGATGAATAAATGTTGTAATGTGAAACTTAAGTAGAGTTTGAAAGCCAGTTTCAAAAAGATAATTTATGACAAAATTGTGATGCTTGAATCTGTGTTGAGAAATAGTGTCCTTAACAGCTATAATGCTCAATGGATGGATACAAAATGGTGGGGTTATATGAGCCATGATCACTTTTGTCCTGTTGTTGTCATATGATATAGTATTTACTGAAATTTGATTATTATGTGGGTTTATACACTATATTTATGTACATAACAGCTGAATATGTAACAGAAGTAATCTGATCCTTACTGTGACATGAACTCATTTCTAAACCAGGACGACATTGATAATATGTACATCTGTGATTATGATATTGCCTCCACCCCAAAAATTATTCCCCAATGCATAAGGAGTCCCCTCCCATCTCAATCTTGACAAAAACAGTAATTTGTTGTCTTATGTCTGTTCTTTATAGCAGTGGAACCACAAGGAAATGTCAGGAAAGCTGTTAGTGGTTTTAGGTAGAACAATCAAGTGATTACACTTTAGTGACTTTTTAACAAAAGTCACTCGTTAAAGCAGTATGCACCTTCAAACTCGCAAAATCATGAAACTGTCAATTTCAATAAACTTGTCTTAATGAACAAATGCGATCACTACTTATGCTATTGGCTTATTTAAAGCGAGAAGAAGTGTTTGAAAACCAGATTGAACTCAAATAATCTCAAATGTATTCACAAATCATATGGTTGTAGGCATTTTCTTAATTATCGTTAAATAACTAACTGGAAGTTCAATTTCTGACCAGCTTCTTATCATGCAAGATAAAAAGATGTTTTGGTTTGTAAATGTCAACTTGGTATAAAAAAATGTTGTTTACAATAAATTAATTCTAAAGTTTCAAATGTAGTTTCCCTTCTAGGACAATAGTTATTTTAGGTAAAAATTCAGTACCTTAATATTTTCCCTCACAATTTCATAAATTTTGCATATGGTGGATTTTTATTTAAGTGAATGAGTCGCTAAATAACTAATTGTTATGTCTGTGATTATAAAATTGTTCAATTTATCCTAACAATCCCAGAGCACCACTTTTCAGTTTACAAACTAGGATGTAACACAGTGACATCATAAGCCAATTCACTACACCAGACCATTGTTTCATGACATCAAATTATATCAGTCACTGGTCACAGTGAAAATATAAGTTATTTTCACTGTAGCTTGATAGACAGTTTATTTCATTGATAGATCCTGGTATTTATATAAATCATTGCTCGTCATATAATAAATCTCTATATTTCAGCAACATGCAGTGTTTAATGCATCTGCTGAAGGGGAACATCGGAACCGGGATCCTGGCTATGCCTATTGCTATCAAGAACGCTGGTCTCTGGGTAGGTGCCATTGAATTGTCTGTTTCTATTTCAGATGGCTGTTTTTATCGGCAGTGGTAACTTACGTAATTCACCACTCAATTCTTTTAGAGGAGTTTTTTAGTTTTTATCGGCAGTGGTAACTTACGTAATTCACCACTCAATTCTTTTAGAGGAGTTTTTGAGTTTTTATCGGCAGTGGTAACTTACGTCATTCACCACTCAATTCTTTTAGAGGAGTTTTTTAGTTTTTATCGGCAGTGGTAACTTACGTAATTCACCACTCAATTCTTTTAGAGGAGTTTTTGAGTTTTTATCGGCAGTGGTAACTTACGTAATTCACCACTCAATTCTTTTAGAGGAGTTTTTGAGTTTTTATCGGCAGTGGTAACTTACGTAATTCACCACTCAATTCTTTTAGAGGAGTTTTTGAGTTTTTATCGGCAGTGGTAACTTACGTAATTCACCACTCAATTCTTTTAGAGGAGTTTTTGAGTTTTTATCGGCAGTGGTAACTTACGTAATTCACCACTCAATTCTTTTAGAGGAGTTTTTGAGTTTTTATCGGCAGTGGTAACTTACGTAATTCACCACTCTGTTCTTTTAGAGGAGTTTTTGAGTGTCAGACACGTTAATATGGATGGGTGTTATTGATTTAGTGTTAATCAATGGTTTGGAATATAGGATTGATTTACATGATATTTTCATTATTTCACGGATATTTAATACCATTCGATATACCCGGCGCCCTGTCCGTCTGTCCATAAATATTTCATTTCCGGCAAAAGTTTTGGAAAACCTCAAGTAACAAGTCTGGTGAAAATTTTCCAGTTTACAGTCTGTCTGTCTGTCATTAACACTAGTGTACATGATTGATGTGATACTTGTTATGTTTGTGGATTATGGAATACTGATCCCATATTGTCTATGTTTCAGACAGGAACTGTCGGCCTGCTGGTGATAGGGATGATTGCTGTTCATTGTATGCACTTGCTCGTCAACTGTAGTCACATTCTCTGTAAACGGTAAGCTACTACTTCTTCGATGAATGAATGAATGAATGATAAAGTACCTGACATCAAGGTTATTGCCTGCTCTGTGACGCTTTGCTACTGTGTACAATTGTGAGTCAAACAAAATGATTTGTTTTCTGGAGGCGCAGAGGTTTCTCTAGTTTTTTCTTTCAACATAACCTCTGTTACGAGAGAAGGACTTGGCTAGAAATAGAGAACTCTGATTGGTTGCATTCAGAGTTGATTTTGAGTCCAGCACCATGACTTCTTTCTTTATGGGGGCGGGATAGCGCAGTGGTTAGCGCATTCGGTTTCGGATCAAGAGGTCCGGGTTCGAATCCCACCCTCGCCGCTAATGGCTGCAATACTGCCGAAGCGACGTTAAACAATAACTCACTCACTCACTCGAATCCCACCACAGGCACGGCAACTTTGTCTGCAGTAGAGAACTGTTCTACACGCAGTAAGGTTTGGGTGCAATGCTACACTGAATTTCAGAGTAGTACCACCCATGGTTCGCTAGTTCCAGCCGATGCTCGTAGGTTTCACTGCAATACATAGCCACATAGCGTTGCAGGCTTACAATAATACTAGCAGCCGCGATATAAGTGAAATACTCTTGAAAGCAGTGTTCTAAGATGCCTAGCGGCTAGAACAATCGAAATAAAAGTACTTTATCAGACGATAAAGGTATAGTTTTTGTGATGACTTAACAATTGAATGACATTTCCGTTCCCCTCGTAGTCACATGTGCCCATGGTAACCCAATGAAAGAGGGCAGTTGAAAAGACCGTGTTTTTCTGCATATGATAATGTCCTAAAACAACGGAAGCGTTGTTATAACAATTATTGAAGGAATGTGTTCTTTTGTATCCGAATTAGTCTTAAATTTTAAGCTTCATTTGTATTTGAACCAAAACGACGAAATCCGCATTAGGCAACCCCAGGAACCACTATGACATCACAACAGAGCAATGACGTCATAGTCGCTGTTGTCTCACGGCTCGTCAGTTGGCCCTGATCATGGATTATTAATATTAAGGAAGTAAACTCTATTTTTCTTGCAAAATTACTCAAAGCAGAATGTTGTGTTATGGGTTATCTTAGAAAAGTAATAAAGTTCCCTGTACCCCAATGTGTTTTGTAATAAAGTATAGTAACTATTATAACGTCAAAGTACTCGGACTACCGTCCTCGTACTTTGACGTTATAATAGTTCAGGGCAAAACTATACTTTATTACAAAACACATTGGGGTACAGGGAACTTTATTTCTTAGTTAAACCCCAACTCTCCTCACCTCTTTTTCTAGAGGTGCAGAGGTTACTCAAGTCATTTCTTTCCACATAGCTTCTGTTATGAGTGGAGGGAGGGGTTAGGAATAGAGGATCCTGATTGGTTGCAGTCAAAGGTAATCAGTGACACTGTTTCAACCTGTATGTATACTGTATGTTCCTGTAACCAATGAGAAGACTGCAGTTCTTTCACCCGTGCGATGCGTACATATTTCTTACAAGACAAAAGTCAGCCAGAGATGTGAGGCGATTTTAGATTGGATAGAAATAAGGACGGTATCCATATTGATAATATTTACTGCTAGGTGATTGTGATAGAAGTGAGATATATGGCCAACTTGTAACAGAAGTTTTGTGGGAAGAAATGACTTGAGTAACCTCTGTAGGGAGAGATTGCCTTTACACAAGATGCTGACCTCGTGAATCCTGAAAATATTCAGGACACCAATGGTTGCCTATAGGAGGCAGAAAGATAGCATAGGTTTTCGTAGGTTGCTCAAAGAATTTCAAGTATTGACATGGATGTTCATACTTAACGGTTACCATGGAGATTTATTGCTCCAAAAGTCATTAAAGTAGGAAGAAGCATCGCAGTGGTTGCAGAATGGATGTGTAAAAAAATAATGGTTGCTCTTTGAAGTGATGTGTATTAACTGTTTCAACCTGTATGTATACTGTATGTTCCTGTAACCAATGAGAAGACTGCAGTTCTTTCACCCGTGCGATGCGTACATATTTCTTACAAGACAAAAGTCAGCCAGAGATGTGAGGCGATTTTAGATTGGATAGAAATAAGGACGGTATCCATATTGATAATATTTACTGCTAGGTGATTGTGATAGAAGTGAGATATATGGCCAACTTGTAACAGAAGTTTTGTGGGAAGAAATGACTTGAGTAACCTCTGTAGGGAGAGATTGCCTTTACACAAGATGCTGACCTCGTGAATCCTGAAAATATTCAGGACACCAATGGTTGCCTATAGGAGGCAGAAAGATAGCATAGGTTTTCGTAGGTTGCTCAAAGAATTTCAAGTATTGACATGGATGTTCATACTTAACGGTTACCATGGAGATTTATTGCTCCAAAAGTCATTAAAGTAGGAAGAAGCATCGCAGTGGTTGCAGAATGGATGTGTAAAAAAATAATGGTTGCTCTTTGAAGTGATGTGTATTAACTAAAAAGTTATTAAATTTCTTTTAAATGAAAATATATCCAGAAAGTATTCTGAATTGACTTGTGCCCTGTTTTCAGAACCTCAAGTGTAGCCCTTGATTATGCAGAAGTTATAGAAATGGCATTGAAGACTGGACCACAGAAGTTAAGACGCTTTCATAAGGCGGGAAGGTGAGGAAATGTTGTTATATTGTTACACTTTGATAAGCTGACTATTGATCAGTGTTGCTACTGATTGAAGCATCCATATAATATTGATTGCTAAATGTTATATGGCACTGTTGATGTCACAAAATAACTTTACCTGATCTTGGGGCGGGATAGCACAGTGGTAAGCACGTTCGGCTTCGGATCAAGAGGTCCGTGGTTCAATTCCGCCAGGGGCACTGCAACTTTGGCTGCAGGAAAGAACTGTTCTTCACGCAGTATGGTTTGGGTGCAATGCTACACTGAATTTCAGGGTAGTACCACCCATGGTTCCAGTCGATTGTCGCAGGTTTCACCACAATGCATAGCCACATGGTGTTGTGGGGTTTCTCCCTGCCATTATACTAGCAGCCGCACTATAAATCAAATACCCTTGAAAGCATTGTTTAACCCCAAATCACCTCACCTTTACCTGAGCTTGGACTGAATTGGTTTGAAATTTTATTTTTTTTTGACCATTGATAAAAGATATTAAAAATATTTCTTGCTGACTTATATGAAATATTTCTGTGTAATATGTAAATACATTGATTGTTTACAGGTTTCTAGTGAATACCATGTTGATGTTGACGCAGTTTGGATTCTGCAGTGTTTATATTGTCTTCATTGCTACCAGCATACAACAGGTAACTATGGCGTCTTGAATTTCAGGCTTGAGAATACTTTTTCCCTATTTTTCATTGCTATGAAAAACGTTGTTAGCTAATTTAGTATTTTTCTTCCCCTTATATCTTCTTTTCTGAAGAGACACAAAGCATTTTCTAATTGTGCTCGGAGTTGTCATAGAGTTGGGACAGATAACCCGGATACCCGGGACAGTAGGGTACTGAGTAGGACCCGGGTACCCATCACAATTACCCGCACACATTATTATCATGTGACAGAAATGAAAAACTATCTAATTTGTAGTTCTTCATTAAAAGAATGAAATATTCCCTTTGTCATCAAGTTCTGATTCCTATAAATTTCATTCCTTTCCCTGCTGATGGCTGCAGTACTGTCAAAGCGGTGTTAAACAATAACTCACTCAAACTTCCTTCCTCAGGTGATCAAACACTTCCACCCGAACGACCCCGACATCCGGATCTACGAGGTCATCACCGTGGTGCTACTTGTCCCCTACACGTTTGTCAAGAATCTCAAGGCCCTGGCCCCGTTCTCTGCATTCGCAAACCTCATCACCTTCACGGGCCTCGTCATCATCTTCATCAACCTCTTCCAGGGTCTCCACAACGTGGACACTCGCCCCTCCTTCTCCTCCTGGGGGCAACTCCCCCTCTACTTCGGGACGGCCATTTATGCATATGAGGGTATCAGCCTGGTGGGTAAAAAGATCAGCTTAATATACTTAGATATGGAATGGCGGTAACAATGAAACTGACAACAAAGGAAACACAAAGTTACTACTGCGCATGCTCAGAAGCTAGTTTTACGCATGCTCAAATTCAAGTTCCAGAGTTTACCAAAACTAGAACTGCTCCCATTATCAACAATAAAACGAAAAATTTCTACTATAATAAAATAGATTAAAAGCACCAAGTTAAATTAAAAAACTATCACAAGATGTGATAAAATAGACTATAAACGAAATTGCTACTTTAATATACTAGATTAAAAAGCAAGTAAATTCAAACTATCACAAGAGTGATAAAATAGACAACAACTATTACAACATGATATAAATATATTGATTATGTGTTATGCTCCATCATAAACTGCACTCGAAGAGCTTTAACTTAATCCTATTCAAGCTTACCTAAACGGAACTTATACGCTATTCTGACTGTCAACTTCAGGATAAGCAAGTTCGGCCAGCAGCGGATTCAGGAGTGTCAGCCAGGGGGTCCATCAGTGATATATTTACCTGCATCAGCGTCCTGCATCAAATACACATAAAATTTAAGCTCCCAGTCCCCTTGACTCAAAGGGTTTTGTTGTAGTATTGGCTTACGTATTGAGAGATTCATTTATATCTGCTGGGACTCACAATAGCTTGTGGTAGCAAGTTCCTGGACTCTGTATGTCATATTTGTAAATTTATTTTCATTGACTGAAACAATTACATGCTATATATATTTTATTTTAAATCAGTGGAAATTTCAATAGTGAATTATTTTATCCCTACCTTTTCAAGTTATTCTTACTCCTACTTTTCCAAAACCAAATGAAGAGATTTGTCCTTCCATTTTCACAAACACTTCAATCTTAGCAATTACATTTCATAGCTTATGCAGACACCACTCTCTAAGTAAAATAAAAATGTCAAACTTTAACAGTCGGGGGTATTAGTGAGCCATGCACACTTTTTTGCTTGTTTTAATTACAACATTACAAAAGGTTTGTCAACCATATTGTATAATTCACAGGATGTCGATGACTGATGAATAATTTCTCTACCCTCAGGTTCTGCCTCTGGAGAACAAGATGCGGACCCCCCATGACTTCGGGGGGTGGTCGGGCGTCCTCAACCTCGGTATGGTCATCGTATGCTGCCTCTACGTCGGCCTCGGTTTCTATGGTTACCTCAAATACGGGGACCTTGTTAAGGGGAGCATCACTCTCAATCTGCCTACAGATGACTGGTATGTCTTGAGATGTTTGTTAGATAAACTGTGATAATTTCTTTGTCATCAGGGTAGCTTATACATTGTGTTGCTATACATGCAGCGTTGAAAATAGTAAGGGTTGTAACTCATTACACCATATGAATACCACTAGACAGTAAATGCAACATCAACATGACTGGGTTAGTTACAATTTGGTCGTATATCCTTCAGTAAGAATTTGTTTTGGATTCCTTAGTTCTTCATTATCTGTGCACACAGATAATGAACTACAGAAATTATATATTTTATCATTTTAAAAAATGAGTAAAAGTATAGAGTTGGTCTCATTTCACATTTTGCACAAAACAAAATGGCGGGTACTTTGATAGAACCCTCTCCTTTATATATAATTCTCACAAAGTGGCTCGCTCTGTCCTGTCAGGCTGTACTTGTCGGTGAAGCTGATGTTTGCGCTGGCTATCTTCATCTCGTACGGAATCCAGTTCTACGTGCCCATGAAGATCATCTGGCCAGTCATCCAGGACAAGCTGACATCTCGTCACGCCATCGTGTATGGAGAGTATCTGCTGAGGATTGTGCTTGTTCTGATCACATGTAAGTAGCTTCTTGTGGTTGCCTGTATCTGTGAGGTGTTGTTCAACACTCCCATTGTCATAAATAATGACGAATGATGGAAGATGTACAAGAAATGACTGTCAGATGCAGTGAAAAGAGATGAAGAGGTTGAACCGCTGTATTTATCTTAAGATTCACCCGCACATCAAAGTGTATATTAAGCTCATCAACATCTTTGATGGGCATTCTAGAAGTTGAGGTGATGAAGAATGAAGAACGATTTCATGGATACACAACTTCCACACAGAAGTTCCATGAAATTGTTCTTCATTCTTTTAGCTCATCAAGCCAGATGGGCATATGGCAGCCATCGTCCGGCGTCTGTCTTGTCAGGTGGTGTCCATCATCTGGAAATTTTTATTATTTTTTACTTCACCTCCAGAAGTTCCTAGCTCCTCGGGAAGTAAAGTTTGTACATTTGGTACTCACTTAACCTTATAAAGCTAAACCTTTCAAAATAGCATCTCTGTTACATTGAGACTTAAGTTGATTCATTAAGATTTGTCCGTTTCCGCCAGTTTATTGTCGAACCTTATCAAATTGTTTCTTCGTTTCAGTCGGGTTCGCAATACTTGTACCACATCTGGACTTGCTGATTTCGCTGATTGGAGCCTTCGCAAGTTGTTCTCTGGCACTCATCTTCCCCGCTATCATCGAAATGCTCACGCTAGCTGGAGAAGAAGCATCTTTACCCAAAATTATCATATTAAAAAATAGTTGTATCATCGCTTTTGGATTTTTAGGGTTTGTAACGGGCACATACAGTGCCTTGGTTGAAATCATTAAGACATTTTAGTTTATAAGTTCATAATTTGTACATAAGAGCTGTAGATATCATATTTTTACGCATTTTATATAGATACATCTGTCTTTCATCATGCTTTTGTATATAGATTTGAATGAGATGAGTTTTGTTTGAAAATATGATTTTAGTTCCATCGCGATATATTATGTTCAGTGTTATACCTTGAAGGGTCATTTTAGAGCATTCTGATCATAACAGACCCCCTGCGATAGTAAAAGTTTCCTATTTCTCAAAATGTTGAGGGTCAACCATCCTCGGTTACTCAGGGTTTTATATATGCTTCGTAACTCTTCACTAAAATCTGTACTAAAATTACCCGCCCTTGGCCGGCGTGAGCCAATCAAAGTGCTATATCGAGCATTTTCTTTGGTTACGGACTTCGTCACGCCAACCAAGGGCGGGTTATTTTAGTACAGATTTCTCTGATAGAGTTTCCCAGGGGTGATATAGTGGAGGATAATATATAAAACCCTGGGTACCCCTACAAAAAAAATATCCTGAAAATATGTTTTGGCAATATATCCACAGTAGCACCACAGCATCTTTTCAGGTAGTTAGAGCAAAATTTTACCATTGCCGCTAGCGGATCAGATCCGGACGTGGTGTGGATGGGTCATGTGGATGGGTTTCAACGATGTATCCGTTGGCTGTAAGAACCTCAAACTTTTCTGGATATGTTACGGTAACATATCCACTGACGAGTCCGGGTTATCCACAGTATAGCCAAGAAAGAGCACAAGATAGCTGCCTTTGTGGATTGGTTTCAACGATGTATCCATTGGCTGTTTGACCCTCAAACGTATCTGAATATGTTACGGTAACATATCCACTACCGAGTCCCTGTTGTCCACAGCATAGCCACAAATGAACACAAGATAACTGGCTTTTTGGGAATGCTACGGATGGGCATCGATGTGAAGTTGGCTGCTTATAGATTGTAATTATATGAAGTCTCTGTGGTAAATTCAAGGGAAAAGTCCTCTGTTAAAAGTATTGGTAAAAAATCGTTGGTAAAAAAGCCAAACAAGTCCTGTTATTGTGAAAACAGATTGAATTGATGTTAGCACTTAAGATATGATAAAGAAAGCTTATGATTTGAGTTTAGACTATAAAAAAAACTTTGTTGATCACCATCATCCTTCTGGTTTAAACAATATTTATTTTTAAAATTTAATGGATTGGTAAAGATGCATTACGCCTATGTAAATACGTCTTCGGTACAAAATTATACTTAACACAATATTCATTCATGCAATACTGAGAAAAGCACAACATACAAAAATATGTTTATAACAGTATGAATGGGCAAGGAAATAAGGTTTAAACATTTAGTTTTGATAAGAACTATGTTTTTTCTAAAGGTGTGTCAAATATGATTGCAAAATAATTATTCATCTCTCAAATTATTGTTATTTCAAATCGTGTTAAATGACTGTGGTGTTACTTGTATTACTTTAAACAGAGAGAGAGCAGGTTCCAATGTAAATATATATATCAGAGACCATAATTTGATAGCTTACACAATAAATATTACATTCGTACATTTTACTTACTATCTTCAAATAAACAATTTAATACATTTGGTGTAAGATTCAACATTATTTTTTTAAAACTAAACGTCAGGTTAATTTTCATTAATTTAATTAACAGTTTTATGTTATTTGAATATGTGAGTCTTATGTCAACAAAGTTTTGGCATATCTTCACATGACTGAAAATCCAGAGCTTAGTGTTTGTAAATATATAAAAATAGCCCATTTTTATCTTTTAAAGAATTTGGGTTGTGATTTAGAAATATGCCTATTCTATGTAACTATCACACTCATTAATTCAATTGGTATTTAGAAATATATTAATTTTACACAATTGAGATATAAACATTCATCCCATGTCAATATATGAAATTGAAATAATCATCCATATTTTTTATTAAAGATAAAAATTGAATTGTCAATTTGGGTTGTGATGTAGAAATATCACTATTCTATTTAATTATCAAACTCATTAATTCAATTGGTATTTCAAAATATATTAATTTTACACAATTGAGATATAAACATTCATCCCATGTAAATATATGCGATTGAAATAATCATCCATATTTTTTATTAAAGATAAAAATTGCATGAAATATATATTTATTGTATGTATGCATTACAAAACCTACATTAAAATTGTTGAAGTTAAAAATATTCTTTAATAAATAATTATACACTTTGCCAAAGTGAAGATATCAGAAAGAAATAAAAATAAAAATAATTTAAGTTTAATTTTAATTTTCTCTGACCTTAAATTACAATCAAAGTTGTATAAAACAAGTGCAGTCTTTACATATTTACAATCACTAAAATGTGTATACCTCTGAGAAATTGCAACAACAAACAAGTGCAAAACTATTGGTCATCAGACTTGAAATGGGTGGAGCTTAATTAATTGATAACTGTCCAATGGTCAGATTACAGGAATGACACCAAATATACATTTTAAAAACACCTAATGGATTGCTTAACAAGTAGCTTAATTACTGTATACATTTCATTAGATTAACCAATTTGAATGTTTAAGAACTGAGCAGTGATGTTGAGGGGCGCTGTGTATTTGATTGAATGTTGTTTCAAGTTGTAAACTGGCTGTGAAGGTATATCTAATTAATAACCTAAGTATTTATCACAGTTTATCACAATGGATTATTGATACCAAATGAAAAAAAAAATTTACTCACATATTAGCTCTGAGATGTTCTAAAACAAATCATTTGGTCAAAATGTTTATTTATGTTTGTATTATTATGTATTTCATGTAAACTTGCTGGCTTGTACTTCACAGTCAAGACTTTGATATCTAATTTACATTTATTCTTTCATTGATTTAATCAACAATTGACACAGTTGGCACACATTTCATGTAATGAAGGAAATAAAATACCAAATTAAACTTCATGAGTCCTTTTCATTTTTTAGTTTAATAAATTGATAGAAACAAACCTTTTCATAATATTTCATGATCAAATCCCTTAAATATCACAAACTGTCATATTTAACCAAATAATTGCCACTATTATCAGATAAATAAAGTTTAGCCAATCAGAAGCATTCTCAGTATTTAGTGCTTTTCATTTGCTTGTGTTTTACAATTGATAGATAAAACAAATATTCTTCATAGTCAATTCAAATCCTTTATATATTACAAACTGTCACAACCAATATATAAAGAAGTATTTTGCCATTATGATCAGATAAACCAATTTTAGCCAATCAGAAGCCTCCTTAGTCTTGCTGCAGTAAAGTTTTCTCCATAGTGGCTATTCTTAACAAGAAGAAGAAGCTCCCCAACCTTTACAGTTCACAAGACCAAGAAGTACAAGATTTCTCAGTTGATTAATCCAAGGCAAGTACTTATTTTCACTGCATTCCAAATGTATCAATCTAATTTCATTCACCCATTTCCATGAACAGACTGAGTAACATTTTCTGACATAAGATTGGCTTCATTTGTAAAAAGGCACTCATGTCTCATGGCATGTGTACAAAGGTATCTGTGATATTTATATGCAATATATTGCTTTAATTTGTATCAGATTATGATTTGAATTAGGAATATATGTTAAATTTATTTTAAAAACCAGTCACTTTTCTTAACACAGGTGATTGTGCACTCAGCCATGACAGACAGGTGGTCTGGGGAAAGACAGGAAATGATGTAACCTACTCTCAGACAGGAAATGATGTAACCTCTCAAGGTAAGACTTGAGATGCTTGCATATTGTTGTTTAAACAAACAAATTGTTAAATAACAATTAATCAAGACATTTGTTTTCCTTAATTGATGTTCTCGAAATGTATCTAGACTGGCTGATTGCTAATATAACATTTTAAAGATAAATTTGCTGTGAGTCATTAATAGTCAAAAATGCATTTGTGTTTTAAAGGTTTTTTAATCCATATTTATTTTACCAATTTAATCAATTATATTTGTTTGACTTACAAATCTTAATTTTGTTGTTTTATAAAGAATTCCAAACAATTGTTTGTTGGTTAAAATACCCTGTATTCTTATTTTTATCATAAACACATTTATTGTCATTATACTCTTCAAAAGTATTTACATGTTAAATATTAATTATATAATATTAAATATTAATTTGATTTTGATTATTTGTAATCTGTTTAGTAAGGGATATTTGATGTTTTATGATTATCAAGAATAATATTTCACTAGTTACTCAACTTATAAAGATATTATTATTCATGACTATTTTTGTTCAGTATATGTTTATCAGTTAATAAGATTTATTTTGGATTATACTTTTCAAAATCTTTTTATTTTCATCAAATAGTTTGTATCTTATTCATTAAAATGTCAATATTGATTTCAGTGTTGGCTGAACCGGACAGAAAATACACTAACCTTGTGGACACAACTCTCAGACGATGTTTATTCAAGGTCTGTTGAAGGTGGGTTTGGCATTGAAATTTACAATTAGCTTCTTTAATTGATAATCTTCTTTCTGAATATGCACCCAATCAAGCTGATTGATTACTTTAATGGACACTAACGGTCATGGTTAGTTAATTTATTGCAGATTACAAATTACAACCTTAATATGCATCCAGTCAGACTGATTATATTTTACATACAACTTTTGCTATCAGTCATTAATCATGAAAATAAAATTTGTTTTTTCACATTTTGTAATAATTCATTATTTTACTAATTTATTTGATTATATTATAAATATTCGTTATAGTTTGAACCAGAACTTACAAATGTTTATGTTGGTTTAGATACTCAAGTCAAGTCAAGTTCTAGGGTTCAAGACGGCAGCACAGTGAAAACTGTGCTTCAAGCCATTGAAGGTGCGAATTTAACATGATGTATATTGTCATTTCATATTAAGCATTTAAATTAAACATTTAAATTTAAAGGAACAGTTACACTACTCCAAGCTGAGTTCATTTGTTTTCTATATATATATATATATATATTGTCATATCATATGAATTTGAATAACAATTTGAAGAGTTTGAAAACATTAAAATCATTTTACTATATGCAATCATGACTAATTTATTGAAATACTAATACTGTTCTTTGTTTCCAGTGTTTGCCGTCCGGGTGTTGCACCTGTTATTCACAGTACACCGACCACCTGTCCAAGAAGATATGCAGCCTGAGGAAGGCATTCCGGAAATTAGGTATTTCCAAAGATATAATATCTCTTTTGCTTTCTTTATATTTTGCAAGAGTCCTGTGGGTATGAATGTCCTTTATGTAATGGGACATGAATGTGCCAATGGTTATGGTCTATATATATCAAAAAGTCTTTTCATATCATGTGATTTGTAACTTGCCTGTTTGTACCATGGTATCTATATTCTTACTATTCTACTTTTCAGGAGCTCAGCGCGCTCACCGTGATCCCCATGGCCCTCGAAAGTGACCTGGAGATTCCAAGATCATGAAGAAGTTGCTGAATCTCAAAACGAAGTGTTCCTGAACACAGTTGAATGTTGAATTCCTTTCAAGGATATTTATATGTATATATTTGTAGAGCACGCAAGATCTCAAGATGAACATTAATATTATAGTATTTATTTTGTACTATTAAAAATCGTGAAGTGTACTATGTTTTTTGTTTTTTGTTTTGATGTATATATATTGTATATCTAAAGCATTAAATTACCGGAGTGCCTGTGGACAGTTTTATGCAAATATATGCAAATGCGGGTTGGGACTACTTGTGGATGGTTTTATGGCTCTATTGGATAGGGTGGGGATCGCATATGGACAACCTGTGGATGGTTTTATGGCTGTATTGGATAGGGTGGGGATCCCTATGGATATATTACCACACCATATCCGCAGCTCCATTCTGGGCTAGTTGTGGATGGTTTTATGGCTTTATTGGATAGGGTGGGGATCCCTATGGATATATTACCACACCATATCCGCAGCTCCATTCTGGGCTAGTTGTGGATGGTTTTATGGCTTTATTGGATAGGGTGGGGATCGCATATGGACAACCTGTGGATGGTTTTATGGCTTTATTGGATAGGGTGGGGATCCCTATGGATATATTACCACACCATATCTGCAGCTCCATTCTGGGCTAGTTGTGGATGGTTTTATGGCTTTATTGGATAGGGTGGGGATCGCATATGGACAACCTGTGGATGGTTTTATGGCTGAATTGGATAGGGTGGGGATCCCTATGGATATATTACCACACCATATCCGCAGCTCCATTCTGGGCTAGTTGTGGATGGTTTTATGGCTTTATTGGATAGGGTGGGGATCCTTTTGGATATATTACCAAACCATATCCGCATATGGACTACCTGTGGATGGTTTATGGCTTTATTGGATAGGGTGGGGATCCCTTTGGATATATTACCAAACCATATCCACAACTCATTTTATAATTTATGCGGATGGGTTGTGGCGATGGTAAAATTTTCCTTGTGGCAATGGTGCAGTAATATGTTTTCAAGGGATTTTTTTTTGTAGGGGTAACCGAGGATGAGGGTCAACTAGAACAATCATTCCCTTCCCACAGAGGTTACTCCCATCAGAGGTCCCCCTTTTCACCGCTAGAGGATGTTGCTGGAGTCTTGAAAACGGGCCATGTAGAACAGAGGATAGGATAACAAATCTGAAGGGAGTAACCTGTTGTTAAATTTTAACATGAACCAAAATAAATATTTGTTTTAATGTTGCAAATCTTTTTTCCCCCTTTGATAAAATTGAAGTCCCAAATTTTATTGAAATCATGATTGATACATAAACAGTGCCTTGGCCTGACAAACATATGATTCACTCATTTTGGAAATGAAAATTAACTGTTTACCTGCCTTTTCAATAATGGTGACATTCCAGGTGTACCTTAACCCATCCTTTGTGATGTGAAATATTTCAACTATCTGACATAAGTAAAAAATCATCTACCGGGTACATAAAGAACAACTCAAAGGCCATGAGAGAAATATGTCTGAGGAATTTGAAATAATATGAGCTACAATTGTAAAACACGTACACGACCTACGTAGATAATTTTTCAGTCCATCTAAAGTTTAAAAGTCATCAGAGTGAGCAGAGACATGATGAAAACCATATCAAGAATAACCATAAACTCTTTTTGTTTAATTTGATAACATCTGAATTATTTCTGTTATCTTCGTTTCTTAAATATGAAAAATTACAAAACGAATGAAGATATTTCAAATTGTGAATGAGTTAATCGTTTTTGTTTGGTGCACAATAAAAGGTTGACACAAAGTCAGTTGTGGCACGTGATCCTTTGTATGGCTCAGTTGACCACTAGCAGTGAAGTTCAGCAATGATGGGTGTGGCTCGCCACATGGATGGGTAACCCACTTCATTGCAGATAAACTGAGAGTTTAAGGGTGAATCCCTGCCCCACACTGAGACATGAGTTGAGAGACGTATGGTGTCTCCCGGGGCAAGTGACATTCAAAATGTGTCTCTGTTCACCCAGCAGTTCAAATGGGTACCTGTTAACATTTGATCTTCTAACGACATGTATGTCAGCTTGGGTTAGACCAGGGTAGTAATGTGGTAGTGCTTTGAACATGCACTACTGGATGGACAAGTGCCCATATTAATATCCATTATCATTATTCATTATGTCATTACCTGTCTCAATAGCTCCACAGACGAGCAAGTCTTTTACCTCAATCGATCAATGAACACTCCCTAACTGGAAGGGAGGGATTACTAAAGTTTAAAGGAATGTTCACGAAAGGTATCCTAATGGTAAAGGTAAAGTTAGAAGAAACATCAATAGAAGATTAGTAGAGTGTAATTACCAGATAAAATGTGGAATTTGAGAAAGACATTACAAAGACAAATCTGACCGAAACTTGAACAAATTTGGAGAATCTGAATATTTCATTTTATATTTTTTTATGAATCTTACTTTCTAAATAAACAAACTGTAATTAACTTGGTGTGTTAAATGAACTATAAAGCTATATTTACTATTTTGATTATTTTTAATTTATGCAATTTCATATGTAGGATGTTTTACTTTCAGTTTTCCTAAATATCTGCATATTGTTTTTGATAAAATTGTTGGTTATATGTAAATCATAAGATTGACATTTTCAACTAAATGAGAAAACTGAAGATACAGCATATGAATGAACTTTAGTCCCGGCTATTTTCTGATACTAAAACTCAGGTTAATATTTTATGAAGTTAATTTGTATTCTCTGAATTTTGTTTATAATGTGTTTTAATCTTTCTGTGCATGTATTTGCTCAATTCTTTTATGATTATGTAGGTATGTTGTGATCTTAATTTGCTTTTGTGTTACTTTAATTAGTAATTGCAATTATAATTTTTGCAGCTATTTGCCCAAGTGGCATCAGAAAATAACTCCCTCTCTCCCTCCATCTTTTTCTTAAACCATATTTGATTCTAAGAAATATACCAGTAGATTCTTTTAGGTAAAAAATAGACTTTAGATTGTTAAAGATCGAACCATTGAGTATGTTATGTTTCTGAGACAAAATTATCTTTCCATCAATGATATCAATCGCTAGAGAAATCAACACCATGACATATTACAAATAGATTAGTATTTACCACTGACTGTGAAGATAATCTTGTCACTTGCTGATAGTTATTTTAACATGTCTTGTAAATAATTCAAATTATTGACATTCTACCTATTAAATCAGTGGCAGATCCCCCCCCCCCCCCCCCCCCCCCCCCCCCCCCCAGCAACCAATATATCCTCCATGATTGTACGATTCCAGCAAAAGACCCATATTTGGGCAAAACAGCCATTACTCAATCAAGTGATAAACAAGTAAACGCCAAAAACTATTTTTCCATTCCTGTGTGCAAGTAGCTAGACCAGAATGCTTTGCGCTTGAAAATAGTAGACTTGATGTGTATCTAGACTGGAAACCACCTTTACTAATTAGTGTACAGTCAGCACTCGATAGTCCGAACACAGGTTTTTCATCAAAAACGTTCGGATAGTGAAATGATCGGACTACTGAAATGAACCAAACAAGATGAGGAGTTGATTCCATTTGATTCTACAGACAGATGAGAACGTATTTCGAATATCAAAAGAGTTTGACACGCTGGATATTTAAAACTATCACACAAAATGAGAAATTTCAATTTATTACAATCACAAACTACTGACACACAATGTAAGACATTACAATTTATTAAAATCACAAACTACTGACACGCTCAACTCCAGTGTCAATCCACTGTCATTAAAGTTTATCGATCCAATCAGTGTGATGATCGCTTGTCAAGGGGATTACCCGAACGCTTTTGTTGAACCACCGGATTAATGAAGCAGTAATAGTTGTAATTAACTAATTCGGAAACGGAATCAACGGATTAATGAATCAACATTTAATGAGTTTATATAGAGATTAGTTTGGTTACAACTTGCTACCATTCAGACTTTGGAGATTCCAATTATCATTGGCCGTATACTGTATACCTTTCAATAATATCAGAAATTTGAAAATTTATATATTGATCAACATACCAAATGGATCTTTCAGATTTTGAAATAAGGCAGTGATCTTATTATTCATATGATGCATGAAATTGAAATTATGAAGTTATGTTCTTACATGTATATAAAGTTTCAATGTCAGAAAAAGTGGGTCAAATAAATGTTTCATTGTAACATTGTTATATCCTTACTGGATTTGAACACACACCCTCAGAGTCAGGCACCTTCCGACAGCACTGACCGTACCAACAGCTTATCATTTGTATCATTTGTTTTTATCTGTATTGCCAACTTATCATTTTATATAGGCATAATATAATCTCAATATTAATATATGGGTCAACCTATTATTAATAATAGTGAATGGCAAACCTGTGCCAATTGAGAACTATTACTCTTATATTTTGAATTTTATGTTGTTGTGTTTACGTAATTTGCTTTTAAAAGGACACGCTCGCCGCTAATGGCTGCAATACTGCTGAAGCGGCGTTAAACAATAACTCACTCACTCACTTTAAAAGGACAGTAGCACGTTTTTTTGCTCAAATAAGTTGATGAAAGAATTTTAAAAATAATGTGACTAATATTAAAACACCCTTCTCTCTTCGGAAAATCAAGTTTAAAAAAGGTGTACATGGTTCTGTAAAGGCATGGTAATCATTTTTATAATTCGGAATAATATAATGTGTTCACTTCAAAATGGTCGCCATGCAATTTTTGCTTTATAAGCAACACCGTTGTTACCACTACAGATAATTGGTTTGTGTAATAAGATGTTTTACCCTCTAGTAAATATAACACAAAAATTGAAAAAATAAAATTTGCAAAAACATGCAACAGCTCCTTTAATCATGTATTATTATGCCGTATTATCTTTAATAAGTGTCGCGTCTTTAAAAAGCACCAGGTCTCCAATAAGCGCTGGGTTTCTGATAGGCGATGAGCGTGCAAAATGTATGTATACAAGAGTGCTTTAAAAAGAACACCGATAAAAAAAATCTATATTTATATCTGATGGGATGACAAGTTTCAGTTTCTGTTAAAAAATAAGCACTTTTTAGGGGAAATACGGTACCCTAAAAGACGTTGAGGGAATGAAGAATAAAATATGTTTTAAGGATATTCAACTTCTTTATTGTTATGGTAACAGTGTATTGTTGTAATGTTGTCATTATTTGATTGATATTAAGATTAGAATCAAAATGTTGCCTTTACTAATAAAGAAGTTGTGCATCCATTAAAATAATTTCATTTCAGCAATTTCCCATGTTTCTCTCCTCTCAACTTATTTTCCGACTCCCTGTCATTTTGAATGCTGGGAAATGGTTTTTGAAATGGACAGCAAAATGTTTATTTTACTCACAAGTAATATTTGTTCATACTTAATTTTCAATTTTCATATTTTTTGTGAGGAGTTTATGTTTGGAATGTGAAAAAAATCATTTACTTGTACTTGTACAGTTTGTGTATTTTTTTTTATATATTTACTCATTAAGTTTGATGCCAATTCTGATTGTGTCAATTAATTTCATCATTCACATTATTTTTGTTTTTAAATTCTACAAAGCATATGTGATAATTCTAAACAAAATTCCAAGCAATACGTATATCAAGGTGACCAATTCCTTCGCATCAGAAATTCACTTTGTCTCTATGTAATCAGTGTCGTTTATGTATTTTAGTCGTCTGAATATGTTACAGTCTATATTTCAGTTTATTCATTCACTACCGCAATGCTTGTTTATACTCACATTATGTTTCATTAATATGTTTTCAAATGCAATCTCTCATAAAAATATTTTTCAAATGAATAAGGATATAATTGTTTTTTGCTTATACCACAGCCCATTCTCTCCCAACAGAAGCTATATTAATAAATACTCAAGTCATTTCTTCCTATGTTACCTTTGTTACAAATGGACCATTTTTCTCTCTTAGTGATGAAAATGCACAATACTGTCCAATATCCACCATATACTATATCCAATAAATAATTGTCTTACATCTTCAACTGAATACTGCCCTGTCAGAACTATGTGCACATTGCACAGATAAGGGGACTCCAGTCTTCTCAATAATTACGGCAACAGACAGAATGCTCAGTTCGAAACAGATTGCAACCAATCAGGAATCAGCAAAGGAATCAGCAAAGGAAAGGCTCCATTTGTAACAGAGGTAACGTAATGACTTGAGTAAGCTATGTGGAAAGAGAATGGCCACAACCACACGTTTAAGCATAGTAAAATCATAAAATCACTTTGTAATTAACAATTGTCTCACTGAAACATTCATAAAATCACCTTAACCAAATTTCCTTACTGAAACACTCATAAAATCTCCTCAACCCAATAGCTTTACTTCACCTCTTTTGCTGTAACATGTTCAATGTGTGTGGTTCTAAATATCTTTTATATATTTGACACTAAAGTTTAAATGAATTGAAAAGGATCAGGCAAGATTGGCTTATCACAAGTTTCTTACAGTAATGGAAGTTTTTTGTGGGAAACAACCCTTTTTTATGTATGCATTTTTGCAATTAATGCATGATTTAATAAATATGGCTGAGGATGTTGCTATTAATGCACATTCTTATAATTAGCAAGTTTCATGTCATAAGTTGTTAATACTTTTGAAAGTACTTGTTAAAATCAAAATACAAAATCCCTGAACCCCTTGGGATCCGCCTCGTCGGAGGCCCCTCTCACGGAGCTCTCTTATGTGGAGTGTTCAAAGAATGCTTATTGAAGTGAGCCCTTGGATTAACCTTAGCGCCATCCTTTATCATAGTACAGGGTTCCGTTCCATAACAGCGAGCGCTTATAATTGCTCATTGATTGCTCAATGTAGCGCTCATTCTCTCTTGAACGACATGGTGCAAATTTTGCTCGCCTTGCTACGGAGCGCTACTTTAAGCAATCCCGTCAAGAGAGGTTTAAAAGTATTCGCTAATTGAGCGATTACTTTGAAACCTCTCTTGAACACGGCCCTGGTACTTACGAAGTTTATTTTAGTTACAGAACCTTGGGCCGTTCTCGTACTCTTATTTGATCGAAGCTCTGAAATATAATAACCATAAATGTTCATCGACTTCATCATTACTGTTGGACAATATTTGAGAGTGTCACACTTCGGGTTTGTACACCCTTTCAGGTGGACTTCACATAAATAATGCTTGAAGTCAGGTTTATAACAAACATGAATTTGGTCATGTTCTTCCGTTTTTTACATATTTGCAAATATTTTTTGCCGATTTGATTAACATTATAATTTGTTGCAAAATATGTACTGTATAAAAAATGTTTGCTTTGTATTCATACAATTGGAGAAATGAAAGGTTTTTCTACAAACTGGTTGTCATGTTTCTTTGATGATGGCCATGGGTTTCCAATGCAGAGTATTTGTTCTTTCAACATTGTGTGTATCAACCAGGACTTACCGGAGATGTTGTGGAAAGCACCCTGAGTGTTTAATCGGGAAAATGCTCGTAATGCCTCAAAATAACCAGCCAGTGAAATGACTTAAAATCAAGCAATGTTCGCAGTACCCAGATGAGAAGACCAATGGGTGATCATCAACTTACAAATAAAGACATTTCATTGGCTGACAATATACATTCTAGAAATAGCAATGCGTAACCAGCTGGTCTTTACAAAAAAATTCCGTACTACACTACACTACAAGTGTAACAGATTAAAATTAGCCTGAGGGAGCAGGATATATAGTTTATCAGGCAGAAACCAACAATCTTTAAACTAAGAACATAGATCTCATATCCATGTAGAATCCACCGGGGTGTAACTCAGTAACACGTAACACCCGAAAGGTCGGGGTTCGATTCCCGGACGCGTCATACAAAGACAACGATGGGAGTTGATGCTTCCTTGCTTAGCAGTCAGCATTATAAGGATAGAACACTTGAAATGGCGCTGCACAGTGGCTGCCGAGAGCAGACAAAGAATTTCCAATTTACTTTGTAATGACTATGATTTCAGGAGGCTCCAGACGACCTGGGCCCATATTTTCGAAGCTGTCTTAGTGCTAAGATTGTCGTAAGTCAATGTTAATTTATGGCACTTACGACTATCTTAGTGCTAAGAGAGCTTCGAAAATATGGGTCTTGTTTGATAGAGGCTTTGTAGGGGTAGCAGCATGCAGATTCACTAAAGGATCGATACACAGACGGAACCAAACCCCCAAGTTTAGGGTAAAAAAGAGAGGATAAAGTCGCCATCAACGCATGGGGATATCCGCACAAAGACCAGAATGTTTTGGTTACATGTTTCGAATTTATTTTTTTCTGTTTCGATAGAAACATGAGAGGGATGTTGGTTGTTGTTGACGTAGTACAGTAGTAGATACACAAGTATCTGTCAAAGATGTGTTTTACAAATTTTGTGGAACCGGTGGGATATGTCATCTTCTGATGACTATTGTTATTATAAAGTACTCCCCGTACTATTGTTAAAGGCGACACAAGTTTCTCTGCTCAATGTTGGGCAGGGAATCGCCCTTTAAACTCGCTAATTTTTCACTGTTGCTGAACTTTACTCATAGTCAGAGTCATGAAAAGAACCATAAGATTTTAATAATATATTAAAAGTGAATAAAAAACAACAGAAAATGCATCTCCCAAAATAAGTTTTTATTGTGACAACAAAAATAATTCCACCACACAATAAGTCATTTTACAAGATTTGTTTGCATAACTGTTAACCGTGTGTGAAATTAGTTGCCAGGAAAAAAACATGGAATAAACGAGTAAATAAATAAAATTTCAAAGATATATATTGCACAGACTACTGAAAAAGTGACAACTGTAAATGCAAAGATTTTAGGTAACAAAGAATAAAAACTTCATTCAAATGAAGTACCCTTAGACAACAACAACATTTCATACTTTGAAGAAAACAATTTTTAAGCTTGTTTTGTTTCCTAGTTTTCTTAAAAATGTTACTTCAATTATTGTTTCTAAAACCATTTTGAGATACTCAATGGAAAGGGTACAATAAGATTTCAATTTCGAATACTCAATTATTTAAAATTAAACATCAACAAAGGAAATCACTTCAATTTAATTTCCTGCTTTTAAAATAAATCAATTCACCTAAAATGGGCAAACAAAGGAAGGAAATATTGCAAAAACATTGTCTTGTTGGAATTTTTAGTGCAAACGAAAGAAGACATTGATTTAAAATGAAAATAAACAATATAGGTTATAATATCAAAGAAATTTACAATCAAAATGACACAAGTAAAAATTTTAAATCATGATACAATATAATTGTAAATAACTATTTAAACAATTAAAATATTAGTTTATACGAACGTATGACTTTCAGATCTTTGTGAGAGAAGCACTCATAAAATCTCTACTATTACCATAACTACAAAATAATATAAAATTTAGCAATATTAGCAACTCCGCAATAAAACAACTGGTAATATATTTTGTGCCAAAAAAATGAAAAACAATAAACATAACATATGATTGAAAAACAAATATCATCAAATTCATAATAAAACTTTAAAATTGAATAAAACATTTGATATCAGCTGCAAAAGAGTAAAATACCAAAAATAAACAAATAAATAAATATTAATAAAAACATAACATTAAATATAACATTCATGTAACATTGTGACCTAAGTTTGTTTTTAAGTTCTTGAAAAAAGAAATTGGTTGACTTTTTAATTTTCTTCAACTATGACTACATTACAAAGATACATATAGATAAACAAACCCAGTGTTCACTTTCATCAGTGTATAAATTTGAAAAGCAAATTAACAAAAATGTATAGCAAAAAAATAGAGCCTTTTGCTCTGTAGCTCATCAGAAATTGCATGATTGAGTATCTAAGACTGAAGATATAAACAAATCAATTTTACGGACGACGGCCCATGACATAAACCGATCTGGCCTTTCAGGCTTGATGAGCTAAAATTGCAATACATAAGTGTATCTTATCTTTCGTGTGCATGTTTTAGTATTGATTTCATTTATTTTAATTTTTTCAGTTTGAAAATTTTGCGACAAATGATTTTTTTAGTAAAACTTTTAACAAATATATCCATAATCATTGGATAAATAGAAATATATTTTAAGAAGCATTGAATTGAAAGTTATATCAATATGCTTCATAGTGTATAACATATTCATTTCTGTTGAAAGAAAGATTTGTTTCAAATCTAAAATTCACACTGGAGGGTTAAAATGGAAAAAAGACAATTTTCTTTTTTGCTTACAAATGAATTTAGCTACCAGGTTAATGAATTAAACACCCATCTCAATTTCAGTCTACATAATTCATAAAGTTGTTCAAAAAGAATAATTTTAAATAATTATTAATCAATATATACTCATTTTCATTATGGCTACTTTCTATAACTTCTGAATTTTATTAATCCAAAAAAGAAAATTCCACTTAACAACCTTATACTTTCAGACAATCTAAAGCCCTTCAAACAAAATTAATTTGCAAATGATCATATTAACGATTTGTCTTAAACCTGCCTATGCATTGTGCGCTGAGAGTTACTCCCCTTGATATTAATCGTCGGGCGGAAGAGCGTCCGGATGTACGAACTTGCAGAGTTGCAGCTCATCTGCAACAAACATCACCTTACTGGCCGTAACCTCGTTCAACCTGAAATGATACAACAAAAATCACCTTACTGGCCGTAACTTCGTTCAACCTGAAATGATACAACAAACATCACCTTACTGGCCGTAACCTCGTTCAACCTGAAATGATACAACAAACATCACCTTACTGGCCGTAACTTCGTTCAACCTGAAATGATACAACAAACATCACCTTACTGGCCGTTACTTCGTTCAACCTGAAATGATACAACAAACATCACCTTACTGGCCGTAACTTCGTTCAACCTGAAATGATACAACAAAAATCACCTTACTGGCCGTAACTTCGTTCAACCTGAAATGATACAACAAACATCACCTTACTGGCCGTAACTTCGTTCAACCTGAAATGATACAACAAACATCACCTTACTGGCCGTAACTTCGTTCAACCTGAAATGATACAACAAAACTATAAGAGCATTGAACCATAAACTGAGGTGAGGTGAGGTGAGGTGAGGTGAGGAGAGATAGGGTGAGATGAGGTGAGACTAGGAGAGATAGGGTGAGGTGAGGTGAGACTAGGAGAGATAGGGTGAGGTGAGGTGAGACTAGGAGAGATAGGTAGAGGTGAGGTGAGACTAGGAGAGATAGGGTGAGGTGAGACTAGGAGAGATAGGTAGAGGTGAGGTGAGGTGAGACTAGGAGAGATAGGGTGAGGTGAGGTGAGGTGAGACTAGGAGAGATAGGGTGAGATGAGGTGAGACTAGGAGAGATAGGGTGAGGTGAGGCTAGGTGAAATGGAGTATGGTGAGGTTATTAGATGCTATGTGAGGTGAGGTGGTGAGAGGAGGAGCAGGGTGAGATGAGGCTGTTAGAGGCAAGTTGAGGTAAGGAACGCTGGGTGAGGTAAGGAACGCTGGGTGAGGTAAGGAACGCTGGGTGAGGTAAGGAAGGCTGGGTGAGGTAAGGAAGGCTGGGTGAGGTAAGGAAGGCTGGGTGATGTAAGGAAGGCTGGGTGAGGTAAGGATGGCTGGGTGATGTAAGGAAGGCTGGGTGAGGTAAGGAAAGGCTGGGGGAGGTAAGGAAAGGCTGGGTGAGGTAAGGAAGGCTGGGTGAGGTAAGGAAAGGCTGGGTGAGGTAAGGAAAGGCTGGGTGAGGTAAGGAAAGGCTGGGTGAGGTAAGGATGGCTGGGTGATGTAAGGAAGGCTGGGTGAGGTAAGGAAGGCTGGGGGAGGTAAGGAAAGGCTGGGTGAGGTAAGGAAAGGCTGGGTGAGGTAAGGAAGGCTGGGTGAGGTAAGGATGGCTGGGTGATGTAAGGAAGGCTGGGTGAGGTAAGGAAGGCTGGGGGAGGTAAGGAAAGGCTGGGTGAGGTAAGGAAGGCTGGGTGAGGTAAGGAAAGGCTGGGTGAGGTAAGGAAAGGCTGGGTGAGGTAAGGAAAGGCTGGGTGAGGTAAGGATGGCTGGGTGATGTAAGGAAGGCTGGGTGAGGTAAGGAAGGCTGGGGGAGGTAAGGAAAGGCTGGGTGAGGTAAGGAAGGCTGGGTGAGGTAAGGATGGCTGGGTGAGGTAAGGAAGGCTGGGTGAGGTAAGGAAGGCTGGGTGAGGTAAGGAAGGCTGGGTGAGGTAAGGATGGCTGGGTGATGTAAGGAAGGCTGGGTGAGGTAAGGAAGGTTGGGTGAGGTAAGGAAGGCTGGGTGAGGTAAGGAAGGCTGGGGGAGGTAAGGAAAGGCTGGGTGAGGTAAGGAAGGCTGGGTGAGGTAAGGAAGGCTGGGTGAGGTAAGGAAGGCTGGGTGAGGTAAGGAAGGCTGGATGAGGTAAGGAAGGCTGGGTGAGGTAAGGAAGGCTGGGTGAGGTAAGGAAGGCTGGGTGAGGTAAGGAACGCTGGGTGAGGTAAGGAAGGCTGGGTGAGGTAAGGAACGCTGGGTGAGGTAAGGAAGGCAAGCTGAGGTAAGGAAGGCTGGGTGAGGTAAGGATGGCTGGGTGAGGTAAGGAAGGCTGGGTGAGGTAAGGAAGGCTGGGTGAGGTAAGGATGGCTGGGTGATGTAAGGAAGGCTGGGTGAGGTAAGGAAGGTTGGGTGAGGTAAGGATGGCTGGGTGAGGTAAGGAAGGCTGGGTGAGGTAAGGATGGCTGGGTGAGGTAAGGAAGGCTGGGTGAGGTAAGGAAGGCTGGGTGAGGTAAGGATGGCTGGGTGAGGTAAGGAAGGCTGGGTGAGGTAAGGATGGCTGGGTGAGGTAAGGAAGGCTGGGTGAGGTAAGGAAGGCTGGGTGAGGTAAGGATGGCTGGGTGATGTAAGGAAGGCTGGGTGAGGTAAGGAAGGTTGGGTGAGGTAAGGAAGGCTGGGTGAGGTAAGGAAGGCTGGGGGAGGTAAGGAAAGGCTGGGTGAGGTAAGGAAGGCTGGGTGAGGTAAGGAAAGGCTGGGTGAGGTAAGGAAAGGCTGGGTGAGGTAAGGAAAGGCTGGGTGAGGTAAGGATGGCTGGGTGATGTAAGGAAGGCTGGGTGAGGTAAGGAAGGCTGGGGGAGGTAAGGAAAGGCTGGGTGATGTAAGGAAGGCTGGGTGAGGTAAGGAAAGGCTGGGTGAGGTAAGGAAGGCTGGGGGAGGTAAGGAAAGGCTGGGTGAGGTAAGGAAGGCTGGGTGAGGTAAGGAAAGGCTGGATGGGTGATGTGAGGTTGGGGATTGTAGATGCTAGGTGAGGAGAGACTGGGTGAGTTGTGAAGTGAGGTGAGGATGGGTTAGATGACTGGCTAGGAGAGGTCATGTGAGGTGGGGATTGTAGATGCTAGGTGATGGGAGTGAGGTGAGGTGAGGCTACGTAAGGTCAGGCAAGGAGAGACTCAATGAGGCTAGAACAAGACCTTACCAGGGCCTGATGGCTGTCCAGCATCCAGAGAACATGATGGGAGAGTTGAGGATGAGGCAGACGCCGAGACGTTCAGGGTAGTTCTTGCTGAGAAGCCAGATGAGGTTCTTGATGAACTGGTAGTCCATACAGGACAGAGAGAAACCCTTCAGGTCGAAGATGATACACAGGCTGTCGATCACGTCCTCGTTACACTTCTTACATGCTGTCTCCTGCAATATGCAAAAGAAGAAAATATATGAACAGTCTGACCCTGTTCCAAGGAATAAAATCTGCAAAATAGTGCATCTACCGGGATATGAACTGCTTCTTTTGATTCCACTTTTGATTAACTACAACAGTTGGTATCTATTACATACTGTAGCTTTATTTATTTATCTATTTATAAATGAATAAATAAATTTTATTTTTAATTTTAAATACTACTGTAATAGTCTATACACAGGCCTCCCCGAGTCTCTATAATTGGAAAGTTTCAAAACAATGCCGCCAGAATAGTGTGTCGAACAAATCGCTACACACATGTCACTCCTCTTCTGATACAGCTTCATTGGTTGCCATTCAAGGCAAGAATTGACTTCAAAATACTCTGCCTGACTTTCAAATCTCTAAATGGACAGTCTCCCTCCTATTCATCAGATCGTCTTCAGTTGTATTCTCCTTCACGCACACTCCGATCACAGAGCCAACATACTGACAACTTTTGGGAAACGGACTTTCGCCTCATTTGCCCCTGTTCTTTGGAACAGCCTTCCCATCCAACTAAAACTTGCCGAGAGTATAGATTCTTTTAAAGGATAGATGAAATGCATTTTTCTCAAGAATGACAGATGATTACCTCTACGTATATTGTATATCGGAATCAATTGAGCATAAAATCGAGACAATATACACTTGCAATTGATAATTAAGACGACTTTAATTCACCCATTTTAACACTACCACAATTTGTTCGGCGAATCCTTTTGAAAATGCTCACTGAGGCGTGACTGTGATAAGCGACAGGCGAGGCGGTTAGATAGCTTCTCCGCCGGTGTCTCGTTAATTAATTAATGATGATTATCACTGCCGCTAAATGAATTTATGAGGTGTATTACATCGCCAAAAAGACATGTTTATGTAATAATTATGTAATTGTCATCTGCGGAATTACCTAGTTGGATATCTAAACATTCGATATATGGGAAATTTAAGTTGGTTTATTGAAGGTTTCTTTGTGAAATTGACAATCAAAATGTTGCGAAATTACGTTGAATTGTGACTATCGCCGAAAATCAAATTCCTCCACATACGTCACAGAAGTCATCCCTTCACGGGTCACACCCCCGCAGACTTTCATTCTGGTCGCCGGGGCTAAATCAGGCGTTTTTTTAAAAAGCCGTATATAAGTAATTTATGGACCGATTTCAGAAATTTAAAATCGAGCAATTGTCAAATTGACATCCCATTTTAATGAATCCGATTTGGACCATATGTCATTTCATCTATCCTTTAAGAAAATGCTCAAAACATATCTTTTTATTAAATACTTTGACTAGACTATATCCTGTGAGCGCCATGAGCATACTCGTAAAGTGGATATGGTGCGCTATGCAAGATTGAGTGATAAAGTCATTTGAGTGAGGTGATTATTAAAACTTCAACGCTGCAGATCTTAATTGGGTCAAGAAATATATTATTGAAAATTTATAGTTCTTGATCATTCATTCTTAAATTAACTGGTAATTATCTAGGTAAAGTAAATTCTAAGGTATACCAACCAATATATAGACGATGAAGCGGGTGAATTTATCGATGTCTCTTTCATACACATTATGTTTTCTGGCAGCGACATACACAACAGGCCTAGAAAAATAAATTGTGAAAATTACAATAATATTTGGTACTCAGTTTTTCAAAAAACATCACTTCAAACATCCGTGAAAATATCTAAAATCAAATTATTCAACTTTTCACTAATATGAACTTTTCTTGGTGGTATGCAACATCTGAACACAATGCTTGCCTCCCTTTGAAATCCCTTCGACAAAGTGTACAAATTTTGACAGTACATAATTAATAAAACTTTTCATTAACATTTCTTGGTGGTATGCAACATCTGAACACAATACTTACCTCCCTTTGGAGTCCCTTTGACGAAGTATATGAACTTTGCCAGTTGCCAGTTCTTTCATGATTTCCTCATCATCTGGGCTTAAACTGTCCACTTTGAACTCCCTCCGCCATTTGTTACATTTTAGAAGCTGTTTGAAAGCAATGTCAACATCTCCAAAAGCTTTGAGGAAGCGGCGAAGTGAGGAATCTGTGTGGGCCTGAGAAGGGTCAGCTTCAAACAGAATCTGAAAGCCAAAATGTAATACTAAAGGTTTTGGTTTTTGCTGTTAGGTGCAATGCCAGGGGCTCAGCATTTTTCTGCAAAAGAAAACTTTTCTCACCGTACATCGACCTCATTAAAAGTATCGCAAAACCCATTTGAAAGTAGAGCATATGTGAGACATTTTGGGATGTAGGGCGATAGCAAGAGATCCTCCAATTCAGAACCCTCGAATTAGAAATTGACCCATGTATTCCATGACAATGGTAGCAGATCCCTCAACATAGAATCAGACATCAAGAAAGTCTAAAAGTGTTATTTGAGGTTTCGCGTGGCTCTTGCTATTTTGTGCAAGCCAGGTACTCCGCTATTTCTATTCTATTTCTGCAAAAGTTGGCTACAATGCTGCATATCCAAAGAGATGCAGAATAAGTCATCCTTTGCTATGTTGACCTTGATCCAACTTTCCCTCAAGTCATTACTCGATCCTCCATCAACGCTTGTCAGTGCATGAACTATATGTAATACCGACTGCAAATTTTAAGGTAGCACACAAATGTTAACGAAATGCAATTGCTGGTTATTTTCAGATGGGGCCTGTTGCATAAATGACTAGCAAGCCCATGCCAATATTAGAGTGCAGGGCTGTTTAATTTTTAGAAGGACTGGTTTCAAACCACAAGACCTGATTGCCAGTAGGGACTAAAAGGTATTTCAAACACTGCTTGTGGGAAAAGTTGACAATTATGTATTTGCTATGTTGACTAAGCCTGAATTAAGCAAAAATAGACTTAAGTTAATTTCAAAATCGGTGATCTAATAATCATACAAGTCTTAGAATTAACTGGGTCTAAACCCGTTGTAGCACAAAGAATAAATATTGCAGACAGGTTTTGCACACAATTTCAATCTACATTTCTTTTTAGATATCTGAAATTAATACTCAAAATTTGAGTAAACTTTTGTAATTGTATTTAGCTATTACTTTGAATTACTGCATAAATGTATTAAGGTACATCAAATTCATGTATTTTCTTGAAAAATTAAGAAATATTTCTTAATTTACAACAATTCAAGTTAACTTCTTTTCAATACTAAATCTCTATTTTCTCCCAAGGAAAAAGAACAAGAAAGAAATCTTAAAACAATTCCAGCTGGGGCACCAGCAGTGATTGGTATGGAAAGTCATTCCTAGAAATTGGTGGCGGCCATTTTGATTTCTCATTTGATAGTCTGTTGGCTCTGGTTACCGGTATATTATTGTATGTCTTGGAGACATTCTGCTTCCGAGTTTACATCAATGCCTCAGAACTGATTGCTGACTATTTTGTTACGGGCTGTCTGATTGGTCAGATAGGATTAGGTGCCTCCGTAGAACATTTACCAGTCAATTTCACTCTTCGTCTGTGAAGCCTGGAAGTGATGCTAGTAAATTTTGGGCATTATCGCAATATGTTTTATATATCCCGATATATGTAATTGAAAGAGTGATCTTGAGAGCCAAACTATATATAGAGTTATCCATTTAAATGTTTACTTCAGTTGGAACAAATTTAAACTCTCACTGAATTTTTTTAATATGCATACTTTTATCAATCTGAAGGTAATCTAATTCTACAACAAGCCTGAGCCATATTTATCAAAATATTTCACGTTTCATATCATATCCATTAACATTTGTAAGTGAAACAATTGTAGTTTATTTAAAATCTAGGATGGTATTCTCTGCTGGAGGCAAAAGTTTCCATCAAACTTTCAACCACTTCACAAAATCAAACCGAACTGGCACAAATGTTTGAAACTAAAATTTTGTATAAAAGAACAATAAGAGGTGACATGATACACTTCAGTTTCGGTTCGTTACACTTTGATGCCAGGTTCACTGAGCTAAAGTAAAATACCACAATTCAACTGATGTAGTTGTGAAACATTTAGCCGTTGGAATAATATCAAATAACAAAATGTTAGCAACCAATCCTATAAATTTGTAACTAAAAGGTGAACCACTACCGGGAATGTAGCTCAGTTGGTAGAGCGTCCGCTCATCACCCGAAAGTCTGGGTTTGATTCTCGGTCGCATCACACCAAAAAACGTTAAAAGATAGGAGTTTTTGTTTCCTTGCTTGACACTCAGCATTATAAGGATAGAACAATGCTTGAACTGGAGCTGCGCTGTGGCTGCCGGGTGCCAAGTGCACAAAAAGAATTTCCAATTTACTTTGTATTGAGGACAATACAATGTTATTATTATTATTATTCAACAGTCTAATTATTGCCATACATTCTGAGTGGAAATCTACAAGAATCACAACACATTATGAAGCAGGTTGCAGGAATTTTTAAACGGGGTTAACCCTGGCGACCCATCAAATTTACATGCAAAATAGAAGTAGGCTATCCCAGATTATTCCAGAAGTTGCAGGTTGAGAGTAAAATGTTAACTGTGGCAACCCATCAAATTTACATGAAAAATAGAAGTAGGCTATCCCAGATTATTCCAGAAGTTGCAGGTTGAGAGTAAAATGTTAACACTGGCGACCCATCAAATTTACATGAAAAATAGAAGTAGGCTATCCCAGATTATTCCAGAAGTTGCAGGTTGAGAGTAAAATGTTAACTGTGGCAACCCATCAAATTTACATGCAAAATAGAAATAGGCTATCCCAGATTATTCCAGAAGTTGCAGGTTGAGAGTAAAATGTTAACTGTGGCAACCCATCAAATTTACATGCAAAATAGCCAGATTATTGCAGAAGCTGCAGATAAAGGGTTAAGTGTAAATGTATCGTTGTCATCCCCTGAAACCTCTACAAGGCCAAAGCCCCACTGCACTCAATGCCCCAACAGATAATTACGGATTCATACTCCCCAGGGAAGGGAGACAATTATCCTCACCCTCATTGGTAGTCATACCAACCAGCTAAGTAATGTAATGGATATTGCCTCGCTCCCAGTCTGATTACATGTACTTCATATAGATGTGATGAAGTTAAACTACACTCACGGGCAAAAGAAAGTATACACTCAACCTCAAGAGAAAAGTCTCCACTTTTTCAACGGTGTAAAAAACAAAATACTGGTGCCGTAAAAAGAGGATTTTGATTGCTTTTTATAGGGACATGATTTGTAAACAAGCACCCGCAATTTCATACATCAGAGTACAACAGTTTAATTTTGATGTCTGTCTTGGGGTGTTGAAATCTCTTGTTCAACATGTTAATTGGCCAGAATGTTTGGCATCCAACTTAAAAATTAATAAAATGTATGAATTAAATTACGGTAATAAAATATGTTATGGACATAAATTACCTTCTTGGACCTTTATTTGTTGATGCGTCCTTACTGTAGGACGTCATAAAACAAGCCCAAAAAAAACATTTTGACTCTCCTATTTCGTCTTGTTAAGGAGATTCAAAATGACGATTTCTTAAAAATTGGGTTTCTCAGAAATATCAACAAATAATGTTTTGAAATTTCAAATCCAGTTTAGTTGACTTCTGAAGACATGGACTATCTTTGCTTCAGTCACTTTTATTAAGCGTGGATTGAATTATCTTGTATTTTGTATGGTGGTGACGTTTCTTTAGTGGTTGAGTGTATATTACTTTCAACAGAGTCAAACACAAAATAATCCTGTCGGATAAAGTCAACTGTGAATGTTTGTGATGAGGATATATATATCTCTTAAAGAGATATACACAATTTCATTCATGAAAGTATGATACTTAATATTTCATGACTGTTAAAACACACATGGGGTGCTGAAATTGCTATTTCTAAGGTGTTATATTACATAATGTTGGGTATTTGAGGTAATGTGTTCATGAAATGTGGAAACTATGTAAGTATAAGATGTTGTCAGCATAATCTACCTTCTTGGACTTTAAGTCACTCTCCTATCTTGCCTGCATGGTTTAGGAGATTCTAAAACAATCACTTGTTAGAAGCCATGTTTTCAGAAATATGAACAGATAATGTATCAAAAATAATAAATTAAGTTTAGTTGGCTTTTAGAGACATGATTTTTGTAACTATGTTTCAGTCGTGTCCATCATTCGTAGATTAAAATATCTTGTGTTGTTGTAACTATAATTTCTTTCGCCCGCGAATTTATAAATGTACCTTCTAGAGAGAGTTCAAATACCATATACCAGAAACTTGTTGTTGTTCTTATGGGTAAAGCTTGAACCTCGAAATTTTTTAAGCTCCTGCACGCTAGAGGCCACATTTGCGCCCACAGGATTATTATATATTGACACGTCACCGACGTTTGACCCTTTGACATGCATACGACATAAGTGTGTGACAAAGTTCTGTGATACATGAAAAAGTCCACATTTTCCGAATCAGAAATCAATGGACTTTCACGTGTTGTAATTAGTATATCTGTAAAATTTTATTTTATTGAGAAATGACGAATTAAAAATCTTGAACGTATTTTCAATCACAAAATTGCCTGCAGGTGCGTGTTTGACGTCGTTATGAAATTGTTACCTATTCGATTCAAAGGGTTGAAATTCTATAGTAAGTGCATGCCAAATGCATAAATTTTACATCATTATGTTCAGAATATTGTCACCTAGCTTATTAAAAAATTTAGACATTGAATATAATCTTGTTAAAAAATAATGACAAATTTGCGAAAATAACGGCAAATGAAAACATCAATCGATTACTTTTTGTAAAATCCATGAAAATAAATACAGAACTTCACTTACACTTTTTGAATCTCACAATCTTCCACAAATAAATAAAAATGTATCTGTGCATTGTTTTTCAATTCTTGTTTCCAAATATAGTAATATATCCAATGTGTCATCAATAGCAGTGCCAAATCGGCCATTTTTCAATGCACCCCATGAAATATGCCCGCGATTTTCTCATGTGACGCGACTCAAAGTGAACGTCAAGCAAACAGTAGCTGTATCTATTTTTAGAAATGGTCGTCGATCTAACCATAGAGTGTTATTAGTTGTTTAAATTAAACAAATTGACACCGAAAACGATGTTGTTTTATAAAAATCGATCTAAAAACAAAAAAATGAAGTTGTAATAATTATTTCATCAGTTCGTAGAGTCAGTGTCCTTGACCCGATAAATTTGCATAAGTTCACCAACCCCCCGGATGTAACATTGTTTTTACGATTAAAATCACTGTGAGTAAATTTGCATTTTGATTATAATTTATACATATATGAAAAATAAATGTCATATCCTACCATTATCACAAATCGTGATCATGTATGAGTTTACATTCGAAGTACGAAATGTATTTGACATGACATGGACCGACTTTCTGGTCTGCGATTTCACAAGTTGAAATGGAGCCGTGAAACAGTAGCAGTAACCCTATCTCGCTAAAAAGTAAATTACGAATTAACAAGTCTCGTCTATGTGAAATAATTGTATGAATACAATTGCTAAATGATTCATGTTGATTATTTTAAAGTTTTCATTTGGAATTTGATAGAAATTATACCCGTTTTCAAACGAAATCATAGATAGACCTGTCAGTTCGAATTCATTGCAAATGGAGGCCATTGTGTCGTCTCGGCTTTTTCACACAATATTTTGTTCTGATACGAATTTAATGAATGCACATGTTATAACATCCATGAAATTAACAAGAATGACAAACAAATACATTTCAAAGAATAAATGTGAGTAACTAATGTTTGAATCGGCGAATTTACAGTGAAATGACAAACGAAACATAGATGGTCACATGATCAATTTTGTACAACCAAGCTAATCACGTGACATTGTTTACAAATACGACAACGCTACCCGAACGAAATTTTGATTGTATTTTTCAACTTTTCAAGACCATGTTTACATTAAATATTCAACAGATATTTGGAAAAATGTGTTCTTACTTTGGTTTTAAATGGATTCTTTACAAAATGATTTAGATCATTAGATTTGTTGATTTGAACAAATCTATGATCGGCGAAGGATATGCATAACAATATGGCGAGCGCAGAGTGTTTGTTGACTGTCATGTTTCGAGATATCGATGACTGATTGACGTCGGAATATATAAAAACTGTAATGTCATATGCTTATATTTGGAACACAGAAAAGTGAATAGATGTGTTAACCTTTTGTGTAAATTTTATTACGATTGATGCATTATTTTACAAATATTTCTCACGGAAGTAAATGCATTGTTCATTGAAGAATATCCATTGTTACAAATTACGTCGAAACTTTATAAATACAACGGAGATCGTTTATGACGGGCTCTTGTTTTCTGAAAGGTAAACACATACCATCAACATAATTTTTTTCTGGTATAAAATTTAATTCTGAACAAAATGGTGTAAAAATTGGGCTGCATAAATAATTATTGACAAAATAATTCGAGTTTGAAAATGTAGTACAATTCTAGAACTACTGTATTATTTCATTTTTCCCATAGACAAGTGTAAAAATAATTGATATTTGAAAAATATTACACTAATTAATAAGTTTTTATGACAATAATAAGTTAGAAAAATATGTGACTCAGATATTTATTTTAATTATTTTAAGATTATGTTAATTACTAAGGCGAGAAAAACTTTAAATGAAGGATACCCATGTGACGTAATTGTGACAAATTTACAAATCTGACGCTCTCTGCAAAAACCTGAAAACAATCCAGCAGGCTAAAGGTTAAATGACGAAAATTTTCTTGCATTTCAAAACTTACGCCAATCCATTCCAAACCATGAAACTTAAAATCTACAAAATGCCATTTGCAGTGTATGAAACAGGGCACGTCGGCCAGCTCACAACTTGTTATCTTTTGGTCCGATCTGGTAACTTTTGGAAGTTTTTTCTTTAATTTTACAATTTAAATTTCAAAAATGACACTTTTGGGCTGGCTGCTTTTCAAGCTTATTTCATGCACTGCTGTTTGGTCCTAAACCACAACAATTTCCCGGTATGCGATTAACGAGTGAGTTATTGCTTAACGCCGCTTTGGCAATATTGCAGCTATTAGCGGCGAGTGCGATAAACGAATTATATTTGCAGTTAAGTAATGAAAACTACAGCACAATGTTGAAAGCACTTGGACATATGTTTTATACATCAATTATAAACCTTGAACACCATATGTCACTAACACTTCAAGATATCTATTTTCTCATCTAAACCACTTAAAATATGTTGAAACAGCAAAATATTTCACAACTTATATATGCAATTTGTATATCAAAATTTTAAATATTTCTTACAAACTATAAAATACCTTCAAAGAAAATATAAATTTTTTAATTTTTTTAATTTTTGAAACTGCCAACAAATTATTTTTCCAAAAATCAATCCCTAATTTAAGAACTAACGAATACCCTAATTTTTGCCAAACCAGAAAGGTTTTGATATATTATTTACCAAAGTTAGCTCTCGCACAGACCTATATCATCCTGACGTACTGAAGAAGGAACCGCCATTGTATTCTTGGACTTCCTGGTGCTCAATTTGGTTCGAGACTAAACTACTGTGACAAAGAGATTGTGCTTGTCTATATTCCTCGGGGAAATCTTCTCTCTATCTCTCAAGATGATGCCTTCTAACTTAAAGGTTAGTCAATATTGAATAACGGGTCTCAGATCCTGGAGAATAAATAAAGAATATCTCTTTTCCCTTGACAAATACCAAGTTCACCACATCGAGTGAGGCATAAAACTAGATATTTCATGACTGGCTTTAGATTATTTTTTTCGATTAGGGATTTTGTCATATTACATTAATTTTGATAATAATGAAATTTAAAACGGCAATAATGAGTAAGAATTCTGTGAGGCCAGTTCACAGGAATCACAGGGTGGGATAGTACAGTGGTTAGTGTTTTCAGCTTTAGATCAAGAGGTCTTGTTTTGAATCTGCCAGGAGCTCGACAGCTTACTGTAGAGAACTGTTCTTCATGCAGTAAGGTTTGAATCCAATGCTACAATGAATTTTAGTAACACCGATGGTTTGCTAATTCCAGCCAATGTTCGCAGGTTTCCCTGCAATGCCTAGCCACAATGGTGTTGCAGGCTTTCTCCCTGCAATAATACTTGGAGCCGTGATATAAGTGATGTCAGCTCACCTAACCTCACCTTGACTCACCTCAACACACCACACCACACCACACCACACCACACCTCACCTCACCTAACCTCACCTTACCTCACCCATCACACCACACCACACCACACCTCACCTCACCTCACCTAACTTCACCCATCACATCACATCACATCACACCAAACCACACCACACCTCACCTCACCTCACCTCAACTCAACTCAACTCAACTCAACTCAACTCAACTCACCTCACCCACCACACCACACCACACCACACTTCATCTCATCTCATCTCACCTCACCTCACCTCACCTCACCTCACCTCACCTCACCTCACCTCACCTCACCTCACCTCACCTCAACACACCACACCACATCACACCACACCCACACCACACCTCACCTGAATCACAACTTATTCACAACTCATTCACAACTCATTCTCAATTCATTCATAACTCATTCTCAACTCATTCACAACTCATTCACAAAGAGGAAGTATCTGACAATGGCCAGTGGAAAAGAATCATAAGCTTACTGAAAGTTCTCCAACCCACAGGTAAAGGGTTAAGGTCCTTATATATAGTTCAAAATTTAGGAAACAAGTTACTGTATCATTTCGAAATTGAAAAAGAATTTCATGAGTGAAATTAGCCAAAATCTAATGATGTTTGTCAAATGCCAAATTTAATTCCCAAAGTCCTTTCTCTCACTTTGATAACACAGCCACTAACTTCACCTTTGCAAAATTGTGACATTTTGTCCAAAATAACACCCCAGATCATGATCAAATATCCTTCAAACTCTCAGAGAATTGGTGCAGTGATTGTCACGTGAGACCGTTATACACAATAAAACTTCATTTTGATGAACATGATTGTGATAAACATCCACAAAAGAAAAACCAAGATTGTTTTGATCATCAAAGCTAGATGTTCCAATCGTGAATGACAGCAAAGAAACAGGATCGTTGTATTAAGTTTTGAAACATGACAGATGACAATACAACACATCACTGACAGGAAGTGATAATATCAAAGGTCATCAGAACTGTCATATTCCCAATATTGAATGTCATACATGTCAGAGACACTGTAGAAGTTGTAAAACCTTTTGAGAACGAGAGAATTAGGGAGCACAACTCGCTCAAATATTTTGAAATGTACACTGGCTTTCTGCTCCGTCAGTGTACAGTGGGACCCGTTTATCGGCACAATTTGGTTACATTTGAAAATCATCCGGATAGAAAGACATTTGCACAGAAATGTATAGAGGAGATTTGAAATACTACCGGGCGGATGACCAGTTTTCCGGATATACAGGGCCGGTTAGACGAGGTCTCACTGTATTTGTAACCGGCGGATTCAGAAGTGGGAGTTCAGGGTTCAATCACCCCCCCCCCCCCTCCCCCCTTTAAATTTGCATGTAAATGTGATGGACCCCTCCCCCCTCCCCCCTCCCTTTTCAATGAGTGAATCCCCATGTCAAAATTTCTGGATCCGTCACTTCCTACTACAATACCCTGATTCCCTGAGCCCAATAACTCTTGTTTTGCTGTAGCTGATCAGAATACAAAATCTAGATTGTCGGGAACAACATTTAAAGGTCCTGTAGCACCTTATACTTCCTGAAATAATGTTATCTCACGAAAAAGTAAATAAGTTTTAAAGGATAGATGCAATGAGATATGGTCCAAATTGGATTCATTAAAATGGGATGTCAATTTGACAATTGCTCGATTTTAAATTTCTGAAATCGGTCAATAAATTACTAATATACGGCTTTTAAAAAAAACGCCTGATTTAGCCCCGGCGACCAGAATGAAAGTCTGCGGGGGTGTTGCCCGCGAAGGGATGACTTCTGTGACGTATCTGGAGGAATCTGATTTTCGGCGATTTTGATTGCAAATTTCACAAAGAAATCTTCAATAAACCAACTTAAATTTCCCATATATCGAAAATTTAGATATCCAACTAGGTAATTCTGCAGATGACAATTACACAATTATAACATAAACATGTCTTTTTGGCGATGTAATACACCTCATAAATTCATTTAGCGGCAGTGATAATCATCATTAATTAATTAACGAGACTCGGCGGAGTAGCTGTCTAGCCGGCCCCGTCTGTCGCTTATCACAGTCATGCCTCAGTGAGCATTTTCAAAATGATTGCTAAAACTAATTGCGGTAGTGTTATAGTTAAAATGGGTGAATTAAAATCGTCTCAATTATCAATTGCAAGTGTATATTTTCTCGATTTTATGCTCACCAATATACAATATACGTAGAGGTAATCATCTGTCATTCTTGAGAAAAATGCATTTCATCAGATCTTTAACAATGGCTAAATAATACTCCTGGATCAATAAAAACAGTTCTAAACCAAATGTACATTGTCCAGTTCATTTCCCTTCAAGCTACCAATACGAATTCAAAAGATAAAATCTAATTTTTATAGCCAACTGTCTGAACTAAATTAAACTTGGAAGTGAAAACTTTTTCACCATTACATCAACATTTATTTCACATAAGAAAAACGAGAAGTACATGTCATGTAAGGATGATATAAAAAAAATATTCCGGGACTTTGAAAAGAACATGTTAGCAATAGTATGGCATTATGTAGTTGCACTATTTCTGCACAGTATTTCGAAGTTTCAGAAGTTGTACCTAGCCAATGGTGATTGTTTAAATAAGAGTTCAGTGTTCAGTATTCAATCAATGTTTAAGCAGAGAAATAACATTTTAAACATATTTACAAACAACCAAGAGTAACAATGGTGGTTCCCACTCCCATTGAAATGGTGATGACACTGCAGATGATGTGGTCACAGTGTGCAAGAGAATCAACTGAAAGTATCGGACTGCTAGAGTAGAGTTTTAAATGGTTAAAGAGCCATCACGGATGTTGATGAAAATATCAAATTTTTTCCAAAAATCAATCTCCGTGAAATAAATACACTTAATTTTTCCCTAATTTTTCCAACTTAAAATAAGCCGAGAAATTGCTTTAACTAGTAAAGGTGTTTTCCAGTCTAAATAAAGATCCAGTCTGTTATTTTCAAGCGCAAAACATTATAGTCTAGCTCAGGGATGCAGAAATCGGTCTATTTGCCGGACATGTCCGATTGTAAATCCAGTTTGACCGAATGGAAAATTGACCTATCGGACATCAGTTGACCGATTGCAGAAAATAAAAGGAAAAACTAAATTTACAAGCATTAATAAAGGCAAACGGCCCTGCTTGTGTCGGTCATAATTGTTCATGAAATTGAAATATGTTGATCCAGTCAAGAAGTCACATTTATTCTTCACAGCACGAGGCACAACGTCAATCATCATTATCTTCGGTAAATTAGAATTGTCGGCAGAAAAAACACTTACCGTTTGTTATTTAATTGAAATTTCCAGTGTCATTTAGTGACTGAAAGATGTGACCCATTTCACAACATTATTTACGAAAAAGATTTCATTAAAATCGCATTATAAACAAATTTTGTCAAAGATAAACTTTGCATGAACGTGTGGCTTCACCGTACCGGTGATTCATGAATTTGTTACAGATTGAGATTTTGCTATTTGAATCCCGATAAATTTAATAATATCTCGGTCATAAAACAAAGGTAACATATTTCAACAAATATGATAGATCAATATCGATGTATGGTAAAGCTATTATACAAATTCAAAATAAATAAACTTATCAAAAACGAATAATTAGCAATAATATTTCACGAGACGTTATGTAGTCAAACACCGTTTGTATGACGCTACGAAGACGCGATCGCATTGCCCATCGCATTTACATTATGACACACATTATAAATAGGTATGCTAATTTAAAAACTCCAATTTTTCTTGCATTTACATTACTTCTTTTTATTTTATAATTATTCATTTACAATTGCGAAATATGTCTCCAAATAAAATATAAAAGTAATCTTATTAGAATAAGTTCAAATTCGTAATTACACCTTGAATAGGAAAATAGTCGTATGGAAAATAGTTGGACCACGTGCTCTGCCGAGTTGTGAGTTTACGTAAATTATATCGCTATTGAAAACGAGTTCCTTTGAATTTAAAATGATTAATTAGAAGGTACATATCATTTGGTCCATGATTTGAACTTTTGATGAACTATGTGCAATTAAATTATTAGAATTTTCTCGTCTATCTTGACGCAAATTCGCTTGTAAACTCACTTGTGTAAACTCGCTCAAACTAGCACTGTCGGTAAATCGTAGTTGGTAAACACTGATTTTAAATTATGAACCATTTTATGGATGTTAATGATAAATAAATAGTTATCGTTAATTGCTTTCGTGTTATGTTTAATAGTATGCAATGAATTGAAGAACCAACAAACAGTAATACTTTCTGATACTTTATTCATAACAAATTTTTACTTCCGGGTTCGTCTTTTTGGGTCAAAGATGAAAGATGAAATGTCCGACTGGCAAAAATTTGAATCTGCATCCCTGGTCTAGCTCACACACAGTAAACAAAGACACGAAAGAATAACAAAAAATATGAGCAATGAAAGATATAGAAATATATATTTTTTTGGCGGTGATTTATTTATTATTTCATCTAATTATGTATTTGCTACAGATTTTGGAATAATTGTTTTACCCAACTAGGTATTTTTCTTGAATTTTATAATAAATGAGACTAAAAATTTGTCATAATTTGCTGGTCTTATCTCAATAAAAAGAACATTAAACAGGAAATAATTTGTATATTCTCAGGACGTTTAGAAACATTGTTTGTAAGGCAATCGTCACATTCAGTAATGTGTGACAAGGGTAACTTGCAAGAGAGACACGTGAAGCACGTGCAGCACATGGGTTGTTATGGCGACTTACGCTAGAGACGAGCCTTCACGCTTCGGAAGGCTTGCTGTTTGTGTAGTACCTATTACGCAAAAAAGGGGATTCTGTTTATATACGTCAGATACCCTTAGCGCGTGCTAGTCGAAGTGGTACTTCTCTTTGAAACCAAATTGCAATACATTGTCGTGATATGAAAATTATTTAACATATGCCATGTTGTAGATAAAAGATTTCTCTGGCGAATGACGTTATAAGTATATTTTCCAAAAAATTAAAATACTAACATCAGTAATGGCTCTTTAACCATCTTGCTGTCTGAGGTCTCATATATGCATGAGACCTACAAATCTACACCATTGTCACCTTATACTTGCACCATTTTCTTTCAATGTTTTTTATGGACACAGCTTATTGGTTCGAGTAATGCTACAGCTCCTTTTAACTCTTTCACCACTGCAATCTGGTATTCTGGCACATACAACCTCAGTCTTTTCCTCATAATGCTCTTATGTTCACTGACCAAATATCAAACATTTCCAGTAAATTCACATCCTACAGAATGAAGAACTAATTTAGGCTGTAAAAAAAGTTTCTCCTTTTTTTCTTCTGTTTCTTGGGCACATTTTTTTCAAAAGTGACGAGGGCGGCAGGACTTTATTTTTTAATTTTTTGTTGGAAAAAATAATGACGCGGGAGGAGTACCGTATATTACCGGGTATAAGTCGAGAATTTGATACCAAAAATTAGGGGGTCAAGGAGGGGGGTCGACTTATACACGGGGTCTATGTTTCAGCCCCAAAAATCTAGAGGCCAGGTAAGTATCTGCCAGCCCAGCAAGTCGAACGGACGATGTTTACACCGGAAACAATTCACAAACATCGATGTCCAGTCAATATTAAAATCATTGAATAAAAAACATATGCTTTATTGTTGTCTTTTTAAAATACAAATATAGCGTGATATATGAATAAAAAATAACATTTCAATCACGAAAGTTCATTAAAGTTTATATTATAATCTTCACTATTACCTGACAAACATCGATCGATATCTAGCCTGGATGTAAGTCGAGTGACCCGATAAGGTCACGTGGACCAATGAGATTCTACATAGAAGCCGGTGACATGCGAGATAGATACTCATGAAAAAATAATCAAGTGTTTACGCAGTGAGAAGTGCAAATTACTGGTACGAGTAGACGTATAATTTCTGAGATGTTCTAACATAATAGCATATATTCAAAGATATTTAGAGAAATGTAAATTGCCGATTGTCATTGTATTGTTACTGAGATGTTCACCATTCATTTTGTATAATAGTGTATATTCAATACTTGTTAATAGACAGACATGTGATTAAGGTTGTGAATAGATTTGTTAATTGCCAGTCAGGGTAGTGATTCATTAGCGCATCCGGTAATTATCTAAGCTTTGATGTTAAATTAACATTAATTGATAGTAATTAACATTAATTAAAGCCTGTCACTTCTCATCTCAAAAGTAAAAGCAACGTCTTTTTACGTCTTTTTCTACTAGGTAACAATTTAACTATTCACCGGTTATCTAATAAAGTTTTGTCAACATGTTGGTCGTAGTTTATTTGGCTTGATGAGAGGAAAATGTAATTTGATTGAAACAAATAATAACAGACACCGTGAGTCACAAGTTGTATCTTTTTATTGGTTGTTTACAAATAAATTATCATTTAATAATATTTAGGGCAAAACAATTGATAAGTCGATCGACATCACTGCTTACCAATTGCCGCTGTGTTGACTCTTGGCCATGTCGACTTGTCACTCGGTGTCAGTCAGCACGTGGTAAAAGGGGGGTCGACTTATACATGAGATATAGGGTTTTGACCAGTATTTGGGTAGTTGAGAAAGGGGGTCGACTTATACGCGGGGTCGACTTATACCCGGTAATATACGGTACATTTTTATTTTTCCCCATCAAAATATAGCTTCAAAGTGGTAGAAATATTTAAAACGCAAGCACATCCATTCCTACAGACCTATATATTTGGTGGACAAGGGACTTTGGGTTTAGCTAAAATGATGCGGTAAATTTTGAATGTATTTTTTCAAATGATAATAAAAACCTGTCAAGCGCACAAAGAAAAGTGATGTGACGATGCCTGGGAAACATTTCACATTTTATTTAACCTTATGGATATAAGTCTCTTTTTTTATAGCTGCATTTCGCCATAGATTCGCCATAGATTCTAATGTCATTGTCAAGCATTTTCTCAACTTCTAGAATGCCAATCAAAGATGTCTTCCAACATGATCAACTCTGTCTGGAAACTTTGACCAGATATGTTTTAACAATAAACTACCTAGAAATTGCAAAGGTCAAAGTTATTTGACAATATAAAGACATACAACAGACAACTATCTCTTATCTAAGTGTTTAGATGAATGTAAAATAAACCTCCGAATACAAGAAAATCAATAGAATACCTAACTATGTCTGGGTCTTAGCAACTTCCTCGCAAGCCGTAACTAGCTCACGTCTCCATCACTGGCTGAATATAGGTTATGATGCATTTCTTTAACTTTTCTATGTCAGTGTTAAGCATGCTGCACCTGGACTATTTAATGTGCTGTAATGCTATCACAGAAATGTTGAGGAGATACAGCAAGGCTTCATTTAGCCAGTGATGGTAACTGATGCGAGTTGTGGCCTGATGGATGAAGTTATGCATGGGAGTTGTGGCCTGATGGATGAAGTTATGCATGCGAGTTGTGGCCTGATGGATGAAGTTATGCATGCGAGTTGTGGCCTGATGGATGAAGTAATGCATGGGAATTTGGGCCCCACTTAGTCTTAATAATTATTCTTAGCAGTAGTATTACCTACTCAAAGTAATCTTGAACTAGTGACACGATAAACAAGAAACAGATAATTAAAAGACTCACTCATTGAGGTGAGGTGAGGTGAGTTGGGGATTAACGCCGCTTTCAAGAGTATTTCACTCATATCACGGCTGCTAGTATTATGGCAGGGAGAAAGTCCGCAATACCATGTGGCTATGTATTGCGGTGAAACCTGCGAGCATCGGCTGGAACTAGCAAACCATGGGTGGTACTATGCTGAATTTCAGTGTAGCATTGCACCCAAACCTTACTGCGTGTAGAACAGTTCTCTACAGCAGACAAAGTTACCGTGCCCCTGGCGGGATTAAAACCCCAGACATCTTGATCCGAAGCCGAACGCGCTAACCACTGCGCTATCTCACCCCTGAGAGACCCGGCATCAATTTGAGAAACACGGTACTGCAAGCTGAAGACTCATAACAACAATGACATGTGTAAACAGAGATGATTCATCAATAATGCACAAAAGGACACTAAGAATTCTTTACCAAGCGAAGACGCCAAAGACTCATCACAAGTTTTAATTCCAAATCCGTACAACAGCAGAAATGGATAATTGAACAGTGACATGTTGTAAACTTTTGAAACTCATCATAACTTTTAATATCTCCAGCAACAAACAATTTTGGAATCTTTTAATTAGTGGACAAGAAAATCTAATTATGTATCCACAACATCAACAAACAAAACACCTTTTGAAAGATTGTCAAAGTGAGGATAAAACATCTCTGACATTACACGATCCCATAAGCCATAAGCCGTATGCATATATAACAGTTATTCAAGTTTGAAGAAAATGGTGCAACGTATAAAGCGACAGTGGTGTGATACTCTTCAATGTTCGCCGCTAATGGCTGCAATACTGACGAAGCGGCGTTAAACAATAACTCACTCACTCTTCAATGTGGGAGGTAGTCTTGTATTAAGTCTCATGAGAGATTGTGAGTGCAGACAGCAAGATGGTTGACCATTCCATCATGGTTTCATAATTAAAATTCTACTCTGAGTGTTAAGGTATCGCAACATCAGTCAAATTAATTGAACTACTTTTGAGTGGTCATTTTAATGCGAACACCTTCAAATGGCTGCTCGAAGGGAAATAGACTCGCTTGGCTTAACCGAACCATGTTTTGGAGACTTTTTTTAATGAGAAGTATTATTCAGCCATTGGTAACACTTATTTAAATTTAACTTTTCGTGAGATCACTTTATTTCAGTAAGTATAAGGTGCAACAGAGCCTTTAAATGTTTTTGGGGCAATCTAGATTTTGTATTCTGACTTGGGTAAAGGTAAGGAGAAGTTAACTATGATTCATAGTCCGGACCAAATCAGGTCCGACATATTGAACTTGACGTGTGCATGCCGAAGAATGGCAAAAGGAAAATCAACCTCAAACAATAACAGAAAATCAATAGCTTTTCCATGTAAGGGAATGCCAAACAACGCTAGCCCCACTTCCTGTTAATCATGACATTGCCAGTCTTGTCACAGAAAACTACAAGACCTGAACAATAAATATGGCCTCTGCCATCATTAACTGGCGTCTGCTTGAGTGTGTCAAGAAAACAAAGATGGCCGCCTAATTCAGGAAGAGAAGCCTGTCATCTTGATTACCAAAACAAACATGTTTGTGTTCGTTTTGTATTACAAATTGTTTAACGCAAACATGTTGTTGAGAGTATTGGTGAATAAAACATTGGAAATATGTCACAAGATATCAAGATAATCAAAGGTGTGAATATGATGAATATCATTTTTGTTTCTAAAAGATTTGATGGGAATAATCTTTCATATATGCAACCACAAACCTTGATGAAGGATGGATGCAACTATGATGAAAACACAGGAACTTGATATCGAATTCAAATGTAGGTTAAAAAAACCTACATAGAGTAAAGCACCAAGGGAAGTCACATTGCCAATTTAGGATACATTCAACAGTAGGTCCAAATTTATTGCTAAGAATTGGTCACATTCACAAATGAACGTAAATACCTATCAACTGTTATGTTACATTTCTCCGTAAAACCCAGCTGATTTCAACCAAATGTCACCACAAGGAAAATTTTAATAGCTCTAATCAAACTAAAAAAAACGACCACAAAAACCTTCCCCGTGAACGTTATTCTGTAGTCGATACGTTTCGAATGATCTGATCTTTACCTAAGTTTTATCTATGTTTTAATTATGATATCAAGTTCCTGTGGATGAAAACCAGTGGCGGTTCCAGGGGGAGTCAGAACATTCCCCTTTTAAAACTTTTTGTATGTAAATTTGACTGACCCTGAATGTGAAACACAAACCCCTCCCCCCCTCCCCGAAAATTCCGCCTATGCAGACTATATTGTAACTATTTTACGGCCTCTTAGCCCAAGTCTCCACTTTACAGTAACAACCTTGTTCTGAACTTATAGCCGAGTGCTCTGTGAGATGAAACAGAACATCCCATTATTTTTATCTTATGAAGCAGCGAGGAATCGAACCACGACCACGACTTGATCAACTAGCCAACGCAAGGCGTAACTCTGCATTACTGGCTGATTTAAGCCTTGCAGTATTTCCTTAAGATTTCTGTGCTAGGAAGTCGGAGACCATTATGCATTTCAGGTGCAGTGATCCACTATCTTAGCACCGAAAAGCGAGGGAAATACTGTAAGACTTAAATCAGCCAGTAATGGAGACTGGCAAGAATTATGCCTTCCACCAGGAAGTTGGCCTTGATGAGCAGACGCGATCTGAACTGAGCTTTATTTGTAAATTCGTGAACCAATAAATCATGAAAAATAAGAGACTGAGGACAAATTCAAAGGAACGTTTTTTCAATGAATCATTTATCATTTCATACGCATGAACAGTATTGAAGACTTTCTGTCCATTTAAATGCTTGTCATACATTCGTTCTCTAATGAGATAAATCTATATTTTTCACAGTTGATGAGCATGAAAGCATAATTCAATAACGTAAATGGCAAAGTTTAACATGGCTGATTGAACATCAACAAAAGAACATCTCTAATGCCTGTGTTTAGACATGCTCAAACAACATAATGGATGTTGAAGGATGTCAAAATGGTTTACTCGGTAATTATGGTTTTGAAAATACAGCAGCAGTTCATGGTAGGCCATTTTTAAGAGTTGACGCTGTTGTCTTTACAGATAAGATTACAAGCAAGATTTCTGGTTTATGAGTCTAGATCTGAAAATGTTACGAATGAAAACATATCAGAGAAGACATGGGAGAAGAAACAGAGAAAAAAATTCTGACCTTGCAGCGATCCTTTAGCTCCTCAAAGTCCTTCTCAGTTGTCTCCCCTGGAACCGGCGGTGGCACGTCGACCGGGGATCCGGGATCTGACATCATCCTGCTCGGTCAGCCTGGTAGATCAACCGAGTCGCGAGGTCATCTGTTAAGGTAAAGGATATCATTGTGAAGAAATCTTGACTTCCCGAAACATTCTTCTTGTCTTGTAATTTCCTGTAAACCTAAGGTTAAGGTGAAGATAAGAAGCACACTCACTAGCACTCTTGCAAAGAGTAGCTTCAACGTGCATGGTCTCAGTACAGAACAGTTACTATTAAATAGGACCTTCACAGAAATTTTCAAGTTGAGAATCCATGAAGATCCTTTTCTCAATATTCTCCTTTTCCATTATGTATGAAAAAGGTTTGAAAAGTAGACAGCCCAAAAAGTTATTTTGTCAGTTGAAATAGCAAAATTAAAGAAAAATCTTTAAAGTTACCAAAAGTTCACTTATTTCATGCACTGTTATGATTTGAAACATGATAAGAGAACAACATAATTTAATGTGCACGACTCAAAGTATCTTTAATCTTATGGACACTTACCGTTTTGTACACAAAATCTCAAGATGTTATGTCTTCCGAGCCAGAACCAAACCAACCCACACAACCAAACACTCTAATGGAAACAGATCTTTGCAAGTAAAAGCACAATATTTATGATTCAGGCTCCAATTCCATACTCTTTTCCTGCCAATTTACTTCCGAGCACAATTTCCATGACATTTCACAAGAGAGTAGTTACAAAATTGATCATTTTGATCTCGGCTGCGGTTCGGGTTACGTCACATCTCCTAAGGGAAATACAAGGAATTTTAAGCATATGGCCATAACACTGAACCCATCACTGTCCATTGATATGATGAATGGAATACTGAGGTAATATACCATCTTCAAAAGAATTCTAAATAACGAAACTGAGAAATGAGATGTTGCCATGGAAACAAAAGTTTAAGATGGTATGTTAGGTAATGATGTAAGTAGGATCAAGGTCGTTTCCGTAATGGATTTCATTGATTCAACAACAGCGACACAATAAAGCCTCTATACGGATCCAGGTGCACCACCATTAGCAGAAAACAATACTGATGACAGTACTTGACTTGACTGGAATCTTGTAACCATGGAAATAACAGGTAGTATAAACAAGTACGAAGGTATCCCTTACACAGAACAAATGTTTTTGGACAGTGCAGATCATATACTATCAAGACTTGATCACAGCAGAACTGTGATTTGTGAGGAAATTAACCAGAGACAATGAAATAAAGGGACTAGACTCGGCAATAGATTATCATCAACTATGTGTGCCTCGCCAGATGTGTAATCGACCCGACTTAATGAAGCCTACTGTGATTGCAAAACGTCAACACTGGAAACAACATGTAATAGTTACAATACATCATACAAAACTTTGTCATATCTTTATTTCACAACCAAGGAATATCTTAACCCTTAACTTTTTACTATCCCCAATACCGGGTCCCGAGTCGATTGTTTCCGCGACTCGCTGCATGAGAATGGTTGTATTTATGCCTCGCAGCCCGCAATGAGAATAAAGCTTTGTTCAGTGTCTGGTCAGAACGTCCAGCAAAATTCACACCAATTTGCGTGTGCATTGTTGACCCGTAACGCATCGATAATTAGCTTTACAAAAGGCCAATTATGTCGGGCTTAGCCCCCGAAGCATTAATTCGCTTGAGGCTATTTTCACCCACGTGTTTGTATTGCGTCGGGTTTGCCTCGCCCGAGACTGCTATCTGCCTCGCATCTCACGAGACAGGGGAAAAAATCGCTAACTCGCCTTACTCCCGCACTTCATATCATGTGAGCGAATTGTTTGTTTTCAAAAAAAAATACGGCAAAATAAAGGGGAAACAATGGACTACATTCCCATATAAAATTAGCAAATGTCAAAAAAATATTAAAGACACAGCAAGCGCCGTGGAAAAGGGCACGTTTACACCGTCAATCCCTTTAACAATCGGCGATTTTCACAACTTGATACACATTTATCACGGCTAAAATACTGAATGCATTTTCATGATTTTTATATCACAATAAACCAAAAAGAATAATCTTTTATTCTATATAAAATGCGCATAATTATTTCACAGAAATAAAGATACAATTTTACCTTTCTGAGAGGCATGTGAAACCAAACGGCACACAAACTAATCAACATATTTTCATCAGTTATGGTTCGAGGTTAGCGTTTATTTGAAAAGTCAAACAACATAACCATATTTGGGTTGACATGTGCTTATTTGTCAACTGGTTTGAGATTATGATTTCTTGGAAAAGTGCGATGAACGACCGTTTGCAATGCCGCATACATGTTGTAAGTATTTACGATTTTATTGGTGGAAATAAAGACAAACTTTACATAGCTATAGAATTATAACCAAAGGTCGCATTCTAATAATTTTTATATCATTGTGAAGCTAGACATCTTGTCTTCAATTCCGTATATAAATGGAATTTTTTTCGTTTCGTATTTATGATGTTACGAGGCCCGAATTAAAGACAATCTTTCAAAAGTAATAGAATAAAAACGAAAAAACATAGAAAATTCATTCAAAGTTTCGGGTGTGAATTAGCCATTTGTGTACGGGTGTCGCTACTTGAATTTGTATTGAATGCCCGTATATAGTCCTTATTCGCCATGTAGATGCGGTATATTTTGTAAAAACGGTACCGGAATCGCCGCCTGGAAATTCCGCCAGCAGAGCTCGTTAGTGCCTAAGCTCAAACTACTGCTGCGAGCTGCTAGCCTGTAAATTCCGCCACAGGGGCTAAAAATGGTAAAATATATATACGCAACGTAAGGGTTAAAATAAGCCAATTTAAAAAAAATTTTGCTAAAAAATTCATAATTGGCACTATTTTGTGACCCCACCTTTGAACTGACCTTTACCTTTGCGCACATCCGGGTCACTGCGCGCAGCCTTTCTCACTTGGTAGTTAAACCTCACATGAGGTAGTTTTTTTAACTTTCCCACCCACCCATCCCTTTGCAAATTAATTTCCCATTGTAATATTCCACCTTCCTATTCAGGTCAGCATTAGGCTTTGCCTGCTGTAGGTATATATATTTTAACCTCATAAATTTAATTTACAAAAACATAAGTTAATATATTGTTGCAATTTGCCTTTCTGAGGCCTTGCTACTTGCTGTATTGTATTGCAATTATTGTCTTGTGTTTGTTGCTCGTGTTTTTAACTGGCAAAGTATATATTTCATGTAACTACCAATTTATCAACTTACAATATTCATACATATATACTCATTACAATATCATCGTAGGCACAATGTAACCAGGCCTACGATTTTGCCAATCTTCAATAAACATTTAAACCTTTATTGTGTTCTTGAATAGGAGGCAATTTAAAATTGTGTTTAAAATTATATTTGAAATCTTTGATTCTTTACTTTAAGCATTTTTGTCCTGCTAAAAAAACATTTCAATACGCCAGGAATACCATATTTCCTCTAAAAAACGTTTTTCTTATATACACTCGACCTGGATTAAAACAAATGTTAACAAAATGAGAGCCAGAGTTCGAAAAAGCGTGGGGCCTATTATCAGTACCAATTGTACAAGTTTTGAAAGGAATTTTCAATATATTACCTATGACGATTCTATAAATATATATATCCGTTAAATTTGCAATGATTGGATCTCCACTACCAGCCTCTAACAAGTGTTTGCCACTAAGATGGCAATGTCCCCCGCCGGTGACATTGAGTTAGTAAGACACATCATTGAAGCTACTTTATATATTGCATTACTGGTAAAAAGTGCCATGATGATCAGCAAATTTTGAGACTTTGGGTGCTTGGGATCATGATATATTGTGTTAATAAGAGTTCTAAAAGTGGTGAAAGTGTTGTGGTGACCTTGAAAATAAGGTCAAGGTCACCAAAATGTACTGGTGTGTGTGTCATCCCCCAATGTAGGCTGACACCAAATTTGAAGACTTTGGATGCAACAATTCATGAGATAACGCGTTAACAGGATCAAGTTAAAAAAGTGGTCAAAGTGTAGAGGTGACCTTGAAAATAAGGTCAAGGTCACCAAATCCACTGGTGTCTGCGTCATGAAGACTGACACCAAATTTGAAAACATTTGGTCCAACCGGTCATGATATATCGCGTAAGCAAGAGTTTGAAAAGTGGACAAAGTGTTGGGGTGACCTTAAAAATAAGGTCAAGGTCACTAAAATGTACTGGTGTGTGTGTCATCCCCCAATGTAGGCTGACACCAAATTTGAAGATTTTGGATGCAACACTTCATGAGAAATCGCCTTAACAAGAGTTCAAAAAGTGGTCAAAGTGTAGAGGTGACCTTGAAAATAAGGTCACGGTCACCAAATCGACTGGTGTCAGCCTCATCCTCAGATTGTAGGCTGACACCAAATTTGAAAACATTTGGTCCAACCTGTCATGATATATCGCGTAAGCAAGAGTTCAAAAAGTGGTCAAAGTGTCGCGGTGACCTTAAAATTAAGGTCAAGGTCACCAAAATCAACTGGTCTCTGTGTCTTACCCCAATGTAGGCTGACAACTAATTTGAAGACTTTGGATGCAATCTTTCATGAGAAATCGCCTTAACAAGAGTTCAAAGAGTAGTCAAAGTGTCGTGGTGACCTTGAAAATAAGGCCAAGGTCACCAAAATTGACTCGTGTCTGCGTCTTCCAAAAATGTAGGCAGACACCACATTTGAAGACTTTGGATGCAACGCTTCATGAGATGTCGCGTAAACAAGAGTTCAAAAAGTGGTCAAAGTGTCATGGTGACCTTGAAAATAAGGCCAAGGTCACCAAAATTGACTGGTGTCTGCATCTTCCCACAATGTAGGCAGACATCAAATTTGAAGACTTTGGATGCAACGCTTCATAAGATATCGCGTAAACAAGAAATGTGACGTACGGACGGACGCCGCTGAATACATAGTCCCCCATTCCGCGTTGCCACGGGGGACAATAAGCGCACTAGTGCTTTATTAGAGAAAATATTGAATGCCATTGATACACGATAACTATTAAAGGGCAAAAGGTTTTTAATAGCCTTTTTTAGATTTAATCTTATTTAATAATGTCTCAAAATGTCAAATTTCAGTATTTCTGTTTCAGTGTTAAGCATAACACTGAAACAGAAATACTGAAATTTGACATTGGCTCTGAAGCTCATCATGCTTTGATTAAACATTTGATAAGGTTCAAAATATAAATTGTCAAGGAGTTGTCAAAGGGGTAAAATGCATAATCCACATTGCTCAAGGAGACTTTGATAAACAGGAAATCCTCTTGAATTTCGATTCCACGAAACATAGAACCCTCCCTATAAAGGGACTGTAGCACTTTTTTTCAAATTTTATTTTTTCAAATTTTCCATTTGTAATGATAGTTTATGTCATTTATATTTACTTGAGAGAGTAAAACATCTTATTACACAAACCAGTTATTGGCAGTGGTAATAACAGTGTTGCGTAGGAAGCCAAAAATGCATGGCAGCCATTTTAATGTGAACAAATTTTATTATTTCGAATAACAAAAATGTTTCCCATGGCTTTACCAAACCATGTACACTCATTTTTAAAATTGATTTTCCAAAGAGAGAAGGGTGTTTTACTTTTGGTGACATTATTTATCAAATACATTTCATCAACTTATTTGAGCGAAAAAACGTGCCACTGTCCCTTTAAATGTCCAATCTTTTCAGGGATTACACTCCAGCCAACAGCTAAGAACTACACCTACACACTCAATAAAAGGAGTGATAGAAACTAAGCCGGGAGTGTGTCACGAATTACAGATAATTACTCGGGGCATCGGTCACCAGGTTCCTGGACAAGCTGATGAAGTGGTCAAAATCTAATTAGGCCATTGGTCATGTGAACTGGACACAGGTCAATCAGTACAAGTGTGTCAGGCTACTTCATCTTCGGTTTCCTATGAATAATAGATCTTGTTGACAACAGAGTGATCGGATTTGACATATATATATATATATATATATATATATATATATATATATATATATATATATATATATATATATATAGGGCTGAATTTCTATGTTCTATAAGAACTTATAACAAGGTCCGATTTTCAAGCAAGAATATTTAAAGAGGTTCTACCGTCATTTTGTTTTGCGTGCATTGCATGAAATGAGAAAAACACTTTAAATATAAAACAAATTTAATATTTTCATGGAATTTTCAGAAAGTAATGACTTTCCTTTCAACAAAAAATATCCTGAAATGTTTAATTTAAACCCTCCCGTAAATTGATAATAAATTATCACTGTTGGCTTGAACAGGTGCCCATGTTTTCTTAAAACTTGATGTCATAATGTCAAATAATTTTCAGTATAGTACATAAATTTCCAACATAATTGAACACACATATCAATGAATATATGCAAGTATTAAAGATTAAAATCACAAGCACGTTGTCCATAGACAAATAGGCTTTGGTAATTCGGTTGCCAAAAAACAAACCTGGACGTCAAGCAATACTATTTTTAAAACCCTGATCAGACAAAATATATTTTTCCAAACAGAAATTTACTTTTTTTTAAATTCACTTTAAATGTGACAATTAAAACAATGAAATATTACAATATAAACATATCAGTGCTTACCTGAGGCAATTTTTGGACAAAGCTGGACATTGGTCAACAAGATAGCAATATATTTGTTAACGATTCCTTGGAAACATGAATTATTAATGTTTTTATTGATATAGCCACCAGAAGAATATCTATACATTGTCAACACTCCCAGTAAATCACCTTCAAAAAGTGTTAAAGAAAATGTCTGCATGTGACCTTTTAAGTGACTAATGAATTAAAAGACAAGCTCCCAAATTGTATACGGAAATATAGAATAAGGAATATAAAGTTCATTCAATAGATGGAATAATATTGCAATACAGGAGCTGTGTGTTACAGTATATGGCAATACAAAATTTGGTGCAATATGCAGCCCTAATCTTGATTTTCTAAAACAACAATAAACAAGAGTCATCAGAAGATGACATATCCCACCGGTTCCACAAAATTTGTAAAACACATCTTTGACAGATACTTGTGTATCTACTACCGTACTTCAGTTAGTGGGTATTACAGATGCTGAGTTTCAGGTATGTTAAGGGTTTTAGACTTCTGCTCCAGAAGCAGTCAAAATCAACAACAACCAACATCCCTCTCATCTTTCTATTGAAACAGAAAGAAAAAAAAAAATTCAGAAAAAAAGGCACCACTTCAGTTAGTGGGTAATACACATGCAAAGTTTCAGGAAGATATGATGAACGGTTTTGGAGCTAAAACAACAATAAAATATGTTCACTTAGGCTTCTTTACATTAAAAGGTTGTTTAACTTTCTCAACATCGTTGTAATAAAGCACAGAAAAAAAATAAACAGATGGGAGAAATTTTAATGCAGCTTGCAGATTGTTAAAAATACAAAATACATATTAATGTACGTGACATATAATACATAGCAATGTATAATAACAATATTCTATGATCAGCATGCGGTGATCTCACAAAGAAACTATGAAAATAGTAACTCCAATTACAGCAAATGCAAAAGATAATATTAAGCGAATAAAATTAACACCACAAGCCAGTAAGCCTACTGGGAGGGTGGGCGGGGCAAGCGTGCCGCCGCGTAACGCTCAAACTAGAAAGACAGCGACCCCTATAGCAAAGGGGCATAACTCGTTCATTGTTAAACACATTTTTAACCACTAAAAATTAATTTTAACTTTCTCAACATCGTTGTAATAAAGCACAGAAAAAAAATAAACAGATGGGAGAAATTTTAATGCAGCTTGCAGATTGTTAAAAATACAAAATACATATTAATGTACGTGACATATAATACATAGCAATGTATAATAACAATATTCTATGATCAGCATGCGGTGATCTCACAAAGAAACTATGAAAATAGTAACTCCCATCCCAGTAATAACTTATATATTAGTTATTTAATACAGGTAAGAATAGAAACTTTGAGGGAAATTAACTTTTAATGACGGGGAAGTGAGGTAACAAATTGCCTCAATGCCTGAAAGCGAGAAGATTGCTGAATGTTGAGGTATCTTAGATATGCTTGTGATTTCCACAGTCCAATGTCTTGGATTACTTCGCCTGGTAATCCGATGCTAAAAGCCCAGCACGCACCGCCTCTACGAAAGGAATGACCAGTAATGTGCTCCTGCACACCTTCTCTTTTCAGAATGTACTGGATAGTGTTCTTAAACACGTCATGCTGCAGTGGAAGATGCTGATTATCGCAAAGGAAAGGTGCAGTGTCGCCGCTACCCCTCTGTGAATGCAAAGTTAGCAGCCTAGCCACAGGATGCGCTGGATTTAGGGGGTGGTCCTCAATAGAAGGCATCAAAACTTCCATCTTACGCTATCTAAACTGAAGAGTCTTTGATGTTTGAAATTCAATGGAAAAACCTCCATCAATAGATTTGACATCTCGCACACATATATTTCTGTTTACATCAAAGGCGGCCTTGCAAACAAAGTTATTAGATCTGAGCATGCCATAGAAAGCAATAAGGCAAGATGCCCAAATAGACATGCACAAAACACTATCCAATTTTAAGTTGTCTCTAATCATCATCAACATATTAGGGGTGACAGGAGGTACCCCCTTTTGCTCATCACCAAGCTCTCTCCGCACACCTTTTAACAAGTGTTGTATATGCCAAGAATTAACAGGGTCTGGACAATCATTTGCTCTATGTACACTTGAAACAATGGATAAGTATTGACGAACAGTTGCATACTTAAAATTCATAAAATCCACCAAGTATGCAATGTACAATTGCATATTTCGCACTGACAAAGGAAACGGATGAAAGTTAAATTCATCGCAAAAGTTAAGGAAACACTTAAACTGGCACTGATAGGTTGACTTGGTTGACTCTGCCCATCCCTTACTACTGAGTCTAGTCACTGCTTTTTCCAACTGGGAGGCAAATCTCTGTGTTGCCCCATCTGTAATCGATATAATCCTTTGTCATGAAGTTTTCAAGGAAATGTCTATTGAAAGGCATATAATGTAAACTAGCAAGCATATCATACAAATTTGACAGTTGACCTGGCTCATCCAATCTGGAAATACAGTCAGCTAGAATATTACATTTCCCTGGTACATAAATGGCTTTCAGTACAAAATTAAAGTGAACTTGCAACCAAAACAAGGACCTTAGAAAACATAGCACAACTGGAGATTTGGCAGTCATTTTGTTGATTACAGCCTTTGCTGTCATATTGTCAGTTCCAACCACAACAACTTTGTTTCTCCACATGTGGCACCAACGAATTGCAGCTAATATAATTGTCAATGTTTCTTTATAATTGATGTGGAGTCCTTTTGCCCATGGCAAGTCTATCTCCCAATTATAATAAACAAAATCTCCATCAAAATAGGCCCCTGCTCCAGAATTGCATGCATCGGTCTGCAAGCTAGTTAGTGGACGATCGTCTAAGAAATGTCTAGTGCCATTAAACAATTCCATGTAATTCCTCCACCAAGAAATGTCTTCCTTCACTTCCATTGTTAGCAATACCTTATCACTCGATGAAGATAAGGTACATTTTAGATCTATTAAACGTCTCAAGAATGTTCTGCCACCATGTATCACACCACAAGCCCAGTTTAGTTTGCCTATCAAACTTTCTAACTGTTTTTTACTAGCACGCTTTTTGAGTGAAAACTCACACAATACCTCCTTGAATTCACTGAGCTTGTCTGCAGGAAGCTCTAGTACACACAGATTGGTCTCAATAACAACACCTAAAAATGTCAACCTTGTTGATGGGCCTTCTACTTTTTTCCAGTTTATGTCAAACCCTAAACGTCGCAAAACATTTATCAACTTTTCTAAAGCATTGGCACAAAATTGAAAGTCATCTGAAATGATCAGAAAGTCATCTAGATATGCAATTACACAAATATCATAGACTTGCTTCATAATTCTACAAACCGCGCTTGAAAGGGTTTGAAAAATCTTTGGGCTTTTGGAAGCTCCAAACGGGAGCTTACTATCATACATATATGTCAATTCTGAGTCATTATCAAACTTCCACGCTAAACCGGTATATATGAAATTGTCTGGATGTATTCTTACACTGCGATATGCACTCTTAAGATCCACTTTAGCCATGTAACTGCCTTTCTTCACAAACTTTAGAGCTTGACGAAGGTCCATATAGGAACACTCTGTATCAGTCATCATACTATTCATGCTATTTCCATTTGGTCGACTGCCATCATGAATTAATCTAACACTGTTATCACTTTTAGGAATAGCGCCTAACGCGCTCACAATATGAGGTAAATTGTCTGTAATAACATAGTTTCCCTTAGATATTTCTTCTTTAATCTGACTTTCAGTTTCTCTTTTATTCATAAAAGCTGATCTATGATTTTTTGTTCTTACATTAATATCACTATCCATAATAGCATTATCCTGTTCTATAAGTCTAAAACCATCCCGTACACCTGACAGTATGTAGTTCCTATCTGCATCTTCCTCGGGCAAAAGTTCAGCCCAGGCATCATAACTTAATGATCTAGAAAGTTTTTTGCTTCCGGTTTCGCTTGGTCCCCTGTCGAACTCTGTCGTGGTTGTTGGGTTCCATGCGGTGAATGAGAAACGCTGCTATGGCCTCTTTGAAAACAGGTCCCACATACATGGGCCATCTTGCAAATGTCCTCTCGCAAAACACACGTTCCGACGTTGAAGCGTCGGCATATCTCGGTCCCATCCGGTGTGAAGGGGCCTCTTCTCCGCCCCTGGTACTGCTGTGAGGTGCGCTGATTCTGAGTGGTGGGTACACTGCGAATCTTTGATATGAGTTGATGATCACGAATGTCCTGCGAAATGGTCCCCCAGCGAAACCCTTCGTCTTGCCTTCTACTTCTGTATTCTTTGTCGTACAGAAGCACGCTGTTCCAAACATATTTGGAAGAGAATCTACAAATGTCTTGCATATATTTGAGAAAATCGTCCACTTCCTGACTGACGCCAAGCTGCTGACGCACAACGCCTAAGTTCGCGTACACCCATTTCTCTACAGAAATACTGCTGAGCTTGTTTTTCCTCTGACCAAGTTCGATAGAAACACCGTCGCTAATTTCTATTTTTTGACTTTGCGAATCCAATGAGTCCAGCCACAAGTAATCAGTAAAATCCCTGGATTGTTTACCTTTTCCATGAGCGGCGCCATTTTGAAGACCTTGACCTTCGAACTGATCACGTGGACCTTGACCTTCGAGCTGATCACGTGGAATGTCCGCCTCACCGCGTGGTACTTCATTACACTGCAATTCCCGTTTCATCTTCGCAATTTCGGCTGCTAGGTCCCTTTTTTGTTTTTGCAAACGCAAACCTTCCAACTCCCTCGCGAGAGCATCACATTCTGCCTTGTCCACCTCAAGGCAAGTCGGATCGACCCCTGTCGCTCCCAAGGACGCCGCGTCGCCCTGTGCCACGATCGGTTTTGTGTCCGTCTCAGTTTCACTTTTCTGACCCCCAAACTTAACTGCCTCCATCACAGCCTGCATCTTGTTCCCAGCGCTTTTTCGTTTAGGTCTTACGTCCGGATCCATATGAAATTAGAATTATTTTCCAAATTTCCCCTGCGACATTCAATCGGCAAGCGTGCCGCCGCGTAACGCTCAAACTAGAAAGACAGCGACCCCTATAGCAAAGGGGCATAACTCGTTCATTGTTAAACACATTTTTAACCACTAAAAATTAATTTAAAGATTAAGAAATCAACCTCGTACCACTTCAAGATGGGAACCACCCTCAATTGTCTCTCTAGATATTTAAAATATTCTACCGGGGAATCAAAAGGCAAATGAACTAAATTAATAAGTACCATTTCTATCATCACTAAAGATTTATAAATAAAACCAAATTTGGATCTAAAGATTTAAATTTTTACTACTTCATGCTTTTCACAAAAAACACCATCATCTGAAAAATACATTTCTTTGGAAGATTTTCAAACAAAATTGTCACACCTATTCTAAAAGAAATGTTAATCGAAGAAAAGCAATCAGCGTAAGTAAATAAATTGTCAACATAACAAATCATTTGGTAACCAACATCAAAAATCCTGAAAATGCAAAAGCAAAGAATTTTAGCATGTTGGATAAAAATATATGTACCGGTACCTGTACATAAATATGTTTTATCTCTATATCCTTCTTTACAACAGATGCAGCAGAACATTCAAATAACAAACACTAATCAAAAAATATTCTGAAACCAAAATACCTCAATCAAGTCCCATCTGGTGATAATTCAATTCCTCCACCAATAATCCAATATCCTAATGGTTAGGTCTCTGTTTCCATATCGCAAACAATACCTTGAAACAAACGCTAGGCTAACACACGAGCTCTGTGTTATCGAACCATGCATACCTCCAATGCGAAATCAATGCTTTTATTATCATTATTAAACACGTTACTCACCCAGTTCATCTGAATATTTCCCTTTTCAAGTCTCCTTATTTGAATTCCGCTGACTCAACAATTCAGGTTCAATCTAATCAGAACTTGATATATAGATAAGTCAGACCTCGTTTAACCAGACAACGTATATCCGGAAACCTGACAATCCACAGGTTAGTATTTCAAATCTTAACTATATATTTCTTTACAAATGATGATTCACTTCACCGCACGACTTGCTATCCGGACAATTTTCATCTGTAACCAAATCGTGCGGATAAAGAGGGTCTGACTGTATTGATCTTTTGATGTTTTTATTCTCATTATCAATCACATAACTCATGTGAATATTTTCTTTTTCAAGTCTCTCCTCATTTGAATTTTGCAGACTGAGAACAACCCTGAGGTTCAGTCTAATTCAGCTCTTGATATAGATATTGATCTTTGCACAGACTTCCAGGAGTTGAGAAAAAAATAGAGCCATGGCCTCTGTAGCTCATCAGGAGATAATAAGTGGGGTATGTTATGGAGTGGACTTTATAGCAATGGTCAGATAATGGAATGTAGTAATAAGAATCTAGGTAGTGAAACGATTAAAGCAGTTTAAAAATATTTTGTTACCATAACTTTGCCAATCTGCTATATATATGTGTTGAAAGAGCAACACGAAGCTTTGAAATAAATTGCTGGTATCAAACATATAATAATGTGGTGGAGAGATCATACTATTTTTTAAGATCGTACACACATTATATAATAATGAATATACCGGGTACAATTCTTTGCATACAATTCACCACTGTAAGCTATTGCAATAATGGCCTGGGGCTGTAGAAGAAAATGAAAAAAACCTTTTTAGGTCATGACCCCTGCTAATTATTATCAAAATTGGTTACACATAAATCAACATTCGTTATGAATATCATACACCTTTGCATTATATTGTTTTAATTCTTAATTGCATTATGGCAATACCAACATTTATTACATAATGAATAGGAGCCTCAGTTTTTGAAAATCCCATTTCTCATAGGCTCCATTTCAATACTTAATAAATTGGTGAATTTTTTTTAGTAAATTCTTTTTCACCATTTCTTATAGGCTCCTTTTCAATATTTGATAAAATGGTGATATTCTATGAATAAATTCTTTTTTAGAGTCAGTGAAAAGCAGTCTCACGCACAGTCTATGATAACACAGTGCTGCACAGAAGTTTGAAGTAACCTGAAACCTCTGTGTAACTATCAGTTTTCATTCTTCTGCCAGGAAGAGGTCAACACAATGCAATTACATAACATGCAGACACTGGACTCACAGCCAGTAAAATTTATATGTTAGATGCAGTTTTTCCTACAATTAATTATTTTTCTGTACTGGAGAAGATGATGAAAATAGGTGTGATGTCACAATCTCATATAGCTACTTCTTTTATAGTCCTATGTTATCACCAGTCATCACTAGTCATATTCAGTTCACATATCTCATGTAAAATGAAAAAATTTAATTCCTCTTCAAGTTATTCCTTCAAAGGGTATTCAATAGTTCTCATTTCAAATAGATTCACATTAAACATGTCCATGATGTAGACATCTATCTCATTTCTTGTTCCTATTGAATAAAATTAACTGCAAAGTTAATAGAAAACTAAATCAGTTATAAAGTATAAAATATGATATAAATAAGTTATACCAAATTGACTCGTACTGGAAATTCTCATTAATTAATTAATTAATTCTCCAAATAATTACACTATATCATGAGATATTAAAAAACTCCATTATTTACTCTTAAATTACAAAGAACATAATATTAGATTTCATAAAAGATTCTGTATTAAGTCTTTAGAATACTTTTAGACTTGTGTACCTTTATCAGCAAATTCACTTGCAAAATACAAATAATTACTCATATGTGAAATGTGAGACAAAGATAAAATATGACTTATAATTTTTGTTAGACCTCCAATTCTAAGTTTTTAATTCTAAATATCTCTTTTTCATCAGACATATTATATTCTCAAAGCACATGTTAGAACTCTCACATCAGAAAGATGAAATGCCTTTAACTCAGCTGTTTTCTTTAAAATTACCTCCCTTACCTACTTACTGATTGAAGTGCACATATAATCTCAGAAAGATGCTGTAAACTGAAATAGGCTTTTAGGTTATGATCCCTGTGACCCATATTTGGGGTCACAGACTCACCAAATTTACAATTTAGAATCCCTTACAGCCAAGGAGTCTGTACATAAAATGTCAGCTCGCTAGAGCCATTGGGACTGGAGATGAAGATGAAAATAGCATTTTAGGTCATTGCCTCTGTGACCCAATATTTGGGGTCTCACTGTCACCAAATTTACAATTTAGAATCCCCTTCAGTCAAGGAGTATGTACATAAAATTTCAGCTCTCTACGTTCATTGGGACTGGAGAAGAAGATGAAAATAGTTTTTTTTAGGTAATGACCCCTGTGAGCCACACTTGGGGTCACAGGGTCACCAAATCTACAATTTAGAATCCCTTTCAGCCAAGGAGTCTGTACATAAAATTTCAGCTCTCTGGAGTCATTGGTTCTGGAGAAGAAGATGAAAATAGCTTTTAAGGTTATGACCCCTGTGACCCACATTTGGGGTCACAGGGTCACCAAATTTACAATTTAGTATCCCCTTCAGCCAGGGAGTCTGTACATTAAATTTCAGCTCTCTGGAGTCATTGGTTCTGGAGAAGAAGTCGAAAAAGCAAAAAGTTTACGGACGGACGGACGGACGGATGGACGGACGCCATCCCATGCCATAAGCCCATCGGGCCTTTCAGGCCAGATGAGCTAAAAATGACTAAGCATTATTTAGCAATAATCACCCTTCTGTTTGCTGAGTTCAAATTTCCATCCTTTTCATCATTGTAATGGATATTGCATTGCCACACAAACTGGTTAACTCCCATTCTCTCCCCACAGAGATTTACTAGAGTAACCTCTGTTTACAGGCGCCAGACCCTAAATATAGACCTACGTATATATATATATATATCTACCTACCTATGAAACATATAAAGAACGTATGACACGGTCCGCCATTTTGAACCTGGCATAGGTAGATATACGTAGGTGTATATTTAGGGTCTGGGACCTGTGCCTCTGTTATATTTAGGCTACTTTCTAAGCTACAAATTTAGAATCCTGTTTAGTTAGTTGTGCAATCACCGACGTTTCAAAATGGACACCTCATAATTGTTGAAATGACTACCGGTAGATGTGCTTCATCTGTGCATATATTGATTTTTAAAAATAATGACGTTGCCAGTGTTGCAAACTTTCACCACCAGGGAATTATGTGAGAAGAGTAAAATATTGTCTATATGTAACAGAGGTTGCGATAGAAAATCTGAAAGGAGTAATCTCTGTGGGAAGAGAATGGTTAACTCCTTGAATTCTGTGGGAAGAGAATGGTTAACTCCTTGAATTTTGTTATTTGAACACCATCAACTACAGAGAATTATCAATCATTACCAAAAATTGTTTCTCTAAATATGGTTACCCATCATTTTCAACCATTTCTAACTATATTATCATCTTATGGACAACACATATTTCTGCACAAATGACACCCATTATTTCATTCTGACAATGTTTCTCTCATGTGAACCCTAATTTTCAACCCAATTGACAACTTTGGGAGAAAAAATAGCATTATTTAGCAATAATCACCTCCATTTTGCTGAGTTGAGATTACCATCACTTTCAACAGTGTAATATAATTATTTCAAATGGTTTTGGCAGTATGTCCAGACCCCCTGAACCTCCCTGGATCCACCACTGCAAACCTTTGAGAATTCAATCTTAGCAAATCTCGACAACAAATTGTTCTGCATGTGAATTACATCATTTCCGTTTACCAACATATTTCTGCACATTTGAATATCAACACTGCAAATTATCATACAAATATTGTCTGCACATGTAAATTCCATTATTTCCAATGTCACCAAGAGAAAAGCACATGTGAATTCCACCTTTAGAAATTATCATCAAAGTTTTAAGCACAAATGACATTCCACCATTTTCATTTTTGACACTCTCTGCACGTGTGAATTCCATCGCAATCGTCTGTACATCTTACCTTAAGACAAAATCTAATGAACAATCTTATCCAACATGGGAGATTTTATCATGCCATATTCACCTGATCCACGGAGAGAACCTGCAAATCGACATCAATAAACGACCTTAAGTACAGAAATAACTCTCAACGCTGTGGCTTGTCGATCGACCAGAGATCGTGGGTGGAAGGTAACCGAGACAAGGCAAACTGCATCACTGGCGTTCACCTGATAGCTATCATGGTTTGAAGTTCATTGTAAATGTTAACGATCCTTATGAAAAATACTAAACATTTTTATCAAGCAATGTTATTCAGACTTCAATTCATGCAAACAAAAATAGAGCCATTGGCTCTGTAGCTCATCTTCTTTAAAGAATAAACTAAATAAATTTCAAAATGTAAATTTTCTAGGAGAAAAAAGTTATTTAGTTAGTTTACGGATCATCCTACCAAGATTTTGACAAAATTGGACAAAAATGTTTTTTAGAATCCCTCCAACAAACTTTCCCTCCCAATTAAAAATATAGATTTTTCCGATGAAATAAAAAGATAAGCTAAAAATTATTACTTTCTTATTCTTATTCGAATTTGCAAAGTTGTTTTTGCTCGTGCCTTTAGACGTTTTGCCCCTAATATTCTGCAAACCATGTTATTAATTTTGCCTGGCCTTAAAAGAAATATTATAATATCATATCAAGTTTAAATGTTGTTATTTGCATTGATGACCATACAGCATTTTAAACATAACTTTATTGAAATAAAACATCATTTCAGAAATATATACTGCTAAAATATATAAACAGTAGATGACAAATTGATTTTGGCTATAAACATGTTAAAATCACAGTCATTATTGATAGCTATTTAATTTTGATTAATCTTCATTAAAGGGGCAGTAGCACCTTTTTTGCAAAATTTAATTTTTCAAATTTCCCATTTATAATGATAGTTTATGTCATTTAAACTAACTTAAGAGGGTAAAACATCTTATTACACAAACCAATTATCTGAAGCGGTAAAAAAAATGTTGCGTATAGAGCAAAAATTGCATGGCGGCCATTTTATTGTGAACACAATTTATTATTTTATATTACAAAAACGTTTCCTATGGCTTTACCCAAACATGTCCACTCATTTTAAACTTTATTTTCCGAAGAGAGAAGGATGTTTTACCATTGGTGAAATTATTTTTCAAATACATTTCATCAACTTATTTGAGCGAAAAAACGTGCTACAGTGCCTTTAACATAGATTGACGGAAAGGCTAAAAAGCTTATATAGATCCTAGATATTTATTTTATGTACAGGCTAGAGCTATTAATAACTACCATGTTTACAAACACAGGAATAAATTATTTTGAATTATGCATAAGGCAACTCATGCATGCAGGTCTTCAGTAATTATTCATACCAGTGGTGCACAAGCTTATAAAGTGGAACGATTTCAGTTATGCTAAATTTCAACTGACAACTGTTCAAGCAGGGCAAATTCCAACACACAAATGTACCATATGCCATCTGGAATACATAGCACAATATGCACTCATTCCTTGCAACAGCTACATGAATGATAAATATGATATAAACCTCTACGATTCATGTACCTGATCACGGCAGCTGCTGGTAGATCCCAAAACACCTGTACAGTATATCCGCTTGAAAATCAATACATGACTCACTTCGAGCACCTGTCAAATGACAGTGAATGAGAGTTATCTTCCTAAAGTGTTTTTCGTTTCTCCGCCAGGTGGCAGTTTGTAAAAAGCAATGTTCTACAGAAATATTTTTTAAAAATTCATGGTTATTTGTTATTTTTAAAGAATAAAAACTGACAATAAATGTTGATAGTATCAACGGCAATAATGTTATATTTGTTGTACTTATGATAGACATGAAATAAATATTAATTTTAATGTTTGGCATATGTTTTGATTGAGAACATCACTTGCAATGTTTTGGTTTTCAACTCAACACGTGGTTTCAAATCTGATGTTTTGTGCACATTTAGAAAAAGATATTTCTACAGATACCGTATGTTCTAGTCTCTAGATCATCGATTTTGTTTCAATGGTAATCATTAGATAGGTGTTTATTATTTTGTTCTAAATTATCAGTTTTCAATGTTTACTTATTTTTAAGTTAGAAATAAAAGGAAATTAGTTGCTTATCACAAACATGTGTCACTGTCTATAAACAACTTAGATTAATGTTCATGTTCATGGAATTGTTTTGACAAGATGTTTGGTGTTGGGTTGTCAGCTGAGCTGATTTAAAGGGACACCATGTCGAGGATAAATATGAGATCAGATTTATCTACCTTCGATGATTCTGATTACTGTAATATGATACAGTTAAATGGGTTGCCAAACTCAGCTATTAAGTTGGGTACCAGGGATGTCTGATACAATAGCATACTCAGTTTGAACATTCAAATGCCTTACTATATAAATGAGTATATTCCAGTAATTTAGTCACTATTTGAAGCAAACAGTATGTACAAAATCACAATGTATTGACTATGCAGTCGTAAATATTACTCTCTGCTTTAAAATGTTGTAATTTGGTGGTTTACAGATATTTTGAAAAATATGGAAGCAAAACTGGTTCTACCTTCAGAGGACAGGCCTAATGGAAAAATTATTGCAGGTAAATCTATATATCAAAGTTTCTGAAATACTGTTTATTTAAAGTATTGTACATACCGTATATTACCGGGTATACTGAGTCAAGAATTTGATACCAAAAATAAGGGACTGAAGGAGGGGGGTTCGACTTACACTGGGTCTATGTTTCAGACCCAAAAATCTAGAAGCCAGGTAAGTTTACCTGGTAATATATGGTATTTTACTTATTGAGTCACTCAAGAGCAGTATATGAAATACTTTTTAAACTCTTCTGGCATTGAAATTTGTGGTTTGAAAAAACAACCAGTCCTATGGTAATACAATTTTAAGATTACCTGAAATGTGTAGACACTTTAAATCACAATGATGTATTTTATCACTTTGAAATAAGATTCTAGTTAAAATGTTTAAATATTATATAAGCTCTGTTTCAGTCACATCTCATTTCATTTATATTTAATCTTTCATTCTCAATGCCTCTCGCTACATAAACAAATATTTGCATTATTATTTAACATTTCATTATTTATAATTCTACAGCAAAGTTTGAACATGGTTACCTGAAGAAAGGAGCTGCAAAGAACCTTGACTTTACATATGGAAGAAATGAAGATGGAAAGAAAACCCTGGTAATAAGATTTGTCTCCATGGAAATTTCTTTTTTCAAATTTCTTCAGTAAATACATAGAAATCACCGCATTGTCAAGTGTGAAGTGTAAACAAGCCCCAGTGCCATTCCTAAATTTTCTACCCTGTTAAAGATCATCCTGCCCCATCAATGTATTTGTATCCACTACCCTGATTCCCGGAGTTCTTGTTTTGCTGTAGGCTGGTTATACTCATCCTTATATATACGGGTAGCATCAATTCCGTATATAAATTGAATTTTTCCGTTTCGTATTTATGATATGAGGCCCGAATTAAAGATAATCTTTCGAAAGTAATAGAATAAAAACAAAAAATCGTAGAAAATTCATTCAAAGTCGCTGGTATGAATTAGCCATTTGTGTACGGGTGCTGCGACTTGAATTTGTATTGAACGCCCTTATATAGTCCGTTTTCGCGATGTAGATGCTATATATTTCGTAAAAACGGTACCGGAATCGCCGCCTGGAAATTCCGCCAGCAGAGCTAATTAGTGCCTAAGCCGAAATACTGCTGCGAGCTGGAGGGTCTGTAAAATCGGCCACAGGGTCTAAAATGGGTAAAATAGAAATATGCAACGTAAGGGTTAAGTTGTTTCATTGGTTATCTATGATAGTTATTGGGCTCAGAGTATTGTAGTCGGGTATCACAGATACAAACACACTGAAACATTAACAAACCCTACTAATAATTGCAAAGTATCACAAATGAATTCATATTTATTTTTCAGTCATTACCTGGAAAAGAAAAGTTATCTTACGTTGGTGAAATAGAGAAAAATGATGGATTTTGGTGAGGAAATTTAACATTTACATTTACAAAATGCTGTTAAAAAAACCTCTATACTTATTTATTAATTTATTTCCAGAATAACATGGTTTTAGCCAGTTACCAATCCTATATAATTCCCCACTCAGAATGGTGAAATTCAACAAAGAAAGTATTAACCGGTTTAAAGGGGCAGTAGCATGTTTTTTGCAAATTTTATTTTGCAAATTTCCCATTTATAATGATAATTTATGTCATTTATATTACCTTTAGAGGGTAAAACATGTTATTACACAAACCAATTATCCGTAGTGATAATAACGGTGTTGCGTATAAAGCAAACATTGCATGGAGGCCATTTTATTGTGAACACATTTTAATCATTTCGAATTACAAAAACAATCCCCATGGCTTTACCGAACCATGTACACTCATTTTCAATTTGATTTTCCGGAGAGAGAATGGTGTTTTACTATTGGTGACATTATTTTTCAAATACATTTCATCGACTTATTTGAGCGAAAAAACGTGCTTCTGCACCCACACTTAAAAATTTAAGAAATTCTTTTGTAGTTCGTCTTTACTATCATAATTATGTTATTACATGAATTGATTACTAGTAATATGTATTCTATTGATTTTCTTCTAGCTATTACTTTGGTCTCCTCAACAAGAAAACTGGAAAAATGACAGTCCATGATGCAGAGATCTTCAAAATGAAACCAACGTTTGAAGGTAACTTGACGCAACGTCTTCCAAAGTATTCTGATTATAGATTTCACAATTCAGTACTTGTACTTATATGATTGAAGGATAGATTTAGAATGTAGGAAATAATTTTTTGATATTTTTTTGCATTTCAGAAGAGAAAAAAGCAGAGCCATTGTTTCCAGACAATCTGACATATGGTCAACAGGCAAGTCAGCTTTACTTGTTTCTTTAAACTTATTAATTTAGGAGTGTTTGAAATGATTTTAAGTTTTCTGAAATTAAAGCTGGTTCAAAAGAAAACAAGCTCTTCTAAAACTTGTGGTGTGAACAATAAAACTGAAACGTTACCAACCCACAACTATGATTTTGTAATACCCCCACTACGATGTAGTATAGTACGATATAGTGCTCCGCGTGTCTGTCCGTGTGTCCGTGCGTCCGAAACCGTTAACGGAGTATATCTCAAAAACTAATTGACCTGGAAACTTCAAATTTGGTATGGAAGTAACCCATATGGTGCTGTTGTGCCTTTTTGGGGTCTCAACTCCAAGGTCCTAATAAAAAAATTAATTTTCACCAAAAACGTCAGACTTTTTTTACTTTGTCTCGTTTCCGGAGCATATCTCAAAAACTATTTGACTTTGAAAGTTCAAATTTGGTTTGGAAATAACCTTTATGGTGCTAATGTGTCATTTAGGGGTCCCAAGGTCCAAATAATTTTAGAAATTTTGTCATTTGTGTAATTTCTGGAGCATAACTGAAATACTATATAACTTGAAAACTTAAATATGGATGTTGCCTACCTGTATGATATTGTTGTGCCTTTCATTGGTTTAAAATCCACGGTTCATATAATTTCAAAAAATATTTTCATTAAAAACAAGGGGGAGGGAGGGCGGTTCGCGCCTCTCTTGCTTCGACAGGCAGCTATTGGCTGACAGGCAACTATTTTCAACACTGCAATTGATATTCATGTTTCTGTTGCATTTCCATGAGTTTGTGAAGTAGATTTGAATAGAAGCTAATCAAATACCTCCCTAAAACTTTACATAGAATGTTTCATACCAAAAGTGTTGAAGAAATTAATTTCAAGCAGTTGATTGCAAACCATAATGCTCAAGATTTCTATGTTCATATGCAGGTTGACAGATTAAATGTAACATTTGGTTCAACAAAGAAGAAAAGGGCTGTCTCCTCAAAACAGAAGTTTAACGAACTGTATGGAGACAACTATATTACTGCTATGGACACAGCAATAGAACATGCGGTCTCGCAGGCTAAAGATGAGGACATTACAGGTAAATTATTGAGTCAATAACATCTGGAATGTGAAAAATTATGAAGTGTTCCAAAGTCAGTGTCTTCAAGTTAAGATAATTATCAAATTAAATCATCAAACATCACATTTTTCAGATTATTGTGTCTCACCAGTTGTAATTTGTAGAATTACGCCCCCTTTGGTTTAGGTTTGGTCAAGGTCATTGGCTTATGAACAGCTGGTTAGCAGTAGTCCTACTATCACAGAACAGTTTATGAATGTTGTGTAGTGTTTACAGGGGTCATGTTTTGTGACCTTTTACCTTCCTTAAATTCAACCAATCACAGCTCCACTCAAGTAACAAATCAGTCTGACAATAGGGGTTAAACGGTTTGCTTGGGCTTCTGTTCGGTACGTATTGCGGTACAGGACCCTCGGTTCGGTACATTTTCGCTTGGTACAAAACCAAGAATGTTTTTCAATATATGAACTAAAAACATGACGAATCAAATATTTTTCTTGAAATTAAAAATATGAGAGTATAAGAGAGTATGAGAGTATAAGAGAGTATGAGAGTTGTGTTCGATCTGATGTTAATGAGATTGTACATTTGTTATCCTAAAGTATGAATACTTCTGTACAGATTCACCCAAACCAGCACTAGCAGACGCAGAAGCGAGGGACTCCTTCCTCCCGCCCTGTAACAGTGAAGCAACAAACCCACATGAAGTCTACATGCCAGAGCTATGTGAGTACAATTTCCTATACCGTGAAGACCGTGTATGTAATAAGCCTGAAATGTTACCCCTGTGAAAGTATGTTGTCAATTTTCATGGTAAAATTAATTAAAACCTCAAAAAATTACCAGTATGGACAAAAAGTAACCAGGTTAAAGGCTGTTGTATAGGACCTATTCCATACAATGATGTCACATAAAGACCTCAAATCATCCTTAGCTCATCATCCCTAATAGGCTTACAGCATGGTTCGTCGTCATTTGTCCTTATACACCCCCAGCCTAACGAATTTTTTTTCCAGAACAGAACTAAAAAACCATGAGGGATAGCTAAACGAAACTTGGTTTGATGAATAATCATTGTGTTGATCTGCCTTTTGATGTTTTCAACTTTTTCACATTTTTATTTTCCCCCAATACCATGGAAACACAACTTGGACTTTTGTATTCGTCTGTTTCCATGGAATAAAAAAACTTATTTTTTCTCTCATATGTATAACCATTTCTGTCTGCTTGTTCTTTTCATTTCTTTGACTTTGCCTCCAGAACTACTATATCTTAAAATTGAAAGGAGGTATCTATTTTCATATCAAAATTTCTACAGTTTGGTAATATTTCAATTATCTTCTGTGAAAATTACTTCAGCTCCAATAAATATATTGTTGATTAAAATTAGCTTCAAATTAATAGCATTGTTCTTTTCTCCAGTAATATCTTCGATGTCAATGACAGCCCTGAAGACACCAGCGGAAGTGTTCTTCAAGAGAACGAAGGAACAACTCACCGAATGGACAGATACTCATGAGTGAGTCTCCCATATCTGGGCACTTAATGTTTAATGCAATGTTTGGACGGTTCACACTCCCTATCCCTGGAAATGTTCATAAAGGTTTTTATCCCCCGCCACGAAGTAGAAGGGGATATAGGTTTGGGCTCTGTGTGTCCGTCCATCCGTGTGTCCATCCTTCCTAGATAAAGGGGACAGGTTTTCTCAGAAACCGTTTAAGATAGGGTTACCAAATTTGGTGTGTGGCTTGAGGGCATAAATACCTTGATGGAGTTCGAATATGAGAGGCGTGCAATTATTTAATCCGGAGTTATTGCCCTTGTTCCATAATATTGGACTTTGTTCATGGTATCTGCAAAGGGGACAGCTTTTCTCAGAAACTGTTTAAAATAGGGTTTCCAAATTTTGTGTGTGGCTTGAGGGCATGAATACCTTCATGGAGTTCGAAAATGAGAACCGTGCAATTATTTTATCCAGAGTTATTGCCCTTGTTCAGTATTTTTGGACTCTGTTCATGGTATCTGCAAAGGGGACAACTTTTCTCAGAAACTATTTAAGATATTATAACCAAATATGGTTTGTGGCTTGAGGATATTGATACCTTGATGGAGTTCAAAAATAAGAAGCGTGTGATTATTTTGTCCGGAGTTATTGCCCTTGATCCGTTTTTTTTACTCTGTTAAATTTGCCATAGATATGAACTGTTACTACTATAAGTTTGCCGTCTGCTCTGTGTCCAGGTACAGCTGGTACGTCCTGGACAAGCTGGGGGTACTCCCGGTGGAGGAAGGCAAGCGCTGGCAGACGGTCAAGTGTCTCATGCACCTCCAGTACATGCTCAAACTGTACAGACTCAAACCTGCAGACTTCAAGAAGTTCAGTATGTAACAATACTTGTCTCTTGGTTTTGTGTATTGTAAAAAGGACATGACAAAGTTTGAACAAGATTGTCTCCACCCTCTATCTTTGAAATGTTTCAAAGCAAATTTTCAAGACACGTCTCTTAAAAAAATATTATCCAGTGAAATTAAATGTTTCATCATTTACTTGTACATTGCTTTGGGCATATGACCTTTGGATAAGGCACTTTATAAATACTCATTTATTTTTATTTATTAATTTGTTCCTTGAACAGACTGTCTGCCGGCTGAGTGGCCAGACGCGGTGAAGAAAGAGCTACTGAACCAGTTCACAGCCAGGTCTGTTGCAGACAAGGGACAGAAACGAGTCAGGTGGGACGTCTATTTTTATGCATTTTAATTTTAAGGACTCCAGGAGATGGACATCTTCCACAAAATGTAATATTTACAATCTTCTACTTTGTGGCAGTTAGATGCCTTTTCTTGCTTCGATCGCAGCGCCCTCATCTGTGATTTTATTTCCATATTTAATATTATATGCGATATATGCATAGATAATCAGCGCTAGTCTAAGAGCACATAGTCAAATAGAGTTACACTTCTTATAGTGCTCTCGCTTTCAGTAACCTGTGAGATGTGAGAAGATTGTTTATCAGGTGACAAAATTTCAATGATTTTCCAATTCATGGTGGCAGGGAAAATTTACAAAATTACATCAAGGGAGAAAACAAGAGTTTGCCACTCAACTTGTGTAGTTTTCGACCATGAAGGGTCGGGTGACGTATTGTTTTTGGTTGAGTTTCTGTCGGCTTCGGCGTCAGCGTTATCGTTGGCGCAGCGGCGGTGGCGTTCTGGAGCAGATCTCTAAAACTATGTGACCTATCCTCACCATATTATGCAGATATGCCTTCTGGGTTTTTGAACTTTTTAAATTTATTTGTTTTCTGTTTCCATGGCAACAATTTGGACTTCGTCATTCAGAAGAGTAATACCTAATGGTTTTAACATATTTTTATTCATGAAATGAATTGGGATTGGTGAACAAGCTGTGTAGCTTATATTAACACCGCTCCCATAAATTGAAATTGAATTGGGGAAGGGGGAGACATCTGTTTTAAGGAGTAGAAACACCTTCTAGTTCATTACAGTTAAGCCATTTTGTATGGCCAATTTACAGGACTGTTGGAAGCAATGAATTAGATAATAGGGGAACACAGGGCTCCAGATAATTTTTCAATCTGAGGAGTACGTACTCCTCAAATTTGAAAGTGAGGAGTACTGGCACAACATAAGATAACCTCAAGAGTACCCACTTATTTTCAAGTGTGAAAAAGGTGTTTTTCCACATAGGATATTTATTATAGTATTGCTTGACTGTTTAATTGCATTCACATGTGGATCATGCAATGTCTTATTGCCTAAAAATCCAACTTTATCTTTATCTTGGTCTGCAATAAAACAATGCAAAATTAAATGGCCTGTATGATTATGCAAATAAACTATGCAGTTCTCATTTATGTTCAAGTGAGAACATAGGTTATTTAATTTCCATTTCAGATTTCTGTATCAAAAATAAAATAAAAATACTCTGAAAACGTTGTGTTTTTATTTCAAAGAAAGTTTACTTTCACCACAGTACTGTTCACATCACGTTTATATATATTACATGACAGTAAAACGGAAATACTCGACTACAACGACAGAAAACAGAGCCAATGAGATAACTTCGTTTCTTAACGGAAGTTAATGAAGTAGTTGACCTATATCTTTTACCCAATGAACATGCGGCACGGAAACATTTTTGAATAAATTAACTTTCGCTTGTACCCAAAGTTTTTGAAAGGGAGGTCACTCTGATGTATATCTTTGTCAAGTTACATTCGTTTTCAAGTGAAGCGAACGCAAATTTACATTGCCTCATTGTCTTTGCAACTTCACTAGTATTGCATTTATTACAATAATTATAGTTTTGATAAGATTTGAGGTACCGCAATGTACGTGTGTAAATTACTATTTGAACGTACATTGTTAATTACAAGCGTATCTGATACGGTTCTTATTTTTTAGACGATCGTATTGACTCATTTTTCATCCGTACATACGCTTGTACTGCCCTTATCTGGAGCCCTGGGAACAGGCACTTGACAACAGAGTTCTATGCTTGACTATTTGAGGAGCTACAGGTAAAGGGTTAATCTGTATGTTTATGGACCTTCTCCCTGCAGGTACTTCCCGGCAAGGTTGAAGGACAAACTGTTGCTGCACATTCTGGCGATGTCGCTGGTTGTGGACGACGCTCAGGTCGACCCCAGACTGCTGCTACAAGACCTTGCGGAGCCTGAGAGGAAGTATGTCGCTCTGTTATCAACTTCCCTCTGATTTGTAAACGCGCATTTGATTGGTCTACACCATAGCTCAATAGTCGTGTTACTTCCTGTCTCAGAAATGCCTTCCAGTTGTCGCAAGGGTCAGTATGCATTTTCTAAAAGTGCATATATGGTCCGATGCGTGCGGAAGATGACTTGGGTCCAGATTTTCTAAGCTCTCTTAGCAGAAGGATTAGCAAATGTTAATGTATGGAACCTAAGCGCTAAGAGAGCTTTGAAACTCTGGCCCTGGCAAAACGTTGGACTATCCCAAGACATTATTGCTGACAAGTGCATTGCAATTCATAGGCATAAGGTACGATACACGATACGATCTGATGAAACATAAAACTGAATGATCCAAACTTTCTGAACTTTGAGGCTCAGGTTTTAATAAAACTTTTTGCATCTCGATATCGTGGCACCTGTATCAAGATATGTATCGTATCGTGACCTACCTGCATGGTTGCACCCCTAGTTACAAAAGAGAAATAAGCTATCCAATGTGTTTGATCTTCAGGGTATCTCAGTTCTACCGAGCCTTGGGCTGCACAGTTTCATCCAAGGCCACATCATTGAAGAAGATCGAAGCGGGAGAACCAACAGTCACATTAAAACTTCCGCTGAAGATCCCCTCCCTTGCACGAAGTATGGGCAGGGAAAAGAAGAAAAGAAACATGCGAGCATGATTGTGTGATTATAAGGAAAATATATATCTATATTTATTACATATGTCTTTTGTTTTATTTGATTATCCATGTGGGAAGGATAAGATGAGAGAAGGATGATTTTCAGTGCTTGTGAGCATTGGCACCAGACTCTAAATAGACTTATATATATGTATACCTACCTACCTAAATAACATATAAAGAAGGTATGACACTGTCCGCCATCTTGCATCCTGCCATAGGACCAGAAATGGTTAAACTGGTTTTCTGGCTCAAATACGCTTTGTAATATTTCGTAGACTGATCCAAGTTTCCATTTCTGGTCCTATGGCAAGATTCAAGATGGCGGACAGTGTCATACCTTCTTTATATGTTATATAAGTAAGATATAGGTAAGTGTATATTTAGGGTCTGGCGCCTGTGCTTGTGAGTCTGGGACAGTCTTATTTAAATGAGATTGAACGAAACACTCACACCTCGCTCGTCTACTCAGCAGAGATCATGTTAGGTGACTTCACTTGGACCTGTCACCTTAAATAAATTAAGGCAAACAGAGGCCATCTTAGATATGGCATTGAATGTGGCTTCGTCACTGATTGGCTGGAGTAAAAGGTCACCTGCCATGACCTCTATACTCAGATCGGATATGCAGCGAGGTACACATGTTATGGTACGTTCGATTGGGTCTGTGGTTGTTGAATCTCAATATATGTTCCAGTTTAAAAAGCACACTGGTTAGCCTGTTGAGCCCCATTACGGATAACCATTTTGTTCAAGTTCAGCTTTGAATCAAGAAGTTTGGGGGTTGAATCCAACAGTGGAATTCCAAGCTTTATCTCTGCAATGTTACTAGCTGCCTTCATACAAACTTGTGAAAACGTTTTAAACTAGCTTTAAACTGCTACATTTTACGTACGTACGTAACTTTACCAAAGTTATTCTAAAATCAGTCCTCTTATAAATTGTGTTTATCCTCGACATCCTTTGGATAGTGAAGGGTCACTGTTCAGTAAGGATTAAAAAAAATTGTTATTCAAGTATTTTTTCAAATAACCGAACTCCATCTGAATTTAAGTGTTTATTCTGTTACATTACAAAAGTCCATGCAAACATTTTACACTCATTCAATTGATCAGATCAACACATTAACTAGCAACACTCACAGAAATCAAATGGAATGGTCTTCCCAAAAACTCAAAACACAGCAAGACTAGTAAAGCCTTTCTTACCTAAGCAGGCCAGGATATGCTGGGAGTAACAGGGACTTTGAGTATACATAAATTATTTTGTCAAGACATATTATAATGATAATATCTTATCAATCACAAACAAAAAAGTTCATCTATAACATGACTAACTTCTCCCAGCAAGGCATAACTTGTGCTATCTCCATCACTGGCTAATTTAAGCCTTATTGCATTTCCTGAACTTACCTGTGCTAATGTAGTGGAACACTGCACATTATAATTATTATAACAATGGCTCTGTTATGCTAGCACAGAAGAGTTCAGGAAATGCAGCAAGGCTTAAATTGGCCAGTGATGGAGACTGGCGCATATTATGGCTTGCAGGGGGAATATCATGAGAAACAAGTAATTTTATTTCCAAGACTTATTTGACATCTTGAGGAAAGGAAGTACCACACATTGCTTTACAGTGTAGGTAACAAAGATTGCTGACAATGTAATAAAAACTATATTCATGCAATATTACAATAAAAATAAAAAATAATATTTTTGAATATCTATTTGTAATCATTTAACTGGTTTCGAAATGAAAAATCGAAAGATGATCATTTCAGATAAATTAAGAAGATGGATTAAATTAATATTGTAAGTAAGTAAATGTAAAAGATTGGTTTTATTATTGTTATGAAATATGTTCAATTGATATAGACTGAAGTAAAAGCAGTTTAAATAGAACAATGCAAACATTTTTTGAGGAGGTAAAATTTGTAAACTGTTTGAACTGAAAGAAAAGTCAATGTAACAAAGAAATGTACAAATTATATGGACAAAAGATGTAATGTTCTTATAGAAAATGACAATCTTCAAGCAGCCATCAAAAACAATTCAAAAATATTTGTTGAGTATGTACATTTTTTAAACAGTTTGAATTGAAAGAAGTCGATGTAATGAAGAAAAATTACAAGATATGGATAATAGATATAATTCATTAAATTTAGTATTGTGTTTATAGAAATTTACATTCTACAAGCAGCTGTCTTACAACAATACAAACTTTACGTATGTTTTGAAAAAAAATGAAAAATTATTTGATGTAATGAAGAAATGTACAATGATATGGATATTTAAATTGACACCCAACAGATGTCATAGAAAAAATACTACAGGCTTTTTGAGCATGTAAACTTTGAAAACTGTTAAAATTAAAATTCAATAGATAGGTCGATGTAGTGAAGAAATATACAATTGATACTGATAATAGATATATTTAATTAAATTGACACACCAAGCAGCCATGAAAGAACAATTTTTAAATTGAGGTTAAGATAAGTCGATGTAAAGAAGAAATGTACAATTGATATGGATATTTGAAATTAAGCATTGTTCATATAAAAAATGTACATTCTACAAGCAGCGAACATTATTTTGGAACATGTCAACTTTGAAAACTGTTAAAATTGAAATATCGATATATCAAGTCGATGTAATGAAGAAATTAGTCCTGCCCCATGACTGTAAAATTAAGAGCCTTTAATACAGTCTAGATCTTTATTCAGCAAGTCTAGACAAACTCCGAATTCACTATGGAACTGGTAGTATTGAAAAATATAATCATAAGGATGAAGGTACAGTAATTTTACAAATTCCATAGACTAAATTTTAGGCTATGAAGAAATATACAATTAATATTGACACTACAAGCAGCTGTCAAATTTTTTAAATTTTTTTTAGAATATAATTTTGTTTTTACAAGTTTGGAGTGAAAGGTTGATGTTAAGAAGAAATGTACAATTGATATTGACATTTATAATTAAGCATTTTGTTTATAGAAGTGACACCCTTAAGCAGCAGTCAGAACAACAGAAACATTTATTGAGTCTGTCAAATTTCATAACTCTTTGAATTGAAATTCAGTAGTTCAGTCAATTTAATTACGAAATATAAAATTGATAAAGACAATCAAAATAATTCATTGAATTACTTTTAATTAGAATTGTTCTCACAGAATTTGATACTCAACAAACAAGTCAAACAGGTTACGTAGAAGAATACAAAAATTCTTTCAGTTTGTCAAATTTTGAAAACTGTTGAATTCAAATTCAATAGATAAGTCTGTGATGTCAAATTGATATAGACAATAGAAATATATTTAATAATCATTTTAATCACAGACATTGATACTCTAGAAGCAGGATGCAGAGGTAAATATATGATATCTGATAGAAATTAATTTAAAATATTGATCAAAAAGCAATCAATATTAGTGATAAATAGATAATAAATTATGAAGTTAATGGCTTACATTAAAAACAATATTTCATAAATAGCAACATTTGTATATGAAGGAGTCTGTATAATTTTTGTATTTGTTTAATACTGATTCGTTCAAAATATCACATATATTTTCTTTCGGATTATTCTTTGGAATCGGGTTCAGAAACTTTTATAAAATTCGTCAAATTTCAAATCACTACATTTCATTGGCTTACAAAATGCATGCTATGTATAGCAAGAGTAAATAGCCTTCGATGATACGAGGTACAGTTTGTGTAGACAATCAGGGGTTTGAGGAAACTTCGATACAAATACTCTGGATCAACATGCAAAGGATAATACCGGTAGATCTATAGATGCATGACAGAACTTTTCAAAAGGTATTTTTACTAAACATTGAAACATTTGTTTTAGCTATTTTCCATGCTGCAAAAGCTTCAGATAATAATTGATCTCTGAATTAAATTTCAAAATATTTAAAGATTTTGTCTTTTTGTTAAAAATTTGGATAAAAACATGAATTCCTTTTCAAACTCAATAAAATTCTTCCCATTGGTTTTTCATTTCAAAAATTACAATTTGTGGGTCAATGACAACAGAGAATGAATACTCTGGCACTGACATATGTCAGACACTTGACAAAGCAGCATGTATTAATGATCAAAGTTTCAGGTCTAGGAATTCCTGGATGATGTAAGGCAATGGAAGTTGTTTGATTGCACCTGGAATTGTTTCACCTGAGACTGAGGACAGGTGTCTGCGGAGCGCGCAGCGACACAGGTGTTGCAAGGATGGGGCTGTGTCTGTCACAAGAGATGTTGCAAGTCGGGGATGAAGATAATAAACACTTTCCGATTCATCCTCTTTTGAAAGAAGAGTGGAGGACACCCGGAAGTCAATATAATAAACTGCCCTTTTTAAATACTGCAAGATTTGGTAGCATTTTGCATCATCCCCATTTATTTTGTCAGTTGGGTGGTATTTGTCCATCCAAGAAGATGATTTGATTGAGGTAAAACTATTGAGGCAAGTCACTGTGTAGTGGATTGGGTTGATAGCTGACGAAAATTTATCAGTTTCCATGGCAACCGTTGGATCAGCACCATATCTCAACAATATCGATACCAAATTTGGATCTTTTCTCATTGCAGCTGCCATCAAAGGGGTTAAAGATTGATCAAGACTCATTGGGCGATTGAGAAGAGATTTGGGCTGGTAACGGGCAATTTCCTTTTCTCTTTCATCTTTTTCAAGAATCACGATGTTTTTTATGTAATATTCCAATGCTGGGGTCACCGTGTCTGAAAAGTTCCAGCAGTTTGCTTTCGGGTAAAGCGTAAACGTGTGAATGTTGAGATTTCCACTTCTTGGGATTCCCCTAGTCACGTGACCTTCCGACAGGACGCTAAAAATAGCATGAAGGTTGCCCTCACACAGAAAAATTTCTCGGATCAGCTCACTGACGACTTTTTGGGACCTCAAATCGAGTTCATAACATTGTCTGAGTGCAATGTACAAGCAGTTGTGTGTATATTTCGTACATTCCACGCCATCGGTCTCAATGAGCTCTTTTCTATGGGTTTTTATTAGGCTGTTTACAAAGGCCGTTAGCGCAAGCTTCGACTTGACTGTAAAAGTCTCGAGTTCTTCGTCCTGATACCATTTACGGACAGATTTTGTCCATCTTATGAAACTACATATGGAAGACTGCCTCATTCTCGGCTTTGTTCCTGACTGAGGCGATCCATTTTGTCTCATAACGAAGATTATTTTACCAAATCTGCTAACTTCCTTCCTTGTTTCAATATGTTTGCACTTGACCGGGGGCCGGGGCGTCGTCTGCACAAACTAAATCATCACACTGAAGTAGCAAAATTGAAGGTTTTCTTTCCTTATATACAACTGATAACGTCACAGTACCTTTCAACTTGCATTTAAGATCCAAATATTTACATCTTGCTTCATCTATCAATGATTTTGGTCCCCGACATCCGAGCGAGTTGACCGAGTTTCCGCAAAGCCAATACGTAAACAAGTGCAAGAGTTATCGTTCTTCGGTAGTGAAGCGGTTGTAAAATATTTCCGATTTCACATTATTGGAGCGTTTTGTTTCCAAAAGCGTTTTGTGAAAAAATCCGTTTGTATCAATTAACAGAAATAAGTTGCCAAAATTTGAAAAGGCATATCACATATGATATACCACTCGTTATCTGCTCATGTATACAAATAAAATTCATGGAATGTTTATTCGATAAATTTGATCAAAGGTCAAAGGTTTCATGATTGTATCCATGGTCATTGTAATTGACTTGTCGAAATACAGTTCTGTATCAGATATTTCTGATTTCACATCCAAGTCTAGGTGCAAACTATATTTCCACACACAAAAAATCTCGCTGGCACAGAAAAACGAAAAACTGCAGCAAGTCTAAATTAGCCAGTGATAGAGATTGTCGCGAGTTATAGAAGTTACAGAGGTTGAAGACAGTTAACATTCGACAGCTCTATGAATTTTCCGACAAACAGTCAGAATGGATAATCAAACTTTTCAACTTAGATTCTACTGCCGTTGTCAACAGAGTGTTCTTATATCCCTTTCATAAGAAGGTTGTCACCATATTGTAATCTATTCTGAAGCAAAAACAACTAGTAGAACTGCTGTGAGATAAGGTCAACCTCAAAACTTACTTCGTTGATAAAGGTGGATTTTTAGTTTTAATTTAACTAATCCAAAGTCAGTGGGATAGTAAACAGAAGTTTTGCAGATATTTCAAGTTATAAATTTAATAATGTTTCATGTGGGATAACACTACCTTCAACAAATTCTTGTTCTTTTTTTCGGACCGAGCCCCTTGCGGGATACAAACCCCCACCCTCAGAGTCAGGCAACTAACGCCAGCACTGACCGTATCAACAGCTTACCACACGACCACAAGTCAAGAGAACTATTTTCAAGACTAGGCTATAGATTGAATAATATGGACGATGTAAAGTCTATTTTTAGCTCATCAGGCCTGAAAGGCCCGATGGGCTTATGGCATGGCATGGTGTCCGGCGTCCGTCCATCCGTCCGTCCGTCCATCCGTCCATCCTTCCATCCGTAAACTTTTCGCTTTTTCGACTTCTTCTCCAGAACCAATGACTCCACAGAGCTGAAATTTAATGTGCAGACTCCTTGGCCAATGGGGATTCTAAATTGTAGATTTCGTGACCCCATGACCCCAAATGGGGTCACAGGGGTCACATCCTTAAAAACTTATTTTCATCTTCTTCTCCAGTTCCAAAAGGTCTAGAGAGCTGAAAAGTTGTGTGCATACTCCTTGGCCAATGGGGATTCTAAATTATAGATTTCGTGACCCTGTGACCCCATTTGGAGTCAATGGGGTCACATCCTTAAAAACCTATTTTCATCTTCTTCTCCAGTTCCAAAAGGTCTAGAGAGCTGAAAAGTTGTGTGCAGACTCCTTGGCCAATGGGGATTCTAAATTGTAGATTTCGTGACCCCATGACCCCAAATGGGGTCACAGGGGTCACATCCTTAAAAACCTATTTTCATCTTCTTCTCCAGTTCTAAAAGGTTTAGAGAGCTGAAAAATTGTGTGCAGACTCCTTGGGTAATGGGGATTCTAAATTGTAGATTTCGTGACCCCATGACCCCAAATGGGGTCACAGGGGTCACATCCTTAAAAACCTATTTTCATCTTCTTCTCCAGTTCCAAAAGGTCTAGAGAGCTTAAAAATTGTGTGCAGATTCCTTGGCCAATGGGGATTCTAAATTGTAGATTTCGTGACCCCATGACTCCAAATGGGGTTACAGGGGTCACATCCTTAGAAACCTATTATCATCTTCTTCTCAAGTTCCAAAAGGTCTAGAGAGCTGAAAAGTTGTGTGCAGACTCCTTGGCCAATGGGGATTCTAAATTGTAGATTTCGTGACCCTGTGACCCCAAATGGGGTCACAGAGGTCACAACCCCAAAAACCTATTTTCGTCTTCTCCAGTTCTAAAAGTTCTAGAGAGCTGAAAAGTTGTGTGCATACTCCTTGGTCAATTGGGATTCTAAATTGTAGATTTTGTGACACCGTGACCCCAAATGGGGTCACCGGGGTCACATCCTTAAAAACCTATTTTCATCTTCTTCTCCAGTTCCAAAAGGTCTAGAGAGCTGAAAAGTTGTGTGCATACTCCTTGGCCAATGGGGATTCTAAATTGTAGATTTCGTGACCCTGTGACCCCATTTGGGGTCAATGGGGTCACATCCTTAAAAACCTATTTTCATCTTCTTCTCCAGTTCCAAAAGGTCTAGAGAGCTGAAAAATTGTGTGCAGACTCCTTGGCCAATGGGGATTCTAAATTGTAGATTTCGTGACACCATGACCCCAAATGGGGTCACAGGGGTCACATCCTTAAAAACCTATTTTCATCTTCTTCTCCAGTTCTAAAAGGTTTAGAGAGCTGAAAAATTGTGTGCAGACTCCTTGGGTAATGGGGATTCTAAATTGTAGATTTCGTGACCCCATGACCCCAAATGGGGTCACAGGGGTCACATCCTTAAAAACCTATTTTCATCTTCTTCTCCAGTTCCAAAAGGTCTAGAGAGCTTAAAAATTGTGTGCAGATTCCTTGGCCAATGGGGATTCTAAATTGTAGATTTCGTGACCCCATGACTCCAAATGGGGTTACAGGGGTCACATCCTTAGAAACCTATTATCATCTTCTTCTCAAGTTCCAAAAGGTCTAGAGAGCTGACAAGTTGTGTGCAGACTCCTTGGCCAATGGGGATTCTAAATTGTAGATTTCGTGACCCTGTGACCCCAAATGGGGTCACAGAGGTCACAACCCCAAAAACCTATTTTCGTCTTCTCCTCCAGTTCTAAAAGTTCTAGAGAGCTGAAAAGTTGTGTGCATACTCCTTGGCCAATGGGGATTCTAAATTGTAGATTTTGTGACACCGTGACCCCAAATGGGGTCACCGGGGTCACATCCTTAAAAACCTATTTTCATCTTCTTCTCCAGTTCCAAAAGGTCTAGAGAGCTGAAAAGTTGTGTGCATACTCCTTGGCCAATGGGGATTCTAAATTGTAGATTTCGTGACCCTGTGATCCCATTTGGGGTCAATGGGGTCACATCCTTAAAAACCTATTTTCATCTTCTTCTCCAGTTCCAAAAGGTCTAGAGAGCTGAAAAGTTGTGTGCAGACTCCTTGGCCAATGGGGATTCTAAATTGTAGATTTCGTGACCCCGTGACCCCAAATGGGGTCACAGAGGTCACAACCCAAAAAACCTATTTTCCTCTTCTTCTCCAGTTCCAATAGGTCTTGAGAGCTGAAAAGTTGTGTAGAGACTCTTTAGTCAAAGGTGATTCTTAATTGTAGGATTGGTGACCCTGTGACTCCAAATACAGGTCACGGGTCATGATCTAAAAACCTATTTTTTGCTTGTTAACAATGTATTACTTGAGATAACTTAGATATTCAACCTTAGATAATAAAGCAAATCCTGATGAGCTACAGAGCCCATGGCTCTATTTTTCATTAATATTGATCAACAGCTATGTAAATCAATTGCGAACGTTCGTACTATTGTTTAATAATAACGTATTATGTTACCATCATCAAACATAAAATATGAATATGAAAATATCAACATATTTCTGGGAAGTGTTGATTTATTACAGTCTCCCTTTAACATCTTTGTCTACGTTGAATGTACTTATATAAGAACTTGGGGTACGTTGACCTTTGTGCGGGGAAACGGGTGTATTTGGGTCAATCAGTACACTAGACTATTAAATCTTTCGACTGCCGATGCTCATATATCACACGTTGATTGTCTTTAATGATTGGCGCATGGTTCTATATTTACTGTAAACAGAGTTACTAGTATTTTTTCGGCAATTATTTTATAAACAGCAAAGTTGACACAGTCTTTGACTTTATTTAATAAGTAAACTATTTATCATTATATCGCCAGGCAAGAGTCGTTGACTCACGGTCATGTAAATATAATGATGTTTAGTAAACATAAACACTATCTTGGATCCAAGGTGCTATGTAAACTATATCAAATCTTTGACTTACGATTTGTTTGGGTTATTTGTCACCCATTAGGAGAACTTCTAGACGATTTTACTTTTTAAAGTGTTCAATCACAAATTGAATAATAAATTGCATAACCGCTGGTCTTCGTATGTATTGTTGTTGCTGTAATTTGATATACAATCGACAGGCAACGTGAGTGTTAACAAGTATTTAATAATGAAATACCACGGAGGAACATGATCAAAGCACACACATGCGTTATTACCCCTGTGTATAAATTTAAGACCAACATCGTTTCCTTATAGCTCACCAGGCCTGAAACACCAGGTGGGCTTTTTGCATGGACCGCGTCTGTCGTCCGTTGCACTGAAATTTTGTGGACAGGTATCTTGTACCATGGGGATCTAAGTTTGTACATTGGGACCTCATCCCCCGTCAAATATGGACATGGAAAGAAACCTTTCAACTACATCTTCTCCGAAAGCAGTTGACATAGGAAGATGAAATTTTCAGATTAACATAATATAATTTGTTCATTTGGACCTAGGCTCCACTTCCCAATGCAAGGCATAACTTTTGCCAGTCTCCATTACTGGCTGATTTAGGCCTTGCAGTATTTCCTTAAGATCTCCGTGCTAGGAAATCCGGGCCCACAATACATTTCAGATGCAGCGATCCACTATCTTGGCACGGCAAAGCAAGGGGAATACTGCAAGGCTTAAATCAGCCAGTAATGTAGACTGGCAAGATTTATGACTTTCGTTTGGAAGTTGACATGGGCTAGGCAATTGGCTCAACTTGCTAGTATGCTATCATTTAGAGCTTTGAAAAATAATGTCTTTGTTAATAACCTATCATTTTGTTGGCTTATTTCAAGGACAAATGCATTGGCTTTGACACGGTATATAATAGTGTAGGATAGTATGATGACAACATTCTGAATGTACATGTAATTTCAATCGTACATGGGGTGTTCGCCTCGTCATATCCCATTTGTTATAATATGAGGGGCTTGAACGTCGACTGCATCTTATGTCTAGTCGTAAAATGTGTCTCGAAGATTTATATTCCTTACAGTTACATAGTTCCCACTATTAAGGTTATCTAACAATTACGATAACATAACAAATAAATATTCACCAAATTCATATTTTAAAAAGTTTGTCACGTTTGCATTTCTATATGTTTGTTAGACGGATGATTTATATTGTCCGAAATTTTTTTAAAATAGCCGCCGGGGGCGTCTATTAGAGGAGAGACGATATGCAAATTAGCACTCTATGAAGTCATCATCTGTGACGTCACGCCATTGTCTTCAGATGTTTTCCAGCACAAGTCGCTTCTACTGAGTCTTAGTTCATCATGGGTTGTTTTACGTTTTTAGACGAATTATTTTCATGTTACAAGCCAAAACCTCGAAAATCGCCAAAACCACGACAGCCTAGTCTGAGTTTGAGCCCAGAACCACGCCCTACTCTGACAGGAGATGAGATTCTGAGACAGTTACGTCAAGAAGGAATCGTTCCGGAAAACTCGGCCCGTGGGGGTGTGTGCTTCTCGGTCCCTGTGGAGGACGGCGTCACCCCGAAACGGAAACCACCCCGGCGCTTGTTGGAGGTGTACAATACAGGGAAGGGGCAAAGTCGTCTTGCTGCTCTAGGTCTAAATCAGTACTCGGCAGAAGAGAGACAGATTATGGCCGATGTATACAGATATGATAGGTGAGATGTTCAAGTAATTTAAGTAGTTCCCTTATAAAACATGAAAATTACTACTGTACCAAACAGTGATTAGTACAATGGAATAATGTTTGATCAAACAACAAACAAATAATATATTCACATTCGTAAGAACTTAGAATAAATTTCCTTTTTCGTTTTTTTTAATAAACTGATTAAAAGTTCATTTTATCTCGTGAGATAAAGTAAACAATTCAATTCAATAGTTGTTGCTTCCAAGCCATTAATTTGACCCATAATTCGATACATTAATACAACATTCATGAAAATACACACATGCGTATCAGAAGATTTCTCCAGTTTATGAAAAATGTTGTACAAGAATTTTCCAAATATGAAAATATAATAATTTGAATTTATTAAAATTTGTTTCTGTGATTGTGATACATCATCACGAAAAGTTACGTTGATGAATGATACATTGGAATATCATATATAATATGGATTTCATATTCAGTTACTTTATACAAAAATCATTAAAACAAACTTTTCTAACACATTGAATACCCAGTTGGTTGTAACAGCATCTGAATAAAACTGGTAGGACACTTTTTTCTGTAAGTTCTGTATGTCAGTCTTGTTTGGCACAATCAAATAATCTTTCCTTGAATATCTCGATAACTGCTCCCCCGTTTCGAAAAACAATCACTTTTGATTTGTCAGTATTTATCTCCATGCCCCATTTCAGGTAATATTTATGGAGAAACTTCCGAAGTGTATCAGCAACTAATACTAGATCATCAGTAAAGAGTCACTTAATATTGAACATCTCTTCCGATATAGACATGACATTATTTAAAAGGTTTCTCATAAATTCAGACAGTTCTTGATAAATATGGAAAACAGCAAGAGGCTAAGTGCAATTCCATGTCTATAACACTTGTAGAACAGATAAATAATCAGAGAGTTTTGTCCCTTCAGAGTTTCTTCAACTGCAGATTTCACTTCATTTTTAGATTTTTGAGAACATTAACTACGTTTCCATGTACCCTGTTTTTAAAAACAAGATAAGAAGCTTGCTCCTATAAACTATGTCAAAAGCCGTTGTCTTTATGTCAAAGTCTACCTTGTTTTCTTGTTGTATACATTTGGATAATAGATGGTAGAAGAACGTATTGTCAGTTGTCAAGTGGGGTTTCCTATTAAAAACCATCTTGATATTCACCAATGATACCAACACTTTCAATGTTCATTAATTCTGTGATTGAAGTAAGCGGACCACTGTATAACCAAATTATCATCAGATACCACTATTTCGCAAAGAAGAATTCATTTTATTTCTCATCCAGATACGCGGAGCAAGCTCAGAAGAAACCCCTGGAGAGGGACTATAAGAGATTCGATGTGAAGAAGGAGAGTGAAAAACGTCAGCTCAAGAAGAAGATGGTCACGGTGCAGAAACTGCACGAGAGAGAAGAGAAGTTGAGACGTTTGGAGGAAGAGAGGGAACGGGCCCAGAAGAAAGCCCTGGAGAAGGACCATAAGAGATTCGATGTGAAGAAGGAGAGTGAAAAACGTCAGCTCAAGAAGAAGATGTTCACAGTGCAGAAACTGCACGAGAGAGAAGAGAAGTTGAGACGTTTGGAGGAAGAGAGGGAACGGGCCCAGAAGAAAGCCCTGGAGAAGGACTATAAGAGATTCGATGTGAAGAAGGAGAGTGAAAAACGTCAGCTCAAGAAGAAGATGTTCACAGTGCAGAAACTGCACGAGAGAGAAGAGAAGTTGAGACGTTTGGAGGAAGAGAGGGAACGGGCCCAGAAGAAAGCCCTGGAGAAGGACTATAAGAGATTCGATGTGAAGAAGGAGAGTGAAAAACGTCAGCTCAAGAAGAAGATGTTCACAGTGCAGAAACTGCACGAGAGAGAAGAGAAGTTGAGACGTTTGGAGGAAGAGAGGGAACGGGCCCAGAAGAAACCCCTGGAGAAGGACCATAAGAGATTCGATGTGAAGAAGGAGAGTGAAAAACGTCAGCTCAAGAAGAAGATGTTCACAGTGCAGAAACTGCACGAGAGAGAAGAGAAGTTGAGACGTTTGGAGGAAGAGAGGGAACGGGCCCAGAAGAAAGCCCTGGAGAAGGACTATAAGAGATTCGATGTGAAGAAGGAGAGTGAAAAACGTCAGCTCAAGAAGAAGATGTTCACAGTGCAGAAACTGCACGAGAGAGAAGAGAAGTTGAGACGTTTGGAGGAAGAGAGGGAACGGGCCCAGAAGAAAGCACTGGAGAAGGACTATAAGAGATTCGATGTGAAGAAGGAGAGTGAAAAACGTCAGCTCAAGAAGAAGATGTTCACAGTTCAGAAACTGCACGAGAGAGAAGAGAAGTTGAGACGTTTGGAGGAAGAGAGGGCGGTGAAGAGGAAGGAGAAGAAGGAGTAGAAGGCTGCCAAGAAGTAGAGGGGATGAAGGGATAAAGGGAGAGACGGCGCAGGAATTTGGGTGGGGGTGTCAAAGGGCGGAGAGAGAGAGAGAGAGAGAGAGAGAGAGAGAGAGAGAGAGAGAGAGAGAGAGAGAGAGAGAGAGAGAGAGAGAGAGAGAGAGAGAGAGAGAGGAGAACGAGGGGGGGGGGGGGGGGGGGGGGGGTGTTATCGAGGGGGGTAGGGGGTGAGGAGAGACAAGGCTAAGCAATAAGGTATTGATCATGAGTGCAATTTACTTATATTTTCCAACAAAAATATTGTATATATGTATATGCACATAAACAATAAAATAAAATTGTACTATGTATGAACGTGAAAAAATGTAAACTTGTACCTAGTCTATTTATTCTTTCACATTATTTGGCCTGTGGACACCATTGTTAAACTGTATTAACTTCATCATTATTGATTATTGTTTTGATGAATAAAAGTTGAACATATCCCTTTAATAACTTAATTATTTTATTTCATATTATATTACGTCTCTGGAGACGCAATCTAAATAAATTTAGATCGACTGTCCTATAACTTTATATTTTAAAAACGACTTTTGATATAAATTTATTTAGATTGCTGGAGACGAAGTCCCGAATGTCATAAGAAAATATTTAAGTACAATTCAAATTATCATGTTCAACATACTTTACAAGTTGGAGTTCAAATCATGTTTTCTCAAACACTTTTTAATATAATGTTGATTTTGAAGTCTGGTTACAAAAATATAATCCAATCTTGTGTACAATATCAACATCTTGTGAAGTCAGTTCACTCCTTGAGAACCGGTCTCTTTAAATTCCCCTTAAACCTACGATAGCCTTACACTAGCGAGATTTCACGGACGAGTATTTAGTTATTGGTTTGTAATTAGTGATCGGTTTATAAGATAGATAAAACATCACTCGTAAGGATGTTTATCCGCGGCCTTCCCGCGGGTCAAGTTCTCGTTATAGAGATGAAAGGGTTATTTATACATTATCAACTTTAAATGACGAGGTTTTGCCGTGATTCACTGAAACATATGAGAAAAGTTGGTAGTACAGCAAGTTATATACAAGTACTGAAAACACATGATAATGAGATAACAATGACAACAAGATGAGATAACAATGACATGAAAGGATGAAACATATGAAGTTGTGACAACATTGTTGAGATTCGTATAGGGTTACACAATGACTGATTACCGTGATATAATATGATATAATATAAACACAAGCGCCTGACCCTTAATATACATAATGCATATATCTAATTTACCGATATAGGTAACATATAAAAAAGATGGGACACAGTCCGCCATCTTGGATCCTGCCATAGGATCGGAAATGGTTAAACTGACTTGCTGGTTTAAATACGCTTTGTTAAATTCGTAGACTGATCCAAATGTACATTTCTGATCCTACGACAGGATCCGGCCAAGATGGTTGACCATGTCCCACCTTCTTTATGTGTTATATAGGTAGTTATGTGTACGTCTATGTATATTAAGGGTCTGGCGCTTATGATGGTAAGTTAAAAACCAAGAATCAAAGGAGACAGGAGTTTCAGTGATCAAGGGAATCCGCATCTAATAAGATTGTACCATGCTTTCAATCTCATTTAAATCAAAACATAACATTCGATGGTCGTAACACTTCGCCAAATGACTGAAAAACTCCGAGAAAACTTTGTGATCGTTAACACTGGAAGAACATTCAATCAGTTTTATACTTGTGTATGCCCCCGAATCGGAGATTCCGGGTATATCGTTTTTTCACCTGTCCGTCTGTCTGTCTGTGTGTTTGTCCACAAAAACTTTAACCTTGGCCATAACTTTGGATTGCCCAGAGCTAGGGCTTTCATACTTGGCATGTGCATACCTTGTGATGAGACATTTCAGATGAGGTCATCATATTTGACCTTCTGACCTTGATCTTGCCGCAGTGAACATTTTCAGGAAACTTTAACCTTGGCCATAACTTTGGATTGCCCAGAGCTAGAGCTTTCAAACTTGGCATGTGCATACCTTGTGATGAGACATTTCAGATGAGGTCATCATATTTGACCTTGTGACCTTGACCTTGGCGCAGTGGACAATATTCAGAAAACTTTAACCTTGGTCATAACTTTGGATTGCTCAGAGCTAAGGCTTTCAAACTTGGCATGTGCATACCTTGTGATTAAACCTTTCAGATGAGGTCATCATATTTGACCTTGTGACCTTGACCTTGGCGCAGTGGACAATATTCAGAAAACTTTAACCTTGGCCATAACTTTGCATTGCTCAGAGCTAGGGCTTTCATGCTTGGCATGTGCATACCTTGTAATGAGACCTTCAGATGAGGTCATCATATTTGACCTTGTGACCTTGACCTTGCCGCAGTGGACAATATTCAGGAAACTTTAACCTTGGCCATAACTTTGGATTGCCCAGAGCTAGAGCTTTCAAACTTGGCATGTGCATACCTTGTGATGAGACATTTCAGATGAGGTCATCATATTTGACCTTGTGACCTTGACCTTGGCGCAGTGGACAATATTCAGAAAACTTTAACCTTGGTCATAACTTTGGATTGCTCAGAGCTAGGGCTTTCAAACTTGGCATGTGCATACCTTGTGATTAAACCTTTCAGATGAGGTCATCATATTTGACCTTGTGACCTTGACCTTTGCGCAGTGGACAATATTCAGAAAACTTTAACCTTGGCCATAACTTTGCATTGCTCAGAGCTAGGGCTTTCATGCTTGGCATGTGCATACCTTGTAATGAGACCTTCAGATGAGGTCATCATATTTGACCTTGTGACCTTGACCTTGCCGCAGTGGACAATATTCAGAAAACTTTAACCTTGGCCATAACTTTGGTATATTCGGGGACATCCGTGTTTAACACACACATCTTGTTAAAATTGTTTCTGTATATAAAAGTTTGCGTTTCTGATCTGAGTACTGCCGCGTCAGAGGCCTTAAATTTTAGTTATTGCATTGAATGTGGCGTCTGTATATCAACTGAATGTCGGTCCGATGGCTTTCTAGCCTCGTCGCTGATTGGCTGGAGTAAAAGGTCACCTGATATGACCTCTATGGTTCAGTCCTTAGATATAAAAAAAAATGCAGCGATTGCATACTTTCTATACATATAGTTTTGTAATGTTTAACTGCAAGTCCCTCGGTTGTTAAAGGGGCAGTAGTACGTTTTTTTGCTCAAATAAGTTGATGAAATGTATTTGAAAAATAATGTCACCAATAGTAAAACACCCTTAATTCTCTCTTAGGAAAATCAAGTTAAGAAATGACATGGTACATGGTACAATGTACATGGTTCGGTAAAGCCATTGGAATCGTTTTTGTAATTTGAAATAATAAGATGTGTTCGCATTAAAATGGCCGCCATGCAATTTTTGCTTTAAATGCAGCATGTATTAAATGCTGTGGGTATTTCAGCCAGTCTTCAAACTTTTTTTTTATAATTGTTCTTTCTGAGCTTAGACTTTAGACCTTTTGACCTGAGCATATGAAGATGAGGTGACAACTTCGAACTTTGATGACAAGAACATGAAATGGGTGTCGGAGATTATATTTAACAAGAGTTTGACTCAGATGAAAAAAATATTGATAATGTACGTAATGATGTACCAGAACTATGATGGTTTTCCGGGGGAGTTTGGATAGCTGTTCGTAAGCCTTTAAAATACTGTCGACAAAAACCTCAAATATCGTGATTTCAACATGCTGCATTTGGTTCTTCCTGTTTGAGTACATATGCACTAGAAAGTTTAACTAGCACGTGCCATCCAGTGTCAAGTGAGAATAATTAAAAGGACTATAAATCAACCGGCACAATCGACAAAGAAACGTTATCAGTTTTCGATAGGTCATTTTCTGGAACCAAACTTAAGGAGTGAGGCACGCATTTACCTCAAATCCTTGAACAATCGTCTGCCTCGGTTAGATTTAGCAAATGTAAACAAACAAGTGGGTATCTCCTTTTTTCAATAAATCCTAATGCAAATTCGAGATGCAAATAATTGGCAAATCTATGCGACGTTTAACCCCATGGCAAGAGCTTTCTTTATCATATTTACAACTCAAAATATGCGTCAATGAAGTTTTTGTTTCAGTTTTTGAAATTGTCTACATATATCATGGATAATTGCAGGGTCAAATAGTGTTTGACTGTCTCAATTATATGAAGGCAAAAATATATCTGATTTATATTAACTCTTCGAACTGTGAATATGTTTTTAAATGTTTGTAAAATATATCCCTATGAATTGGCCTTCCGTTAAAATAGATATTTAAAAACTAAATTAATACCACTATTTCATTGTTCGTCATATAATAAATGATCTCGTCACACAGTACCCAGTGGGAGGCTCTGCTCACTGGTATTACGTACCGTATTACCCTGGGATGCAGTTACTACAAGCGCTTCAAGCAATAGTACAGAATATAGATACTTCCAGGTACCCATTTAGACAGCTGGGTTGACTGAATACAATGTGAATGAAGTGCCTTGTCCATAGACAAACACTGAGTGGGACCCAAGTCACAAACTGATAGTGTCAACATCGGTATTCGAACTTTATTGTGAGAGGTCAGTGATAGTTACCGACTGACAGCAAAGTGTTCAAGATAGATGAACCCTCGCGCACGTGAATCATGAACGCCGAGGCAATATGCATGTTTACCACAAAAATAAACAGACGTACCAGACACTCTAAGTTATTGGAATAATTTATTTGTAAATGAGAATACTTATACCGCGCTGCCACGAAGGGACATGTTTAAAGCGCACGCACATCATTACCCTGGTTTACAGACCAACTTTTCATTTTTTCATTCTCAACTCACTGGGAGTATGCAACCCAGTCTGATTAAAACCTTGTTCCGAGAAATAAAATTTGCAAAATAATGCATCTAGCGGATACGAACAGGTTCTGTAGATTCCTCGCCACAAGGTCTGACAACACCCCAATCTGACCAATCACATCATAGTTTTTAAACGGTCTCTGTTTTGAAACCATTCGGAACAGACGAATAGGATAGCTGTTTGGAGTTATCTGCCCCTAGCTTTTCGCACCGAAAGCTTTTGTTGGACGTCTTGTGGTTGGTTGGTTCACTGAATTGCGTCAGAACACGGAAGTCAACCCCTGAACGATGAGTTCGTATCCCGTTAGATGCACTATTTTGCAATTTTTATTCCTCGGAAAACCGTCAATTTTAATCAGACTGTATGCAACCTAGCTGCCAATTAAGGCACTTCTTAAGGGTCATCGAGTATCTTACTGTTTCAAATTTTTTAAAAATTGAAATCCTTCTTATGACACCATAACAACATGACATGTAATTTTCACAATCCCATGAACTTTGATTTCAAATTCCAAAACACTTAGATTAACGCGCGTCAATATACTCTGACATCATATAAACATAATTCCCTTTATTCCATAAAACGTACGTACTACACAACAACAAGCGTTTCTGAGGCACGAAGATTTGTCAATTTCACAAGTCGCCATAGCAACCCACGAAAATCTCGTGCTTCTCGACTGTTTTCGTCCCCATCTCCTTGTCACACATTTATGAATGTGGGGATTGTTATATAACATGCTCAATATCCTGTGAATATACAAATTATTGACATTTTACTGGTTAATGGTATTTTATTATTGTCATACCAGCATACTATGACATAAATATTATGTATAAATTATCATTGATTATACAATTCCAGCGAAATACCCAGTTTCAAAAACTGTAGGAACTACATAATTGAATGAAATGGTCACTAAACAAACGCCAATTTTTTTATATTTCAATGTCTTTGAGTACTCATGAACTTATTTCTGGATTGTTTATTAGTGTGTCTGGTTGCGTTCGGGTTAGGGCTTCCACAGGTACTCGAGTACTCGAGCACGAGTCGGGTCAAGCTGGACTCGAGTTCATTTTCTGGGACTGAGTTCATTTTCTGGGACTCGAGGACTCGGTAAAATATGACATTAATTTCACATTAATTTTACTCACCTTGTGCAAGTTATATATATTGATAATGTCGTGCCTGAAAAGATTTAACAACAACTGCAGTGAACCCCGTATGTGGTGGCACCTGAGAGACAAATTTCTATACCACGTTACAAGTGAACAGTGACACCAGCCTTGGTCGCATCGGCTACTTTCATTATCAAAGTCACACAGTTCAGTTAAAATCGTACCATGCAACCAAATAAAACATTGAATTGATGATATCCGATGAAGTTTATACCAACAAGTGTTACATGATCAAGTTGGTCGATATATTGATGTCAAATTAAACTTGTGTTTATTAATTTATGTTGGTCGAGTTGACAATAGACAGGTTTCATATCTAATACTGAATGTTACGCTTTTTCATAAAGTAAAATAAATGTATTCTGTTATTATTTCAGTATATTTGTGAAATATAAAGGCAATAATCGAAATTGCATGTCACTACAGAATAATGATAATGACATCGACATATGAGGTAAAATACTCCATGTCAACTTGTCAAGTGGTTTCGAATATAAACATTAGGTGTTAAATTCCATCCTAGCTATTCAATATCTAGATTTCTTACACTTGGTGGGAATATTAGAAAGACAATCTGTCACACATTTATTCAACGGTACCCTTTCTGTCATCTGTACAGCATGCCTTTGTCACTGAAGGAGAACATAAGTAAATATTATGTTATTTGAATTTTCCTTGTCTGTCATCTGCATGCACTCATCACTGAGACAGAAAATAAATAGCCTAAATAAATAACTTCGTGGTATATCAGAGTTCCACTGTATGCATAATCTAAAACCTCAAGACTAACAAAATGTTATTGTGACATGCTGCCACTTAGCTGAAAGGTATTAAATTCGAGTACTCGAGTCCGAGTCGAGTCCAATCCCTCGAGTATTCGAGTCCAATATTTTGGACCTGTGTAAGCCCTAGTTCGGCTATCATGCTCATGAAACTGGTTCAGACTTCCAGAAAAATAACAAACAATGTCAACTATTTGTTTCATTTATGTGAATAATACACATTTAAACACTTATTACATTGACAAATGTGTTCCCTTTCCGAAAGGAAATAGTCGCTTCCGTCGATGGTAGTCTTCTATGTTAAGGAGCTTTCAGATATTCCTAAAAGAAGAATAAAAGCATCTAATGTGAGGTCAATTGTGATTTTTCAAGTTTATTTCATTATATCACGAGTAAGTAAAATAACGACAAACATCAAACCATGTTAGCAATGTTTTATATATTTCCAACCACGATATAAAAACATAATTTTCAGGAGTTATATAGAACGACATAAAAAATGAGAAGAAAGAGATATAAAGTTACGTTCTTCTTCTACAGTCCGAGTACAATTTCGTTGTTTCAGTAACCTGGAATAATGTATATGAAATATAGACATATATAGAGATATTACAATTCGCGTATTGATAAATCCAGCTCAACAAACAACTTAACGTGATAGGAAAATATTTGAAATACAAAAAAAAACAAAAACAATAACTGCTATTAAATAAACCAAATTAATGAAAATTAGTATGAAATTTAAAAATACACATTTTAAAAATTAAGGATTAAAAAAGTAAAGTTACCTTTCCTGAATGAATAGTGTACTTGTCCCTGGACTGTCCATAATGAAGCCATTGTGTGAACTGATTCATTCTAAATACAATATAGGCAATGACATGTATTACTGCTCAATGCTTCTGAATAAAAACGTGCTTAAATCATGCATGTTCGTGATTCAAGCACGACGCTTATACTGTAGCACGACTCGTACGTTTTATATAAAATGTACGCCTCATGCACCTCGGACAATTAAAGAAATTCAGTGCTCACAATGCTGATGATTACGTCAATGTCTCTAATATTTGCATATGAAAATGAGAAATGTCAATGTTTTGCATGTTGTGTTCGAGAGAATGTTTCCCAAATTTGTTGACAATTCATTTGAAATATATTCATTTTAAGACATTTTCTTGACGACTCAAAGCATTTGACTGTGCTCTAAGATAGATAGAGAACTCGCAGCAGTACATTATCGGGATACTCGTAAATGTACCCGTACATTTAATCCCGATAATGTACTGCTACTCGTCCTCTATCTATTACTTATCTCTCACATTGCCTTACCAGGCGTACCATACCCAATTGTACTGCTGAGTCACTTGCCAACGGTAACACCACGTCTTCACAACTCATGTCTCTGTGTGGGACAGGAAATCGTCTGTTCAAACTCTCCGTTTATTCAGCAATGAAATCGGTCACCCAGCCAGGCGGCGAGCCGCGCCGATCCTTGCTGAACCTCACAGACAGCGGTCACCTGAGCTATGCACAGGACCACGTGTCACCACATATACCAGGATATGGGAATGGATGAACTGAATTTGTATCTTCAATATCGATATACGTGTAGGCCTACACGTTGAATCTTCTAACTGTTCTTCTTAATCATTTTGTTATTCAACTCATATATTCCCATGCACGTCCCATATAAATTTCTCAATTGATTTCTTCCCACATCCGTAGGAGGTTTCTCAACATATATCTTGCCACGTAACCTATGTTCACATGAAACACTTCTTTCTCTAAAGCACCCCTAGCGGTGAAAACATGCAACACGGTTACATGCCTTATTCTTAACCCATCAAACACTTAAGTAAAATTACCATAGATGAAACAGCTATATTTTAAAGTATTTTCGGACCCTTGGACACCTTTCTCAAACCGTTAAAGTGATCGTAAGTCACTAAGGTAACGTTACTGCAATGTTAAAGAATGAGAGTTAAAGGGGCAGTAGCACGTTTTTCGCTCAAATAACTTGATGAAATGTATTTGAAAAATAATGTCATCAATAGTGAAACACCATTCTCTCTTCGGAAAATCAAGTTAAGAAATGAGTGTACATGGTTCGGTAAAGCCATGGGAATCGTTTTTTGTAATTTGAAATAATAAGATGTGTTCGCATTAAAATGGCCGCCATGCAATTTTGGCTTTATACGCAACACCGTTATCACTACTACGAATAATTTGTTTGTATAATAAGATGTTTTACCCTCTAAAATAGATACAAATGACACAAACTATCATTATAAATGGGAAATTTATAAAAATATTGTTTTCAAAAAACGTGCTACAGCCCCTTTTATGTTAACCTTAGTAAAGGTTACTTCGTGAAAGGGGGACCTGCTTGAAGAAACATTGAACACACTATTTTAACAAGTGAGGACTCTATACCGTCCGCACATAAAAACTGTCGAATAAGAACAGAGGATATTTGGGGAGATATTACTTGAGTAACCTCCGTTTGTAGAGAACTACTAGAACTCAGTTAATTACCATCGTGACACAAATTGAGTCTGTCTAAACTCTGTAAGGCTGCGAGAATACCACTCAATTCTTTGATTGAAAACATGATATTCGGAGGACCACGTGCCACGCCTGTAAAATAACTATTCTGATATAAGTAAACAGGACTTACAGGTATTAAAGGTAATTAAATTATAGAGTCCCATAACTTTTGACCATGGGAATTATTTATATCGAATATTCATAATATTGTTGAATATTTTTACTAAAATACCATATGCCCGCAAATCGAAGGGGAATTTTTAATATGAACAATTATTTTAAAGAAATGTAATCGATGTACAGGCGTTTAGTATGACTGACAATGATGTTTTAGTAGTGATAAACCAGCCAACTGTTGCTGTCACTGACCAGCTCCAGACAGCGAGCAACCGCTCCGTGACGTCACTAATATACTACCGTAGAGCCAATCGGAGGGAGAGCACCCTGACTTGGAGGTTGTGTCACTGATGATAATGATACTATTCGGGGGACCACGTGCCCCGCCTGTAAAACATTATTCTGATAAGGTACAACTAATTACAGGTATTAAGGTAATTAATTTTACTAGTAGTCTACTATATACTCCCATATTTTTTTCCCTGGAAATAATTGATATCGAAGGTTCATGATATTTTCGAATATGTTCATAAATCAAACACGTGTTTACCATAATGTTTATTGCGATTGATTGTGACAATGGTATTTTAGTAATTAACGAGAGAAAAACTGAACAGCAACACAAGGCAAACACTGATACTTTTTAAAGACTTCAATTTAAGCAAGAATTGTTTTCAAACCACAAAAATGTGTCATGATCATTAACATTTTTGATGAATTATCAACAAAAAAAGTATCATATATAACAAAATTTAATGTCATGCTCATCGAAGATTTCGAATTATGCAAATTAGCACTCTATGACGTCATCATCTGTGACGTCACGCCATTGTTTTCAGATGTTTTCCAGCACAAGTCGCTTCTATTGAGTCGTTGTTCGTCATGGTTTGTTTTACTTTCTTAGACGAGTTATTTTCATGTTACAAGCCAAAACCTCGAAAATCGCCAAAACCACGACAGCCTAGTCTGAGTTTGAGTCCAGAACCACGCCCTACTCTGACAGGAGATGAGATTCTGAGACAGTTACGTCAAGAAGGAATCGTTCCGGAAAACTCGGCCCGTGGGGGTGTGTGCTTCTCGGTCCCTGTGGAGGACGGCGTCACCCCGAGACGGAAACCACCCCGGCGCTTGTTGGAGGTGTACAATACAGGGAAGGGGCAAAGTCGTCTTGCTGCTCTAGGTCTAAATCAGTACTCGGCAGAAGAGAGACAGATTATGGCCGATGTATACAGATATGATAGGTAAGCTAGTTAAACAATAGTATGAAAGCAAGTGAAGAGAGACTAAATAGGTGTAATTAAGCATTTTCATCATAGACTATAAGATTTACTGATGCAAACGGCAGTGATAAATATGTACAACAAATTATTTGTTAAAAGTTTTTGGGAAAAATTATATTGTAAACAGGTTATAGTAATGCTTGGTTGAGCTATCGTCCACATTTTCAGTATCTACAAAATAGCTTAATTATATCAAATGAACACATAAGAAGGAAGGGTTTATTTCATCATTGTTATATCTGTAAAGTGAACTATTTGTAGATTATCCAATAAACATAACAATAACATTTATTTTCAATTCGTAAGTATTTACAATGCATGTTTTCCTTGTTTTTTTTTCATAAACTATAAGTTCAATTTATGTCCTGATTTGTACAGAGCATGCTCTCTGCATTACTCTGTGCAGCGTATGCTAAGCACCCAATCAGATACGACTAAATCGCATCCCTATTCAAGAATTCCTAATTGTTCTTCATCCAGATACGTGGAGCAAGCTCAGAAGAAAGCCCTGGAGAGGGACTTTAAGAGATTTGATGCGAAGAAGGAGAGGGAGAGACGTCAGTTAATGAAGAAGATGTTCACACAGCAGAAACTGCACGAGAGAGAAGAGAAGTTGAGACGTTTGGAGGAAGAGAGGGAACGGACCCAGAAGAAAGCCCTGGAGAAGGACTATAAGAGATTCGATGTGAAGAAGGAGAGTGAAAAACGTCAGCTCAAGAAGAAGATGATCACAGTGCAGAAACTGCACGAGAGAGAAGAGAAGTTGAGACGTTTGGAGGAAGAGAGGGCGGCGAGGAAGAAGGAGAAGAAGGAGAAGAAGGCTGCCAAGAAGTAGAGAGGGGGAGGAGATAGATGGAGGATGGGAGATCGGTATTGGAGAGAGAGAGAGAGAGAGAGAGAGAGAGAGAGAGAGAGAGAGAGAGAGAGGGAGGGAGGAGGGAGGGAGGGAGGGAGGGAGGGAGGGAGGGAGAGAGAGAGAGAGAGAGAGAGAGAGAGAGAGAGAGAGAGATAGAGAGAGAGAGAGAGAGAGAGAGAGAGAGAGAGAGAGAGCGTGGAGATGGGGTGAGAAAGGGGGGGGGGGGGGGGGGGGGGGGGGGGGAGAGACAAGGCTAAGCAATTAAATATTGATCATCGTTGCGATTACCTTTTCTAAAAAATATTTTAGACATGTTTATATGAAAAATGACATTGTACTTTGTATGATCGTAGAAGTGTAGTCTATCCATTCTTTCACGTGGCCCTATGTGGACATGGTTGTTAAACTGTATATTAACTTCAATATTATTGATTATTGTTTTCATGAAATAAAAGTAACGCATATTACTTTCTTATTTTATTTCATAATATTTTATGTCTTTCTTTATGATATATTGACCATGAACTGGAGTTGTATAGATGTATAGATTATATATACGTATACTACCTGTAACATCATGAACGTTAATTAAATAAAAATAGAACATATCATGTTATTGTTTTATTGACATCTTGATCCTGAACTGAAGCCAAAGTCTCAAGTATCTTGAACAAATCGTAAAGTACTAATGGCTGTATTTATACTAGTAACCCTTTTCTGCTCAGAACATTAGTACAAACTTTCTCTCGCAAGTCATAACTCGAGATGCACCTGAACTACTGCCCTCTGTTGATTAACACAGAAAAGTTAAGGACATGCAGCAAGGTCTGAATTAGCCAGTGAATCATGACTTTCGGGGGAAGTTGGTTTAATTCATACGAGGGCATTACACCAAGCAACAAAAACCCATTCTTTTAGTTTGAACCCATACATTGCATCTTCACAACGTCACAGGCGTAACGAAAAGATGTCCATATCTTCTCCTTCCGCCCTTGACCTCAACCCTCGCAGTTTCAGTGCTAAGATTTTAACGTACTACAGGCTAATCGGATAAGCCAATCAGAAGACAGTTGTATTGCCTCTGTGACTGTGTCGATCGTCGCTATTTTGAATTGGTTCCGAATGTAAACGGCGATTCCATTGGCTGTATGTTAACATATGGTAAGGGACGTGATCACAATAGATGTCGCTGATTCATTTCACCACTTCTGGCTAGGTTGAAGGCAAGGTAAAAAATGGAGAGATCTCGATACATTAATGTTCACCTTGCCTTGGGAAGACGCATACATTGTTGCTGGCTGTTACTTCCTCAAGTAGGAAGTATATCTAACTCATTATACAACACAAATCTCAAGGATAACAATTCCTTTAATTGTTTCTCACAGCATTTCTGGGCTATATCTTCGCCCTTCTTCCGCGTATTATCACACCAACTTCTAAATGATGTTGAAGATTTCACACCTAGGCCAGAAGGTACCAATGATCGAAGGAAGGTCTGTATATATAAATGCATGTTAAATTTTCGTTGTATTTTGATTTCGTTCATGTAAAAGTGAACTGAAAATATCTTAACGAACATCCAGCTCTATCAGGTAAATGTATTCGCATGGCTAGTTCAATACCCTGATCATGTAAGCCCCTTTTTCTCGTATCTCGCTATAAATCACCACTAAAAGGTAAATACATGTTACCAATGGTTAAATAATACTCCCGAATCAATAAAACGAGTTCTAAAACGAATGTACGTTCGGTTAAGCCATGCGAGTAAATTTCCCTTCGAGCGGTCATTTTGATGTGTTTTGAATATGGTACCATGATATAATGGTCAAATATGTTGCTGCCTGGACTCTCCAATTCGCATGAGACCTACAGATCTACCTTTCACACATCTTCCGCACGCATCGGGCCCTATATGCACTTTTAGAAAATACATACTGAAATGTGAAATATGCAAATTTAGAAGACAGTCAAGTTTTGGGGTTATCTCCTTTTCGATTAAGCTGTGACCATATCTTACTTTTAAATGCTATTTAAAAAAGAAAGGTGCCCTCCCTTATTTATTTCATTTTATTGATATTTATATTAAATTCTATGGTTCTTTAAATTTTGGGGGCACAGTAATGGATTTTGAATATACAATCAACATCAACATGGAAAAGCCTTTTGTTTCATTGATGCTTGCTGTCTTCATAGTTCATTTTCTTTAAATTAGATCTAAATAAGAAATAAATACTTGCATATTTTGAATGTTTCTATTTGTGTACGACATTGTGGGGTTCCCATCAGCTTGCGGTGTCACCTAATATAAGTATTTCAATGGTGAGGTGCCACTTCAACCGCAAACATAACTCCGGCAAGTCTCCGTCACTAGTTTAAGCCTTGCCGCAGTTCGTTACTTTTCCTGTGCTAGCTTAGTTGATAGCGCGCTGCTACGCTTGCACAGACATATTAACAAAATGCAGCACGGTTTACATGCGAGTATAAGTTGAACTGAAAAATTATTTATTGAAATCAAAACTGTTAGTTGTGAATCAAGGACTTCATATTGAACGTCTGGTGATTGTCATGTTTTCTGATATGATAAAATAGTTTTTAATTATATTTTATGAAAATAATCTTATCATGTAACCAGACTCCAATGGCACGGAGGAGGCAACGCGTCCTTTGCAACCATCCCAATGATGACTGTCCGCTGTATCAAACTTACGTTACAAAATAAAGACCTTGGGTGTACTAACTACTAAGTTCTCAGACAGATGAAACCCAGATTTGTATTAGAAGTCCATTAACATATCTTCTACAACAATGATCCATTCATTCCACCTTGTTGTTGATACGTCAGGTTTAATTATACAATGATAAAAAGAACACTTCCAACAAAAGCATTGATTATCGCGTAGCAATTTCTCCACTTGTGGAATGTCCGGGTGGACGTGTTGCTACACTTATGATGCGTTTCTCAGGTTACAATGCGTCCTCTAAGGTGCGATGCCTTTTTTTCGCTCTACTTCACAATTAAAAAGGGGAAAGTGTTTACAGGGGAAAACAATTTACAAGTTCTTATCATGTTTCGTTTCGGAATTTAGTTGTCTGTTTATTTAGTTGTTTATTATACCCCCGACCAACGGTTGGGGGTATATAGTTATACCAACGATTCCGTCCGTCCGTCCGTCCTTCCGTCCGTCTGTCCTTCCGTCCGTCCGTCCTTCCGTCCGAAGACAATTTTTGTCCGATCGATTACAGAAAAACTATTCGTCTCATCCTTTTTAAATTTGGTACATGTCTTCTTCACTACTAGGAGAGGTGCAGTGCGAAGTTTAAACCGAATTGGTGAATTTTTGAATTTTTGGCGATTTTTTTTATTTTTTAACTTAGTCAAATTCTGAGCATTTTTTGTCCGATCGATTACAAAAAAAACTATTCTTCTCATCCTTTTCAAATTTGGTACATGTCTTCTTCACCACTAGGAAAGGTGCAGTGCGAAGTTTAAACCGAATTGGTGAATTTTAGAATTTTTGGCAAATTTTTGTATTTTTTAACTTAGTCAAATTCGGAGCATTTTTTGTCCGACCGATTACAGAAAAACTATTCATCTCATCCTTTTCAAATTTGGCACATGTCTCCTTCACCACTAGGAGAGGTGCATTGCAAAATTTAACACGATTTGGTGAATTTTTGAATTTTTGGCAATTTTTTATATTCTTTTACTTTATCATAGCTAGAATGACTGAAGCTACTTCTGTATTGTGATTTGTTGACTTCATCATTTTCTTTTTCATGTAACTTTCATCAAAAGCTACTTCTGTGTTCTCGTTGATTTTACTTTTTATATTTCCACTGGTTATATTTTGGGAAAAGTTAAATTTTCTTTCCTTTCAGCCATCAACTGCTGTATATCTCTCACTGTGCCTTCAGGGGTGTGCTTCCATGTACCTGTTGTTTAAAGTCACTCGAATGAATCATTATGATGGATTAATTTCCAAAATAAAGTTGAAATCAGTGGTAATAGCAGTAGTGTATTATATTACCAATACCTTTTCAAGTTACTTTTATTCCTTTTTTTACTTAAACCACCTTTTTCACATGAAGATCGAGACTTGTCCTACCATTTCACAAACAGTTTAATCTTAGCAATTACATTTCAAAGCTTATCAATCCTTAGGTGTGCAGACACCTCTCTCTTTAAGTAAAATAAAAATGTCAAACTTAAAACAGTCGGGGGTAGTAGTGCGCCACGCTCACTTTTTTGCTTGTTATTTTAAAAATACGATTTAGTACACTTGAATTACGCCGCACGTAAATCAATATTGGTGAGCGCTTTTATATTTCTTCGAGATGACTGTTAGCAGCCTTAATGATGAAGGAAACTGTTTTATAGATATTAAAAGAGCCATTATTGAGTTTTATACGAGCCGAAAGACCTATTTAAAATATTAAAAATAAATAAGCTTGACTTGCAAACCATATCGCCACACATATGACATGAATTAGACCAACGGCATTTTACATTAGCAGAAACCGAAATTACACGTCCTATATATATATAGTCTGATTAAAATCTACCCTGTACCGAGGAATAAAATCTGTAAAATAGTTAATATCGGGGTACGAACTGCAGGCTTCTATAGATTCCTCGTCACAAGGTCTAGGGACACTCCGTATAAGCGCGTGTTCAGTACCAGTTTAGCGCAGACAAAACTAGAAAAGCGGACCAATCACACCATAGTTTTTAAACGTTGGAAGCTTTGAAAGCATTCGGATTCATTCGTTAACATGTTACGGAAACAGACGAAAGATAGCTGTTTACTTGCACCAAGCATCTCGCGCAGAAAACTTTTGTTGGAGGTCTTTTGATTGGTTAACTGAATTACATCAGAACATGCGAGTAAACAGGCCTTCATCAGATTGTTTGGCGAGGAAACTTCAAAACTAGTTCGTATCTCGGTAGACGTACTATTCGGAAACGGTCTATTTTAATCAGACTGCATATATATGCAAAGTAACTATATGACATTACCAACCCAAATCTGTCTTTCTGTTATATGTACGTTTCTAAAATTACCTTCGACCAACGCGTGCCATTGTTCGGTTTTCGATCGTAAATCGTGACTTTTATTGTCATTATACTGAATGAACTATCATTAAATTGATAATTGTCTGTAACACCCAGTACTTCTCGAAATAACACCATTTGTATTACGTTTAACATAATGTGACCCCAAAAACATACTTAATGTCCCTTTAACATTTTATGAACATTTCAAGAAAAATCTAATGACGACTGTGGAATGACATTTTGTGGTTTTATGCGTGTTCACGTTGTTTTATTCCTATAAAATGAATTTAATAGTTTTGAAAAATTAATGTTCATTTTGTGATCTTCCTGATGTGATGGGTCAACTAAAAAGCAAAAACAATACCATACTGGCCCGTTCTCGCGTTCCCGAGGCGAGGCGCTTTGAGGTGAGGTGAAGTGAGGTGAGTGTGATGAGGTGAGGTGAGGTGAGGTGAGGTTTAACGCCGCTTTCAAGAGTATTTCACTTATATATCACGACTTCTATAGTAGGCCTATTATTGGAGAGAGAAAGCCCTCAACACCATGTGGCTATGTATTGCGGTGAAACCTACGAGCAGCCGCTAGAACTAGAGAACCATGGGTGATACTACACTAACATCAGTGTAATAATGCACTCAAACTTTCCTGCATATAGAACAGTTCTCCACAGCAGAAAAAGTTGCAGAGCCCCTGGCGGGATTCGAACCCGAACCTCTTGATGCGAAGCCGAATACGCTTTCCCGCCCCTTCGTTGTTCAATTCATGCACAGTATTACTTGTACAACCTCAGATTGGTGCAACCAGTTGCAGCAGATTTAAAATAAAAGTGTAAAACTTTTCATTATGAATGTGATATGTACATTTTGAATAAGTCAAGTATTTACTACAAGCAGTATCGTTTACAGACTCTACCTGCAACCCCGTCGTTCTACGGCTCGAGATAAAACATTTGGACCAAATAAATTTCGATTCAAGTGACATAGAGTAGTTTTCATATACTTATGTTGGCTTCGATACGTGCAAAAGTACATGTACTGATTTATAAATTGAAACCACTTCACTCGACGTGCTCGATGTTCACCCCTAAATTCCAAATATCTGACAATGTTGGGGTTTTTTTTTATGAAACTCGGAGAAACGGTCTTATACATGTACAGAAGCCGAAGTCACACGTTCTGTTTACATATTTACTGGTTACGTGACCTATTAAACACTACCAACCCAAATCGTCATATCTGCAGTAGATAATTTCAAAATTTACGTTTGACCCTAACCTCAAACAAAACTAACAATATTTGACGTACGAACATCATGGCGTCATGCCTTGAAAAAAAATTCACAGATTACGTTTAACTCTATAGGTAACTGTAACAGCGAGTAAACATAAGACACGCGTATATGTAACATATAAGTAAATGTGTTGAAACTATGTTCAAACAGCTGAACATTCCAATAGTGTTTTGGGGTATTCACAATACCTCTATTGGAGCTGTTATTGAGGTAAGCTTATACCTAACATTCGTACAGAGGGGAAAAGGTCAGAGCATGATCTAGCTCAAGGTCATTACATTCATAGTCAGCGATGCGAGTAGAAAAAAACCCCAGAGTAAACAATGCAATTGTTGTACATCTTCTTTCAAATCGTATAATTGGTTAATATATTTTAACAAATTTAGTTTTCATATAGCAATACCTATTTTTGTTACATCATGGACGAACTCAGCCAGAATTAAACGTAACAATATAGAAGGGAATGATTGATTATCTTCTCCTGTGACTTTTTTTGTTTTGGTAACACTGTCGAGTACATAACAGAGATTAAGGTTCCTTTGGAGATTCCGCCATCTTGTTTTTTTAGCATAGCGCGAAAAGGGTTAGACGCTGTATTTTCTAAACTCGGATGTCTACAATGTACATGTATATATATATTTTCATGTAACTGATTTGTGACACATAACAAATAAAATATTTCTGTCTGTCTGTAATTTAATATGTTTACAACTTTTACATAATAAAACACACGTTTCGATAGAATGGTAGAGAGTAGCAAAGTATTAACCATTAGACTGATCCATATACGAGGGGCGTTCAATAAAAATTTCCCCTGATAGACTTCTACTTTCCTGAAAGAAACGAAACTTGGTACAGTTATTAGTAGGGCTTCCATGGGTCCAAAAAATGGAATCGAGTACCCGAAGACTTGGACTCGACTCGGACTCGAGTACTCAAAATTAATACCTTTCAGCTAAGTGGCAGCATGCCACTATAACATTTTGTTAGTCTTTAAAATGATTTAGATTATGGATACAGTGGAGGACTGATACACCACGATCGAAGTACTACCCATAACGCGACACATTATAGCAGAATGTCCTCCAAAATAATCAGTACCCATACAACGTTCAGCACTACAGTTGATAAATCTAACACCATTTTAGGTTCAAATCAGATAATATTAAGGCTTTTTATATATGTCTCGGTGATAAAGACATAAAGATGACTGTCGCTTGCCAACATATACAGTCAATAACAACACGTTTAATTTGCTTAACATCAGTATATCGACCAACTTGGCCATATAAGCTTCATATTTATTTACATTTGTTGGTATAAACTTCATCTGATATGATCAATTCAATGTGTTATTTGGCTGCATTGTACGATGTTAACTGTGATAATGAAAATAGCCGATGTCACCAAGGCTGGTGTCACTGTTCACTTGTAACGTGGTATAAAATGTGTCCCTCAGTCACCAGCTAGGACACAACGGGGATCCACTGCAGATGTTGTTAAACCTTGTCTCAGGCACAACATATTCAATGTACATAACTTGTACAAGGTGACTCAAATTAATGTAAAATTAATGTGATCTTTTATCGAGTCCTCGTGTCCCAGCTAAACCCGACTCGTACTCGAGTACTCGAGTACCCGTGGAAGCCCTAGTTATTAGTCTTTCTCTACATAGGCACCACACAGTGTGACATATTTCTCCCATCGTTTGATGCAGCCTCCTAGGTCTTTTTTTGTAAAATGCATCAGATATTGTTAAAAGCCAGGACTTGACCTCATTAATGAGGGTTTCATCATCAGGGAAACGAGTGCCTTTCAAAAATGACTTCATGTTTGGCAAGAGTGTAAGACTTGGTGAAATCGCCAATTAATTTGTCAATCTCGTCTCACTGAAAAAGGGTATGGGCAAGCGTGTAGGCTCAAGTACTCCAGTCAAAGATGACACAACACAAGAAGTAGTTTCAGGATAGTGTATTCAGATAAGTAACATGATGATGGTGCAAATCGTGTCTGCACAGCCAAGGGGGTACCTATAACAAAGGAGAGTTAGGTACAGTGGATGTGTTTCCCTCATGGCTGCCCAGATACAAAAAGCTTAAATGAATTTATGAAATATAAACCATTTAAAATTGATTACAGTGGTATGATGGATGTGATGAATACTAATTATAGGATAGATAAATGATATAATAAATAAATACATACATTTTGGAAGCAACATCAGTGCTTACATCACCCAATGAGTATTTATATTTGATTACATGTATTACCATAGTTCTCCCCAGAAGTTATCATCACATCCTACCACAGAAGGGTATGTTCTCCCTTGATGTAAGGTACGAGTCACATCATTATACAAAGGGCCAAAGGAATACATATGTTAGCATATCAGTTTGGAGAGAAATCATTTAACCCTCAACATAATTGATATGTATAACCTAACAATACCGGTATAGGGTAAATCATTAACCAGGACAGGACACCTGGCCTATACGAATATGGTAAATAATAAGGATGGGGTATGACTGTTTGTTGGTTGTACATACCAGTCTATTAGGGACTAGCTCCAACAATATGTACATACACCCAGTAGGTAGAATATTTAGAGACTACCCAAATTAAGTTACCCAACTTTAGTAAAATGAACTATATTTAAAATGCAATGATAAGATATTACATAATTAAATTTTACTAAAGGTTGAAGGTAAAATGGAAGGGGCCATATGAATAATACATACTGTATTAATAAAGACAACAGTGACTTCACATCAATAGGACAACATGGAAAAGATAATAATAAAATAAACAATGTTGACAAAAGCCAAATCATTGTGAGAAAACATTATTCACTATAACATATAATGATAACAATGCAATGATGGCATTAACAGAATCATTGTGAAAAAAACATCACATGAATATTGTAAATAGGAAATGAATTTGAATACATAATTTATGTATTGTGATGAAAAAACAATGATTGTTAATGCTTAGCCAAAACATGAAAATATGATGCATGAGCTCAGATGATATGCAAATGACAAATGAAATAACAACAGAGTTAATAGCACAAGGTTAATTAAATAAGTGCCGCAATGTAGAAATAAGATAGTGGCTATATCTTAGCAGACGATGCAGCTATGTTTACAGGTGGTGCCGCCATCTTGAAACTTGGTCAGCAGTGCTTGGCCATATTACTCAATACCATGTGTGAAGCATGAGACAAAGGAAATACTGCACACTAGTTAATTTGGACATAGATATATCAACTATCTGTTGTTGCCAACACCGTGCACATAATTAAATAGATTGAATTAGGAACTTAAAAAGGCAATGAGCTATATGGAGTTTGGAATTACCAAAACTTATAACTTGATCTGCAATTAATCTTTTATGCTACCAGTCATTTGTGAATGCAGCAAATAAAAGGATTGAATTTAAATATGCATGAGAACATCATGGAACAGCATAAACCAAAATGAGAAAATGAAAGTTTCAATTACCTATAACAAAGGAGAGTTAGGTACAGTGGATGTGTTTCCCTCATGGCTGCCCAGATACAAAAAGGAAGACTTTTTGGTTTCAATCTCCCTCCTAAGTTCTGGAATGGTCACATGATCTCTAGCCATTGGTCAGTTGAGGGTACTTGTATGGAAACCCTGGTTACCTAAGTTGGAACCTAGCTACAGACCAGGCTTATTACTGACCACAACAGTTCCCTCCCTTAGAGTATTCTAGTTAGTAAGGGACAGAGGAAATTGGCACTTCTTGGGACAATAATTCCGGCCGTTACACTCTCCCCTCCTTTTAAAAAGAATTTATCCTGGGAATGATAAGGGAAAATTCTGCCTGACACCCGTTGCATTACAATCCTATGTCACAGGTTTCAAAACTTAACTGAACATATGAAGGGCATATATTTCTAATCATTGTACAAAGATCTGAAATTAAGAATTCAGTTCACAGTCGTCTCAACTTCTCAGGGCGACACAGATTAGATGAAGTTCGATCTGTTCGACAGGCAAGACTGAGGCTGGCCACATATATAAGTCTGTTTTACTGGGGCAGACATGTGGGTTAGGCCCTGAGTCCATATAGCACCATGTTGAGCCTCCATATGGTAAGGGGTTGGTACTGTGTATCCCTCTGCGATCAGTCTCTTGAGAAACTCTTGGTCATGTTCAACAAGTCAACAATGACACCAAAATGCCGCTTGGGTCAGTTGTCACCAAGAAATCGGCTTTAGTCAAATGTATAAGAAACATTTGTTGAACCACAACAACTATAGAGAGCTAACCTCGTGACCGGGGGCAGTCATTATCATCCCACCAGGGGCTTAATGGTTGGCTGCAGTCTGTATCCTCTTTGGGGGTCCACTTAACACTCCACGAGCAGATCCTTTGCCGAGTTCACCTACAGGAACATGAGGATCTAAGGGCCTCTGCTGGTGAGGTAGTTTTCCCGAGGAATGACTGCAGGATGCATTCCGTCGTTGCTGAAAGGGTCGCATCAGGAAGTTGATCAGCCGTTATGAAGACATCTGTTGGTTCTTCAGTATGGGATCCTTCCTCTTCACATGGTCTTCAGATATCCAGAGCAGACGATGGCACCGACTTGGTCCTGCTTCATCCGGATCAAGTCTCTCCCATGGGATGACATCTAGTTCCTGCAGGACTTCCGCTGTTACCAGTCTGATCCCGAACTGAAGTTTAAATGTGAAGAGGAGAGCAAACATATCCAAGCAGATTTTAAAGAGCATAGTTATGGCAAAAGCATTAACAAACAAAGGTTTGGAAAAGTGGAATATGAACAATATTATGATTCCAATGGTTTTTTAATAAATATTATACATTTGAGAAAAGTTGTTTAATCATTTAAAACTTGACAATATGGATCGACCTGGAGTTCTTGTGTCAGCTTCCTGCAGTGGTGCAGTCGATCAGAGACAGCTGTTGAGTTGGCAGCACCCTCCTTCTCTTGGACTGGCTGGATTAACATCGTTGAGGACGGTGGTGTCAGCATCAATGGTGTCTCCACGGTCGTCGATGAGTTTCATCTCTTCAGGATGAAGATCGAACAGGTACACTGTGTCTGAAGGAGTGTTGTATCCACCATGCTGTCTCTCTTCCTCTGTCAGACGAGGGGTCAGACTTAGAGGACCACCCACTGTCTTCACTATCAGCCCTCTCTGAATCAACAGAGTTAGCTCCATCACAGGATCTTAATTAGTCAGTGTGATATGAGCAACAACTGACTTACACACCCCCTGCTGCGGGTCGAGGCGTGAGGAGTGACTGTGCCTGGGAGCCCATGGGATTATGCCAGCAAGCATGGAAGCTACTGGGGGCCAAAGGGCTCCAACATCCAGCAAGCAGCCCTACCAGTTGCCGCCACAACAGGGGTAGATGATAATGGAAGTGATATTCATCCTTCAGGGTTGGATCCTTTATCAATAAGATTTAATCTCCAATGAAGTAAGTCTGGGCTTTTTGGCAAGTAACTGAGACTGAAGTGAATTGATGATTCTTCTGTGTTTTTGGGTGTCACTTTGACCTTTGAGAAGTACTGAGCGCTAAAACACTTTGCCCCACGTTGGGCGCCAATGTAAGACTTGGTGAAATCGCCAATTAATTTGTCAATCTCGTCTCACTGAAAAAGGGTATGGGCAAGCGTGTAGGCTCAAGTACTCCAGTCAAAGATGACACAACACAAGAAGTAGTTTCAGGATAGTGTATTCAGATAAGTAACATGATGATGGTGCAAATCGTGTCTGCACAGCCAAGGGGGTACCTATAACAAAGGAGAGTTAGGTACAGTGGATGTGTTTCCCTCATGGCTGCCCAGATACAAAAAGCTTAAATGAATTTATGAAATATAAACCATTTAAAATTGATTACAGTGGTATGATGGATGTGATGAATACTAATTATAGGATAGATAAATGATATAATAAATAAATACATACATTTTGGAAGCAACATCAGTGCTTACATCACCCAATGAGTATTTATATTTGATTACATGTATTACCATAGTTCTCCCCAGAAGTTATCATCACATCCTACCACAGAAGGGTATGTTCTCCCTTGATGTAAGGTACGAGTCACATCATTATACAAAGGGCCAAAGGAATACATATGTTAGCATATCAGTTTGGAGAGAAATCATTTAACCCTCAACATAATTGATATGTATAACCTAACAATACCGGTATAGGGTAAATCATTAACCAGGACAGGACACCTGGCCTATACGAATATGGTAAATAATAAGGATGGGGTATGACTGTTTGTTGGTTGTACATACCAGTCTATTAGGGACTAGCTCCAACAATATGTACATACACCCAGTAGGTAGAATATTTAGAGACTACCCAAATTAAGTTACCCAACTTTAGTAAAATGAACTATATTTAAAATGCAATGATAAGATATTACATAATTAAATTTTACTAAAGGTTGAAGGTAAAATGGAAGGGGCCATATGAATAATACATACTGTATTAATAAAGACAACAGTGACTTCACATCAATAGGACAACATGGAAAAGATAATAATAAAATAAACAATGTTGACAAAAGCCAAATCATTGTGAGAAAACATTATTCACTATAACATATAATGATAACAATGCAATGATGGCATTAACAGAATCATTGTGAAAAAACATCACATGAATATTGTAAATAGGAAATGAATTTGAATACATAATTTATGTATTGTGATGAAAAAACAATGATTGTTAATGCTTAGCCAAAACATGAAAATATGATGCATGAGCTCAGATGATATGCAAATGACAAATGAAATAACAACAGAGTTAATAGCACAAGGTTAATTAAATAAGTGCCGCAATGTAGAAATAAGATAGTGGCTATATCTTAGCAGACGATGCAGCTATGTTTACAGGTGGTGCCGCCATCTTGAAACTTGGTCAGCAGTGCTTGGCCATATTACTCAATACCATGTGTGAAGCATGAGACAAAGGAAATACTGCACACTAGTTAATTTGGACATAGATATATCAACTATCTGTTGTTGCCAACACCGTGCACATAATTAAATAGATTGAATTAGGAACTTAAAAAGGCAATGAGCTATATGGAGTTTGGAATTACCAAAACTTATAACTTGATCTGCAATTAATCTTTTATGCTACCAGTCATTTGTGAATGCAGCAAATAAAAGGATTGAATTCAAATATGCATGAGAACATCATGGAACAGCATAAACCAAAATGAGAAAATGAAAGTTTCAATTACCTATAACAAAGGAGAGTTAGGTACAGTGGATGTGTTTCCCTCATGGCTGCCCAGATACAAAAAGGAAGACTTTTTGGTTTCAATCTCCCTCCTAAGTTCTGGAATGGTCACATGATCTCTAGCCATTGGTCAGTTGAGGGTACTTGTATGGAAACCCTGGTTACCTAAGTTGGAACCTAGCTACAGACCAGGCTTATTACTGACCACAACAGTTCCCTCCCTTAGAGTATTCTAGTTAGTAAGGGACAGAGGAAATTGGCACTTCTTGGGACAATAATTCCGGCCGTTACAAGAGGAAGAAATCAGATGGTGCAAGGTCAGGAGAATACGTTGGGTGGGGAACATGTCTGCGCTTCCGTCTGAACTACATTTGAGTTGTGGACAGGAGCATTGTCCTGAAGCAAGCTGACACCTTTACTAAGCATACAGCGTCTCTCGGTTTTGATAGCTTTCCGCATTTTTTGCAACAGATTAGCGTAGTTGTGGTACCCCTTTACAAAAAAATCCATCATGATTACACCATGCTGATCCCAACATAAGCCTCGGCCCCAACCCACCGTGCGTTTTTTTGTTCGTAAGTTTTTTGGGGAGGCCACGTTTCTGAAAAACGTGGAGAGGAAGTAAGAAACGCAGGGAGGGAGTAAAATCAACACACGTCACACGCAAGTTGTAGGTACATTGTCCGCACGAAATGCCTGGCCGTGATCTGCTACGTACATCGTACGTTGCGCGCGTTGTAAGCGTTGTAAGTGCTTACAACGTACTTACACCTTGCGTGTGACGTGCGATTGCCACATTAACGTACGGATATCGTACTTACATGTGCTGCACACGCACGATATCCTTACTTGCACGCACGGTGTAAGTGCGTGCAAGTGCAATGAATATAAGTGTTTCAGGCCGATTTCAGGCACCAAGGGGGTAGGGGTATAGGGCGATCTTCAGGGGTTCTCTCTCAGTGCTGCTGCCTCAAGATATGCCGGCGGCCCGCCCATTCAACTCAGAGACTCCCGCTTCTGATGCTGCAAGAACAGCTTCAAATGGCAGCGCATAATAACTGCAGAAATCAGTGCGCACAACGTACGTTGTAATTGCGGAGCACGTACTTACTCGGCACTGGCAACGTGAGTGTTGCATGCTCATTTGTCAGTTGAACTGGGGAAGTGCCGAGTAAGCACGGACGACGCACTGGCAATGCAGTTGCAACGTGCGGCGCACGCACGTGCTAAGTGCGTCGTCCTTGGAGTATGTGTCCATGTGAAAAAATATAACACTCACAGAGTCCGTGCGTTGTGCGCACAATGTCTGTAGAGTGCAAGCACGGAAGTCGTAGTGTGGAAAATACGCAGTCGCACGCAGCGAAAGTTCTGCATGCACTAAAAGCGCTACGGCGTGTCTGCGTGCTCTCAAATCCGTACGGTGTCGGTACTTACAACGTACGGCTACCACTATTTTACCCACGTTTTTACACATAGACAGCACGCACTTGCAAGTACGGCGGGTTGTGACCGCCGCTATACGGTTAGCATAACCTTGCCTGCCGAGAGCTGGACCCGTGTCTTTTTAGGGGGTGATGACTGACGATGCTTCCACTGCTTTGACTGGATTTTACTTTCAGGGACATAGTGATGGACCCAACACTTATCTTGACATCTTGGGCGATATTCGACGATCTTCCAAAATTGCAGCTTCCACATGCCTAATAGAGTCATCATCAATTAATGGCTGACTGGGGTCGACCTGGAATTGACGCGGAGGTCCGACCACACTTGAACTGACGATGCCAGTGTTTGACAACGTCATACGGTGGGGCATCCTCTCCATAAGTTTTATTCATCTCATAAAAGATCTCCCTTTGTGTACGACCCTTCAAGAATAAAAAGCTGATAACCGCTCTGTACTCAACAGCCTCCAGTTTTATACAATACTCTATTGTAAGACCTGTGCTGACAGAAAGAATCAATGTTTTAAAAATATGAGACATCATATGACCTATATGGAGACATGCTACATATTACATGTGAAATTTCTACTTCTTCCGGTAACGAGAAGATGGTCAGGGGAAACTTTTATTGAACGCCCGGGCCTCTGTAAATAAAAAAATTGTCAATTTGACAATTAAGAAGTTGTAGTCGGACGGTGCCTGAGATGAATATGCAAGTTGTCAATTTGACAATCGACAACATATTGACAACCCATTTAGGTTGTCATTCTGAACTGTAAAGGTTGTCAATTTGACAATAAAAAAGTTGTAGTCCGACGGTGCCTGAGATGAATATGCAAGTTGACAACATGATTAGGTCGTCATTCAGGTGTGTGTGTTGTCAGATAGCTGTCAAATGGTTAACAATATGTTGCCATTTTGCTATCTTACTTTGTCGAATAAAGAAGCCAAACCTGTAAGGGAAAATAATAAAAGGACAACATGTTTTAAGCTTGACTTAAATCAACTCATCTAAAATAAATATTTATAAATAGTATGAATGGATTCTATATAATTGTCAAATCCTAATTAACCATTGGAGTTACTTGACACTTAAAAATAGTAAACAAAATATGATAGTGATGACTGTTTATTCACAACAGCAGGAGATAAACTCATAAGAAGAAAAGAGTAAATAAATTATATTATAAAAATTGCATACCCAGTTGATCAACGAAATTATCACATCATTATAATCCAGAATGTTCTATTGAAGTGTTCAAATTCAAAGATGAATTCACAATTGGAGGTTTGAGTATATAGATATAATCAGTTCGACCTAAGCAATGTCAGTCTTGCAAACATGTGACTTGCTTACTCCAAAGAAACTGCTTCCTCGAACCGTTTTCTGGTAGAGTGAACAAGATCTCTCACTGTACTACTCTCCCATAGCCGTGATGGTTCCTTTCTACATACGGTGGTTATCATCGAAATATTTCCAGGGTGTCACGTCTGATCGCTTCTTTGTACCTGTAATATGAAGTGAAATCCTAGTTTTGGAAATTTAGAAACAAATATTGAACCCATTTAGATGTAAACACGTGTAAATATTCATCCTACATATCACATCTTTTAATACAAATTATGTAAACTATCTATCTATTAAATAATGATATTCCTTCTAAGACCAAAAAAACTTTAAATATATAAAAAGTTAGAAAAAAAAGTTATTATCACAACTCACCCGAACGATTCAGCTGGGGCGTGAGTACCAAGAGATATCTATGTTCTTCCTTCTATAAGGTGCAGTGATCTAATGGAAAGCACACCTATCAGTGAAAAGTGAAAAACTAGAAGAAAATAACTGAGACATTTATGATAATAATTGGAATTTTTTTTAAAATATCATAACCATCTGACAACAAAATGCATTATCAACTGAACCTGAATTGTGTTCACCTCTGGAGAATGCCTACAATTTGAAATAGCTAGAGATAACTCTAAAAGGTTGTCATCACGTTGTCAATTCGACAACCTTAGTTGTCAAATGAATCCGGAGAAGCATGATAGTGCTTTACGACATTTAAATGTTTATTTTAGGTCTTCAATGATTTCTAAACATAAATAACGTTTCAATAAGGCTAAATATTGCGAATTCTCCTTTAAACCAACCAAAATGATGTAATATCATAAACTTGAAATGGACACGTCAAATGCATCAGTTTTTCTTTCATAAACACTATTTAGGCTTGAAATAAACCCATGAAACTTTACATATGTATTCTTTGTTCAATTGATTATGGATGCAAGAAATTTCAATTACAATACTTACTATGAAATTCGATATCTTCTGATTAACCGTTATTGAGTTCGTTACGTTTCTGTTGACCTTGAAGGTAACGACGACGCATGCGTCAGCGATTTGACAACTTTTAGGTTGTCAGAATGACATTGAACACTTGTCAACTTGCATCACGCACACTTTTCATCAAATGTAGCCTCAATGAAGTAATGTCATCGATGTGTGCCTTTCAAAGACGTTTTTGGTATAATAGTGAAAATCAATGTAAATTTACTATCGAGCCTGCATGTCACATTTACAACTTTCATTGCCAAATTAACAACGCTCATTGTCATGTCAACAACATACAGTTGTACAATATGACAATGCTCATTGTCATACCATGAATGACAATGTAAAAGGTTGTCAAAACAACAATTGGATTCTTTCAGTACGATACGATCGTATCTTGTTATGTCGTAAAAACAAAGCTTCTCACAATCATCCGTCAGGGACGTGACGGCTTAAATTTCTGTCCTTTGGGTTTAACGGCGAGTCGAATGAGATGATTCCAGTCAACTGGCACTGGCAAACAATGGTTTAGGTAAATTCAGAAGGGAGCAAATCGAAATCGGTAGTGGGCATTCTAGCCATGAAAATGATTTACCTGCTGCAAGGCAGTTAAGGGGGCTTGACACTCGACTCGCGAGGATTTCGCCCTATCCGCTTAGATAATTAGATATAGATATATATGATTTATATACCAATAACCATATACTGATATTTACCTACATACAAACTAACATGTGTATATTTGCTCAATTACGCTGTTTTCTTTCGATATCTGAATATCATATTTGCCTTCAACTGTCTGCTAATCGCTATTTTATGGGTTTTTTACAAAATGATTTCTTACCGTCAGATCATTATCTCGTATCTCTGAAAGAAAGTTTGGAATTTAAAGTTGAACAAATAAAAAAATTAATTTCACAACGCAACCTTGACTTCATTCCATTTGATTTTCTTTCTGAACATATCTGATCTAGGGTCTCATGTGACCTAATTTGAATAAAGGTTACGTACACAAAGGCCAGCATGTTCATTTCAAAGCAATATTTCATGACTATTGCGATTATGTCATTACTCATCTTAGAGATCATGTTATATTATATTGCACATATAGCTTCATTCTGAGCTTCGGCTGAGACAACAAAAAATGTTTGACCTGGGTCTCATACTGCATCGTATCCCTGGGCAAGGCACTTCATCCACATTGCACTCAGTTCACCCAGCTCTATAAGTGGGTACCTGAAAAACTGGTGTGCGTGACTTCATGTAGTGCTTTGGAATCTTCGAAATTACAATACAGTCAGAGTAATAACGTGAAGCGCAGTGTGTATTCGTGTGTGGATAATATGCCCAGTATAAACATCCATATTAAGTTTCTCTCTTTGAGTTACGATAGGAAGTCTGAAGGGAGTAACGTCTGTGGGAAGAGAAAGATAAAGCTTCAAGTACATAAATCGCTCTATAGAATTACTCTTACAGCTCACAGCTGTCATTTGTCATGGTATAGTGACTGTTCACGACTGTTAAAGCTCTTGTAATTGATGAATTAGGTTATTATGACAATAAAATATGACAATCTGATTTTTATCCCACTGGTATTGTATTTCTTTGGGATAAATACCATCTGTTATCATTCCCATTCTGTACTATACTATTAGATATTTGTATTATCCTTTTCAACAAAATGGTTTATAATTATTCAATCAACCAATCTTTATTTGGTATATACTTAAAGGTCACAGGCCTGTAGTATATTCATTTAAATGTAGATCAATAGTTTTATTGGTATTATTATTTGCTTGATATATTATTTCTGCATAACATTGCATATTTAATTATGCATTGCAAGATTCTGTAATAATTTGGTGTTGTTGTCTTTTAATAGTGACACTAATTTCGTACAGTTGGGTACTGAAATACGGTTTAAGCTATTTCGTCTTTTATAGATAGTACAGGTAAACAAGAATTATCAACATCATTCGTATTAAAAACTTGACATATTTATATAGTAGTAGATATATGGTATCTTTTGCAATGTATACCTGCCAGTTTCAACAAATGATTCATGAGTTGAACAAGGCCGCGGGAAAATGCATGAGATAAAGCAATTACGCAATGTTTTTAAACATTATTTTTGAAAGATAGGTTTGAGGGCATATTTCAGATTTCCGGTGTCTCTAACATATACATTTAGTTGACAATGATATGGATTCGGACCGGAATAGAAAAAAAATATTCTCATTCTTTGTGTTATTGACCTCATAATTTGTGAATGAACACTTTGTACCAAACATCACCATATCATGTTTTGTTAAGCATCTCTGTGATATCAGTCACCCAATTTCTTTTACCATTTTATCTTACAGTTTCATCACATAATAACATTTACCCCCGGAAATCTTTGTAATGGCACATTTAGTAGTCTTATCAAATATTTAATAGATCTGACTGAAGAATATACACATAACGGGAACCTGCCAGAAGACCATCGTGCTTCACGTGCTTTGCTCTATTTACACAATTTGTACATGCATATACATGAACTTTTTCAATGTTGTCATATTGTTTTAATCCCCATATCTCCGATCCATATAATAGTTTTGGACTCATCTTCATATCAAATATTTTGAAAAAATTTATTAAATGATATTTCCCCAAAGATCGCACGGTTTATAAGCGCAAATTAAAACTGTCAAGGCTTGTGTTGAACTGTGTTCAGTGTGATTAGATCAAGATAGATGATTTGAATAATTTACATCTGAATATGTATATGCATTAGTAGTTTGAAGGTGTTCGCCTTTACAAAACGAGTTTCTATATTTTGGAGAGTTTCCCACCTTTTTAAAAACATCATTTATGATTTTAACTCTATTCAAACACAAACTGAATTAATCCGAAAATGTTTCTATAGTTCATCTGTTTGTTGAATAATACAATATCATCGGTAAAAAGTAAAATAAATTTGTTTTCTGTATATCTGGGTGAAAATGAATGCCATTTGAACACGTTTTACATATGTACTTTCCTAATTCATACATGAAAAACTTAACAAACAAGGGCTTAGAATACAACCTTGTCTTATACCAATTAAGTTGACTAATAAAGCCTTCAGACATTTCCTGAATGTTTCTAACTTCTATAATCCATAAAAAAAACCCCATAGAACTTGTGTTTCCTCGTACTTTACAACTTTAATAATTACGTTTTAACATTTTATACATTTTACCACTGTAAGTCCTTGAATTTGCAGGAGATACCAAAGGTTATTCCTCTGCATTGTTGAAAGCCTTTGCAAAATCTACGAATAATGCATATGATTTGCTCACTTTTGAGCTCGGATGTCTTTGTATTATGCTATGGAGAATAAAAAATATATGTTATGGATTAGCTTTCCCGGAAGCCTACTTCTCCATCTGTATATTTTGTCCATAACTTTCGCTCAATTGATCAATCGCCTGTTGATTTTACGGTCGCTATAATTATTATGGCCGCTGATCAGGGAACTAAATTTGTTTTTATATAGCGCATATCAATAATGGTTGATATGATTGATAAAAGGGTAACATTATTGACGTTTATGTTTTATCTGTGGAATATGTGTACAGCCTTTTATGACTATTTATCATCATTTTAAAATATGATATAGTTTTAGGCATTTTTTCAACATAAGGTAACTCAGATACCCGTTTTCAGTAACTTGTGTGGATATTGATATCATGTACATTTTGAAGAATTATCTATCATGCATTTTTTTCTATCTATATATGTAGCCAGGAGCGTTTTTCAGTCACGGTCATTGTCGAAATAGTTTACCTTTTGCAAGTGGTTATGAAGAGACATGACGATTAATTTTGAGGGTAAATTCTGCTAAAAGTAAATCATTACCCATGTACGTTAATGAATTAGCCACCTCTAAGTTTTCCCGCATCTCTTTGAGGCAAAACGTAACAACTTTTTACTTCCCAATTATTTTTAACTTTAGAATAAAAACCTCCTTCAAATGGAGATTTTATGAAAAATAAATTCATGCAGGGCTAATTAACAGTGTGTATAGCCTTTAAATTACTATTTCCAGGCCTAATTAACAATTTGAAAAAGCCTTTTATTTTTTTTAACTTAAATGTTGAAATTACTGCAGTAAATAGCCTGTGTGTTACCAGGGACTTTTTTATTTGTTTATAGAGTTCCTATTGATACTTTATTGTTATAGAAAAATTCAAAATTACCATAATAGATATATCTTGTTTTAATATATGGAAATAGCTGTATCTTTGTTAATTGAAAACCTCAATTAAAAACTTCCTGTGTTTCTCAAGAGACGTACCTCTATATAAATCTATTTCTATTTCTGTCCTTCGTTTCTTCATGAACCACTCTTTAAAGGGACAGTAGCAGGTTTTTTCGTTCAAGTAAGTCGATGAAATGTATTTGAAAAATAATGTCAACGATAGTAAAACACCATTCTCTCTTCGGAAAATCAAGTTAAAATGAGTAGCTAAAGCCATTGGAATCATTTTTGTAATACGAAATAATAAAATGTGTTCACAATAATATGGCCGCCCTGCAATTTTTGCTTTATACGCAAATATTTAAACGTGTTATGATTTTATTTGTCCTCAGTGACATTGAGGAAATAAAATCGTCAAAACTGAAAAAGAGTGAAACACCAAAAATAACATCACAATTTATGCATAGTGACAGTATTCACTTGATTTTTAAAAAAAAACCAAAACACTATTAGGCCCAGTCAAATTCCATGTCATGAAAAATATTTGTTCACGCGTGCAGAGAATGGCTCATCCAATCGAAAGTGCCAGAGTTCTTCGCCAGAACGAGGCTGGAGACCGGAAGTGCTGATAGACATGTCTTTTCATCAAAACAAAGTAGCACGCCGGCTAAATTTAACCAGACGCATGTTGTGAACTCATTGTGGGTTTGCAGCTAGAAGGGCAACCGTTAGAACAAGTCATTGATATATGTTCTTCTGTGTTTGTATGCAAGCCCTGGTGCCATGAATTAACCATTTGAGTGTATTCCGACAGGTAATTTGCTGCGATATTTTCACGCTGTTTCTTACTTCAACCAAGTCTAAACAGATGGTTTCGTTAGTCTTGTGTAATCACGTAATTCAGTACGCCTAAACGGAAAATGCAGAATGTATTCTATTCTGAGTTGTCTATGAACGGTATTTTGATTGCAAGAAAAAGTTGTGAATGCCGTGGTTTATTTCTGACACCATCAGTGCGAATCTAAAAGTAAAACGTAAAAGCGTTACCAAAGAATGGATTGGAATTTGAACAATTTGCAAATATTTTACAAATAAAAACAACTTTTCTCATAGTTATTTTTTTTCCCCTGTCGACGATCTTTTAGGATTACTTAATTTGATGTAAGGGTTTAGTGCAGGTGCTTGTTATTTTTAAGATCTACAGTACTCCCCATATTTTATTTACACCTGTGCCAAGATAAATTTCAGTAAAAGTAGGCCCCTATATCATTATTATTTGACTTTTGTTTATGCATACATCCACAAGCTTTCATTAAAGATGTATGTTATATTATTAAGCCACATTTAAAGTGTGAGTTCTATCGTTATCTGTCTGCCATATTGCTTTTTTGCATTATGGGAAATGAAAAAGCTGTATTTTCATTAAGTCTACTTTTTTGAAAACCAATGTATAGATAGAATATTCACAAAGTAACAAACAAATTTATACACAAATGTATAGGATTAAAGGGACACTGCGTCGAGGATAAAAATGAGGCTCACTTTTATCTACCTATGCTGTTAACGTGCCTTCTAAAGAGTTACGCTTTGCTTCACTGTCTACATTCAGTAGTTTTTATTTAAGAATTGTTTTACATGTTTTGTGCCTCTATCGAAGTATAACAGTGTTATACTTCGATAGAGGCACAAAACATGTAAAACAATTCTTAAATAAAAAACAGCAACAAATTGTATAACATCGCGTTGCTGTTATACTTCGATAGAGGCACAAAACATGTAAAACAATCCTTATAATTACAAAATCAACAAGTTTTTCTTTAAATATTTACACAAATCTAATATATTTGTCATTTATCACGGGAGGCAGCAGCTTGTTACACGCAACAATACATGGCTGAAGCAAAATTGAGGAATCCTTAATCCAAAACGGCAGAGGATTCAATTTCGTTTTCACAGCATTCACATGCATACAATCAGGGTTCGTTTTTTCTGGTTTACGCAATTTGTGATTAACCCTCATTAGCAAATCACGTGACGTTAAAACATGGCTACCGTTTGCGAAGCGCTTCTGGATGAACAAACTTGAGGACTTGTATCGATTAAAATGAAGTGTACCCGGTGAAATTAATTGTGTCATTCGGAAAAGGAATGAATATTCCAGTTATTGGCGTGGGTTTGAAGACGAAATGACATGTGTATATCTTATTTTGCATCAAAACATTACCCTCAGTTGTAAGAACCAACTGACACGTCCGTTTGTTCTGATGAATTGTGACGTCATAAGGTACGAATGCACGAGGTATGGTAGCACATTTGATCTGCATTCATCGAGAAATGGCAGCAGGTTTTTGAGAGCTCTCGTCCAATCAGAAACGCGGAAATTAGTGTAACAAAACCATTTTGTAATTATTACTTATTACTTCAATTGTCTGAAATTGGGGATCTGTGACTCGTTACGAGGCACGTCAAACAGCAAAAGTAGATATTTATCCTCGACGCGGTGTCCCTTTAAACTGTGTATTGTTGTGGCGTAGCAAAGCTTTTCACACTCTTAGTCCCAATTATTAATAGCTTCACTTCTAATAGTTTTGTTTTTTAAGGAATGTTTATATCCATACATCCGGAAACACAGCCATCCGCACAGTAGTATTTAAAATCTTCTCCATGCATTTCTATAATTATCTATACAAGACTTGCTATCCGGAACTGTAACCAAATTGTGCGGATAAACAGGGCCCGGCTGTAGTATAAAATCATTTGTTAAAATTTTACAGTCATGGTTTGTGTTACTAATTCTGTAGCATTCAAATATCTTACTGAATTAATTGTGAATGTGGTAGTCTGTTTTCCCAAGAGAAAATAAACAGTGTTGATGGGCAGACAAACTCCAGCAGTGTCTTATCAAGATAAGAACACGAACATGTCTGTCTCGGATCACGTTGATTTAATTTTCATTCCATCATGGTTATTAACTTGCCATTTATTTGACTAGAAGATAAAACCATTTTACAAGTATGAAAAACAATCCAAAATTTGCTTTATCATTTCAAAGTCAATGTTATCAGAGATGACATTGAACTTAAAATTTTTTTTTCTAGTGTTACTTGTTAAGAACGGAATTTTCTGTAGTAAACAATATGAGACCACCCACTTTTGTTTACTTTGTATTGCATATATTTATTCAAACAGGATAAAAGTTCTTGAATTGTGTTATGAGAGCATTTTTCAGAGCGAGATCCAGAGGGGGGGTTGTGTGGGGGGTGTTAAGGTGGTTGGAACCCCCTTTTGAAAAATTCTATTTGATGGACACCCTGGGTTGACTCCCATCCCCCATCCTTAAAACGCTTTTGATCCACCACTGATCTGACTATATATAACAATATTAGCTACAAACACACAAATATCTATTGGTATCTCAGATCTTGAACATTTGTCAAATATTATGATTTCATCGAAATTTCTCAATCTGTTTTTGGTAAGACGAAATTTCCAGTCCGTGACTTTAAAAACTCTCATAAATGTTATTCTCAGATACTTATTTTTCTATTGATGAGCATTCAAGAGTTGTTTACATCTTCGACTTTTTACTCAAACTATGAAGTGGAAGTAGGGGCAATGTCAACTTCTGATAACTCTTATCTCTATTTGTTACAGGGGAGTTGCCAGTCTGAAAGACGTATTTGGATCCCAAACGAGAGAGAACAGTTAAGTCTACGGCAGCAGTATGGACGGACAGTGTACTGCGAGTGAAAGTGGGGAATTCTCCATCAACATACCTGAGACGGAAACCTGTAGCTGTACAGGCGAGGGGGATGAGACGCTTAGCCTGTGAGTAGCTTCTCTTGTAATCCTGACACTTAATCTGCTTTATCTGACCTTTTTCCTGCTAAAGACAGGCACATATGTTCTTGATTCTACTAATGTATTGAACATCTTCTATAGGTGTAAGGAACAGAACATGAAGGACTAGGTCTGAGTAGGGTTCCTTGTTGTAATTGGTAGTGAGAGACTAACGGGCAAATACAGGATTTTAGTTCAAGTGGGATGGACCATTACACTTTTAATATCTATAACAACATTATTGCAACGACTCTCATGCAATGCTTGTATATTTGGAATTTGGCTGCTCCTATTAAAAATTTTTGAGCGATGCTGAGAGGGATATCCCTTTAGCTCAGCTGTTGCAACAGAAAGAGGTCCTCGGTTCGATTCCCACTGGAGGTAGTAAGTCACAATTGCAGCCCTAGTTACAAGGGCTGGGACAAGTAAAAAAATTGAACCTATTACACCACCCCCTTTTACTCAGCCAGGATAACCTTCAGGAGGAGGGGGGGGGGGGACATAATTTTTCTATCTGGGTACTCCACTCCCTTTTTACCCTACCCTACCTTACCGGATACCCATTTTGTTGATCTCCTACGTCAAGTTTGTATGATTTTGTAAAAATTTCTTCAGCCTGTATGTTAAAGTATAGAACTGGAAAGTTAAAGCATAGAGCACTATAGCTATTTTATTAAAATGTTCTTATGATAAGAATTGACTTTAAAATATTGTGTTGAATCTTCAAATACATTGCAATCTTGTAATAATGAAAGGATCACAAATTAAGGTGTTTGTTTAGTCACATGATAATGGTTCTGGGTAATTTGATGAGTATCCGGTCTTTCTCGGTACCATCAATCCCAGGTATCCAGGTTACCTGTCCCAGTCCTACTGAGTTACCTACCGGGTATGTATATTTTATTAACACAAGGGGGCAATAATATGATTGCCTGATGCCGGACAGGCAACTTTGCAAAGGGACACTTCCTTTCAGCTCAAAACTTTCTCTAAATACTGCCTTTGTCTCTGGCAAATTGCTATACAAATCCATTTTTCATCTGAAAATTGGTACTTGAACTTCACATTTCTAATCGCAAGTTGACCAATAACTTGTTGAATTAATTATCCGCAAACCATTTCATACTTGGTGATATAAAGGGAAACATCTGTCAATAACTGGCATCACGCCGCATGGTTCTAATTATGATAGAGGATACTCATCAGAAACGGCACACTTTAGCTTCAATTCAATACACATTGCAGTACAGAACACTCGGTTCGGTACATTTTCAGTTCTGTTTATATCCAAGAATGCACAAGAAATCACAACAAAATTATTTTTTGCTTGAAAATGAGGGTTGAATGTGAAACTGGAAAAACTTATAATATGAATAAAAAAATTATGAAATTAATATTAACATAAAATATGGTATGCATTACTAACCGAAAGTACATTTTGATGTACAGTGTACCAAGACAAAAGCAAAATACTGCGGTTCAACTAATGAAATTGTGAACTTTCACCCCTAGACATATATCTCATTGATCTCACATGATTGACAATGTTATTTCACTGAGTGAAATTACATGTTACTTCATTCGGTGAAAATAACTTTTTAGCTGGTGACCACCTCTTTTCACTATTGAAAAAATAAGAAAAAATAAATGTTAAAAGAGGAAATAATACATTTGCGCAGTAAGTAATCCAAAGAAACAATCTGAATCTCTAGATTTATTAAATTTAATTTATTTCCCACGCTGTACAGGTAAGATGAACACCTGTGATGCATAAATTTGGAAAAACTTCCAACAAGCAGGGCGTATATTTTTTTGGGAGTTGTTTCTGTTTAAGTAATTACTGGAATCATTTCAAGTAGGTGACTCCAGATAAGGCAAAGGCAACAAATATATGCATGTACTGAACCAGCAGGTGGGATGTCGTGTATATCCATGCAGATTTGTGCATAACCCTCGAAAAATTTATAATCATTTCGTTTGAATCATAGGACATATTTGCTTCTAGTTGTGAAACAGTTCGCTTGAGCTTCTGTTTAGTATTGATGTGTTCGGCTTCCGATCAAGAGGTCCGTGGTTCGAATACCACCAGGGGCACGGCAACTTAGAGAACTGTTCTACACGCAGTAAGGTTTGGGTGCAATGCTTCACTGAATTTCAGTGCAGTACCACCCATGGTTCGCTAGTTCCAGCTGATGCTCATAGGTTTCACGTCGCAGCACTAGCAGCCGAGATATAAGTGAAATACTCTTGAAAGCGGCGTTAAACCCAAAATCACCTCACCTTGGTATTGATGCCAACACTAAGTAATATCAACTCAAGTTACTTAATTACTATTACCAATAATAATAACAATTTATTGTCAGCAAGACAATGTACATTTGAAATTAGTTTTGTGAAGTTTGCACAGCCAGAGTGATTCAAATTAAATTACATGGGTAACTGAAATTATTTTTGATCTCCAACTTTGGTGTACAACCTTTGAAAAATTCACCCTGATTCCATTCAATTCAGAAGTACCAATCTCTATGAAGAGAAAGTATGAAATTTGAGTTCATTTACCAAATCAAACAAAACAATTACAGACTGATGTACTCAGTGGGTACCTGCTTTTATGGACCTGAGAAAACACGTCAAATTCTCAGGTATTTTACTAGAAGTTAACCTCATGACATGTCCAAAGAATATGTTGCTCTTTCCATGTTTTGTATGATTCTATTACTGCCATGGTGTAGGTAGCACAGTGGTTAGTAAGTTTGACTTTGGATCAAGAGGTCCAGGTTTCCAATTCCACAAGGAGCTGGGCAACGTTGTCTGCTATAGAAAACTGTTCTACATGCAGTAAGGTTTGGATGCAATGCTAAACAGGTCATTTTGGTGCAGTATCACACATGGTTTGCTAGTTCCGGAAAATGATTGCAAGTTTCACCTCACTGTATAGCCAAAATGCTATTTTTGACTTTTTCTCTGAAATAATTTAGCTGCTTTGCTATGAGTGAAAAGCTCTAGAAGAGCTGTTAAACAACAAATCACCTCACCTCACTGCTGTATAATGACACTAGAGATATTAAAAAAAGAGACGTGACTAGAGAGACGTAACAAGAGAGACTTAACAAGAGACATATAACAAGAGAAACATAAGAGAGATATAACAAAACATACATAACAAGAGACATAACAAGAGAGACATAAAGAGAGAGACATTAAGAGAGATGTAACAAAAAGGACATAACAAGAGAGTCACAACAAGAGATGTAACAAGAGAGACGTAACAAGAGGAACAAAGAGAGATGTAACAAAAAAGACATAACAAGACAGACATATAACAAGAGAAACATAAAGAGAGAAGTGACATGAGAGATATATAACAAGGGAGATATATAACAAGAGACGTAACAGTAGTGACATAACCAGAAACATAACAAGAGAAATAATAAGAGATGTAACAAGAGAGATGTAACAAGGGGGACATAATAAGAGACATATAACAAGAGAGACATAACAGGAGACCTATCAAGAGACATACCAGGAGAGTGATCATGGCACCATTTGCTAACTATTCTCAGATTTCAGTGTTTGATCATTATCTTGAATCTCCAGCATATGTGATAGATTTAATGTCTTTCATTGAAGAATCAGTCATCTGTATATTATGTTAGAGCTTCAACTGATAAGAAACTCAAGTGGCTCATTTAGGATTGGAGAATATTTCTTTTGACGAATTCTTAGAGTTTTATTGCTTTTCAAAATTGCTTTTCCGGTATTATCACAAAACCTCATCTATCACATAAGTAAAGGATTCTGACAACCATGCGTCCATCGTTAATTTTGCTCTTTTCTATACCATGTAACTTTGGAGGTGGTCCAAAACATGGCTTTGGTTTATGTGTACTGTTCATATTTTAGATATATTTACATTTCTTCATTTTGCTCACATACATTGAAAGATAAGCTGCATAAAGTACACCCTTAATGATCCACATTAAAATTTACGTTTACAATGTAAGCGTCTGATTAGGATGTCTATCTGTCTGTCTGTCTGTCTGTCTGTCTGTCTGTCTGGGATATTAAAGTGATAATCCAGTTGTTTAATGGCCCATATTTCTACATTATGATGCATGCTATGGATTAGTAATATATCTATTTATTTAGTCTTGATTTACTTTGAATATAACATACCTGTATATTTCAATTTTTCAATACTGATCATATCATATATTACATTTCTTTCTTCAATATCTCTGTAAAAATGTTGGACTTTGAATTTCATTATGATGTAATGGAAAATATTCTCATTTAAGTTTTTGTCAGATTTTGCTGATATGGCAGTTTGAGAAAGAAACCATTCACTTTGAACTGAAAAGCAAATACGAAAAAGGCTGACTATCAGGAAATGTTTTTCGGATATAAATTGAAAACATGAGCAAACATTACAGGTCATTGACGTCAACGCATGTTTTTATCGTCAATCCTGTACCTTTGATCTGTGATTTGTTGTTTTACAGTGATTGTACATGTCATATAGTTGTGAAAGATTTATAGAAGTTAAACACTTTCTGAGGGTTCAGGTAGGCTTGGTAATATGCACACGATTGAAAAGGTTGGCTGGTGATCAGTTGCGGTTAAAAAGTGAATTCTTGTATGGAGTCGCTTCAGTGTAAAGACATCACCGACACTGATTCACAAAGCTGTCTGCAGGTTTTTATCTGTTGCATTATGTTGCTGACACAGAATAACTTTAAAGGCAGCCGCAGGGGTTTGAAGATAAATGCCCTTAAAATTTTCTAAATGTCAAAATCCTGTGAAAATACTGGTGTAAATTATCCATTTTCTAATATATTTTTAAATTTGATGCTAGTGAAGTAAAAATGAAAAATCTGGAATTGTAAGCAAATATAAAAGAAAAATGCTTTATAGTTTTTTTCATTTGAAGATTAGTTTCAAAGTTTTATCAAAGGTGATCCCTGCTTATTTTCATCAAGATTATTTTGAATAACGGTGGATTAAACATTACATTACATAAACATTATTACAGGAAGAAAGCCTGCAATACAATTGTGACTATGCATTGGAGTGAAGCTTCTTTACCTTGACTGGCAGCAGACTATAGATGATAGCAAATCATTGCATATAAAGCAAGGCCCCCCTGAGTAATTGAAGGAAATGTGTAAATTTTGAAGAAAACCCATCCAAATTTGAAAGAAATGTGCCCATTACTGAAGAACATCCTTCTTTTCTGTGAAATCACTGATATTACTGCGATTGTTTGAGAAGAGAAGTAGTTTCTTCCATAATGAGCGCGTTTCTTTCAAATTTGGATGGGTTTTCTTCAAAATTGACACATTTCCTTCAATTACTTAGGGGGTGTTGAAGTTGTAAGAGCTAACTGCCTGTTGAATAAATCCTCTCAGTAGTTGTCGAGCATATGGTGGTAGATAAAGGGGTTGTCATGCTTGATATACGTGCTTTCTTTAACAAGCTCTCGTACAGAGGGAATGCACTAGTCCACGGTGCATGCGGTGGTAGGAGGAAAATAGATACTTGAGAATTATGCAGATATACTGGCAGATACGCTAATGCGTGAATGTTAGTCTTATGAAGACACCCAACCGGCTGCCGAAATGTAATACACCTTGATGGAAAAATTTGGACTTGTTTTTGTGTGTTCGATGGGTACACCCGTTTTTCCTTTAACAAGCTCTATATGCCTTTCAGGATGTTTATCACTGAATTAGGGGCATTTTGTAATGGAATTAGAGAGATCTTACAAAATGGAATGGAAATGCTACCAATTTTAAAATAATCCTCCTCAGTCAATGAATAGATCTCTAAAATGAATTGTCATGGTTCAGTTAACCCTTAACCCTTACGTTGCGTATATATATTTTACCCTTTTTAGCCCCTGTGGCGGAATTTACAGGCTCGCAGCTCGCAGCAGTAGTTTGAGCTTAGGCACTAACGAGCTCTGCTGGCGGAATTTCCAGGCGGCGATTCCGGTACCGTTTTTACGAAATATACCGCATCTACATGGCGAATACGGGCTATATACGGGCGTTGAATACAAATTCAAGTCGCGGCACCCGTACACAAATGGTTGCTTTATACCCGCATCTTCGAATTATTTTTTTACGATTTTTCTTTACTTTTCTATTACTTTGTAAAGATTGTCTTTAATTCGGGCCTTATAACATCATGAATTTGGAGCGCGCTACTGAAATTTTTATATGGACTTGAAGACCAGATGTTTGTCTTTACAATGATATAAAAAATATTAGAATGCGACCTATGGTTATAATTCTATTGTCATCTAAAGTTTGTCTTTATTTCCAGCTTCATGAAATCAAAACTCCTGAGCGCGCATATTGCGAAATTTATATGTGCTTGTAGATAGTTTATTCCTCTTTACAATGACGTAAAAATTATTAGAATACGACTTATGGTTCAGAAAATATAACCAACCAAAGGAGAGTGACGCTACCCCGACAGTACCACGTGAATGGTCCCGACGCGCACCAATTTACTGGCACTGCTTGGTCCCCCCGGGACTGTGCTAATTACAGTACCGTTACCTCCTCGAGACCTCCTCGAGACCTCCTCGAGGGTGCCAGAGCCGAGCGCGCGTGGAACTAATGGGTACTAATGAGCACAGCATACACTAATCACCGCGGCGAACGCAATACATGTTGCGCGGTGTAAAGTTTGTCTTTATTTCCAGCTTTATAAAATCGTAAATTATTTCGCGCGCATGCGAAACACGTATGTACTTGAAGACAATTTATTCCTCTTTACAATGATATAAAAATTATTGGAATACGTCAAATGGTTCGCAATATATGAAGAGCGTAAGGAAGGCACCCCCAGTACTTAGAAAATTCATTTTTGAAAAACTAACTTTTTGCGACATCTGGCGCATCATTTGCCGCATGTTTATTTTTCGCTGCGCATATACATATGATACATGGAATTGAAGACAATTTATTGCTCTTTACGATGATGTAAAAAGAAAAAAAATGCGCAACTTCGTTCGGAAGCTATAGCGTGCCAAATGAAGGTACCCTCGGTACTTTGAGGCAACTTTTTGACTATCGCGCATATCGGGGCACGTGCCGCAACTTTAGTTTTTCGTGCGCATGTATAAATTTTATATTGAATCAAAGCCGAATCTTTCCTCTTTACCCCATGTAAGTTTTATGAAAATCGGCCACCCGGTTCAGCATTTATGGGTGTTTTTTTATGATGCGGTTCTGGCTGAACTTCCAATGAAAGCTCGCATTCACTTTCTCTGTCTCTTTGATAAAATAAAGAATATTTTATTTGCAATGACATGTATTACAATGAAATTACAATGCATTTATGTACAAATAAACACAATATTTACCTGCGGTTGTGCGCAGAACAGCTTTAGGGACCTAACAAGGTATGTATATAATGTGTATATACTAGTCCACACTTCGGCTCTCTTTACTTTCAATTTTCTTCTTCTTCATTCCCTTCTTCATTTCTTTCTTTTTCCGTGGCAGTGATGTAAGCCCTGGAATAGTCAGTGGCGGTGTGGTACAGTTTGAAGCATGGTGCGGCGCACAGAGAAACATTACAATCTGTACATTCATAAGAAGACTCTCTGCCTACTCGTTTTTTCTTCCTTGCTGGCCCATTGCCTTCTTCAATCTGTTTTGCGAGGACGGCGCGTTTTGCCTTAGAGCATACCACACACATCCTTGTGACGTTTTTCTTCCTTCCGACAGGCTCAATCTTCGTCGGAAAGTGACGTCCATGAAGACGAGTGACACTCTCGTCGCTCGTGCTCGGCCGACCACGGGGACGTCTGCAAAGTGATGGAACTTGTTCCTTGTCCGCAAATGTTACTATATGTTGCGCCAAAGCCTTCCTGTATTCCCGACTTGTTTTTAGAGGTTTATCTTTGCTGTATTCTTTATAAACGATGTAAGAGTTCAACATGGCAACGTTGAGAACGTGAAACCAAACCCGTTTCCACGGAACGGCGTGTACGACAACATCTGGTCGGCCCGATCAACACCTCCCATGTACTTGTTGTACGTTGTTACAATGCGCGGCTTGAGAACTGGTTCCCCTGTTGCCCGGTTCTTCTTCCCTGTTTGTTCAAGTTGTGTATCTTCAACAGTAGACATGAGAAGCACTGATTTTCTATCTTCGTAGCGAAGAACGAGTAGGCCATGGTTGTGAGAAACTGTCATGTCCCCTTGCTTGGCTTTCTTTTTAGGTTTCTTGACTGAATCAGGAAGTCCCTTTCGATTGGCTCTCAACGTCCCCGTGGCACCTATTCCCCGCTCCCACAAATTTATGTACAGATTTGTGGACGAATAGTAGTTGTCCATAAAGATGTGATGCCCCTGTCCAACGTAGTCGTTCACCAAGTCCATGACTACATCATAAGTTTTGCCACCTTCAGAAACCGGTTCATTCGTTTTTCCAGTGTAGAGTTTGAACTTGCAAACGTATCCGTTGTGCGAGTCACACAACATGAAAGCCTTTATCCCATACTTCTTAGGCTTGTCGGGAAGATAAACTTTGAAAGATAAGTTACCTTTCCAGGGCACCATGCCCTCGTCGACTGAAATGTTTTGATGCGGTTTATACACTCTTGAAAAACGGTGAACTATCCGGTTATACAAGTGTCCCAGTTTATTTATTGGTGAAAAGCACGGGGTGTTACGGCCCGGCATCCTCCTGTTGTCAGCCAAGTGTAGGTAGGTTATAAGAAGCCAAAACCTGTCTCGGGGCATGCACTTGGCGAAGAAAGGCGTTGAGGTAACATCACTTGTTGACCAGTAATCAGCAAAGTTTCTCTGCACAACCAATGACATGGCAATTGTCATGGCTACAAATACCTTCATCTCTTCTGCATTAGTGTCTTGCCACTGTTGCATTCTTGAACGGGGTCTTAGAATTTTGTCCTCCATTGCTTGTTTGAAATATCTATTGGTTTCCGTTGCCATATCCTCATAGTCATCATTATGTATAAACAAATTGAAAAAGTCAATAGGTTCAGGGTTCTCAGGAAGTTCTATGAACTGGCGCAACCCAGTTTGACCAGTGAAAGGCAAGTTTACACGTGGCCGCGGACCATCCACCCACTCATCAAACGTCTGTGAATTATCATGATTATATTGTGGTATTTCGGCAAACTCCTCCTCAAAACCACTAAAGTCTTCTTCGGTGGAATTACCGGCGGCTAGAATCTTTCTGGCAATCTCTGTCTCTATATCACTCAGAGCATCTGTGTCACCATGTTCACTATCTATTACAGTGTCCCCATCATATGCATCATCACTGTCTAAACCACTGCTACCATCACTGTCAGTTGACTCCATATCAGAGGCTTCATCAGCATGGATCTCGTTGATGAAGTCGTCGTCGCTTGTAACGGCTTCAAAGCTGCGTGTCCTAGTATGCAACGTCCTAGGCCGTCGCAGGGCCTTGCGTCCACGTCCGCGCAGCATTCTGCTTCAACCTGTAAATGATTGAAAATGCGTTAGATGTATGCAACATATAACATGTGATTAGAGACAATAAACATACAGAGATAATGAATGTGAGCTTCATGGACGCTCATTTGCCAGTTTCAGAACCTCCCGGAGCATCTAGGACGACTGCGCCGCAAGCGCCGACGGCGCCGACGGCTTCTGACATCGCGCCGATTTTTCCGACGCATATGTCAAACGGACCATTTTCTGATTTCCTCGGCGACGTGTAGCACCGGGCGCGAGGCCCGGAAAATAAACTACTATGTCAGGGAAGCTCGGGTTGTCAGTTGCCGAATGACTTCTCTTTTCGAGAAGCAGAGCATCCAAGGAGCGGTCTCTCGAGGCGGAGCCCGGACCCATGGGAGCATACTCCCATGCTCTCCGGGAATTCCCGTCCCCGTCTTCCGCGGCGGACCCCGGATTCAATCGCGGGACAGGTTTCCCATGTTCTCTTTTGAGAACGAGAGACTCCGAGGAACAATCCTATGGGACGAACCCCGGATTCTATTGGGAATGGGTTCCCATGCCCTCTCGACATATATAGCAGAAACCTTCATACCTCGGAATGACACGAACCTTTATTTCAAAGTAGAAACAAAAAAATAATTTGCACAAAAAGTTTGGGGGGTGGCGACCAAAAGCGGGGGGGTCCGCGCACCCCCCGGTAGATATTTATACTTGTGGGTCGGTCCCGAAGATGACGGACCACGCCCATGTTCATGGGAATTTTTTCTCATTATGTCATGGCGAATCCCGTCGGAAATTCCCCTGCTCACGAAAAAACTAATACCTAAAAAAGTAATTGTGATACAAAAGAACTTTGGTAATAAAAGTGGTGAGGAATCAAATTCTCCATCTGCTCAGTTCAGTCCGCTACAAATATAAATAATTCTTCAAATCTTATTGAATGAAACGTCTTTTATTCAATAATGTAAAAGATAAAATAATAAATTCAATTCAAATGGTTTGGAAAGGTGCGCCCTCGCATTTGAATTTTAGAAATAAAAACCTTTCGCAAATGGCATCAGTAACAAAAATGTTCACGCATTTTTAGAAACTCCGAAAAGTGAAATATTTTCCTGAGAAAATATTCCCACGAAAAGGCTTTTCCCCGAGCGGCGGGTCCCGTACTCAAATATATTTTCGCTTTTATGTTATATTTTTTTTTCCAAAACTGGAAACAAAATTCCGTCATGACAGTTGTTCATCGTTTATAAAGCTCTATATTTGCGTATCAAAAGAACAGTATTTTAGTTATATATTATCATACTTCTTCACTTATGCGTACATCAATATTGCGGCTCTTCGCGCATGCATAGTTCTTCCCAAAAACATGCGCATTTTATCTGGAATTAAAGACAATGTTTTTCTCTTTACAATGATGTAAAAACTATAAAAATCGGACTTGCGGTTCAAAAGTTATGAAGTGCGAAAATTATACCTTTTGGCGCGGCGCTTTGCGCATGCAGAGTTCTTCCCGAAAACATGCGCATTATACATGGAATTGAAGACAATGTTTTTCTCTTTACAATGATGTAAAAATTATAAAAATCGGACTTGCGGTTCACAAGTTATAAAGCCCGTAATGATGGTATATGCTAAGAGCGCCACTTATTCAAAGCCGAATATCACCTTCTGCGCGACACCTGGCGCATCAAAAGTTATTGCCGAAAATACACGTATTTTATATGGAATTGAAGACAATTCTTTTATCTATATACTGATAAAAAAATTATGAAAATATCCCAAGTAGTTTCTTAGAAATAGAGCGCCGAGGCATGTTGGGGTAAATGCGCCACATGTATCAAAATTCAAAAGTGCGAAAGTCGGCTATCTCTGTGCGATTGCTGTATTTTCAGTTATGTTAGCGCAATTGCGATTTTTATATGGGAATAAAGGCCATTCTTTCCTCTTTATTTTGGTATAAAAAAAATGAAAATAACCAATTGGTTCATATGATACGAAGTGCGAGAGAAAGGTAGCTTATCGCAATATCTTCCCGTAATTAGAAGCTATCTGCCCATGTGGCGAGATGCGAGACAGATAAGCATAGGCTATCTGCCCATGTGGCGGGATGCGAGACAGATAAGCCTGTACGGGCCTATCTCACCCCGGGGCAGTGCAGACACTTAGGTGCTAATTAGCCGCCGGGCAGTGTAGCCATCGGAGCGAAGCAGGACAAAATTGGCCTTTTGTAAAGCTAATTATCGATGCGTTACGGGTCAACAATGCACACGCAAATTGGTGTGAATTTTGCTGGACGTTCTGACCAGACACTGAAGAAAGTTTTATTCTCATTGCGGGCTGCGAGGCATAAATACAGCCATTCTCATGCAGCGAGTCGCGGAAACAATCGACTCGGGACCCGGTATGGAGGCTAGCCCAGTACATAGACAGGCGTGAATTCTTCTAAGTAAGCGATCCGGGATCCGTACTGGAGTACCTACGAATCGCTTATAGCCCGCCCGGATTATTCCGTCGCCCGCATGTTAAGGGTTAACTTGCGGGTCCCATATTGATCCGGGAGGCTCATAGAGTAAAATATTTTACCCCTTGGCGAGATGAGTATGTTGGACTAAGTGCATATACCTGGTCAGTAATATTTATATTTGGTCTCCAGGCGAAATGCGAGAGAAAGTGTGTCCGTGGATCGCCACATGAAAACTTGTTTATATACATCTTGCAGTTCGCCATGATAACGAGACTTTGTCAATGTCTGGTCGAAATGTCCAGCAAAAATAACACCAAATTGTGTGTGCATTGTTGACCCGTAACGCATCGATAATTAGCTTTACAAAAGGCCAATTTTGTCGGGCTTCACCCCGAAGCCTATACTCCCTGGGGGCTAATTATCACCCACGTGTTTGCATTGCCTCAGGTTTGCATTGCCCTTGTCTTCAATTCAGTATATGGAATTTTTTTGTTTTGTATTTATGATATTATGAGGCCCGAATTAAAGTCAATCTTTCGAAAGTGATGGAATAAAAATGAAAAATCATAGAAAATTCATTCAAAGTTGCGGGTGTGAATTAGCCATTTTGTACGGGTGTCGCAACTTGAATTTGTATTAAACACCCGTATATAGTCCGTTTTCGCAATGTAGATGAGATATATTTCGTAAAAAAACGGTATCGGCATCGCCACCTGGAAATTTCGCCAGCAGAGCTAATTAGTGCCTAAGTCAAAATACTGCTGCGAGCTGGAGGGTCTGTAAAATCTGCCACAGGGGCTAAAATGGGTAAAATAGAAATACGCAACGTAAGGGTTAAGCAACGTGGATCAATTTCCAATCCTCAAATTCCTAAAATGTGTTCACAGTAAATTGGTAGTTTTTGTTTTATACATGACTCTGCTTTTACGGATACTGATAATCGGGTTGTGTAATGGACTGTTTTACCCTCTGAAGTTAAGATATACTGTAAACTTTTATTATGAATGGAAAATTTGAAAATTTAATTAAAAAATGCAAAAAACGTGCAACAGTGCCTTTAAATTTGTGGTTTGAATGGAATAGTGGTCACTTTGAGGCCTGAATAATGGCCACTCACAACAAAGTAGTCCTTCTGGATAGATTTGTTGTTGCAAATTATGAACCCAAATCGGTCATAGATTTGTATAATCCAGCCATGGATTAACCTGGTTACCTGTGATCAGTGCTAAGCTTCTTAGTATACTATATACATCATGACCTTTTTAAGATGACGACTTTGCATTTGTAAGATTGTCTGTAATACCTCAGTTGATGAGGGATATGTATTATGTCATATAAGCCGCTCTATGGACAGGAGATTACAAACAAAAATATGTTGTGAAAGCTGTGAGCAAAATTAGAAAATGTCGCCCAAGTGTCTTCTGATATCAAATATATTGAGTTGATAAAAGTTTCAAATATCAAGTGTTGATAATTTTGATATCATAAGACACAAGGGTGAGATTCTATTTATCATTCAAAATCATTCTTCATCACATTTCAATGAAAATGAACATAACACTGCTAATAGACCACTAGTGTAATGATGCAGGGATTCAGATTGCTACAGGCCATAGGCCATTTTCCTATTACATTTTCAAATGACCTCCTTACTTCTCTAGACTTAGTACACTGATGCTGATAAATAATTCTAATGTTATTTCTACATATTAGCCTAATGAATCATGAATTTATCTACACCTATCATTGAGTAAATAATTAATCTGTGAAAATTAAAAAGTTGACCAAACTTTGGATGCAAGTTGCAGCATGAAATATCATTAATAATTTTAGTTGAATAATTTCATTAGATTTAAGTATTTGAACAGTTTCAGGCCAATGGCCTATTGCCAGACATCCACTCAGGACATTTGTCTTATTCACATTTCTAGGCTTCAAAATCACTGTGATGTCATAGCATTGTGATCTTATTATGTTATGACATCATGACATTGTGATGTCAACAGATCAGAAGTTATTACTTGGTGATGTAAAAGCAATGTGATGTCACGTGGGTGTGGGTGAAGGTGACAGGGCATTGTGGAAAATCTACTGTCAAAAACGATATCTCCTGTTGAACATAGTTTTGGATGATAAGCTGCGATATTATGGTTGTTGTTGTGAATTTGGTGTTTAATGCCTGCTTCCACTAGTAGCGATTTCACCGGCGGCGTAGTTTTATATCCTGCAAATACCTTGAGGATGTGCAGGGTTTGAAATGATTTAATAACTTCTCTGTAGCCCTTGGCTAGTGGAAAAAATTATGGGCTAGTGAAATGCATAAATTACTAGCCTTGGGACATAGTTAAAATTCAAAGATGATTAGATTGTTTGGAGTATGGACTTTTCTTTCAGAAATGCTCTAGAACAAACAGATAGTGCATTGAAAATGTCATTTTGATCCCTGAATATGTGATAGTGGCTGAATAATTTTGAGTTAAACTATACTGAGTGGCCAAATAAGTCAAGTCACAGAGCAGCTTAGACATAGAGTTCTGTCGGTGACTGTACGCCATCTTGCTTTTTTGCATCACATGAAATTTAATATTTTAGTTTAAGGTACATCCATTGTGTTGTTTGAGGTTGCATGTGCCAAACGTTATAAATTGTGTTATTTAATCGAGAAGTACAGACTTTTGCTGAAAATTGCCGTTTTAATGATAGTCGACTCCATATACCGGCGATATGAAGGTAAAAGTATGGGTTTCTGGTCGAAAACCGAACAATGCTCAGCGTGTGGCATGTCAATTAGTCAAACGTAATTTTCAAAACTTATTTACAACAGACAAAAAATTTGGTTGATGATGTTGAACAGGTCTTATAACTACTGTGCATGGACATGGGGCGTGTAGTTTCTGTTTCTGTACATGTATAATGATGTTGTTTGATTTAAATTAGAAAGGAGTAAATATTATATATTTGACAATTGGTGATGAATATGGAAGTTGTGAAATCAGCACATATCGTATGTTGGCATGTATTAAAGTGAAATAAATGTTTATGAAGCACAATCTTTATACATATTTATTAATAGAATATTCACAAAGTAACAAATGATTTATCATTTAGCAAATCAACAGTGAATCAACACCTTTCCATTATTGTAGTGCCAATGAATGGCCTCACATCTCTACTTTTAACAATTTGCAGTGAAGTGTGATTTGATTTGCTACAGTATGTCCTGTTTGCGTCAAGGTAGATTCAGCGTTCGGCTTCGGATCAAGAGGACTGGGGTTCGAATCCCGCCAGGGGCACGGCAACTTTGTCTGCAGTAGAGAACTGTTCTACACGCAGTAAGATTTGGGTGCAATGCTACACTGAATTTCAGCGTAGTACCCTCCATGGTTCGCTAGTTCCAGCCGATACTCGCAGGTTTCACCACAATGCATAGTCACTATGGTGTTGCAGGCTTGCTCCTCCAATAATACTAGCAGCCGCGATATAAGTGAAATACTCTTGAAAGCAGCGTTAAACCCCAAATCAACTCACCTCACCTCACCTCAAGGTAGATTCATTATATCACTATGGGTGGGTAAAGGAAAGTTGAATCAAAGAAAACGTAATTAGCAACAACAAGCTTGCTCAAGATGATGAAGATGTCATACCTCGGCACCCAGCTTTCCTCAGTGTTCACAGCACCCTCTAATGCCACCTCTAGGACCATTGTCTGGCAACTAGCAGCCATTGGCTGTAAACTTTCCACATTTTTAACTTCTCCAAAACCGCTTCACCATGCAGTGCTGGACCCATATTTTCGAAGCTCTCTTAGCGCTAAGATACCGGTAGTCGTAAGTGCCATACATTTACATTGGCTTACGACTACCTTAGCACAAAGACAGCTTACAAAATATGGGCCCAGGGTGTTCACTCTCAAATCTCTTTTTGACTTCTCTTTAGAAACCAGCTATGCTTGGAAGCTTACATTTTGAGAATATCACATTTGTTGATGGAGAATAAGAGAACTGTGGAGAACTTTTCTACAAGCAGTAAGGTTTGGGTGTACAGGGGTTTAGATATCTGTAAGTCCGAGGTCACTGACTTACCAAAGTTTCCTTTGACTTAACAAAATAATCACCAAGCAGTTAATGACTTGCCTCCTTTTTGAAACAATCAACTGTCAATAGAGGCTTGACTTCAAGACAAAGCTCTGTGACTTAGTAGAGGAAATCACTGTCAGTCCATGACTTAGTCACATGTTTATGATTTTTCAACCGCTGGTGTAATGCTACTCTGAATTTCAGCACAGTACCACCAATGGTTCACTCGTTCCAGCCGATGCTCGCAATGCATTGCCACCATGGCATTGCAGGCTTTCTCCCTGCAATAATACTGGCAGCTGTGATGTAAGTGAAATACTCTTGAAAGTTAACCCAAACCTCACCTCAATCTCATTAAAACTTTTAATGTAATCTGTCAAGTCATTTAGCTCAAAGAATTTCATATTTTAGAAACCAAATTTAAGAAAAACATTTTATAGCCATCAGGTGGCTTATTAAATATACATACAGAATTTGATTGTAAAGCGTTATGAGATGTTTGTATCTGCAAATGTTTCAATATGAAATAAATAAGAATATGAAGAATCATTTTGCTCAGGTGCAATGCACAGCTGGATGATGATGAGACGACAACATTGAATATGAATACAAATATGAAATTGACAAGTCATGGTCTTGTTAGGTGACTTGTATCCATGTGACATGGATTCAAGAAAAAGGAGATATTTGAAGAAGAAAATGATATTTATGGATGATCACCTTCTTCATTTAGCAATGTAGACGTTTCGGTATAGATCCTTATACCGTTAAAGAACATGAAATATCCTTGTCCTCTTGATAATGCCTGGTGAACTCCTTTAATCCCTCTCAAACTGGAGATAAATGGAGTGTGACTAGTATTTCGTTGCTGTGTCAAGGTGGCTAAAGTATTATGGTCAGCTGGAGTGGACTGACTTGTTTCTTTATCTCTTCATCTGACCGGAACAAATACCAAGTGCTGTTTGATTCTATGATGTTACTGTTACATGTTGAACTTTAGACTGTTATGCTTAACCCTAAAGCTGATGGACTATTTCCAAGAAACCTTTTCAAATAGATGTCATTTTCTGTGTTGTGTTTTCAGTAGGTAATTGTGCCATTTGACCAACCATTTGACCTTAGGAGAAACGCATTATTTGGATTGACAACTTCTTTATTGCAATTGTGCGACATTTCGGTGTATAAGAAAGTTGAATGATTTGATTGATAACTGTGTTAGCATCTATATTAGCCAAAAATAGTTTGGAATATTTTGAAATTGTGAACAATGATGTATTTATCACTTGGCATATTAATGTAATAGTAATAATAAAAACCTCCAATATCCCAAACATATTTTGTCCAGTATACATCGAAATCAAATGTTGCACTACTGCAATAAAGAAGTTGTAAATCCATTGAAATTGTTTCTTCTTAATCAACGAAGGAATAATTTATTTATTTTCCACTTCCAATAAATAATTAAAGCAATGTTAGGTCTCCTTGTTAAATCATTTCATAAACTACAGTGTCAAAATTGAACATTTTTGTCAGCAGAATATTATGTTCAGGTATATATCAGGTATAAAAAGATGTCAATGATCCCATTGCTTCAAAGATGGCAAATACAAAAAGAACAATCACATTAAACCCTAAAAATGGGAGAGGTCAACAGGTCACATTTGAAATTAGATCGGGGATCATTTCTCCAGATACGGGAACATGACTGACCCGGGAACATGACTGACCCCCCAAAACAAACAACCCAAACAAAACTTTCAGTATTGTCATTTGTGACATACTGGTATGTTGTCGGTGGATGTATGTTTATACACTCGATTGTTCTGTCTGAGCATGTATATTCTTTCAAATATGGTCAAATATCATGTGATTGCAATGATATACTTGGACTATTATTTGATATTAAAATTTTTTAAAATATCATTTTCATGTTCATGTTGTCACTGTGAATGTCTAAATCAGTAATTGACTTAAGAACCTTTTCATTCGTCTTGACACAAAAATTGGATCACATGAAATTTCTCAGTATCAATTACTAACCATTTCCAAATGACACAGATTTTCAAGCTTTAAGATAAGACACAACTGTCCATAAACGATCTAGACGGTTAATTAACATTGAAATGGGCACCTGTCACATCAGGTGGATTGTTGAAGCGGATCGGTAACATGATGTTAATTTACCTGAGGGTAGACTCTCTCAAGGTCGTTAGGCTGAACAGGTGAAAACCATACCTGCATGACTCTGATACAGTGTCCTAAGATTGTTACCACACCTTTCACAATTTAGTTGTTATCATCCACGACTGTAGGGCATCCAGAATCATTTGGGGGTATGCGATAACGAAGTAACACGAGTGTGTGGTTATGTTGTTGTTACTTAATGAAAGCTTTGACATCTGAGAAAACAAGTCATAATCTTGCACTATATTGTCGGTTTTGAAATTTGTGACACAGCTGACCCATGCTAATTAGCAAGAAATTTTAATTAATATTTTGATTTTTGCGAATCCACATTACCTTGTTTATCAAATTGTAATTTTAAAAAGTCCCTTGTTGTTTTAAATCAAGGATTTTGCTGATTAGCAAACGATAGCTGCAGAACTGTAGCTCATTCCCCAGACGTCAAGGTGTCAAAAAACCTATTTTGGTGAAGCAACTGCAGCTAAGCAACTAATTTGTAATTGAAGATCAAAAAAAGATTTGTTCAAAACTGATTTTGCTGACAAATAAATGCATTAAATTATTTTTTAATTTGTCACATAATTATTTAAACCTTGCCCCTTTAATTTGCTCATCTGTTCATAAATATGCACCTTGTTGGCGCAGATCTTCCGACCGTTTCATTACATACATTGTTTGCATTGAGACTGTACACAAAACTTAACTGTATGCTGTCTTGCTCCAGAGGAGTAGATTTGCTCCTGAATTGGGAGCTAAACTGTGTTAATGTATTCTTTTGTCAATGGTTTGTTGCCAATCTTGAATACCGTGAAAACCTTCTGAATATCTGAACTTGTGCTTAAAATATTAGACATTACCTTGAATAAAAAGATTTTTGTCAATTTTACTGACAAAAAATTAAACAATATATCACACATTTTAATTCCGAAAATGCCGCCATCGTCACTTTTGAAAAAAATTTGCCTGGGAAAGATTAATTTTTTAATGCAGCCTTACACAAGTTAGTGTGAATAATTGTAAATCCAAAATAGGCAAATTTGATATATGCACATGCATACATGATGTTTATGACACTGGTTTTGTTTTTGTGTTCATGTATTATGTATGTATGTACCGGTATGTATGTATCAGCAATGCAAGTAATAGCAATGAAATACAGTGTTGATATGTATCTTCATCATGTAACCATAATATGATAAGAAACTTCCATAAATAATTCATGTCAATCTTATCTATATGAATTACATGCAGGTCTTTCGTAATTTAGATATTTCATGTTCTGTCAATTAAGTCAATATTCGTATAACACATTTTGATTATTTTTTTTTAAATAAAATTTTCAAATAAAATTTAGAATTCATAACATTATTTTTCAGGTCTAAGATATTCACGAAAAATTATATAGGCTTGAATTTATCCCAACATAGTCACATTATTTATGCATTCAGATATCCTCCAATAATTTTGCACGGTATCAATTACCAGTTGGTACTTACTATTTTGTTAGCACGTTAGCAATGACAATTGTGGCTACACCTCTCATTCAGTCAAAGCTTGTACTAGTATAATATCCTGAAGCTATAACCCGGGGCTTGAAAAACATACTGTGACAGTTAGTACAATCACATTTTAATAACAAAAGATCTTTCTACCCAATCAGCATTTGACTACAGGCAATTCCTCCACCATGATTCGCTAAGGCTACTTACTTACACCTCCCCCTGGAGAGGTTTTGCTGTTCCAAATACCTCCCCATTGATTATATATTTACTTTGGATTACATAAAACATGTTTTTATAGTTGGTCTCATTGTAAGTTGCTGTTCCTTAAACCTCCCCCTGTGCTGTTCCATACACCTCCCTGCTAGTCTGGCTGTTACAGGCTCCTCCCCCTTATAGATCCTAATGGTTTAGCATACTTGTCCCCAGTACATTGTTCACTCAGTTATCAGTATCACTGCCCGTTGAACAAGATAAGGGACTATACTGTGGAATTGTCTTACAAAGTTATACATAGGAGGACTTCGGTGGAGGCTAAAATCCAGCCATGCCAAAGTAAGTTATTGATTTCTTGTTAATTTTGTTAATTATTTTCTTAATAATTCTTTTTTGATATTTTTGGAGTTGAACTCACTAGAAATATGGTTTTAATAATTGTCATTTAGAATAGAAGATAGGCTTAAAATTAACCAACAATCAAGATAATGTTTATGTTCAATAGGTATATTTGGTTGGGACAGAGACCATAAATTTATTTTTATGGTCTCAGGTTTGGGTCAAATTATAGTAATTATTTTAGACTTTAGTAACGTAAAATACTTCTTAAAACTTTGAAACATAAATGCATGGAAATTTGATTTGTTTGTTACATTTAATCAAAATTAACCCTATAACTGGTCAGTCGTTGTCACTTAGCTAAATTAAATTTTGAAATGATGAAATTTTTTTTCTTCAATATTTTATTTCTGAATCCCTGTTACATATATGGACAAGGAATCCGGTAACTCCTTGCCCTTTAAAATGAGGAAATTGCCTGAATGTATAAAATTGTGAAACTGATTGTGAAACTTCAGTTCACTTGACCTTATGTAAGTAGTATATGAATGTGAGGAGTGTATTTGAGCCTGTTACGGTTCGGAGGGCGGATAGTGTAATAACACTGTGTATTATGTTGTACTATATGTGACAGTCGATGCTTATGTCAGCCGTGTTGTTGATCATCCAGTTAGCAATGAACTTTTTAAACTCGGGTGATGTTTTTCATTAAAAATATAAACAACATTATGTTCTCATGAAATTTAGCTCCCGCTGATGTTAAAAATATATTCTCTAATATCAAACATTTATGAAAAAATTATTATTCACACTAACTGTTGCTTTTGTGCACCAAATGCTTTTGTTAATGGATGTTTGCCAAAATGGATTCATCTTTTGCTTATTCATGATGAAGATTAGTCATCTGTGGATTTTTTATTTATAAACAAAAAAATGGAGTTCAGGTTTCTTATTACAAATGTTGTTTTGAACTAAACTTAGGAATTTGTAACCTAATTCTGTTATAAATTATAACTAACTCAATGTCGTGTTGGGAACAGTTAGCAGAGTGGTTAGTGTGTTCGGCTTCGGATCAAGAGGTCCGGGGTTCAAATCCCACCAGGGGCTTGGCAACTTTGTCTGCAGTGGAGAACTGTTCTGCATGCAGTTAGGTTTGGGTGCAATGCTACACTGAATTTCAGGGCATGGTTTGCTAGTTTCAGTCGTTGCTCGCAGGTTTTACCGCAATGCATAGGCTATATGGTGTTGTGGGCTTTCTGCCTGCAATACTGCTAGCAGCCGTGATATTAATGAAGTACTCTTGAAAGCAGCGTTACTCGCCTCACCTTTAAAATAAATATTGGAGTTCAGCTCTTACATTGAAATTAATTTTATTTAACAAATTTATACTTTCATTTCAGTTAACAGAACTGTTACTCAGTGACACAACTGATATTACGAGCTGCACCACTCGTGAAAATATAAAACTTTTCTACCTCATGACATGAGATAAACATGGTATTTGTCAAGAATTGACGGATATTCTATTTATTATATGAGGTTATCCTTGTAATTACGTCCGAAAAGGGTCGTTTTCTCGCCGAAAGTCCGCTTGAAACAGCCTGTCACCACAGCAATACCGTGACGTCATAAGCCAATTCGCCACGTGAGACTATTGTTTTATGATGTCAAATTATATCAGTCACTGTTTGCAGTGAAAATATAAGTTATTTTCACTGCAGCTTGATAGACAGTTTATTTCACTGATAAATCACAGTATTTTATTGATCGTCATATAATAAATGAAATTATTAAGCTGAAATGAATTGTTTGACCACAAATATAAAACAGTTTTATTAGTTTCATAAATCCCTGGCGGGTTCATATTTACACTTTTATCATGTTTGAGAACCTCAGATATACTGTTTGACATGAGTTGAGTTTAACGCAGCGTTAAAGAGTATTTCACTTAAATCACGACTGCTACCATTGTGGCTATACATTGCAGTGTACTAGCTAACCATGGGTGGAAGCGTAAATTTTGAAAATGAGCCGGGAGGTGAAATGTATCATTCTGTATTTGATTTAATATGATAAGAATTCAAATTGCTTTAACGTAATACTAGGGCCTTGGCCTTCTTTCACGAAGCATGTAATTAGTTAGGTTGATTATAAGTAATTAAAGGGAGAGTTCTATCAGCATATTTGTCGAAGTGGAATTTAAAGGGACACTACTGTTTATACATATGTATTAATTTCTGATTTTAACACATTTCTGTTGGAAAATATTTCTGATTGTTATATTTTGGTATTAGATCTGGCATTTTATCAAATAAGACCGCTTATTTATTTAAAAATAAAAACAGTGAGAAGGGAAGCCAATCATTGGTGCTATGTGTGTAGAAAACTTTCTCCGGCATAACAGGGCATTGTTGATATATTGAATGATACGTTATTTGTTTATTATTTATTTATGTATCTGTATTATGTCTTATTAAATACATGGTTAAAGAGGCTGTAGCACGTTTTTGCAAAATTGATTTTTCAAATTTCACATTTATAATGAAATTTTATGTCATTTAAATTTACTTTAGAGGGTTAAGCATCTTATTATACAAACCAATTGTCTGTAGTGGTTATAACGATGTTGCGTATTTAAGGATTGTTTTACATGTGTTGTGCCTCTATTGAAGTATAACAGCAACAAATTGTATAACATCGCGTAGCGTAGTTATACAAAATTTGTTGCTGTTATACTTCGATAGAGGCACAAAACATGTAAAACAATCCTTATAATTACAAAATCAACAAGTTTTTCTTTAAATATTTACAGAAATCTAATATATTTGTCATTTATCACGGGAGGCAGCAGCTTGTTACACGCAACAATAAATGGCTGAATCAAAATTGAAGAATCCTTATTCTAAAACGGCCGAGGATTCAATTTGGTTTCCCCAGCATTCACATGCATACAATCATAGTTTGTTTTATCTGGTTTACGCAATTTGTGATTAACCCTCATTAGCATATCACACGACGTTCAAACATGGCTACCGTTTGCGAAGCGCAAGTGAATGAACAAGCTTGAGGACTTGTATCTATTAAAATGAAGTGTTCCCGGTGAACTTAATTGTCTCATTCGGAAAAGGAATGTATATTCCAGTTATCGGCGTAGGTTTGAAAACGAAATGACATGTTTATATCTTATTTTGCATCAAAACGTTACGCTCAGTTGTAAGAACCGACTGACACGACCGTTTGTGCTGATGGATTGTGACGTCACAAGGTACGAATGCACGAGGTATGGTAGCACATTTTATCTGCATTCATCGAGAAATGGCAGCAGGTTTTTGAGAGCTCTTGTCCAATCAGAAACACTCATTTCTAACTTGAATTTCCGAAGAGAGGAGAGTGTTTTACTATTGGTGACATTGTTTTTCAAATACATTCCATCGACTTTTTTTAATGAAAATGTGCTACTTCCCCTTTAAGTAAAATTAGTAAACATATAGCTTTAAGTCACCTTATGTGTATAGCACAAAAGCAATAGGTGTATACATAAGATAGAATCTCCTTTTTAAGCACATGTAAAGCACATTCTCTGATCTTTTGGAAATGCAAAGTGTTACACAAAATAAGTAGATTTTGCAAGCTGTTATTACAAAAATTATTTCATTTCCTTCCACCTCATTTACAATATATATAGATCCAACTTGCCAGGGTTCGGACACCAACTGGAGTCACCTGACGTTAGGACACTTTTGATTCAGAGTGGACGCAATAAAAACTGCAATTACTGCAATCTGGGTTGTTTTTTTTTCAAATTATTCTAAATCAATATATTCTTAATCATTAGATAAGGATTTGATAGTTTTTAATATTTTAAAGACCCTTTTTGTGGGAGGTTCAAATAACAAATTTAAAAAATTCTGCATTTATAGGTTGCAATGAAATACAATGTTCAATAATTTGCTGAAAGTAACTCTCTGCAGATTATTTATTATAGTCTTTCAACATTTGAATTGAAACACTGATCAATCCTCGGTCACTTTAAAGGGACACTGCATCAAGGATAAATATGAAATCAGATTTATCTACCTATTCTGATTAACGCTTCTGCTAACGAGTCATAGACCCCTAATTTCAGACAATTGAATTAAAACTGCTGCATGTAAACAATTAAGCGAAGCATAATTCAATAGCAGACATGCCAATCAGTATTGGTAGATAATTCTGTTCTCAGTTTTATCCTGGACGCAGTTAGTTTGTATCATATCCAGCACAAATCCAATGATTTGATATTCTGAAACCTTTCCCGTGTCATACGTTTCCTCAGGCATACAATTTGTTGTACAAATCTCAAATAAAGTGCTTTAATGTTGTCATGCATGAGCGCATTTTATTCACAAATGTTTTCAAATCATTTGAAAGTCGTCCTGTACATTGTGGCAGGAGTTCATTGCCATATAAGATGCAAGTTAAATATGCTTTATTCATAGTAGTGTTTCCTGTGTATTGTGTCAACATTATAATGGAATATTCTCGATGGTGTTTTAATGCAAATCGAAATAACGTTATAAGCTATAGTTTAAATAATCAGTATACATGACTGCGGACTATTTTGCATTGCATTTGATGCAAATCTTTCAACTTTCAAGGACGTTTAAAGAGTAATGAATGCAAGTCTATTTAACATGATACTTGCGGGTACATACGAGGGACGTGATATCACATCTCCATGGTAGCAACGGTTGACATGAATAACATCAAAATGAGATTTTTTTACAAGCATCTATATTCACTTCAATGACATGTTTGGAGAAAAAAATAAGTGTCTTTATAGTCTGGTCAAAATACTGTTTAACCTCCAAAAAATGTCTACAAAGGGTTTCTCAACTGATTCTGTTTAGTGTACTTTATACCATACTAAAAGTTTACCAAAGTTGGACCTCCGGAAAGGTGTTTTTTTCAAGATGGCGTCAAAACCTCTTAATGATCATTACTCTGTACCCATCAACTCAAATGTGATCATAGTGTTGTAACATCAACTTTGTGATGTCATAGCATTGTCAGCAGTGATATCAAAGCCTTTTGATGTCATAAATTTTGACGTTATAGGATTATGGTGATTTGTTTGGAGATCTAAAATGGAGATATTGCTAATGCTTGTAGATATTGCTTGATTCCGCACAAGCGATATCTACTGTGGGAGCCAGTTTTGGATGATAAAAGTGTATTTACTAAATGATTTTATTATTCTAAGCCATTGAAATGTTTATCTGTGGGAGCAGATTTCATCAATTACGGTACCGCATGTATCATGGAATCGATTCAGTACTTGAGACTAATTAGATTGTTTCAAGCTGTGATACCAGGGGCAGATAATCAAGTTCCCACATGGCCTCTCGATCAGTTACACTTAGATCACTGATATCATACTGAGAATATGCAATGCAGTATGTCATACTATGTAAATTAATGCAAACATATGCATTGAAAATGTGTTAAAAATAGATCTAAAGTAGATCAATTAGGTAATTAAAAATCTCTTTGCTGCTATTACACTGTCACGGTGAAGATATGTAATGTGTAGGTTATGCAAGCAGATTTATTTTCCAAAACTTCTAAGGTACTGTTTCTCAATTTTGTTAAGTTCATCCCCGATCTTTTTAGCTCATTAGGGCTTAATCTTCTTCTCCAGTATGAAACGTACCAAAAAATGTGACCTCTGACAAATACTTCTGGAAACTTTACATTTTGAATGCCTGATGAGCTACAAAGCCAATGGCTCTTCTTCTTTTTTTATAATTGCTGATCTAAACTGGAAAGCTGATGACTTGATATCCACAATATGTAAAAGTATAAAATACAAGGGCAATTATATTGGAAAAATATGCTTTAAGCAGATGTATATTTATCTAATCTCATTAAATCATACCATGTAATTGATGGAATGTCCAAATCACAGGTCTTTTAATATCTTATCAAAAACATACCATCACACCATGTACTACTTTAGATTCATGAAGTTTTACCAAGAAAAAATATCTAAATGGCAGGTCTTTTAATATGTTATTTAAAAAATACCATCATGTATTGCTTGAAATAAATGGAGATCAACATGTAAAAAAGCAAGTTATTCAAGCAAAAATGTTTGGTATGTAGAAACATACACACACACACAAACACACAAGTACCATAAGTGTATTCCAATTCCCACTGAACTTCTGAAAATCACAAGTCTGTGAAACCTCCATTGCTTTGTTTTGTTGAAAAAAAAGCCATCATCAAAGAAAAGTTTTCAGTCTGTCATAAAAAGGAAAGTTTGGCGCATGCTATTCGTGTTGCTTTTCTAAAAGCAGAAAGCATAAACAAACATGTCTAGTTCTTCCTTGACAGTTTACAAGGGGAAACAAGGTGAACTTATGTTTGCATGCTAGACTGTTGGATGGAAATATCTTTTTCCCTGTTAAACTCATGCTTGTTTTCAGGATGATGTTACAGAGGGCGTGGAAGATAATTTACGCTACTGTATTGTGACCTTACAGTATTCTCTGGGGCTGATTTATTCTTGGAAGACAATCCATTTTCTTTCTAAATTCGCATTAGTTTGTTCCTGGAGGTGTTCATGAAGAAGTTTTCTCACCTTTTTGGCTTATCTTCTTTAAAGGGGCAGTAGCATGTTTTTCGCTCAAGTAAGTTGATGAAATGTATTTGAAAAAAAATGTCACCAAAAATAAAACACCCTTCTCTCTTCGGAAAATCAATTTAAAAAATGAGTATACATTGTTCGGTAGAGCCATTTGAATCGTTTTTGGAATTTGAAATACTAAAATGTGTTCACATTAAAATGGCCGCCATGCAATTTTTGCTTTACACAACACTGTTAATACTACTACTACTACTACTACTACTACTACTACTACTACTACTACTACTAATACTACTAATACTACTAATACTACTAATACTAATACTACTAATACTAATTGTTGTGTGTAATAAGATGTTTTGCCTTCTAAAGTAAATTTAAATGACATAAACTATTATTATAAATGTGAAATTTGAAAAAAATAAAATGTGCTACAGCCCTTTTAATATATTTGAACCTGGATACCTTGGTAATGTAATTGTAAACCAAAGGAGATTCATAACAGGGGGCAGGATAACACGTTCAGCGTCGGACCAGGAGGTCTGTTGTAGTGAACTGTTCTACATGCAATTTTAGCGCAGTACCACCCATGGTTCGCTAGTTCCAGCCGATACTCGCAGGTTTCACCGTAATACAAAGCCACAATGGCTTTCTCCTTTGCAATAATACGTCATGTAAGTGAAATAATCTTGAAAGTTGTATTAAATCCCAAATCATTTCACCTCCCGTCATGACACCGCCAAGCTAACGAACAGCTAGAGTACTGAATTTTGCCCCCTCTAATATCATTTTTTATAAGTCACGAAAAATGTAGCGAAAGTGCGAAAGTTGAATGAAAGGTATTTCACAAAAGCTTATATAGCATTACTCCAATGCAAAACCGTCTGCTTTCTGCGTCTCATATTTCTCCCCTTGTGGATCATTTGACAGTGGATAATTGATGAAAATATTCCTATTGTCAAGAAAGATTTAGTATCATGAGCAAAAGACAAATGAACTTGGATTATGCAAAGCTCATTTCATTTAGCATCCTCCAGTATGTTGTCCTTGAAACATATCGACAGGTAGATACTTCCGGAAGGTATAAGGTAACATTGAACCCAGACTAACCCCACACTACAGATCATCCCGTCTGCTTTCAGCGTCCCATATTTCTCCCCTTTTGGATCATTTGACAGTGGATAATTGATGAAAAACAGAAGGAATGCAGCACTGTTTATCTTGTAAATTACCCTGTTTCAACTTGTCTGTTTATTGGGGGATGGCCACTCTGTAACAACTGACCGTGTCTTCTTGTAACTTTTACGGAGTTGTCTTTTTGTATGGCTTTCAGATGTAGAGAACTGGATTATATATTTGTTGTTTATTTGTTGAAATACAGCTTTTTATCCCCCGCCCAACAAAGTTGGTCATGCTGTTGAAATTGACTTTGTCTGTCTGTCAGTTTGTTTCTGAAATTGTTTCAAATAATTTTAATTGGAGCAGAAGTCAAAAACCTTAAGTCTTAACTCAATGAAGCTAATGGTATGTGGAATAGTCATAGAGGTTATTATGAGAGAGTGTTTTGGGATGGGCAACATTCTGCGTTTGGAATAAACAGTGTATTTTGCAAGCCTTGACAAGCTAAATATATAGTATTTATTCCCAACGCAGGATATTTATCACAGATGAACATGTTTTGGCACTGCTGGTTTGAACATAATAACTTTCGCCGCGTCACGAGTGTGACGTCGTTTTAATTTTCAAAACAAGTTCCGTCACTTGATCTCTGTAATTTGCATCTTTATCTGTATATGACCTCTAAATATCCATTGCCTTTATCCTCCTGGGAACAACATCCATTGTATGATAAGTCATGTGCAGATGTGCCTTTTGGGGTATTTGTTCCATGTTATTTGTATATGTCTGTTTCCATGAAATAACAAAACAAACAACTTTTTTCTCTTATATAGCCGACTCGTCTGCTTGTATCAATTGAAATGGAAAATTTTAGAAGGTGAATTTATAGTTAAACTGGAGAATATAATGAACAATGATGTCATGAGTCCAGTAATTTGTTCATTTATACCGTTCTTATTGGTCATTGAAAATATCAAATTGGATTGAACTATCATTGCAAACGGCTACAATAAAGCAACTTCCCAATGCAAGGCGTATCTCTTGCCAGTCTCCATCACTGGCTGATTTAAGCCTTGCACTATTTCCTTAAGGTTTCCGTTTTAGGAAATCAAAGCCCACTATGCATTGCAGGTGCAGATTTCCACTATCTTTGCATGGTAAAGCGAGGCAAATACTGCAAGGCTTAGATCTGATCAGCCAGCAATGGACACTGGCAAAAGATAAGCCTTCGATTGGGAAGTTGCAATAAAGTGGTTCAGAGAAAACTAGTGAAGACACTAAAATGATATCCTAACCCTTTCGGCATGTTAGTCATTACAGTCAATAGTGCCAAACCATTTGTTAAGAACACAAATTACCCAAAATTCCAATACAACTTGGCTAAAGCTGTGTTACCATGTTTCGAGTAGAGTGAATGAAAAGAGAGTACCGGTATGTAAAGAAATAGTCGCTGGCATGTACACATGATGCACAGTGCATGTGGGGAACGTGATTCTTTCGTGAAAAACCGGCTGAGTATGCACCAAGCCAGAAATAGGGATAATCAACAGGTTTTCCCATTGATTTGTGACAAAATGCTGAGGAATCCAGTGCAAGATAGACATCTTGAATAACTGACGCTTCTTTCATGCAGCGCGCTGTTTATGAGATATCTGGGAATAATAAGATGTTCAGAAGATGAAAGTATTTGAAACAGTATTGCAAAGAAACCACAAGAATAATGTGGACCTATTCAGAGAATGGGAAAGAGGATACATGCCAGAACTAACAAACTGTTGCATGAACTAATTCAGTTATGAACTCCCAAGAAATTTATTCGTAGTAATAAAGGACAGGTGTCTTTAATATATTAATATATTAGTTGTAGTATATTAGTTATTAATATATTTTTAGATATATTATTAAATCGTGCTTACTTGCAAAGTTCCTTTTTTATTGTTCAGTAATCAGTAATTCATAGCTTCACACAGCCTTTATATACATTTATACATGGACTTTGGATGCTATGCAACACACATGTTTCGTAGGTAAATTGGACACCTTTAGCTGAAGGTGTTGAAACAAGGTGTCACCATTAGATGAAGGTGTCTTGAGATGTTTTCAAACCTTTCTCTATGTACCTTATCAGTAGGATTTGACATCAAGACTTCTTAATTAATTGCTTAAACTCTTTATAATGATATTCAGGGGGTGGGATAGCACAGTGGTTAGTGCGTTTGGCTTCAGATCAAGAGGTCTCAGTTCAAACACGCAGTGAGGTTTTAGTGCAATGCTACACTGAATTTCAGCGCAGTAACACCCATGATTTGCTAGTTCCAGCCTAAGCTTGCAAGTTTTACCACAATGCATAGTATTGTGTGCTTTCTCCCTGCCATAATACTAGCAGCCGTGATATAAGTGAAATACTCTTGAAGGCGGCTTAAACCCTAAATCACCTCACCTCACCTCACCTAAGATAGAGGTGCCTAGTTGTTTTCAAGTAAGATTTGACATCAAGATGAAATTTCTTATACAATTTATTTATTTATTTGTTTTTATTTATTTTTTTTTCAAATTGCTTTTTTGTTTATTATACAAAGTCTTTAACATAAATTGTTAATGTCAACATTGTCAATATAATTATAACTTTCTTAGCATTCATTGGGTACTAATAGACCTGTAGCTGTGAAAATTCTCGTTTTATGTATTCTTTTTATAACAAATAATTCACAGCAGCGTGCTGTCCCAAACTGGTGAGTCATGGTACACTACAGGCTGTGTGATGAAAAACCTAATTACATTGGTGCTACAGTACACTAGTTTCCACATTTCTGACAGGATTACTATCAAAATAGTCCGCGTATTGTCCAACAGTGGACTCCCTACTGGGCAGCATTGTACAGAACTGTCAAGAGCTTGTACCATAAATGTACTTGAACTGTCTGTAGTGATTGCATCCATGGTATGAAATGTTTTGAAAATAGTCTGTCCAAAACAGAACCAAAATTCCTGTGTTACAAGCCTTACTCATATACTTGAAGGTAAGTTATAGGAAAGTAAGTTCTATGGATTGTCAACTTTTTTATTGCAAGGATTGTGACATTTCAGTGTAGATATACTAACACCATAACGCCAACCGCCCGGTTCGAATCCCGGTGGAGACAGCAAACATTTCTGACATGGGTCTTAAACTGTGTTGTGTCCTTGGGTAAGGCACTTCATCCACATTGCACTCAGTTCACCCAGCTGTATAAACGGGTGCCTGAACACGGGGAATGTATGGACCTATATGGTGACGCGGAGCGCTTCATAGGCGGCATCGAAAGTATGATTCCTTCAGGGTAATAATTGTGTAGCACCTTGAGCATGCATTGAGCATGGATATGTGCACATTATAAATATACTATTGTTATTATTATCAAGCAAGGGATGCAGTAGTGACACTATCACTTACTTGATAACAGTGTCCATAGAATACCGACTACGGTATAGCTTTTTGCTTAGAACTCTTAACAGTCAGTTCAGTGTCTAGAAAGACTGGGCCCAAAACCTGTTTTGCATTCAGTCGAACACAATTTCCTGGGATGTTTGCAAGTGTTCATCAACACTCAATGTTAAAAACGGATCCCACCTCGAACAATGTGATGCTGAAGGTAAAAGGACAAAGGAATTGGGATGGATGGCTTCCTTTCTTGGCATTTTAAGATATTAAAGTTTGAAAGTTGAAAATTGAAAGTGTTACCCACAGTGGCAACACATATCTTAGAAATACAGATTTTCCAAATCCATAAAAATACATAGCTTTTAAGGGTTCAAGAATACTTGACAATTGAAAAAACTTGTCCAAAATATATTGTTTATTTTTGCAATATTTACAGTATGGCTCATTGAACCTGCCTGTTCCATATGTCTACCTTGTAAATAGTTTTACTCCAATGAACACCTGATCTCATGCGGCCCACCTTCTCTTTGTACAATGCTTGCCTCATTTGTCGTGTTCATGGTCCTTCATGGGTGATCAGTTGTTTTGATGGATGATCTTGTTTATCAGAATCTGGATTTAAAGGAAAGAATTAAAGAATCTTCAGGGTGTCATTCCTCAAAGCAAGTGGATTAGGATCAATTGTTAACCATTTGATAGATGTTGTAATTGACCTTTAGGATTTGGGTCAAATCCAAAGTGCAAAAAGGTCATTTGTGGTCAGATTTATGATAATTGTGATCATTGTGTGTAGATTTGGTCATTAGAATTTTAGTATCATCATGGTGCCATTCTTCAAAACAATAGGATTAGGTGCAATTTATACCTATTTTGGTAAACCTGTTTCATTTGACCTTTAAACTACCATTTGTTTGATTCAGATTCTAAGTGCCAGAGGTCAATTGCAACCTGGGGTTTCATTATTGCATTGCGCTTTCATACTCTTGATTCGTTCAATAGTATTTAAGATTTATCTGGGTGATGTTCTTCAAAGATTTAGGTGAAGTTATTCTGGTGTAAGCAGTTTATACAATTGAAATCAGTATTAATTCTTTACTGAAGTTTTATAAACTCTTAGCCATAAGTAAAAGAGAACTTTCGTGCATATTGAGCTAGCCTTCAGAGATCATTTGGCTAAAGGGACAGAGGTGTAAGTGTACTTTGGCAAACATAAGAATGACCAATTCTTCTTTTTGAAAGAATGAGTCTTAAGGCTTTATTGCTTTCAGAATGCTTCTGTTGCAGATCTTTTAGCTAAATGGACTGAGGCCAAAGTGCTATAAGACAAACATCACAGTTACAAACATTCATTCAGAAATGGTTTATTCCTTTCAGAATGCTTCTATCCAAGTCATATTGCTAAAGAGACTGAGTCCAAAGTGTATCTAGTCCAAAAATAAAATTGACCAACTTTCCTTGGCTTTTAAAGAATGAGTCTATAAGCATATTGCTTCAAAATGCTTTGTGAACTGATGCTGTCTATTTGGACAGGATTCAGCCAGTTCAACAGTGTTGATGAGATCAGTAACAGCTTGTTGGTTGTGCAGGGTGAAGTAGCTATCACTGTTATGTGTATGAAGCCAGATGTTTGTATATGACACGCAAACCCTTCATGAGTCCACCTACTGACCACTTGACCTACCTGGACCATATCTATTGACAATGGTGTTCAGTGGACCATGCAGACGATAGTACTTAATTTCCACACCTGTGACAATAAATGTTTCAATTATCCTTGACTATGAGTATTGTTACTACTTGAGTCTTAAGCTAGGCATTCAATATGATTAGATAGGATTTTAAGATGTCTTTAGACATGTAAACTCTTTTTGATTGATGTGTGTTCACTTAGAGTGTTCACATGATAGCTCAGTGTTTTTTTATATTCTTTTTTGTTTCTAGATGTTTTGTTTACCAATCCCAGTCTTGAGCAATAGTCGCCGCTAATGCCTGCAATAACTCACTCACTCACTCACTCACTTGAGCAATGGTGCATTGTTTTTATGTTGTAATGTTACTAGCAGCTGATTCCCTTCAATGCATAGGCACACTGATGTTGCAGGCTCTCTCCCTGGATTAATACTAGACAATATGATATGAGTGGAATATTTTAGAAAGTGGCTGTCATCCTTAAATAATGTCCCCTCACTCTGTAATAACGCTAAGCAGTTAGTAAAATACTTTTGAATGTAAAGTAAAAAAATCAACTGATCATTCCTGAACCTTTTTGGACAGTATTCAATGAGTTTCTGCCTTAATCACAAAAGCAAGAAATAATTTTGCCTTTCTACTGTTTTCTTTTCTCCATTCATTCTAGAAAATGAGATGATGAAGATTGGAGACAGCATCAGAATGAATGTCAAAAAGTCACCTACAAAGAATAAAGAAGTTGTATATCCATAAAATCGACTCCATTATTCATTCTACTATCCTCCTCATCACCACCACTAAATGGAGTACGGTATACCTCACTACTTCAGTCTTAAAATGGCATTATGTGTGAAAGAAACATGATGGACTAGGTTTCAGAATGTTAGCTCCTTCATTGTAAGGGACACTGTTTTTCAGAGTATCATTTACACCTTCACATTCACTTGATGAAAGAGCAAGCATTACGTTTCAAAAGGTTGCGTCGCTAACAATGTAGATCCCTACATCCAGACAGTGAGTCTGATTTATGACGCTAACCTACTCACAAATAAGCTTAAAGTCTTTCTTCTGGAAAATTTCTGCTAGATTCTCTTACTGGAAAATTATGACTTTTAAAAGTTTTTAAGTTTTAGTTCAGTTTATAGTTCAGAGTTAATTTCGATTGTATCTCCAATTACTTCAGCTTCTGTATCATGTTATACCATTCTGAGTGAGCACTTTACAGGAATGGCAGCTCATTTACGAAGGGAGTAATCTGAGATGTACCACTGCTTCAAGATAAGCGATCATCTTAGTTTAATGTCAAGAAGTCCAGGTTTGAATCTGCAAATTAAGGCATGACAATTGTATCTGTGTTTGAGAATTGTACATCAAATAACTGGTTTTGTATAATCATGTTATTGAGTGAATTACCTCCCATGGCTGGCTAGTTTCAGACAATGCTTGCAGGTTTCACAGTGTACATAATCACTTTCTCCTTGTATCAATGGAATGGTAGAGATATTCTGGAAGTGATGTTTCAGAGCTTAGATCCAGTAATTTTGGGAAGATTTACATACTGAAATTTGTGTGATCAAATTTACGCAAGGGGATTTTTTAATATGTACCGGTACTGTATATTTATACTTCAGGGTTTTCAATGCTGTTCAGAATTATGTCATTGGTAAACGTTTATCTTTCACATCATTCAATAATGTTATATATTTGATTTCTAGATGCATTTTAAAATAAAGGATAACAACTTAGCTTCACTCTTACAGAAAACTGGAAATAAAAAAATATTATTATTTAGTACAAAAGTTTAGAATAGAAGTATGTTTCACTTCAAATTCCATTAGTGCAATGCATGATGTGAACACAATAGATCTATAAATGCTGTAATAAAGAATTTCACAAATAAAGTTTACAAAGAGGACAGTTCATCAGTACCGAGTGCCAACTCTCAGCAACAATAGAGGCACGTACTTGTTGAAAATCTTCAACAATGGACAAGTAGAATTCCTTTGTATTTGAGCACATCTAGTAATTTTGAATGACAATTAAATTATATTATTATGTGTAATTTTGAGAATGTCTATTGTTAATTTTGAGGACTCTTTGTTGTTGTAGGTCTATCTTGTGCAAGTATGCATATTTGAAAATCACTTGAAAATAATACATATCTAAATTGTAAATGGTTATACAGTCTTTAAAGTGTTTTCAATAGTTTTGAACAAGAGCAGTTTTTGTTCAATTCTTACCAGATTGATTTCATAACTGGATGAAATATTACCCTGAAGTAAATTTGATTTACAGTAAATTGTCAAAATTATTTAAGAATTGAATGTTTGTGTGTTTGCACTAGAAAATGAACGATGTCAAAGCGGGATTCAAACTCCCGTGAACGTAGCTTTATTATATGTATGACTCAAGTTATATATGTAATTAAGAATTTCAATACTTTCTGATGCTAATAATGGCCCCCTAGCCACTTGTAATTTCAATCTGATTAAAATCGACTCTGTTCTGAGGACTTAAATCTGAAAAATAGTTCATATCGGCATACGAGCAGGTTCTATAGATTCCTCGCCACCAGGTCTGAAGACACCCTGTATAGGCGCTTGTTTTGTACCAGTTTAACGCCGAAAAAGCCCAGTAAAATAGCTGACCAATCACAAAGTAGTTTTTAAACATCGCAGTTTTGAAAGTATTTGGACTAGACAAAAGGATAGTTGTTTGGAGTTATTTCCCCCAAGATTCTCGCACCAAAGCTTTTGTTGAAGGTATTGGGATTGGTTAACTGAATTGCGTCAGAACATGCGAGCATATGGGCTGTTATCAGACGGTTTTGCGAGGAAACCTCCGAACAGTATGAGTTTGTAGCCCAATAAATGCACTGTTTTTCAAACTTTCGTTCCTCGGAAAAGTGTCTGTTTCAATCGGACTGCTTGTAATTACAATCACTGTTTTTGTTATAAAACTCCCAGGAGACTTAAAGTGAGTCTTGTTGCACCTGGAGAGAGTACAAGTCTGTGACAGGCTATTGCACAATATAAACTGCTCCACAAACTGCAGGGCTGGTAGTACAAGCTTTCTCACTGTGGAGTTGTGTGTGTATTTTATTGCTGCTTCCTGTATTGTTTATTTGATTAACTTCTACTAAAGTGTAACCAAGTGCATAAAATCTGATGACATGCGTTCCTCGCATGGTCATAAGTTCTCTATGCAATGGGCACTTGTAGTTACTGTCTCTAATCAAGATGTGGGCGGGATAATGCAGTTGTTAGTGTTTTGGCTTAGGAATAAGAACTCCAGGTTCGAATCCTGTCAGGGGCATGACAACTTAGTTTAAATGCAGTAAGGTTTGGATGCAATGCCACATTGCAACATTGTCTACTATGGAGAAATGTTCTACATTCAGTAAGGATTGGGTGCAATGCTACACCGAATTTCAGTGCAGTACCACCCATGGTTCGCTAGTTCCAGCAGTGGCTCGCAGGTTTTACAGCAATGCATAGCCACAAAGGCATTGCAGGCTTTCTCACTTCAATAATACTAGCAGCCGTGATTTAAGTGAAATATTTTTTAAAGCAGAGTTAAATCCCAAATCACCTCACCTCACAATCATAATCTCTATGCTTGCAGGTTTCACTACAATGCATATAGCCACAGGCTTTCTCCATACAATAAAAATCACCTGTGATACAAGCAAATTACTGCCGATGCATTATGGCAAATTGGGAAAACAGGATTGTAAAATTCATGATATGTGTGTAATTAATGAAAGTTTTGTGTTGGGCTACAGCAATAACTGAAAGAGTTTAAAACTTATCAATTGGACATGTACCTTGAAATACACAGTATAACTTTCAATGATTGTGGAATCAAACCATGGACAATATGATTCATATTGTTTGAAGATGACTTTGTATTAGTCATAAAAAATATTATTCTAAATTAATTTGGACAATATCTTCAGCTTTATTTGAGAAACAATCCCAATACAAGTGAACAAAATTATGTGATGTAAAGATCAATATAAATGATTAATGAAAAATATAAATCTAATTAATTGACCATGTATCTTTGGAAGTGTCAATAGCTCTCAATCACATGTGTCATCGTATCAAAGAGACAAGTGATATGGTTCTGTTTCTATGGTAACAAGATGACTTTTACACAAAGTGAAGACTGTTAATTTGATAAAACGCATGGCCTCGGCGATGTAAAAGAAGACATGGTCTTTTCATGGTCGCTCATCCGTGAAACCCTTTCTCTGGTGACGATATATCTGTATTTGTTTGAATTTGTAAAGAAGTAATCACCACTAGCCCACCTGGTTACTGTTCTGGTCAGTGGAGCTTCTCATCTGACCACCTCTGTTGGGTCATTCTTGCTTACACAACGCTGTCCGAGAACAGCTGGTCTGTGGTCATTCAGCCATAGCGTTATCGGCACACAAAGAATCGAGTCGTGGAATTCAGCTATCGAACATGTCTGACTCACGGGATAGTATCATCTCGCCGTTCAGGTCTGTTGTCAATGGAGAATTTGTAAATGCATGTTTATGATGTGTTATGAATGTTGTTGATGACACTAATCTATGAAATATGTGTAAATTTCTGTTTACTTTGAATTGCTTGTTGTAGTATTTTCATTTTGGTGATTTATATAATTTTGAAAAACATGTGGTTGCTTTATCACTTATGTCATATTGATATTGATAACTATATAAATATATTTATATTGGTTTTATTATGTTGTGTTTTTGTGCAGTTTTATATCTTGGTAATAATTGACTTGGTTTTTTTTCCACTGTTTATTTCTGCCCAGAAAGTAAGTTCTATCCTTGTCTACATTTTCGTCTATTTATTATTTTACTTTGGTTGTTCATTTCAAAACAAATATGAACCAATATGCCTATTTCAAAAGGTAACATTTTGTCACAAATGTATATTTCAGTGATCATGAGTGTAAAAATTTGAAGGCTTTCAGTAAGGGAAATTTGGCTCTCATTAGAAAATGCCTCAACAGATCTCAAGATGAAATATGACAGAGCATCAGATGTAGGGTGTGATATTTTCTGTGAATTAGGTTGTTTTTCCATATATTTATAGTCAGGTGACAAAACTAGAACAGCTAACAAAACAAAAATAACACAATAATAGTGATGGCATATATCGAGACATACAGTGGCGAATCCCAAAAATTCCACATTGGAGTCCATCAAAATTTACATGGAAAAATTTTCAAGAGGGTTTCCTGAAATCGTTTTATTATTGACGACTATCACTATAGATAATTACAAAAAAATTGGCATCATATCTGATGATTTGAATTTTAAAAGTATTAAAAATTTAACATTTAACATCCATTGAAGGATAATATGACGGAACCAGCAGGAAATGGGTTAAAACATATAGGGTAGGAGACAAGCAACAGAATGTTTGTAGTAACATGTTTCAGGGGTTAGACCCCCTTCATAATACATAAGGCCTACCAAAGAAAAATTTAATTGCAACGAAAAGAATCGAACTGCACACAAATACTGTTTGAGAGGCATTCTAGAAGTTGGTGTGATGAAGAAGACAAATATTTTATGGATGATCAACTTCTTTATTAACAAAAGCAATGCACACATAAAGACAAAAATCTACATTGTAAATTAGCAATACGGAATAAATATACGAGGATGCAAAATGAAAGATGTGAAGTACAATACTGTGACTGCGCATGCGCTGTCCAAAAAGTTTGACTGCTTTGACTGGGAAGTTAAACTGCCTTTTCTGCTTCTTTCATCTCATTTCATGGTGTTTTAGGAATAAAAGAAGGGTGAAAATGGTTTACTAAAATGTCCATAAAATAAATAACCTTCATCACATCGGAGAAATGTCATGTTTTGCTTCGCTTTGATTACTGAGCATGAGCTGTCACAGTGTTGCGCTTCGTGTCTTGCATTTCGCATCCTCATGTATTTATAATTGCTGATCGTCTCATTTGTGTGCAGATTCGCTTCTTTTCATGCCGTATCGCTAATTTACAATGCAAAATCGTGTGCATTTTGATTCTTTTTGTTGCAATTCAAATTTTTCTTTGGTAGGCCTGATACATCTGTGCTATGAAATTTTTTTTTACAAAAGATTCAATAAGAAATAGATCGGTCTGGGTTTGAATTCCTCCATTGCCCTGGCAACTTTGCCTGCAGTTGAGAACTGTTTTACATTTCATGCTATGCATGCTGCTGTAAAATTCAGTGCATTACCACAGCTTCACTGCAATGCATAGCCAAAGTGGTATTGCAGGCTTTCTCCCAGCTAAAAATTTACCCCCTTGATAAAAGTGAAATATAAAGTAAAGTGACGTTGAGCCCCAAGTCATGTTACCTCACGAGATCTTCATGAACGCAGGTTATCTGAGTGTGATCTTCATATTAACCTCAGCAAATGCATCACCTACAGTCAGGCAGTGTTATGCATCACTGATTCTCCCACTTTATACTAGCTGCTTATTGTTTCCCACTTAGAGACTTTGATGGATTAAATCTTAACAAGTTTTTCATCACCACCCTACTAAGTTAGTGGGGGATATTGAAATGAGCTTCGGAGGTCCGTCTTTTGGTCTCTCCCGAAATGGTTTTCGTGGCAGAACTCTAAAACCATAAGGCATAGCTCAAAGAAACTTGATATGTTGAACAATTATGGTGTGTTAATGTTCCATGACTTTTGTACTTGTCTGATTCCAAGAGAACATAAACCATAAACTTTTTGCCACTTGGCCCGGATAGAGTTGCATGCAAGAGATGTTGCTTCTTTTTCTTTTCCTCTATGCATGTCAGTGCCTCATAGTTCAGTACCATGTTTCCATTTAGTTCGTTAGTTCCAGCTGACTGTGGAACATTTCACTGTAATGCCTAGCTAAACAGGTGTTGCATTCTCTTTAACTGCTGGTGGAATTCATGCAAAAATATTTTTTAAAAAGATGTTAGACTCATACCTTCATCTCAGACAGTTGACATGTGCCTGCCAGAACAATCGTGGTATTTTGCTTGTAATTAGTTGAACCCCTAGCGTGTTTCGTCATAGAACTTATGCTTACAGGAATGGAGGTCACAATCTTAATGGAAGTGGAATAGTACAGTGGTTAGCACGTTCAGCTTCGGAGGGTTCGAATTCTGTCAGGGGCTCGGGAGTTTTGTCAGAGAACTTTTCTACATGCAGTAAGGTTTGAGTGCAATGCTGCAATGAATTTCGGGGCAGTACCACTCCTGGTTCTCTAGGTCCAGGTGATACTCACAGGTTTCATTGCAATACATAGTCACCATGGTGTTGCATGGCCATGTTGTAGGCTTTCTCCCTGGAATAATACTAGCAGTCGTGATATCAGTGAAATACTCTTGAAAGCGGTGTTAAATCCCAACTCAACTCACCTCACTATCTCAATCTAAAAGTTAATCATAGACAAGTTAGATCATATAAAACGACAATATATTCTGATATTTGTTTTCAGACGATCGACCAGCTTGGCGTCTGACGGTCAGGAGTCGGGAAATGTCCAGTTACAATCGGCAAACTTCCACAACATTAGCGCAGAAAGTTCGGGGCAGTTTGAGAACCCAACATTCTCGATCGAGGCAGAAAACGGAGCTCCACCCCCTCCGTACAATGGGACCAACGGGAAAGTGAGCGAGGATGTAAGCACCTCCCCCAATGGGAAGCTCCGCCCCCAGAAACTCTCTGTGTCTGCAGACGTGGAAAAGAACCGACTGTCAATCAGCAGCAGACTAAGCTCCATGAGCGGCAAATTCGATGACTCCTTCAATGGTGAGAGACGGATCAATGATAAGTCTAGAGTTATAGAGTAGTTTTTGAAAGGCTTAAACTTGCTTATGCATCATATGTGTTGTGCAATGAGTGAATAATTATTTTTCTACTAGTTTAACAGGGATATATAGCATTCATCTATCCACCCATGCATCAAAAAAGAAATCCAAAAATTTATCTCCCAAAATATACATTCATGCTACACCAAACTTGATACACGTGTAGTTTTATCCCAAAATGTGCCTTTAAGCTCATACACGTGTAGTTTTATCCCAAAATGTGCCTTTAAGCTCATCATGAATGGTTCTAGTTGTAAATGTAAGTGAAATATTCCTAAGAGCATATATATTTTAGTGGATGTGTACAACATTTAATAGTTAGTAATAAAGCAGGTGTGTGCATTCCAAAACTTGCAGTATGGTTATCGTTTAACCTGATGCACAAAAATATTGTTTTAGATTACCTGATTCCATCCCCCCTCTCACCTCCATATTCCTTTAAATCTTCATGTAAATTTGATGCACCCCCTGGGTAACCCCCCCGCCTCTTACCTCTTCTCCCCTCCCCTCTCTTCTTCAAAATGTTATTCACTTTCAAAATTCCTGGATCGCTTATGTGTAGTTTAGGGTTAGTCCTTTGAACATTTTCTCCCATAGTTCTACACCCAAAGCAACAAACTCTATGGTCTATATGAAATATCAGCATTTTGTTATAAAATGTCTTCCCTTCCATAAGAAACTTGGCTGCCTTACAGTAGGTTAGGGAAGGGCAGAGAAAGAGTTTTCATCAAGGTGATTTTATCAATGTTGAGTGTTACATGTGTGTTGCATGAGTGGCTAAGCTGTTAGTAGAAGTGTAAAGTTACAGTAACAATTGCTAACGTTTAACGTTTTCAAGTCAGCGAAATGGTTTTCAAGTAATTGAACCGTTTGATTTCTCAGGTGGACGAAATGCGTTTTAGAGCTAAACCCCTTATCGTTCATCGTTTCATTTCTATTTCATTTTATGCAGAAAAGTACTTCATTAGAATTCCAATGGCTCAACTCATAAATCATTTTCAACATGTGCAAATTTTATCAGGGATTTTATGTTTCTATTTTCCGAAAATATTTACATTTTTGGCTAGAAATCATCATTAGGCAGGGTGGTCGACACTTCAAGTCTAAAAATGATATATAAAATTATTTTTGTTATCCGCTTGTTTTGGCAATTTTCGCAGATAACTAGAACCTTATGTGCCATAATGCGGCAGATAGACACCAAAGGATATTCCTTCCACATTATCTAACGAAAATTACGACTTTTCCTGGTGCCAGACATATTTTATTAATGCAAAACAACTGATTTCAAAGTAAAATTGGATCGTAAATCAAGACTTCACCACATTCAGTTTACCTCAACCTCTCCATTTGAAAGAAACTAATTACTGTGAGGGGATGTTCATCTGTAAAGAATCACTTCCCTCCCAAACCTGCCATGTAGCTTGCAGGAATCACCAGATGCCTGCCTCTGTCTGTTAACTATACATGCTAACTGATGAGTTAGTCGTTCTCCCACACTCCACGAACCTGGGAAAATCTTCTGGACCTCAGTAAAGTCTTGGGCGAGAAAGCATAGTGATTAGCTCATTCGGCTTCGGATCAAGAGGTCCAGGATTTGAATCACACCAGGGGTTTGGTAACTTTGTCTGCTGTAAAGAACTGTTTGGGTTTGTAGCAGAGAACTGTTCTATATGTAGTAAAGTTTGGGTGCAATGCTACACTGAATTTCAGTGAAGTATCAACGATTGTTTGCTAGTTGCAGCCGATGCTCTCAGGTTTCACCACAGTGCATAGCCACATGGCATTGCGGGCTTTCTTCCTGCAATAATACTTGCAATCGTGACATAAGTGAAATACCTTTGAAAGCAACATTAAATAAAAAAAAACTCGCCTCGCCTCGCCTCGCCTGACCTGACCTGACCTCGCATCACCTACCTCACCTCACCTCACCTCACCTCACCTCACCTCAATCAAGTCTTGCTGTTCTACACGCAGTCAGGTTTGGGTGCAATGCTATACTGAATTTCAGTGCAGTACCACCCATGGTTCGCTAGTTCCAGCCGTTGCTCGCAGGTTTCACCGCAATGCATAACCACATGGCGTTGCGGGCTTTCTCCCTGCCGTAATACTAGCAGCCGCGATATAAGTGAAATTCTCTTGAAAGCGGCGTTAAACCCTAACTCACCTCACCTCACCTCAATCAAGTCTTGTAAAAGTGACAAGTGTAGATTCCCATCGCTCCTGAAATTAAGGATTTTGTATAAAGTTCCCTATTTTGAAGTTTTGTAAAACACATTATTCTGTTGATCTTTCACAAACTGATCTAAGACCTAATATGATTAACTGTAACCCTAATTTTCATAACTTATCTAAGATCAAATGTTTTTAAAAATTTCATTTTGCAAAATTTAAAATTTCTGTATCAGTATCTTCACAGTAACTGTAGTGTTGTCCCCCTGTCTTTAAATATTACACTAAGGCTACCTTAGCGCAATGTTCATCAGGATCCATGCAGGGCTTATTAAACAGAGACCCCATCATTCTGAGGGATCCTTAGCACCAAGACTAAAAACTCACCTTAGGCGAAGAAAACTTTGTTAAATGGGACCATAACCTCCTTTTGTTTTTAATCTAATTTATGAGGTGTTTTGTAGAAAATTGGGGTTAACAAACCTGCTCTTGTCTACTTAAATTTCTATACTTACCTGATTGTTCTTGTTGCTCGCAGATAATTTAGTTTGCAAATTGGCACTGAGTCAAATGGAATATGGATGGTGGTAGAGCTAATGAAAAGGTTGATAACATGCCTCTGTGCAAAAATGAGCCTCGTTTTTGAAGCACCTAAATAAATTCATGAATTTGAAAAATTTGGAATAATAACTTTGAATTTCAAAATGCTAATATTCGTTAACATGACTGGTAAGATAGTGTAATTTATCTAAAAGCAGATCAACATATAAATGAATAATAATTATGGTGTACTGAAATGCTAAAATAACGAACCAAATTATGTTTCTCCATCTGTTTTTCATATGTTGAAATCCAGTAATGTTTTTATTTTTTTTGTCTTTGGAATGTGTTTATCAAACAACATCATTCTCAACACCATTCCTGAGTTTATCATTTACCTAGCATAAAATGAGAAAGGTATGAAATCAATAAAACTTTAATAATTTATGAAAATATTTTGTTCAATAAATTTTATATCCATCTGCCAAAACAAGTATTTGATATCATGTTTTTCCTCCAAGTATTTCAACGATTTTCCTATTCCACCTAAAAATACCTGTATCTTCAACTAGTGGAATTCCTTCTGTCAGTGAACCTGGCAGAAAAGCTGAGACTGTTTGGTGAAGATCATGCCAATCAGACAACCCTGAGTTGATTACATCTACCGAGCTGTCAGTGAGATCCCTTGATTTAGCGGAAAGTCGAATTGTTCAGGTGTTTGGGCCGAAATCAGAATCAAGATTGACATATCTAGCTTTGAACAAGTGCCTTAATGTCATTTTTTCCCCATATGTATGATGAAAAAATAGTTTTTATATGTGTGTTCTGTTTTTGAGTTAGTGTGCGTAGGTGTATGGCAGGGAAATGGTTTTGCTCCTTGGTTATTGTGCAAGATTTTCAATTTTGAGTAAAAGAATGAGTGTGTGTTCTTCAGTTACTTCAATAGGAGCAGGTCAGTATGCTGTCTGTCTTTTAGATGTAATCCTGAGAATAAGGAAGATTTTCTTTGAATATATTTGTTTATATGACATTGTTACATTTAGTTCTTCACAAAGTGAATTGTTATTTGTGCATAAATTGATATCATGTATATTTTTCACAAGTCTTGGAATGTTGCTAGGTTACACTGAAAATTGTTAATGGTTTAAGTTTCTACAAATTATTTAGCTTCTCCAAAAAACAAATAAAAATAGTTTGCATTCAGTTATTTAGTGTTAAATCATTCGGCATGGACGGTAAACGCCTCTTGACTTTTATCACGTCTTACTTTTCTTAAATGATTAGCAAAGCAACGAAGTTTAATTTTTGACTGATTTACGATAATTCTAAATGCTTGGATGCTACATTTGGATTATGGACTTCTACAGATTTTATTTCATTTTATGTCATTTTTAATTCCAGATTCATCAGGACTTAGTCTCATCTACTCCAAACATGAGGTAAGTTTAATTTAGTGATTAATTCAGGTGTTCAAAAATTTGTTGATTTGATTTGTTGAGCTATCCCTATTTATGTTTCCATTTCTAATTAGTAGCATAGCTGTGAAGCACTCGCAGAACAAAATTCAAATTTTTTTTTTCCAAAAATCTGTTAATGAGTCAAATTTTTTCGCATCAATAGCTTTGAAGTTCTAAGGACAGTGTATGAAATAAGCTTGAAAAGTAGCCAGCCCAAAAGTGTCATTTTGTCAATTTAAATGGCACAATTAAAGAAAACCTGAAATGCAACGTAAAGTTACAATCAATTGAAGCCCATTATTTTAACATACCAGTAGGGAACAATGATCGAATGATATCGTCAAATGTTTTGAGGAACGGCACCATGGACCAAAAGTCACCAGACTTGTATGCATAACATTAAGTAATTACAATTTTTTATATATTTAGAGGTTTGAGTTTGTGTAAAGGAGAAAAAAATTCTCCCAGGTAGTTGGATGATGAAAAACACAGAAGACAATATGCATGGCTGCATTTCTTTGCTTTTGCGTAATGTGTTACTTGCAGCAGGGTACAGGTTAAAGGCACAGTATAATCTGGAACCTTTTAGTTTTAAATTCAAAGAGATAATCCCATTTATGCATTTATACTTTTTAATCTTGATGATAAATAATGTGAACTTATAAACAGTCCAAAATCAAATAACTGCTTAAAACAATCTGAGGAAAAAAGTCTGAATTTATGAACATATCTTGGAAAATAAAGGAAGAGGTGACATGTTGCACATTATTAGTAGATAGACATGTCTTGCTCAACCGATAGCACCTGTCATTAAAAAATAAAATGGGATGTTTTCACACATCAGAATTCATATTGATCAGAATATTCTTTTGATAATAATATTTACTTTGCTCCATAAACAATATCCTCTAAATTAATTTGTATTTGTAATTAAAATGTCATAGGATACAAGGGTAGTTAGGATATGATGTGATCTTCATGTCTTAAAGCACGTGTTTTGCTAAATTTATTTTTTCAAATTTCCTATTTATAATGATAGTTCGTGCCATTTAAATGTACTATAGAGGGTAAAACATCCTATAACACAAACCAATTATCCGTAGTAGTGATAATGATGTTGCGTATAAAGCAAAAATTGCATGACGGCCATTTTATTGTGAACACATTTCTTTATTTCGAATGACAAAAACGATCCCCATGGCTTTACTGAGCCATGGACACTCATTTTTAACTTGATTTTCTGAAGAGAAAGGGTGTTTTACTATAGGTGGCATTATTTTTCAAATACATTTCATCGACTTATTTGAGCAAAATAAACACGCTACTGCCCCTTCAAAGGCACTTTAGCATATATTTTTTTCATTGTCGGTAATTATGTTCAAATTTGCCACTTATGATAAAATTTTATGCAGAATATCTGTACTTAAGAGGGTAAAACAGTCGTTTACATGACCTGATCGGTAGTCATAGAAAATATTGTCACATATAAATTAAAAACTGATAGAGGCCATTTTAGTGTGAACATCTTTTAAAATTTGAGGATGGGAAATTGATCTGCATCGCTTAACCGAACCATACCCATTCATTTTAGAACTCTATTTATTGATTGAAGAGGATCGTTATGCAATGGGTAACCTTTCTCTTCCATTTTGTGAGATCTCTTTATTTCCATTAGAAAACGTGCTACAGCACCTTTAAAGGGGCAGTAGCACATTTTTTGCAAATTTTATTTTTACAAATTTCCCATTTATAATGATAGTTTATGTCATTTATATCTACTTTAGAGGTTAAAACATGTTATTACACAAAACAATTATTCGTAGTGGTAATAACGGTGTTATAAAGCCAATATTACATGGCAGCCATTTTATTGTGAACACATTTTATTATTTTGAATGACAAAAATGATTCCTATGGCTTTATGCAACCATGTGCACTCATTTTTAAACTTGATTTTCTGAAGAGAGAAGGGTGTTTTAAAAAATTTTTCAAATACATTTCATCGACTTATTTCAGCGAAAAAACGTGCTACTGCCCCTTTAACATGAGGAGAAATTCTAACATGGATTTGAGGCATCCTGGCCAAGTTGAAGATAAATTAAGTGGAACTAATTAGAGCTAAAATACTCGTTAAAAGAGCATCACTGATGAGTTTGTTTTTAATTTAGACTTAGATTCTGATTGAGATGATAATGCTTGGCTAAAATAGACTTCTTTGGTTAAATGCCAGATGCAGTTTATTTATTTTCATTCAACTTTGAATTTATCTTTTAAATGAGGCGGCATGTTTAGAAATATACCTTATTATCTTTTCTTTCATGTCTCTTTTGACTTCTTGAAGTATTTAGTGAGTGGTATCTAGTTAACGTTGTTTTGATGATGTTTTTGAGGTGTTTAACTATAGAATAAAGATCTTCAAGAAAGCCATTGCTGATAATTATCCTGAACATAATTGAAACACCAGTATTAAACAATTTGTTGATGTATGTGTTGAAGGTTCTCTCATTTTAAAAGTTTGGTTTGATGTTGTTTTTCTTTGAGCTAAAACATGGCTTCTGTTTTTATCTCTTTCAAAACTGATAGTACCTAGCTATCATGTAGATAATTGTAACCAAAATGTAAAATAAAGATGAGGATAATGCCACCAACTACACATGAAGGTGTTCCCAAGAGGAGTGATTTACATATTTCGGGGCATCCTTGGTTACCCAGGGTTTTATATATGCTCCGTTACTCTCCACTATTATATATCACCCCTGGGACACTCCATCAGAGAAATCTTACTCAAATTACCCACCCTTGGCAGGCGTGACGAAATCAGTAACCGATGAAATGCTTGATAGGATAAGACGGAAATGGTCAAGGGAGATAACCAGTGATGGATGGCTAACAAAATGACCGCGCCCAGGATGTGTGTGCTTTGCTACAAAGTGATATGAATTGTTATTGGCGCACAGGTCCAAGCAGCGTAGCAGTTTGATTGGCTCACGCCGGCCAAAGACTGGTAATTTAGTACAGATTTCTCTGATGGAGTGTCCTAGGGGTGATATAGTGGAGAGTAACGGAGCATATATAAAACCCTGGGTAACCGAGGATGATTTCGGGGGTTAGACCCCTTTCATCAGACTGACACTTCTCAGAGTTAGCTCCCCTTTATACCCTATTTATGATGGTGCATTTGCATTGTAATCTCATAGAAATGACAGTAAGGATGTTGAGCATGTATTCTACATTATTATTCTCCCGTTGAAGATATCGCTGTTTTAAAAATCTGCAATGTTAACATTGCGTGCTGCCATGATGTGACATCATGGTGGCATGAATATGACGTCCCAATATGTCGCAATGGAATGTGTCCAATTTATCGACGAGTTTGTGGAATTAAGTGGGATTTAAATCAGTGAGTTAGTAATGAAATACTAAATTCAGTTCTGTTTAATAACATATTTATGAAACTCGTGAATGGTATCGCTGAAATACCCAACCACTCACTCGTTCCATAGATACGTTATTAAACGGGACGTCGTTTACTACAGTTAAGTATTCTCTATGTAAATAACTTGTGATTTTAAATGTCAGCATAAAAAATAGGTGAAGGATTGTACAATAGCAGAATATATTGGAAATAATTCCAGTGTTTCAAAAAAATGTTATTATTTAGAGATGTTAAATGATATGTTAGATGTTTATGAAAATAGAGGATATTGAGTTGATTGGATGGTTTATATATAGTAGGTTGCTTAATTTTGGTAATTAAGTGGATTTTCAAGAAAATAGTCTTGATAGGTGAGCTCCAATTCAGTTGTTAATGAGACATGTAATAAAGATTGAGGTTGCCAAATTGTAAGCAGCATGTTGATATTCAATTATCTCCCTTTAAGATTTATCACTTTTCATATGCTTATACTCAAGGTTGTCTTGTGGGCCTTTAGTCTGATACCATTTATACAAGATTATTCCATAAGTCAATGAGTTGTTTTTCTTGTAAATTGATTACTCAAAATGATCTAGTATATAAACTATATACTTAAATCAGAAAAAGTTATGAAATCTTCAAAAAAATTAACAATTTTGTAAATTTTGTAAGAAGAAACACTAGAAATGCTTTGTCACTTTGAAATGAGATGTCTAAAAAAAATTCTGTAATACAAAATACTTTGCTGTAATGCTAAACAGTTTTCTGTAATACTAAATAATTTTCTGTAATATCAAATAATTTTTTGAACTATTCATACCAAAGTAAACATACAAACGTAGTAGTCATCATAACAAAATAGGGAGATTGAGAGTTTTGGAATGTTTACTTACCTGTTCCTGCCCACCTGTCGTTGATTTCAAGGTGTAGTGATTGCCCCATGTGTTTTTGCTTTGAAGCTCCTAACAGCTTATCTCGTCAGTTTTTCATCACTTTCACTCAGTATCAGAGTCGAAGTGCCACTTGCTATCTTAACCTGTTTTTATACAAGGTATTTTATCTTAAGCCTTTGTTCACGGTTTGTCTCCCTTACGTCTTCCAGTGGAGGACGGGGGTACCTTTCTCTTTATGAATGAAGTTTTTGTGCTATAATTGAAATGATATTTATAAAACGTAACTTTGAAAAGTAAATTAATGTCAGTCCTTAGGTGTCTATGTAAGTTTTCACAATTGACACCAGTTTTGATGGTCATGGAATTTCGAAAGTTTTCTTGTTCTCTTTACAATGACATAGGGAAGTTATATTTTATAAAAAAAAATGTTTACCTCATATTTCATAAAAGCCCTTATTACTCAACCGTGGTGAGATCACTCATTAGATAACAATGAGTTGGTTACACACATGTGTGATACCACCGCGTGCTGCCGTATCGTCATAATAGGCGCGTGACGTCACAGTCGTTTTTGGTTGACGTCACAATGTAAGCCGCGCGACTGCAATAGCGGGTCACCTATTTGCAAGTAAACGTCACTAAAAGCGATTTTCTTGCAATTCAGCGCTATTTACATCATTGAGTAATAAATAAAATACTAAACTCTGTCCCGTTTGATAACATGTTTTATGAAACTCGTGAATGGCATCGGTATTTAACTCGCTTTTGCTCGTTAAAATACCGATGCCTTCCACTCGTTTCATAGACATGTTATCAAACGGGACATCGTTTAGTATTCTCTATTTCAGTCCTCTACCTCAATGGGAGAAGATAGTGCATTGGTTAGTCGGTTTTGATTCAGATCCAGCGGTCCGGGGGTTTAAATCTTGCCAGGGGTTCGGCAATTGTGTCTGCTGTAGAGAACTGTTCTACATGCCGCAAGCTGAGAGTGTAATGCTACACTGAATTCAGTGCAGTACAACCCATTATTTGCTAGTTCCAGTCAAAGCTTGCCGGTTTCACCACAATTCATAGCCACTTTTAAGCCCTTCAAGTCTTTACCTCCAATGCCAAACCATTCATGAGGGGCCAACTCTCAGGAATAAGAACTATTTGACAAAGGAACAATCTGGAATATGGGGCAAGTGAAGGATAAAGCCTGTATTTATTAGTCAATCAATTCAGGCCTCAAAGTAAACATTTTTTCAAAGGAGTGACCATGCTCCTAACTCTGTTTTCTAAGGAGCAAAATAGAATTTATAGGAGCACACAGATAAATAGGCCTAGATGTTGAAATTTCTTATGTCAGTGAATATAAGCAGGAACTGTTTCAGCTAGCTAATATTTAATACCATATTTAAGCAAATATATAGAGGATACTAAACGGCCTTCTATTTAATACCATTTTTATTAAACGAGTTAATGATTTTGTATAAAACGAGCGAAAGCGAGTTTGATACCAAATCATTCACGAGTTTAATAAAAATGGTATTCAATAGAAGGGAGTTTAGTATTCTGTTTATTACTCGCAAACATTAATCCAGCGAAATAGCCGACATGGCTCTGAAACTATGGTTTCCGCAAGTCCGATACCATTGTGACGACGTTACTCCAGTTGTGACGTCATAACCGCAAACTATTGTGACGTCATACACGCGGCGGTACTACACTAGTTTAATATTGCCGTATAAATATTACACTGCAGTATCTTACACGGGCGAGTAATAAAATGGGAAATTGGTATAATACTTTGTAAAGATACAGATTTTGTTAATGAATACAGAAATTTGTCAAGGAGCATCTGTGCTCCTAACTCAAAATTACAGGGATCACAGTGGAAAAATAGGGAGCAAATGCTCCTAAATTGGTCGCTATTTTGAGGCCTGATCATTTACTTGATTACGAGGTTACCGTTCAAGGACTTCAATCCTTTACTTCCAGTGTCAAACCATTCCTTAGGACTGACTCTCAGGAATATCTGTCCTTAACAATGGGAATAATCTGGAATTGTCTTGGGGCCAATGAGAGACAAAGCTTGACTACAGCCATATTAGGTCAAGAGTTTAGCAATATGGCCGTCTAGCTGACATAAGTCTATCATTTAATTTGCTGTTTTCAGAGGGTACCATTCAAGGACTTCACAAATGAGATCCGTGCGCAGATGGACGTACAGAAGTTCCTCAACAAGACGGTGCTCCTCCTGGATATCCACCACACCAACATGGACGATATCATCGAGGACATCCTCAAGAAGATGCTCGGCACCGACTCTCCCACCAGCTTCGAGCAGGCCAAGTCCGCGCTCTTCACTCACGACTCAGGTACGCACACAGATCATTGAACAGGATTTAGAATTAGCCAGTGGCTGATCCAGAGGGGAGCTCATGGGATTCAAACATCCCCCAACTACCCTGCCTATTAATAAATCTGGATCTGGCTATGTGGGGTCATCTACGTTAGCTAAATTGACACCTTTTGAGAAGAACTTTGATAAAATGCTCCAAGTTGTGAGACCTAATCACGCTATGTGAACAGAGTTTTAAATCTTGACTTAAATCTGCTTGCTGTAATCTATTAAATCAAAATCTTTTAAATACTATGATGAGATTGGCTAGCTAATGACTTGGTTTTGTCTGCACTAAACTGGTACAGAACATCCACCAATATGGAGTATCTTCAGACCTTAATTGTTGCCAGGATCTATATCCCGGTAGATGTACTAATTTGCATATATTATACCACGGAACAGAATCAGACGTGGATATGAACACAACAAAATATGAGAACTTGTACGAAGGCAATTGTTTCAAGACAAAAGTCAACTTCCAAACGCCAGTCTCCATTACTGGTTGATTTAGGCCTTGCAGTATTTCCTTAAGATATCTGTGTTAGGAAATTGGGGCCCACTATGCATTTCAAGTACAGCGACCCACTATCTTGGCATGGCATAGCGAGGGAAATACTGCAATGCCTAAATCAGCCAGTAAGACCTGCCTTGCTTTTTGAAGTTGGACAAAAGTGAAAGGAGCATATATATTCACTTAGAATACATATGACAAGGGTTATGTTTCATCCTATATTTTTGTAAATGTGTGAATATACTATCCTAATCTGCCTCAATCAGGTGAAGAATTCGTTGAAACGTTTTTTCATTCCATTTGGGCAGAACACCTCAAAACATTGACATTGTTTTGAAGGTTTGTCCGGCACCTGTACAGGTAAATTACTGCATGGCCACTGGCTGCACATCACTATGGGTTTCATTCACGCACAGATCGACACATAATCACATTCTAGCCCTTCTGAAACAAAAAAATATTCATCTTCCCACCTATTCTGATCCCAAATGTTGATTTTGTAACACAAGTTTTGGTTGGACTTGTCAACCTTCTGTTGAAAGGCACAAAAAGCATGCAAACTTTGGCAAGGCAGGAAATGAGGTTGTCACTTGGCTTGCCAAGTTTTATCTACGTGGGAAGTTGACTTTTTGTGTGAATCTAGATTTCACGTGTGTGTGTTGGTGCAATGGTTAGGGTCATTGGTGGATGGGTTTGGAGTCCTAAAAATTTAATTCAAAAGCTTTGTTTATAACGCTCTAGCTGAGGTAATTAGTGCCAAATCGTGCTGTGTGGCCGATCTACTGAAAACACATCCAGTTAACAAAGAAAGGTTTTTTTTTTGGTATTTGCCTCTGGCTTAAAATATCCCTGATAATCGTTTCATTTGCAGGTAAACGATTTGCAAAAAAGAAATGAGTGAACAAATCATTCTTTCCTTATCTTAACACAGATTTTAAAAAGTTTATAGATTCTAGAATTTAGAGTGTGGCTTTTTAGCTCATCAGGCCTGAAAGGCCCGATGGGCTTATGGCATGGCATGGTGTCCGGCGTCCGTCCGTCCGTCCGTCCGTCCATCCGTCCATCCGTAAACTTTTCGCTTTTTCGACTTCTTCTCCAGAACCAATGATTCCACAGAGCTGAATTTTTATGTGCAGACTCCTTGGCCAATGGGGATTCTAAATTGTAGATTTCGTGACCCCATGACCCCAAATGGGGTCACAGGGGTCACATCCTTAAAAACCTATTTTCATCTTCTTCTTCAGTTCCAAAAGGTTTAGAGAGCTGAAAAGTTGTGTGCAGACTCCTTGGCCAATGGGGATTCTAAATTGTAGATTTTGTGACCCCATGACCCCAAATGGGGTCACCGGGGTCACATCCTTTAAAACCTATTTTCATCTTCTTCTCCAGTTCCAAAAGGTCTAGAGAGCTGAAAAGTTATGTGCAGACTCCTTGGCCAATGGGGATTCTAAATTGTAGATTTCGTGACCCCATGACCCCAAATGGGGTCACAGGGGTCACATCCTTCAAAACCTATTTTCATCTTCTTCTCAAGTTCCAAAATGTCTAGAGAGCTGAAAACTTGTGTGCAGACTCCTTGGCCAATGGGGATTCTAAATTGTAGATTTCGTGACCCTGTGACCCCAAATGGGGTCACCGGGGTCACATCCTTTAAAACCTATTTTCATCTTCTTTTCCAGTTCCAAAAGATCTAGAGAGCTGAAAAGTTATGTGCAGACTCCTTGGCCAATGGGGATTCTAAATTGTAGATTTCGTGACCCCATGACCCCAAATGGGGTCACCGGGGTCACATCCTTCAAAACCTACTTTCATCTTCTTCTCCAGTTCCAAAAGGTCTAGAGAGCTGAAAAGTTGTGTACAGACTCCTTGGCCAATGGGGATTCTAAATTGTAGATTTCGTGACCCCATGACCCCAAATGGGGTCACAGGGGTCACATCCTTCAAAACCTATTTTCATCTTCTTCTCAAGTTCCAAAATGTCTAGAGAGCTGAAAACTTGTGTGCAGACTCCTTGGCCAATGGGGATTCTAAATTGTAGATTTCGTGACCCCGTGACCCCAAATGGGGTCACCGGGGTCACATCCTTTAAAACCTATTTTCATCTTCTTTTCCAGTTCCAAAAGATCTAGAGAGCTGAAAAGTTATGTGCAGACTCCTTGGCCAATGGGGATTCTAAATTGTAGATTTCGTGACCCCATGACCCCAAATGGGGTCACAGGGGTCACATCCTTCAAAACCTATTTTCATCTTCTTCTCAAGTTCCAAAAGGTCTAGAGAGCTGAAAAGTTATGTGCAGACACCTTGGCCAATGGGGATTCTAAATTGTAGATTTCGTGACCCCATGACCCCAAATGGGGTCACCGGGGTCACATCCTTTAAAACCTATTTTCATCTTCTTTTCCAGTTCCAAAAGATCTAGAGAGCTGAAAAGTTATGTTCAGACTCCTTGGCCAATGGGGATTCTAAATTGTAGATTTCGTGACCCCATGACCCCAAATGGGGTCACAGGGGTCACATCTTAAAAACCTATTTTCATCTTCTTCTCAAGTTCCAAAATGTCTAGAGAGCTGAAAACTTGTGTGCAGACTCCTTGGCCAATGGGGATTCTAAATTGTAGATTTCATGACCCTGTGACCCCAAATGGGGTCACCGGGGTCACATCCTTTAAAACCTATTTTCATCTTCTTTTCCAGTTCCAAAAGGTCTAGAGAGCTGAAAAGTTGTGTGCAGACTCCTTGGCCAATGGGGATTCTAAATTGTAGATTATGTGACCCCTTGACCCCAAATGGAGTCAATGGGGTCACATCCTTAAAAACTTATTTTCATCTTCTTCTCCAGTTCCAAAAGGTCTAGAGAGCTGAAAAGTTGTGTGCAGTCTCCTTGGGTAATGGGGATTCTAAATTGTAGATTTCGTGACCCCATGACCCCAAATGGGGTCACCGGGGTCACATCCTTCAAAACCTATTTTCATCTTCTTCTCCAGTTCCAAAAGGTCTAGAGAGCTGAAAAGTTGTGTACAGACTCCTTGGCCAATGGGGATTCAAAATTGTAGATTTCGTGACCCCATGACCCCAAATGGGGTCACAGGGGTCACATCCTTCAAAATCTATTTTTATCTTCTTCTCCAGTTCCAAAAGGTCTAGAGAGCTGAAAAGTTGTGTGCAGACTCCTTGGCCAATGGGGATTCTAAATTGTTGATTATGTGACCCCTTGACCCCAAATGGGGTCACAGTGGTCATGATCTAAGAACCTATCTTTTGCTTTTAAACAATAACTTAAATAACTTAAATATTCAACTTTAGATAGTAAATCAATGAAATCCTGATGAGCTACAGAGCCCATGGCTCTATTTTTGTTTTACTTTGGTTTGTTTTCTTTAGATCACAATTACTTTTTGGTTTTCATCTGCAGTGATATTAGTTGATTAGAAGTTTTAATAATTAAAAAAAAACAAGTGTACACTTATTCCTAAAAACCTAGATTTAAAAATGATTAAAATGTGTGCATAGATATCATTCCTGAATTTTCTAATGAATAATCTCCTATTTGATTTCTATTTACTTCTTTTGTTTACTGTACTTTATACAAATTTATTTGCCGTTATTTGATAACACTTTAATGTATTTTATAATATGCTTGCTTATCCTTTGCTGAGCATTTCATATGATTATGTAAACTCTTAACTCATGGTTCTGTGTCCTTAATCTATCGATACATTTCCTTAAATTTTCCTGAGATTCAACTTCTTTCATTATTTGTGTGTGAACTATAAATTGATTTCCTTGAACTAGTACTTCCTTCCCTTTTAATTTTTCTATCAAATCTTTCCTTGAACTCCCCAATCTTTCCTTGAAGTACCAAAGCTTTCCTTAAACTAGCAAATAGAATCTCTCCCTTGAACTGTACTATGTTTCCTGTGAATAATATTATCTTTGCCTTGAACAAGTAATTCATTCCCTTCAACTAGCTATAACTTCCTTCAACTATAATAATTCATTCCCTCGAACTAGCAATTAATTCCCTTGAATGTAATTCCTTCCCTTCAAAATAGCAATTCCTGTGAAGTTACATTTCTTTTACTTTAACTAGGAATTCCTTCCCTTGAAGTTGAAGTTCAATGAACAGGACAATTTAGTATTTAGTTTGAAGTTCGCATTGAAGCATGTAGTTACAGAAGCCCCTCCTATGTTGCAGTGCACCAGATGAGTCGGACACTACAGAGTTCCATGCTGGTGGGAGATGGAGGGGGATTTGACTATGATCAGAACTGGATCTGTGCCATGTAAGCTTATAAGTAATAAATAGAAGTCAGAGAAATCAATAATAATATCTGTGTACTTAAAGGGGCAGTAGCACATTTTTGAAAGCAAGTAGCAGGTAACGAAGTTGATGAAATGTATTTGAAAAATAATGTCACCAATAGTAAAACAGCCTTCTTTCTTCAGAAAATCAAGTTAAATAATATGAGTGTATATGGTTTCTGTGAAGCCATGGGTATGTATATAGTGACAAGAAGTGAAATTGTGTACAATGAACTATATTAAGGTCTTGTATCTGCCTCCAGGGCCGGTATTCCGTCCATCAACTCGGGTCTGGTGGGTATAGCGAGACTGGGGACGCCCGCCAATCTTGGTATGACGTGTCAGGAGGTCTACTTTGTCGTCGTCATCCTCACGCCTACCAAGGAGGTAAGTTATCGGAGAAACAATTGAATTGTAGCAACCTTTTTGTTGTTAACGTGGTCAGCTGGGATTAAATTAAAGTTTTTTTCCCGACTATGCCTTGTCAAAAGATAGTATAGCAGTATAGGAGTATAGGAGAACACCAGAACAAATGCCAAGGACAAAATGAAAATCTGGAAAATAATCCTTTGTACTTGAAGGGGACGGGATAGCGCATTGGTTAGCGTGTTCGGCTTCAGATCAAGAGGTCCAAGGTTCTAATTCTGCCAGGTTCTCGGCAAACTTGTCTACTATGGAGAAATGTTCTACGTGCAGTAAGGTTTGAGTGCAATGCTAGACTGCATGTCAGCGCAGTACCACACATGGTTCGCTAGTTCCAGCCTATGCTCACAGGTTCACCGCAATAAATAGCCACCATGAGTTTCGGGCTTTCTCCCTGCAATAATACTAGCAGCCGTGATATGAGTGAAATACTTGTGGAAGTTGCGTTAAAGCCCAACTCAATTCACCTCTGTACTTGAAAATTTGTTTAGTGAAGAACTCTTGTGCTCATCTGCTAAGCAGGTAAATTGTTTAAATTAGGTGGCAGATGATGGTGAACTTAACCCAACGTTTATTCCAGAAAGGAACAAAGAATGAGCTGGAGACAAGCCGGACGTTTGCAACAATGTTCTCCGACATGAACTTCCGTCTGGAGCTGATGGGGGCGACCAACGAGGATCAGTTCAAGAAGATTCTGGAGAAGGAGACGCACACTCTCTCTGAGAAACAGCGCCAGTCTGAGAGCAAAATGGAGGTCTTTGAGGGGGAAGGGGGAGAGGAAAAGGTGCGTAGTAATCCAAATCATTCTTCGTAATAGTAAGATTTGTTCATTTGAAATGCACTATACTTGTTGCATAACTATGCTCTTAACAGTGATCTTGTATACTATAGAGAACAAGAAAGAGCTGGTGGGGAATATAGTGCTAAGTTTATGTTTTTAATATTTTGTAAGTCAGGCTATCATTTGGAATATTTTCCTCCTGTGCACTCTTGGCAACGTTGTTTGCAGCAATGATTGACTTAGTCCTTTTTGTCAAGGGTTGAAATTTCAAATACAATCATGGTCTTTGTAACTTTCTTTGATGTAGAGAACAGGTCCACATACATAAAGCTCCCTTAGGATAAGGTGATCGTAAATCAATGTAATCAATCTGGACTAAGGTACCCTTAGTCTGAGGGGATTGTGTGAGGGGGTCCAGAACTCAATGTTATCAATATGGACTAAGGTAACCTTAGTCTGAGGGGATTTGTGTGAGGGGGTCCAGAACTCAATGTTATCAATATGGACTATTAAAGGTACCCTTAGTCTGAGGGGATTGTGTGAGGGGGTCCAGAACTCAATGTTATCAATATGGACTAAGGTACCGTTAGTCTGAGGGGATTTGTGTGAGGGGGTCCAGAACTCAATGTTATCAATATGGACTATTAAAGGTACCCTTAGTCTGAGGGGATTGTGTGAGGGGGTCCAGAACTCATTGTTATCAATATGGACTGAGGTACCCTTAGTCTGAGAGGATTGTGTGAGGGGGTCCAGAACTCAATGTTATCAATATGGGTTGAGGTACCCTTAGTCTGAGGGGATTGTGTGAGGGGGTCCAGAACTCAATGTTATCAATATGGACTGAGGTACCCTTAGTCTGAGGGGATTGTGTGAGGGGGTCCAGAACTCAATGTTATCAATATGGACTGAGGTACCCTTAGTCTGAGGGGATTGTGTGAGGGGGTCCAGAACTCAATGTTATCAATATGGGTTGAGGTACCCTTAGTCTGAGGGGATTTGTGTGAGGGGGTCCAGAACTCAATGTTATCAATATGGACTGAGGTACCCTTAGTCTGAGGGGGTCCAAAACTCAATGTTATCAATATGGACTAAGGTACCCTTAGTCTGAGGGGATTGTGTGAGGGGGTCCAGAACTCAATGTTATCAATATGGACTAAGGTACCCTTAGTCTGAGGGGATTGTGTGAGAGGGTCCAGAACTCAATGTTATCAATATGGGTTGAGGTACCCTTAGTCTGAGGGGATTTGTGTGAGGGGTCCAGAACTCAATGTTATCAATATGGACTGAGGTACCCTTAGTCTGAGGGGGTCCAAAACTCAATGTTATCAATATGGACTAAGGTACCCTTAGTCTGAGGGGATTGTGTGAGGGGGTCCAGAACTCAATGTTATCAATATGGACTAAGGTACCCTTAGTCCGAGGAGATTGTGTGAGGGGGTCCAGAACTCAATGTTATCAATATGGACTGAGGTACCCTTAGTCCGAGGGGATTGTGTGAGGGGGTCCAGAACTCAAAGACTATGGGCTGAGGGCTAAGCTAAGCAAGCACAAACAGGACAAATATGTATACTACTACATACATTACTATGCATTGTTGACTCAAACTCCTCACAGTCTTCCATCTTTGAGGATTGAATCTTTATCAAAATGTCAAGAATCGTAACCAGCACCAGCACTATTATTCAGTTGTTGGTTGTGTTTCACTAGTTCCAACCATTGGTTTCAGTTTTTCAAAACTTTGCTTAGCAATGGCCTGAAATCATAGTAAACAAACTAACATTGTTTTCTTTTTGATGAAATGCATTGATCTTGATTTGTCAGGTGGCGATGAAGTGTGGATTTCTGCGTGGTATCCGTGACGATCTGAAGAGGCGTATCCCACACTACCTAGCGGACTACAAGGATGGTAAGGCAGTGTCCATCAATATGTATATCTAGGTAATTTGTAACAGTCCCTTACAGGATTCAAGCTCGAGGAAAATGGAAATGTATAGTTTCATTCATCTCGTGATAACTACACCCATTGCTGTTGAATATCACTGTTTGCGATACATGTATACATATCTAATGCCACGGTGTTGCAGGTGTTGCTGACAAGAAGAGCACACTGAAGACCCTCTCCACCACTCTCTTCCTCTACTTCGCCTGTATCCTGCCATGTATCGCCTTCGGGGTGCTCAATTCAGAGAACACAGGCAACATCCTCAGTGAGTGGAAACAATTTCAAATGATACAGGAATTAGCCTCATAACAGGATAATCGTTGCTAATTAAAGATGACTTTCATTTGGATGAAGCCTCCATAAAATCATAGGCAGATCCAGAAATCTTCAAAGGAGAGGGTTCACTTATTGAAGAGAGGGGGGTTCATTTTAGGGGTCAATCAAACTTACATGCAACAATTTCAAAAGGGGTGTGTTGAACCCCCTGCCCCCAAGATACGATTTAGCCTGTTTTATCTCAAAACCCTTAATGTGGCACCTGATGTCACTCCTGTAAGAGGATTATTGTAGCTTTGCTGTTCCAAATCTCATGAGCAAAATAGAAATTATTACACTAGGAAAGTGTGTCAAATGACCGGAAATAAACACATCCAAATTTATTCTCTCAATTGAGCAATGCAAAAATTCCCATTTGTTTCATAAACGACATGTGACACCCATGTTCCATAAAATCGGTGAACACTTATATCATATCATGTCAAAGGTTAAATCCTTGAGTTTTGTGTAATATCACTGCATGACTGTATGTTTTCTACTCTAGCTGTGGAGAAGGTGCTGTACTCACAGACGTTTGGAGGGATGGTGTTTGCTCTGTTCGGCGGGACACCGCAGATAGTGCTGCTCACAACTGCTCCCCTCGCCCTCTACACTAAAAGTAGGGCACTCAATACATCTCCTTGTTGTATGCTTACCTCATCATGCATAGGTCCAGATTGACCATGTTCCCTTTTCCCTTGTTTCTTTGTCTCTTGAATTCTTTCACTAGCATGCTAAATTGCAGGTTTAATATTGAAAAGATAGATGATTGAACTGAATAAAATGTTCTTAGGCCTGAAATATATTGTCAGATTAATGTTTTAAATTATTAGCTGGTCTGGTGCCTGTTTTCTCGACTAAAATTGAAAAAAAAAAGGACCAAATAATTTAATTTTTGGGTTTGGTGATTTTAGTTAACTCGAACTTACTAATTACATTGAACATTTATCCACTTTAATTCTTCTTGAGACGTATCATTGTTTCAACTGCTTTCTATGTAAACTGACTGATTCTTTTACAAATATTAAAAATTTTCAGAGAAGATGAAAAGACAATTTAAGATACATTTCTAGAATCAAAATGTTATATATATTTTAATATAATATTATAAATCATAAATCAATGTATGAATTACATCAAAACTGCCATTTGTTCAAAGATGATATTTTGTAATCGACTTTCCTTGTTTACTGATCCTGCCAGGGTCACGGCAACTTTGTCTGCAGTAGAGAACAGTTCTACACACAGTAAGGTTTGGGTGCAATGCTACACTGAATTTCAGAGTAGTAACACCCATGGTTCGCTAGTTCCAGCCGTTGTTCACAGGTTTCACCACAATGCATAGCCACATGGCGTTGCGGGCTTTCTCCCTGCCATAATACTAGCAGCCGCGATATAAGTGAAATACTCTTGAAAGCGGCGTTAAACCCCAACTCACCTTACCTTTTTTACTGACAGTTATCTACAGTATCTGCGAGGACTTCGACCTGCCGTTCCAAGCCATGTTCTGTTGTGTGGGTCTCTGGAACTCCTTCTTCCTCGTCGTCTTCTCTGTGTTTGATCTCAGCGTCCTCATGCAGTTCTCTACCAGGTTGGTACACCCCCAAGAGTGGAGAGACGTATTGGTTTTAGTTGAGTTTCCGTCTGTGTCTGCATATCCATCGTTTCTTGTAAACATCGAATCGCAGTGTCCTCATGTATACCATTCTCTAGGTTGGTGTAGTGACTTGGGTCGAGTCAACGCATGTGCTTTCAGGTTTCTAAACAAATGCCTTGAAAATGACTGAAGTGTTGCCCAATTATGCCCATGGACATTCAAATTCTCCTCAGATATCAACACCAGCAATTAAATTTTCTTTTGAAAAAATATAAATAATGTCCGGACAGCTTCGATGACTATTTATGCAAATGATCCTTTCTGAGTATTTGGCTAGTGAAAAGTGAATTTTATCTCTGAATGTGATAGTAAATCATGAGCAGAAAGTGTTTTTGTAGTGAAGTACCACTCATGGTTCGGTATCTTAAACTGCTGCTCTAAAACGCCAACCCCGCCCAGATGAGAAAACTTACTTCACACAGACATAATAGTTCTGTACTATTTGCACAAGAAAATATACTGTTATCTTTAAAAAAAATTATTGAATTATAAGAATCATTCTGAATCATCTATTTCATATTTGCAGATCCTCTGAGGAGATATTTGCCTTATTCATATCCATTGCCTTCTCTGTGGATGCTTTCAAGAACTGTGCACATTGTAAGTACCCTAACTATTTGATCTTAATTTTCCTTACATAATTGATCATGACACCTTTACAGAATCGATGTTTGCAAATTTATAATGCCTTGTAGCATCTGAGAAAACTGCAAACAGTGCCACCTTTCTGTTTATACTGATTCACTTCTAATGAGCATAGTGGTTAGTGTGTTCGGCTTTGGATCAAGTGGTCTGGGGTTCGCATCTTGCCAGGAGCTCGGCAACTTTGCTGTTGAGAACAGTTCTATATGTAGTAAGGTTTGGGTGCAATGGAACAGTAAATTTCTCTTTGCAAAATACTAGCTTGCAGCCATGATCTAAGTGAAATACTGTTAAAAGTAGCATTAAATCCCAAATCACCTCACCCGTGCGACAACTTTGACAATTTGCTATACTTGCAGATTTTGAGATGTACTATGACACACCAGCCTGTCACAAGGCAGCAGCCAGTGTAGCAGAAAATGTCTCCTCAATGAATACGACAACAGTGTTGCCGACAACTGTGACAACAATTTTTAACAGCACAGTGAGTGGAGTGACCGACAACGTGACTGAGCAGATTGATGAGGTGTGTCGGCGTGACATCAGCATGCTCTACCTTGTCCTGCTCTTCGGCACTGTCTGGGTCGGCGTGACCCTCTACCAGTTCAAGCAGACGTGAGTTGTCACTGGGTTTAGAAGTTGTGTCACAAGCCTAAATCAGACCATAAACTTCGTAAATGAGCTTTGTTTTGAGCCCTCTACACATTTTAATAGATATGTGATGTGTTAAAGGTTAGATTATGTTGGTTTAAGCATTTTCTTCAAGCAGATGTGTGTTGTATCATCTGTATGTGGTGGTAGGACTATTGTTTTTTCTGCAGAAACAATATTAAAGTGACCCTTCCCATGTGTGAACTTATGCTATAAATGCTTATTTAATTAGTATCCTAAGCATTATGTTTGAAATGGATTGTCAACAGAAGATACTCATCAGTCACCCAAATTGCAACATTGTGCACTTTCTGGCCAGTAACTCCCATAATTTCAAAGATATAGTGGCCCAAAAGCTAAATAGGTAGCCATTAGTAGTCATTCATTTTACATTCTGAGCCACCTTATTTTGCATCGAGGACACCTTCCCTAGTTAAATGTTAATTACTTTTCAGCCCTTACCTGACAGCGGGGAAGAGAGAGCTCTTGGCGGACTACTCACTTCCTGTGTCCGTCATCATCATGTCTTTCTTTGGAGCCTTCGTCTTCAAGGATGTAGACAGTAAGTTACATCTTGCAAACTTAATAGTAATAGACATTACTTTGAATTGTGCTAATCAGTTTGTGGAGCACAGTGTAGTGGTTAGTGTGCTGGCCTCTCATGGCAAGTGTTGTCTCCCTGGAAGACACTTCATCCACCAAGCATTTTAAATGGGTACACATGAAATATTGACGTATGAGGTCATGCAGAATGCTTACAAAAGTACAATTCCTTCAGGGTGATAATACAAATTGTGCCTTTTGAGAATGTAACTCTTGCATGTAAAAAGCTGTATACAAATCTACTATTATCATATTATCATAAAATGTATTGTAAACCAAGATGAGTTGTATGTGTGCTTCTGTGTTTCAGTCGGGTACAGTTTTGATTCAGCGAGAGAGCCTGGTATATTTCAATTGGTATCCATGAACGAGCTCCCGGTTGGTGCGATCTTCGGTGCGATGGGTCTTGGATTTTGTCTCTCCCTTCTTTTCTTCATGGATCAAAACATCTCCGCAGCTCTAGTCAACGCTCCACAGAACAAGTATGTTCTTCAGACGTCTTTTTCTTGTCATCTTTAAAATTTACAAATTTGTTGATTAGATATAATTTTAGTTTGAGGTGATGAATAATGATTTATATTTTTTTTAAGAAGTAAATAAATTAGTGTAGAATCGGGATCAAAAGATATTGAAAATGATTATAAAATGCCAAGAGAAGATTATGGAAAATATTACAATTATCTTGTAGATACTGTTTTCCTTAGATTTGAAATATCTAGCCAGTTCAATAAGTTTAATATTTTCTATTTGCATTCATTGAATTCTTTGTAATGTCAAAGGTCTCTATATGATGATAAATTGATTCAATAACTTTAAAAAACTACATGAATTTATTTTGAATGATTTTCGGTGTAATGTACATTGGAAAGCTGTTGCACTGCATTCACATAGGATAAAAGTATGAATCTGTACTTATTAAGTTTTTATTATTTGTCATTCTTACCCAAATTATCATGTGTATCCTCGATACCAAAAGTCTCTTTATGAAACTAGATTGATGGATTCATTGTATAAATCTTGATTTATTCAGCACAGCACACATTGAAATACTATCACACTGCATGAACTGTATGTTAAAAGTATGAATTTATGCTTATTACTCACCCGTTGAAGATATCGCTGTTTAATAAATCTACAATGTTCTTACACATTGTGTAATAACATTGCGAACTGACGATTGACGTGACGTCATAATGGCATAAATATGACGTCACATGATCGCTGCGGTCGCAATCGAGTGTGTCCCATTTATCGACAAATTCGTGGAATTAAGTAGGATTTAAATCAGTGAGTAATAAATAAAATTCTAAACTCTGTTCCGTTTAATAACATATTTATGAAACTCCTGAATGGTATCTGTATCTAACTTGCTTTCGCTCGTCAAATACCAAACCACTCACTCGTTTCATAAATATGTTACTGAACTGGACGTCGTTTAGTATTCTGTTTATATCTTCTTTTGTATTCTGCCTATTTCTTACCAAACTGTCACATGTATCCTCGATGTCTCCAGGATGAAGAAGGGTACTTGCTACCACTGGGATCTGCTGGTGATCGCGGTGGTGAACGCAGCCACATCCCTCATCTGTTTCCCCTGGGTGCACGCTGCTCTCCCCCACTCCCCGCTACACGTACAGGCACTAGCTGACGTCGAGGAGCGCGTTGAACAGGGACATATCTCACAGATGTAAGTAAAGATCTACAATAGTATCAAATATTTGGGACTTTGCATTTTCAAAATGATACAAAGTTGACGAATTGAGGATTTCAGTCAAACTGAAAACAAAAATGGTTTTCTTTCATGGCAATACCTGCATTGGATAATTGAACTTCAGTATTGTGAAAGTTAATTTTGTGTCTGTTAGTTATCAGCAAAAGAACTCATACAAATTCCATTTTCTTTGTAAAAGAAAAAACAAAGCAACAAATAGTCCAAGTTAGAAAATGTCTTGCATAAAAGAAATAATATCTCACAGATTACTTTTGCTCATGTGACAATAGCATGAAGTTATGTGTCCACCCGGCTGTAATATTTTGTGTGTGTATGTCAGTTTCCTTGTATCAATACAGCACAGTGGTAAGAGCATTCGGCTACCAATCAAGAGGTTGGGGGTTCAAATCCCACCAGGGGCTCAGCAACTTTGTCTGCTGTACAGAACTGTTCTACTTGCAGAAAGGTTTGGGTGCTATGCTATACTGAATTTAGGTGCAGTAACACCCATATGGTTTGCTCGTTCCAGTCCATGCTCATAGATCTATCAATGCAATACATGGTGTTGCGGGCATTCTGCCTACAAAAAAACAGTCATGATATAACTGAAATACCTTTTGAAGCAGCGTAAAATCCTGATCACTTCACCTCCCTTGAATCACTGATATATTCTCTCCTCCCCAGTGTTGTGCGAGTGCGGGAGACAAGACTGACAGCCATTTTCTCCCATGTGCTGATTGGACTGAGTCTGTTGTTCATGCCGGTGCTTGCCTACATCCCGACCCCCGTACTGTACGGTCTCTTCCTCTACGTGGCGGTCACCGCGCTCTACGGAAACCAGATGTTCGAGAGGGTCCAGCTCTTCTTCACTGAACAGGTGGGTAGTTTTGAAATATGAATATCTATATTTCAGCTTTTATAGACAACCTTTGTAAAGCGACAATCGTTTTATCTATAAAGAAAAATTCAAGCAAAACAGGTGCAGGTGTTTATCTTTATGATAATGTACTCTCGAAATCTGCAATTTAGGGTTAAATATTTCAGCAACATTCGAGTTTTGATGGTTTTTGCTATCAAGTAAATCAAGTATATATTGATGAGAACATTCTAGAACACTGTTTGTTTTACCCACAAGCTCGCCATGGATAACAGGTTCGAAACAAAGGAAACTGTGTTGTGGAATAAACAATTTTACATACAATTTCTTGAAATTTTGCTTTAGAAATAGAAATGTAAGACGCATGGTAATTTTGACGAGATATTTTGTGATGAATACATATTTTGCCTTTGTTGATATAGTTTTAGGAATTGATTTGTTATAAGCGAACATTTCACTTCCGTATACTTGTGGAAAAGGAAGATAGCCAACAATGTCAGAACATCTCAATTCTAATGAAATACAAACTAATTACTAATCTGTGTTGCAGTCTGCCTACCCTCCGAACCACTACATCCGACGAGTACCGCAGAGAAAGATGCACATCTTCACTCTGACCCAACTCTTCCAGCTGGCGGTGCTGTGCGGGTTCGGGTTTGCCACCTGGCCTTATCTCAAAATGTTCTTCCCAGCCCTCATCTTCCTCCTTATTCCCATCAGGTGAGAGGCATAGTTCTTTTTTCTTTATGGTACTGAGTAACACTTTTCCTTTGACAGTTTTGCTCCCCTTCATCAGTTTCCATGGAAACACAATTTACAATTACAAAAACCGTAAGACCTAGCCTAATTAAAATTTGCTATATGGAACAGTCATCATGTTTAGATTTGCCCTTTAGGGTTTTCAACTTCTTAGGAACTTGGTTTTTGGTCGTTTCCTTGGAACAGTTACAATTTCGTTTCCTGAATTCAAAAATTCAAAAACTGTAAGCCTACCTCAATGAAACATTCATCATGTGTATATGTGCTTTTTGTTTTTTTCGACATCTTTGGATTTCATTTAAGCGGTTTTTACATTGAAATGAAATTAAAAATATTGCTTTCAGAACAAAATTTGAAAACCTGATAAGGCCGTGATCAATATTCTTGTGAATTTTCTAATAATTCGAATAGCTTATGAACAATTTCTACACAAAGAATGTAATTGATAAAGGATTGTTAAAGAGCAAAGCTCCATCATCACTTTTGCCACTGTCTGCATGTTTTTATTTCAGATTTTAAAGGGGCAGCAGCACATTTTTTCACTCAAATAAGTCAATGAAATGTATTTAAACACCCTTCTCTCTTCGGAAAATCAAGTTAAAATGGAGTGTACATGGCTCTGTAAAGCAATGGGAATCGTTTTTGTCATTTGAAATAATAAAATGTGTTCACAATAAAAAATGGCCGTCATGCAATTTTTGCTTTATACGCAACACAGTTACTATTACTATGGATAATTGGTTTGTGTAACAAGATGTTTTACCATCTAAAGTAAATCTAAATGTAACAAACTATCATTATAAATATGAAATTTTAGAAAATAAATTTTGCCAAAAAACGTGCTACAGCCCCTTTATGACTCCTTATCAAATGTTGACCTGTAAGTCAAAACTCAAGCCAATTTCCAGTACTAATAATATAAGCCATACTACATTTTGTTACCTTATCTCTGCTAGCGTACATAGCACCTTGTTGCACCGGAACTTCAGAGTGTGAATGCTGCTACGCTAGCGCAGAAGTGTTAACAAAATGCAGCAAGGCTGAAATTAACTAGTGATTGAGACAGGCAGGAGTTTGACTTGCAGGGAACGTTGTATCAAATTTGGTCATTGGCACTTTTATTCAATGTCATCCAATGCTTTGGAAAATTTTAATGCCAGATCCAAATTCTAATTTAATCTCATGTCCTCCCTCATTTCATCATGTTTTTGTTTCCATTTCCAGACATAAAATAATACCAAAGATCATTGACGCCAAATACCTCACAGCAATGGATGGACACTAGAAATCGTCCCGAGTTGAAGCAAAATTAAAATTGACTAAGTGCTCCACACAAAATGGATTGGAATGCGAGTGAGTGTGATGACTGCTTTTGAGAATGTTGTGATGGAATGAGACGATTTATCAACGAGAAGTTTGAGGATTTAGTGGCGAGATGTTCTCCTCGACATGTAGATATGAAGCCGCCCGTGACTTAGCCGGAGTACCCTGCCTTTCATAGATGGCAATTGTCTTGATGGCCGAAACTCCAGCATTCTATTCCCACAGAGGTTACTCTCTTCAGATTTCCGATCCTACCCTCTGTTGTTTTACCCTTGAAATCGGGAGCAGAAAGGGAGTGTCCTGATTTATTGGTTGCAATTGAATCTAGTTGTGCAATCAGCGACGCCGTTGTAAAAGTGACATTTGTCAATGACACGTCATAATGATAAAATAAACGTAAGACCAACGTTTTCTCGTATCATGTGTTTTCCTCGAAATATGCTATTTGATTTTGTGAAAACTATTGATCATTAACATGCTTATAAATAAAGAAGACCAAATCAGAGACAACTACCAAAAACAGTTCATTTGCGTTATTTACATCAGGCATATTCGAATGACATATGCTAATGAGCATGACCCTTCAGAGTAAAATGCCTAGATCTTTGAAGTCACTCAGTCGACATGGCCACTGAAAGATGAGTTTTCATTGGTTAAGAAGCAGGGAACCGGTCGGTATGAGACTGCTTTCCATCGCTAGGGGACTTTAGTTCTGCTCTCGATTTCAAGTGAAAAGCAACAGAGGTTAGGATCGGAAATCTGAAGGGAGTAACCTCTGTGGGAAGAGAATGAAACTCTAGATGCATCAACCAGATTTTGTAAGGAAGTATATGTGAATTTATGGAGACCTTTACAGGCCCAATTTCAAAGTATAACTGACACTTTTTTGAAGTGGTAAGTTCTAGTGCAATGTATGGCAATCTCTTTAATCAAATCGAACGTAAAACTCGTTCATTGATCTGAGAACTGCCCTGCAGACGTCATGTCATTTGACCTTCACTGTGATCTTTCACCTTCGATACATTCAGCCAGATATAACTTTGAATCTGGTGTTTCGCATACATGTTTGTAGATCCAATGGCTTTCTAGCCTCGTTGCTGATTGGTTGGAGTGAAAGGTCACCTGACATGACCTCTGTGGTGCAATTCTCAGATCAGAAACGCAGCGAGATAAGAGTGTTACGTTTGATCTGATTTAAACGAGACTGAGTGTATGGCACCCATGATGTTGCAGGCTTTCTCCCCGGTATCACAGTGGAAGTGACGTTATTCAAGTGACAGCTTTAAGTGCAATGTTACAATGGTTTTGCAGGCATACTTCCTGCAAAAAATAACTGTTGCATTGTGAACTATTCCTCAAAACAGCTCTCAATTCTCTCTCAATCAAAAGACTCTTAAAACTTTATTTTCACTCATGCAAATGAGAATAAAAACATGAATCTTTGAATCCTATTGATGTGAATTTGTTTGAATGTAAATGTTTTACAATTTATGAAAAAATATATTGTCGGGAAATTTGGCTGAATTTGTCATATCCAAGTTTTATGTCATTTAATTTTGTTATATTGTTAATTTTTCGCTGTGGTTATAAATCGGAACATTCAAAAGATTGAAGAGAATAAGCTAAAGGTCACTTTGTTGAAGCCATGACCTCTTATACAAATTGAAATTTTAAGTATAAATTTCAAAAATTGAGTTTGAATTTTTGCGCACAAAATGTTCATTATCTGGTATTTTTCTAGTTTTAGCCATCAAGATCATTTTCATTTCAGACTGTGATTTCATAGTTTTGTCACACAAAAAAAGATTTTATTCTATTTTCAAAGTAGTTTTATACTTAGTTAGATTTCTTAGTCCATGTACATATCAGTTATACAAGTGTATATAATGTTAAACGTTGGCATGGAAACGGTGCTATGATGTCCGGTTCTGCAGTATTTGTGCTAGACCGTTTACAGAGTTTTATTTCTATTCCCAATTTTCTGATATATGTATGTATTTAATGTGTATGTGATCAGAAATCCGTTTTTGACGTGCACATCTTGGTATACTCATCACAAAAAGTTAAGGACCACTCTCATTCAATGTTAATATCACATGGATCATAATATGAAATACTTGAAATTGAGTGGACCCTAACTTTGTAGCCCAGGCCTATAAGGCCAGATGGGCTTATGGCATGGGCTATTGTCCTGCGTCCTTTGTCCTTAAAGTTTTGACATTTTCGTCCTCGTCCTTCTCAAAAACTACTGCACCCCTAAAGCTGAAATTTTGTGGGAAGGGAACTTTGCCCCACAAGGAATAACTCTCGCCAGTGTCAGTCACTGGCTACATCTCCATTACTTTCCTGTGCCAGTGTAGTTGATTGCACTATTGAGTGAAGGTACAGCTTGCCGCTACACTAGCACAGGAAATGCATGGAAATGCAACAAGGTTTAAATACCCCACTGATGGAGGCTGGCGCGACTTATGCCTTGCAAGGGTAAGTTGCCTTGTACCTAGGGGTTTAAATATTGTTTATTAAGTGTTGACCACACCCAATTATATATACGATACATGTGTCTTCAACATTAGATAATAAACCATGCAAAAGCTAATAAGCTACAGAGCCAATGGCTCTATATTGTTGAGTGTATATATTCAAATAAAGCATTTTGATATCATGTATTTTAACTGTTTGATTGTCTAGTTTAATATTAGTCTCAGATTTTATACTTGTTGCATAATTAAGTTTTTTGGCAGGCTTTGATAATTTCTTTATTCTTGTTTTCGTTGTCATTTCCAGAGTAAATAGAAGGTAAACAAATCTGACAGCCCTCTTGAGTGACATTTTGCTCAAGAATTTCATGACTCAAGTGTTTAATGACGTCACATACGACAAAATACTTGCAAAGAAAGAATGGAGATGTGATAAGTGCACATGTTCTCTTATGATATATTTTACCCATATTGTTAAAAATAACTGAGTTAATATTTTCGATACTGATGCGGGTGGAAACCAGAAACAAATTTATTTTTTGGGGGGCCTAAGTGATGGTGTTCAACTGGCTTTTGTTCATTAAACCTTTGTAACATTGAGAGTAACCCAATATTTTATGTTGCTCTAAGTATACACATAGGAAAAGTGAACAGACTGTTTTAAAAGCTGTACCATGGACAATATTTGTAATTAATCTTTTAACATTGATGATCAAATTCAACATGGTTACATTTTGAAACAGAACTGAGAGATTTTTGTTTAATATTTTATGTTTTGCTGTTCTCTTTAATGTTTTAACATGTTTTTATGATAGTTATTTTATCATCATAATTATTCATACCATGACTTTTAAATGGCAAAATTCTTTCTCTTCATCTGCCACAACCTCCCAATGCAAGGGACATAACTCTTGCCAGTCTCCATTACTGGCTGATTTAGGCCTTGCAGTATCTTCTTAAGAAATCTGTGCTTAGAAATCCAGGCCCACTATGCATTTCTGGTGCAGCGATTCACTATCTAGGCACAACAAAGCAAAGAAAAATACCGCAAGGCTTAAATCAGCCAATAATGCAGACTGGCAAGAGTTATGCCTTGAGTTTGGAAGTTGCATATGCATCTGTCATGAAATTGAAAAACTGTTGAAAATATCAATTTCGTTGTTAATACTGTGGCCCTTTTAGGTATGGTCTGGTTAGAGTTACTCCCCTTGTTTTCATTTCCACAAATGTAATTTGAATGTTAGAGTTTGAGTAAAATACGAGTGACAATCTTGTAAGAGTTCATTTAAAAGCTAGGCTGATGTCAATCATGTTTTGTTTTAAAAATGAGACTGTAATATGTATATCTATGTTAAGACTGCTATGTATAATAAAAGTTTTATGATATCAATTCATGCCTACCGATTTTATTATCTTTCATAATGATGGTACAACCAGGGTAAATTTTGCCGAGACAAATTTCAAGAGATATGACTGTACAGGGGCGGATACAGAAGGGTGGGTTTCATGTGAAATTTAAAAAAATGACCATTGAAACTGAAGTCAAAACAATAGTGCACCCCCCTTTTTGAGAGCAAGATGAGAGCAAGATGGTGCTCTTTCTAAAGCACCCAGACCTTTCTTTCTGCAGTATTCATTTGTTGTGGATCGGACCCAGGTTAATAATATGTGTATCCACTGCAAGGCACAGCTAGCTCGGCGGTATATTATTACCCTGAAGGAATTGTTCTTTCGAAAAAATTAAACAAAAACTTATAATGTTACTTTCTGAGACTGAAGGTGAAGAGATTGCAGGTTATCGGACTGACCGTATTTGATACACTGATTGTAACCTACATGTGCACCTTTCATATGGTGAACAGGCTATTTTCAGTATCATATGTATCATGTACCTGATAAGTCCTTCGCTCTATTATCACATGTGATGGTACAATGGATATTGCATTTGACTTTGATCAAGAGTTCCAGTGTTACGCTGAAATTCAGTTTATCATTGATCCCAAACCTAACGGTTCTCCACAGCAGACAAAGTTGCCGAGCTGCTGGCAGGATTTGAAACCGAACCACTTGATCTGAAGCAAAACAAGCAAGAATAACTTGCCTATCTCCTCATTCCATTGAGCTCTGAATAACACCAACGTCCCTACCACAGAGACAATAGATGAGATCACCAAACTCTGAACTTGTCATGCGATTCTGGATTGGAATTGCCCTGAATCTCCCAGACCTTTACTGGAAAACAGCATTGGGTCCCAGTACCGGAAGGATATCAAGCAGTTTCTAGAACTGGTTACATCATGTTCCCTGGAACAAGTTGTCACCACGCCAACTAGAGGAAAAACATCTTGGACCATCTTCATAACCAGGCATGTATCCCTAATCAGAAATATTCAAGACCATCCCTGGAGTTGTCATTATTTAATTTTAATCGACTCCAAACACAACAGCTTTCACGCCAAAAAAACACAGAGGGGAACAGTCTCTCTGGATCCTCAGAAATATTGTAAATTCGTGGTACTTCTTTGTGAACTAAATTTTTTTTTAAAAACAAGGAAAGAGGTTTCAAGTTGAATGCTAAAAAAAGTCAAAAGAAAAAAGTTTGGCAGGTTATTAAGTTACACCCCTATTTTGTACAATAACTACAAGACCAAGTACAAGTATTAGTGGCAAACTCATCTTTTGTCAATATTAGTTCGCAAGTTAAGTAAATATACGAAATCGGGTGGCACTTGCTTTCTTGCCATACTGTAATTAAGATTTGTCCACGACACTCGGGACCTGGGCTCTATTTCAAGATGAATACCTCGTCCCCAAAGACATACAATAATATGAAAAGATTAAAATTATATGTTGCATTTCTGTCTTTATTTCATTAAATCAACAATGGATATATTTTACATAGTACATTCATAGGCACAATTTGAAGTTTTATGTGCATAAACATGTATATACAATACATATTGATTCTCTCTCTCTCTCTCTCTCTCTCTCTCTCTCTCTCTCTCTCTCTCTCTCTCTCTCTCTCTCTCTCTCTCTCTCTCTCTCATTCTCTCTCTCATTCTCTCTCTCATTCTCTATCTCACTCTCTCTATCTCTCTCTCTCTCTCTCTCTCTCTCTCTCTCTCTCTCTCTCTCTCTCTCTCTCTCTCTCTCTCTCTCTCTCTCTCTCTCTCTCTCTCTCTCTCTCTCTGCCCAACTTTCCTTTCACCTTCCTCTCCTCCCCCCTCTCTACTTCTTGGCAGCCTTCTTCTCCTTCTTCTCCTTCCTCTTCGCCGCCCTCTCTTCCTCCAAACGTTTCAACTTCTCTTCTCTCTCGTGCAGTTTCTGCACTGTGATCATCTTCTTCTTGAGCTGACGTTTTTCACTCTCCTTCTTCACATCAAATCTCTTATAGTCCTTCTCCAGGGCTTTCTTCTGGGCCCGTTCCCTCTCTTCCTCCAAACGTCTCAACTTCTCTTCTCTCTCGTGCAGTTTCTGCTGTGTGAACATCTTCTTCATGAACTGACGTCTCTCCCTCTCCTTCTTCGCATCAAATCTCTTAAAGTCCCTCTCAAGGGCTTTCTTCTGGGCCTGCTCCACGTATCTGGATGAAGAATAAATAGGAATTCTTCCATAACTTTAAGAAAAAGTCGTATCTGATTGGCTAGTGAGAAAATCTTGTTATACATCGCTCTGTTTACTTCATCTCGGGAGATAAAATGAACTTTAATCTTACATGTAATAAACATGTATTCTGAAAACTTTCTAATATAAATATTATGTTCTATTGATATAATACAAATAATCTACAAATTGTTATCGTTTTCTTTTAATCATAATAAAACAACCCCATATTTCTTATATGTTTAATATGCACTTAGCAAATGCTGGAGTTGTGGACAATATATTATAGCTCATTCATATACAAATATTACTATAACCTGTTAACGAAATATATTACTTATATGCATATTAATGTGTTTTCACTCTTAAATCTTATGTTTATAATGAAAATACTTAAATTACTTGAACACCTCACCTATCATATCTGTAAATATTTGTCTCTTCCTTACACTTAATTTTCTAATTAACTTACCTATCATATCTGTAAACATCGGCCATAATCTGCCTCTCTTCTGCCGAGTACTGATTTAGACCTAGAGCAGCAAGACGACTTTGCCCCTTCCCTGTATTGTACACCTCCAATAAGCGCCGGGGTGGTTTCCGTCTCGGGGTGACGCCGTCCTCCACAGGGACCGAGAAGCACACACCCCCACGTGCCGAGTTTTCCGGAACGATTCCTTCTTGACGTAACTGTCTCAGAATCTCATCTCCTGTCAGAGTAGGGCGTGGTTCTGGGCTCAAACTCAGACTAGGCTGGTGTGGTTTTGGCGATTTTCGAGGTTTTGGCTTGTAACATGAAAATAACTCGTCTATAAAGGTAAAACAACCCATGATGAACTAAGACTCAGTATAAGCGACTTGTGCTGGAAAACATCTGAAGACAATGGCGTGACGTCACAGATGATGACGTCATAGAGATTGCTAATTTGCATATTTAGACAAATCTTAAACATTGCGATGCGCAGTCTTCATGTTAATAATATGGTTTGTGTGCCAATTTCTGCTATTGGTAATAATCTAAATCTTCAGGACACAGTTTTGTGCATTGTTTTATGAAAACAAATCCTAATGATATAGATAAACGCTTTTTGGTTGTGGGTTGGCTGGTTTATAACTCTCACTCGACATTGCCTGACATATATACACAAACTAGTGCATATGCACATTGTTAGGAATACAAAAGCACTATGAGAAACAAAAAAGTTCATCAGGGATAAGACAAGTCAGTAGCCTCGAGGATAAAGGCGGAGTGGCACTTGTTAATGTTGCATATTATTACACTCCAAAAACGGGCACCATATATACACCGAATTTCAATGTGGATAGATTTTATTATTCGATGTTATTTTACTTTGACACTCCATTGTTATGAAGTATATAATGACCCTCAGCCAAGCAATTATGGCATATAAACTCGAGTTTATTGCCATAACACGAGGCAATCGGGTCGTTATTTCCCTTACACCCACGTAGAACAATCTTTTTCTTAAATAATTTGACATCTCTATCTTTTAAAACGTTGCAGGATCATGTAACATGAACGCACACGATCAATGAGATATTTACAATACATTCCTGACTGACTCGCTAGGCAAGTTTTAAAACCAAGTCCTTCATTCCTTACACAAAGTAGACAAGAATTGGTACCATAAGTATATATGTTTAGGAAACACTATACAGACATGACACAAAAGAATGTACACAAGTAGCCTGTATAGTCACACAACTGTGCCAACCCACTGTAGGCCTACACGAGTCTCAAATATACTGCCAGGCAAAAGAAAGTACTCACCTCAGTTAATTTTATCATATGTAGGCCCTATGATTTCCAATTGCAAATATCTCAAGTCTTAATCAGCAGTCAAAGAATACGTCTAAATGCTTTTTTAATTAAAAACAAATTACATTTCTGCAAAAAATAGTTTTGATGATACACAACTGTTCATCGACATATAAGACATATATTCTATCTGGAAATTAATAAATGTGCCTGATCCTTCACAAATTTACAACATTTTAAACATGGTAGGAGTCATGTTAGTGTAAATTTCATTTCTTATCCTGTCTTCATTAAACAAAGATATGGTAAACAAAAACAATTAACAACAATCACCAATTAATTAATTCAAACTACTGCATATGAGTATTATTGTATCTTGTAATTGTCAACTACATTTGATTTCTTTTAAATATTGAATTAACCGAAACCAACTGAGGTGAGTTCTATGTTTTGACTGGCAGTTTTGGTCATGTATTTATTCACCTTGACACGTTGCTTTAGAGCTGTATCAGTAATTAAGCTTAAATGCTAACCGAACCGTTCCATTTTTTTAAATAAATGAGTTGTAGATCTTGCAATTCATATTTCTTAAAACTGATGTTAAAAGTGATGCAAATAATTTATATTCAATAAAATGATTATGATTATTTATGATAAGTTCCAATATATGTTTATATATCCTCCAACATGTGAAAAATCTCTAATAGATTGTTCTGATACAGCATTTACAAAAGAATTTCAAATTTGCCGCCGAGAAAACTGAGACAGACAGCTGTTCAAGGGCAGGTAACTCCTATCTTCTTATAAACCAAGATGGCGTCGTACACAAGATGGGGATTGTTTTGATCCCGTTAAGTGTCAAGATGTATTGACCTACTGTAATCCCGAGCTAGCTAGTCACATCCATTCGTCAATAAAACCAATTCACGTAATGGGAAGAATTTATCACAAGAAAATGCAAGGGATAGAGGCGAAGACACAGTTGATACTTGCCAGATTTCGCGAGTGACGCCGGCGGCGACGACTTGGTTGGCAAGATGTTGCTGGAGGTGGGATTGTTGTCTTTGCTTTCTGGGGTGCTTCTCACCCTGCTTGTCCAGTACCTATGGGTCAAACACAGACTGGGACAGATGCCACCCCTCCCCCCGCCGGTCAAGGACCAGTACCCCAGGATAGAGTTGCCAAAGGTCAGTGGAATCGAACTTATTGATGCAATGATGATTGATTTGGATGTCCGATCGGCGATCGATTTTTCAGCAGTCAACATAATATTTGTTTTGATTCTGTGTTGCCATTGATGTCATTGATTACATAACAAATTAGTCCCGTTTTTTTGCAATTATTTATGATTTACGACTATTAATCTTTGCTAACACATAATATAAAAAAGAATTTTTAGAATCGTGTTGTGTTTACTTTATTTGTGTATTGAAGACCATTTTCTAATTGCAAAAAAAACACACACTGACATTGTTTTTGAAAATCATTATATCTCATGTACATTATCCCATTCATCAACTTTCGAAGTAAAATGTATGGACAAATGTTTTAGCAAATTATTCACTTTCTGAGAAGCAAAATATTCGAAACTAAAATAGTGAACATGCATTTCACCAAAAAACATATAAAATATCTGTACTTGAGTGCGCAGTCCTGACATCCGATAGGCATACAGTATTTTATGAAATACAAAAATACATCAGTGCTAAATTCTCTTATCATGTGATGACAAACAGGGAAATACTTCAAAGTTAGTATTTATAAAATGTCAACAACTTCAAATTGTATTACAAGTTCATAAGATTACCTATTTTCTATAGTATATGTGATGCATCATATAATCAAGAAATGCTTAAAATATGTTTCGCATGAATGCCTTTGACAGATGTATCAAGACAATCATTCAACCATGTCTACTCTTTCACACTGTGTAACATACATAGTAATTAGCAGGTGCTCAGGTGAATCAGGTATATAAACAGGTGATTCACACCTGTATGTAGGTCAGGCTCACTTGACAATGAAGAGTGTTTGCCCACCTGTACAAATTGTTTGGAAATATTTTGTTTATATATAGTTATATTATAGTTAATGTTTTGAAAAAACATAGTTAAATATTTTTTAGCCTGAAAAGCCTGATGGACTTATGGCATGTCATCTGTCCATCAGTTGACTCTGTCTGTGAACGGTATGCATTTGGACTTGGTGGGCTTAGTTATAACATGGCATCTTATCTTCCTTCCGTCTGTCTGTCTGTCCACTTTTCACTTTTCAGGCCTGAGAGAGCTGAAATATTATGTACAGGTATCTTGGCCAATCTGAGTAATGAATTGTAGATTTGTTAGCTTCTGCTAACTCCCTCTGGAAAATTACATTTCAATGTATTATTTGAAACCTAATGAGCTACAGAGCCATTGGCTCTATTATTTTCTTTGTCTCAAAGATAGTACACTTTGGTCAGTGTGATTTTGTTTAATTAGGTTTCTGTTATCTAATGTAATCTAAGTGCCAATTGTAAATCAAAAATCGATTTTAAAAGGATAGTTGGAGCGGATACTGTTTTGAAATATCAGGAAATATTCTGTTTGAACATGCAAGATATTATATGAGTGTTTTTTGTCATATTATATTTACAAAATTTCTGGATATGCTACCTGGATATACCAATGTATAGGCACAAGTGTTATAAATATAGTATAACAAAAACATGAGTATGATGAATGAAATCGTGAAATTGACATAAACCAGATGTAGAGAGGTGTGGAACATTTAAAGGGGCAGTAGCACGTTTTTTCGCTGAAATAAGTCGATGAAATGTATTTGAAAATTAATGTCACCAAAAGTAGTACACCCTTCTCACTTCGGAAAGTCAAGTTAAAAAAATTAGTGTACATGGTTCCGTATAGCCATGGGAATCGTTCATTCGAAATAATAAAATGTGTTCACAATAAAATGGCCGCTATGCAATTTTTGCTTTATACCCAACACCGTTATTACCACTATGGATAATTGGTTTGTGTAATAAGATATTTTACCATCTAAAGTAAATATAAATGACATAAACTATCATTATAAATGGGAAAAATAAGATCTGCAAAAATTGTGCTACTGCCCCTTTAAATAGAGAGTATATCTTGTATGCAGCAGTCGCAAACCAGCCCCTATTGGAAGCCGGCATTCTATGAAAAACATGAACCCCGGTATGATTGCCCTCATAGGTAATAAAAGTACATGACATCACAATCCAACAGTATGTCGGTAGTATTTGGTAGCTTTAGATTTTGACAATATGCCTTTGAAATTGTGCACATCCATTTAAAAAAATTAAGTGAGCACTCCACCCATTAATTAGCCATAGTGCATGACTGATATACGGAGGATAAGGGGGAATAACTTGCTTTTATTGCTTTTAGACCTAACAATGCCTATTGTAAACATAATCTCTATTTTGTCGCTAAATAGATATGTGTGCATCATACGGGTGATTATACTCTAGTAAGTTTTAAAGCATATGGGAACAAACAAAATGTGCTCTAAGGAACAATGTAAGTGATTGAGCAATAACTTTTATTGCACACTGTCAGGTGGCACTAGGAACCTGCTTTCATAGAGAAGTCTGGAGGAGAGAATGGTTTTGGTATCTAATCAAATGTTCTCCTACTAGCCCCCATTCGAGTCCACATAAAACACAACAAACACAAACATGAACAAAAGGAGCCGACGTGCATTCCGCAGTATGGAGAAAAATCCACTTGACCGTATTATAAAGGTTCGACAGTCATAACCCACCATGGTGAAAACACACACCATGCCATATAGGGACATCTGAAATATAAAAACACAACATTAATATTCAAACATGTTAAACGGTGAAAGGCCGGGACTTCACTAATTGAGAATGCCAAATTCAAATATCTACACCCTAATATACTCCCAAACCACGCCACCTAGTGGCCAGATAACTCCTTTGAGCTCATCATCTGCTTCATTCTTCAACGCATAGAAATAATATTTATTAATGTCACATCCATAATTGTTTTTAATAAGCATTCCCTCCTAAGTGGTGGCCCCTAAAGTTATTTTATAGAAGCACCCAGGACATTTACTATTATCCTCTGCCACAACAAAGTAAGCAGGGATATAGATATGACCCACATCTGTGCATGAGTCCAGTTATTGTTTCTGAATTATAACCTCGTAATTTGTTCATTATATTTTCCTAAAAGGTTGTATATGCATCAATCAAGCATTGTAGATGTCAAAGATGTCATATGGGGTTTTCAACATGCTTGGAGTTTAATTTCTTGCTGTTTCCTTCAAAATGCAATTGAGAATTTGGTTCCCGAGCAGAACTGAAAAACCATAAAGCCTAGCTCAATGAAACTTGGCATCATATTTGTAGATATGCCTTTTTAGCTGATCTGGTCTGAAAGGCCCGATGGGCCAGTGGCATGGCATGGTGTTCGTCGTCGGGCCGTCTATCCGTCTGTTCGTCCGTCTTTTCGCATTTTTGCATTTCCGTCTTCTTCTCCAGAACCACTTGATCTAGGGAGCTAAAATTTTGTGTACAGACTCAATGGGGATTCTAAATTGTAAAATTGGTGACCCTGTGACGTCAAATAGGGTCACAGGGGTCACAACCTTAAAAACCTATTCTCCAGTACCAAAAGGTCTAGAGAGCTGAAAAGTTGTGTAAAGACTCCTTGGCCAATGAGGATTCTAAATTGTAGATTTCTTGACCCTGTGACCCCAAATAGGAAACAGAATTTCCAAAACATATCAGAAATCGAAAGCTGTATAGCTAAGCTCAATGAAACTATGGATGTAAAAGAAAAATCCTCCTGTTTAGGTTGAATATATTATAATTTGTATGGCTAATAACAGATTTTAACATTTAAAGTGTTAGTGATTAAGTTTGATGTAATTCTGATTTCAGCCTTTAAAAGATCTTATTGGTCGTGAAGATTTGTCCAAGCAGAAAGAACCATGTCTATGGTTTAACCTCATCACTCACTTTCTGTTTCAAGAGCTCCGGGATACACAGGAAGTCAGAAGGTAGAACTATTTTCTTTTAAATTAATGTTTTTGCTGATACACATATATTCTCATATTAATTCTATCACTATGAGGATAATGAGAAAATATGAGGGCTATTTATAAAAAAATGTTCAACACAGGGAACAAAATGATTGCAAATGCCAGTTTTTAAAAAGGTTTGTGAAAAATGTTTTTTGCTTTTATTTGAAAGCCCCTTAAAATATTTTCTGGCAATGTAGGAATTGTTAAATCAAACTGTAAATCAATCTTTCTAAATTATTCACAGATTATGAACAAGTTTGGCATTTTTCTTGAGACAAAGGACATGTCTGTTGATGGAAAAAAGTCATTGATGTGTTTGCTGAAAATAATTTTTCATTTAGTTTTCATAAGTTCATTTATGATTTATTGGAAATTTTGATCACAGATTGGGTTATAGAAGCCAAGACCTGATTTAAAGAGCACTTTGTGAGAAGAAACCTGCCTCCATCATATTTCTGTAATAAACACCCTTGTCTGTCAATCAATCAGGTTGTCACAGCTGTCGGGGGCTGTCTCAAGATGTTATAGACAATTTCCTTCTTGAGTTGTGTTCACTGTTGTGATGGTCTTTCTCATTTTATAGATCAAACATTATTTCACACTTAAAATTTTGTCTGTTTGATTAGTGGTGATAAATTTCTTTTAATGATTGAAAATTTTGATATTTTCTTTAATGATGTAAATTCAGTAATAAGCAAAAATTCTTATTCTTAAAAGTTCTGCAATAGAAAATAATCAGTTTTTCCGTAGCTCAAGGGACATACTGAATTTTTTCAAAGCCACAGGGGCTTGTATTGTCGAAACTAGCAATTACAACGAATATGAACTCCACGATCCGGCCCCATACTTTTTTATAGTATATGGGGCTGGATCGTTGACTTCATATTCGTTGTAATCGCTAGTTTCGACAATACAAGCCCCTGTGGTCAAAGCTACTTATTGCAGTCTGTTCAATTCCGATTGCTTATCTAAAAATTCAAAACAATGTCTTGTAAAAGTTTATAGATAAGTGACGAAATGAACATTGATTTTGCTTTCAAGCTTTGTGATTTTCTTTTTGTTGATGGGTATATTATTTAGAAAATTTTATTTCGGAATCTGCTTAAGATAATATTATGGTTGATAACTCATTTAAAAAAAAATTTAGTTCATAATTCTTGATAAAAAAAATCACAGGTGCAAACAAAACACATCCTGGTGAAAATAAAAGGGCCTAAGTTGAATTTGTATGAATTCAGGTAATAATTTTCATTGTTCCTTTTGAGATGACCCCTATCCGACACAAAGCTGGCTCCATTAGTTCGACAAATCTTGACAATGCAAATTTGTCATTATTTGTTAAGATTAATTTATATTTGTATTAATATAAGTTAATATTTGGAATGTATAAATAATAATAATTGACATTTTATGATGCAATATATATGCACTTGTGTATGTGTAAGTTGAATGTACTATATACACTAACAGAAATTGCATATAACTACCACTTACTAAATTTTCTGATAATAAATCAGCAAAAAATGTTTTAATAAAAGTGACACTTGAAAGAGCCTTAATCATTTTTGGGACATTTGTTCCTGAAATAGTTTAGGTATCTGAAAGAAATTGCAAAATATAATTGAATGATATATTGCCACTTATACAACATGTTCAAGGCAGTTTCCTGCATAATTTTATTTATTGGTATAATTAAAATGTTTTTCTTTGTTTGTCAGATGGTTGATGAAGAAAATGAACCTGGAATTTGCAGAATTACTTCAAACATTGTCTGGAAAATTTGTTGATCAAATTATGGTAAGTCGAAGTGTTGAATCATGAACATTTTGTTTTAACCCTTACGTTGCGTATATATATTTTACCATTTTTAGCCCCTGTGGCGGAATTTACAGGCTCGCAGCTCGCAGCAGTAGTTTGGGCTTTGGCACTAACTAGCTCTGCTGGCGGAATTTCCAGGCGGCGATTCCGGTACCGTTTTTACAAAATATACCGCATCTACATGGCGAATAAGGACCATATACGGGCGTTCAATACAAATTCAAGTAGCGACACCCGTACACAAATGGCTAATTCACACCCGAAACTTTGAATGAATTTTCTATGTTTTTTCGTTTTTATTCTATTACTTTCGAAAGATTGTCTTTAATTCGGGCCTCATAACATCATAAATACAAAACGAAAAAAATTCCATTTATATACGGAATCGAAGACAAGATGTTTAGCTTCACAATGATATAAAAAATTATTAGAATGCGACCTTTGGTTATAATTCTATAGCTATGTAAATTTTGTCTTTATTTCCACCAATAAAATCGTAAATACTTGTGTGGGAGCCTGATGAGCTACACGGCCAATGGCTCTATTTTTTTGGTTTTTGGAAAATATTGCTACATTTTTATTGTCCCCCGCCGCCGCGAAGCGCGGAGCAGGGGACATAGTATTCAGCTCCGTACGTACGTCCGTCCCGCTTCTTGTTAGCGCGATATCTAATGAACCGTGTAACCTAGAATCTTCAAACTTGGTACCAGTCTTCATCTGGGGAATACGCAGACACCAGTCGATTTGGGTGACCTTGACCCTGTTTTCAAGGTCACTACAAGACTTTGACCATTTAAATTTTTTTGCCTGATATAACAATAATTGAATCAAACATGTAAATGTCACTACTCGGTACAAGCTGTGTGTCCATTCTTTTAGCTCATTTCTTAATTGTGACAATTACTTGTTTGGAAGGTGTTCTGTGTGGTATTTTTGTTTTTGGTAAATTTGTCAGATTCATAGTAGGAAGATCTGTCAACCAACTTAAATTGTTTATGCTATGACATGTTTTTCTATTTCTGTTTCAGGTTAGAGAGTTCAGCGTGGGAGACAACTTCCCAATAGTAAACAATGTCAACGTGAGGACACTGTCTATGGGAAAAGAGGGAATGGAGGTACCGTCTTTCTTTGGTTAAATTATTCTTCAAAGTTTTTATGGTATTTATTGAGTTTATTTCAACAAAACAGACTAAGTTTGCCTGGCTATTTAATGATAAAAATAAATTATTCTTCAAAGTTTTTTATGGTATTTATTGAGTTTATTTAAACAAAAAAGTTTGCCTGACTATTATAATATAAGCAGTGATTGCCAACAATTCAGAAATTCAAAGAAATACAATGACCACATGGACAGCTTTTATTCCAACTTCCCCCGCAAGTCATAAGTCGTGTCACATCTTATCACTGGCTAATATAGTTCTTGCTGCATTTTGTCACCTTTTCTGTGCCAGAGTGTCAGTGTGCTTACGTTTGACACGGAAAAGGTGAAAAAATTTGGCTGTAACGAGTAAGAGATACGTCCCCTGCAAGTTGTAACTCACGCCAGTCTCATTGGCTTAGTTTCTATGCCAGAGAATTTGTCTAAGTCAAGGTCAGCATGCTGGCACAGAAAAGTTTACTAAATGCAGCAAGACTTAGCCAATTATAGAGACTGGCACATGACTTTACATTATACCTTGATTTAATGATTTAATATGTTTTATCTTTGAACACTAAATACTTTTGATACAGAAATCTAGTCCTTTCACATAATTTCATACCGAGCCTTGTGACCTTGACTTCAAGTATGACCTTGACCTCACATGTATCCAGTTTATTCAATTGTTACTTCTGAATAAACCATATATAATAATTACCAGTATTATTTTTCAACCTGTTAACCTTGATCCCAAATCTGATTTTGATGAATAACTAACCAAACTCAAACCTGACCTTCACCTTGACCTTTGTTCCAGGAGCTTGACCTTGGCGTGGATGTAGACTACTCCGGGGGGTTCCAATTGGCTATAGATATTCAGCTCCTCTTCAACAAGTCGGCGTACCTGTCGGTGACAATCAAGCGTCTCAAGGGGCCGGCTAGGTTCCAGCTGACCAGGAATCCATACACCCACTGGTCCTTCTCATTCACTGAGGTCAGTATAGGTATCATTGATTCTGGGGGGAGAATAGCCTAGTGGTTAGCGCGCTTGGCTTCGGATAAGGAGGTCCGGGGTTTGAATGCCGCAACTTTGTCTAACTGTTCTACATGCAGTTAGGTTTTGGTGTAATGCTATATTGAATTCCAGGGGAGCGGGATAGAGCAGTAGTTCGCAAGTTCAGCTTCGGATTAAGAGATCTGGGTTCCAATTCCGCCATGGGCTCGGCAACTTTGTAGAACTGTTCTTTGTGCAGTTAGGTTTGGATGCAATGCTATGTTGAATTTCAGTGCAGTACCACCCACGGTTTACTAGTTCCAGCCGATGCTCACAGGTTTTCCTGCAATGCATAGCCGTCATGGCGTTGCAGGCTTTCTCCCTGGAATAATACTAGCAGCTGTGATATATAAATACTCTTGAAAGCGAAGTTAAACCCCAACTCACCTCACCTATCATTGATGTGGTCGGTTTGAGATTTTTGATGTGCGGCTGATGTAATTAAGAAATTTGTACTGTACGTTCAATTCAGATTTGACTTTCTAAATGAGGTGATGTCAGTGCCCAATTCCTTATTATTGCCTTTGTTTACAAGTTCACTGGCTAAGATTAACTACATCCAAGGCCCCAGCATTATGAAAAATATTAGAAAGCTCAATTATTTCATGTACAGCATCTTGCTAATTGTGAATTTGAAGTAAATATTCCTTTTAAGAAAACATTGTAAAAAGATTTGATTGATGTTTAGTCCAAGGATGAATCTAATGAAGCTTAAATAAAAATGATATAGAAAATGCAACTTACGTGTTTAGTCTTCTCTAGTGAAGTAGCTTTGAGACCTGATGATCACAATTAAAGGGTTAAAGGCACAAGTGCACGCTTTCACATTCAAATAAGCTATTTTAGGTCATACAAGGACATATAAACTCACTTTAGCTTCCTTTCGGTGCAATAAAATACTTATTATTCTTTACAATAATTTGACCTGCATTCAATAGTTAAAAAGTTGAGACAGCCAAAGGTTCTCAGGGATATCACAAACAGTAAGAGTAGCTGATGTGCAAAATGGGAAATATAGAGTGTATAAAACGGCTTAACTAGGATTTTATCCAGCTCTTGCATAAACCAGTACTTTATTCTCTAAACTGCCAACAAAGATTGGATAGTCTTCATTAAGAAGTATGATCTGTAACTTCACCGGTTTGTAATACGCAGTGTAAGCATTGTTGTTAAATTAACGATAGCGACTGTCGTTTTTGGTCTTCGAGTTGTGTGCAATCTGTTAATATTGCTGATATTGTAGTTCATGCGGATTTAATGCAACGTTGCATTAATTACTTCTGGTCTTTATAAGTTAACTTTAAAACCTTAATATGTACATATTGTGCAGATATCTTACAATATACATTACCTGAGGGTAGGTTGTTTGTAATATCGAGAGATGTGCATTATCCGTGCAATATTTATATTTATAAAAAATTGGCGTGCTATAAGTGCCTTTAAGTCGCCCTCTCTTATCCTTATTTTCTTTGATATACAGGACCCAGAGGTAGAGTTTGAAGTTGAGTCTCAGTTCGAGGGAAAAGGATTACCTTCGATCACAAGTTTTATCATAAATCAGGTAAGTGATATAGGTGTTTTCATATTTAAAGGTGCATCCATGGTGTTGTTTGGGGTGACATATGTTATTTCATCGAGAAGTACAGTCAGACCTCGATAATCCGAACACTTCCGTTTTTCATCAAAAACGTTCGGATAGTGAAACGTTCGGACTGCTGAAATGAACCAAACAAGATGGAGTTACTCCCCTTTGAATCTACATACAGAAGACAACGTATTTAGAATATCAAATGAGTTGTATTTCATACGCATAACAACTGGGAAACATATATTAATAAAACAATCATTGCACAAAATTCTAGACGTACATGTTAAAAACATTGAACTAACTCACTCAGGTTTGAAGAATTTGCCGATTACAGATTGCGTACTCTATGGCTTGAACGACCCACGCATAGTGATCAAAGTTTCTAAATTCTTCTCGTCACAAATATAAATATAAAATAAACCTGTCTCGTCAATGTTGAAGATATCTTCTTGTTCATAATCTTGTAAAACAGACTTTAGATCCACTCGACCACGAATTACAGCTGTCTTATCAGCGCTAGCTGATTCACCCTGGTAAACTTTTTTTGTTATAGCATGGCGAGATTTGAAGCGGAAAAGCCAACCGCGAGAATACACAAAATGAGATATTTCAATTTATTACAATCACAAACTCCCGACACACAAAGTGAGACATCTCAATTTATTACAATCACAAACTACTGACACGTTCAACTCCCTTGTCAATCCACTGTCAATGATGTTTACCGATTCAATCAGTGTGGTGCTCGCTTGTCTAGGGGATTAGCCGAACGCTTTGATGAACCGTCGGATTAATGAAACAGAAATAGCTGTAATTAGCTAATCCGTTACAGCTAATTAGCGTTCGGATTCGGAAACGGAAGCAACGGATTAATGAATCCACATTTAATGAGTTTATATAGAGATAAGTTTGGTTACAGCTTGCTGGATTTTCGGATTCGGATTATCGGAGGCCGGATTATCGCGAGTTGACTGTACTCACAGTTAGTGAAAATCACCTTTTTGATGATAATTTAATCACTATAGCGGTGATATCATGGTAATAGTAGTAATATCTGATCGAAAACTGGACAATGCACCGCGATTGAAGTGCCGTCAGTTGGTCAAACTTAATTTTGAAAACTTATCTACAACAGACAAAATGGCAAATTTGGGTTGATATTGCTTAATAGGTCATATAATGTGGATGTAAATGGGACGTGTAGTTTCGATTTCTTCACATATGTAATGATGTTGATCGATTTTCATTTGAACTATTAATTGTGATATATTTGGTGATTCGGGATGAATATGCAAGTTAAGTGAAATTATTTGAACTGAAATCATCACATAAGTTATTTTGGCACATATTAAAGCCACATGAAATATTATGAAACAGAACAGATGCATCTTTAAAAGTAAAATCAAAGTCATCATTTATCAATTTCAAATGCTTCTTTATATGAATTGAATATGAGTTGAGGGAGATAATTTGCTCTTTTCAAGGAAGATTTATACCTATGGAGATTTCTTGAATACTCAATTTTGACTGTAATAATTCAATGTTTTGGATATTTTTAAAGGTCATATTATTAGCAAAACATTCTGCAATAGGAGCAAGAAATAATTTTGAAGGTCAATGTATAATGTTTTGTATATAAATAGTCGTGTGTTGTCCATACTGTCACGTGTCACTATCTTGTTCGCTAAGAGAAAATGCCTCAAGGTTTGCTTGCCTGCATCAAGTGCTCGCATTCAGGAAGGGTAATAATTAGAGATTATTAACCAAGGAAGTGTGTGATATGACTTTTATTAAACAAATGTAAATGTTTGTATTGCCCGAGCGAGAGCGAGTGTTATACATACATTTGCACGAGTTCCGTAAAAGTCATATGGTACACTTTCGAGTGTAATAATTTCTTTATTACTCATTCTATTCCATTTGATTCGCCTCAAAATAGTCAGGAAACGGCCTGCTTCTCTTGCAACGCCAAGCTACAGTAACGTCACAAACAATCGTTCTATGACGTCACAGACGACAGAATACATGAAGTCATGGTGAAACAATGGCTGCTAGGCAAAAGTGATATGTGCATATGTGCTCATAATATAACTCGGTTATTTTCAACCATATGGGTAATAAAGATACCCATTAGTGAGTGATTGCTTTGCTACGAACATGACCCAGAATAACACTAAGACCATTTTAAAATCCAGTCTCACCTTATAATTACATTCTCTTCCCACAGAGGGTACTATAAAAAATGCTTAGCCATTGCAAGAATATTTGCTAATGAGGAATAAGAAAAAAACAACCACCAAAATCTGGGCTCAAAGATTTTAATGCTTAAAAATGCAAATCTCATATGATTTGAAAAGAGAGGTAATGTGAAAAAAGTTTAATGCAAAAGTAAAGTGGAAATATAGAGAAATAAAGAGAAATATTCTAAGAAATTTCTATATTTTCAGTTACGCCGAAGTATACGAAAGAAGCACACGTTACCTAACTTCAAGATGAGGTTTAAACCGTTCTTCCTCCATCAGAGTGTGTCGCGACCTCTGCATGAGTTTAGGGTCGGAGGTCAAAATATCAGCGTAGGTCGCCTCAAGGTCACAGTGATACAGTGTTCCCGCCTACTTAAGACACCCTCTGATGCTAAAATTTACTGCACAATGTCTGTTGGTGAGTACAAAAACTTTAAAATTAATAATTCTGTGGCACGTGGTCCTGGGCATAGCTCAGTCGAACGCTATCAGTGAAGTTCAGCAACAATGGGCACGGCTTGCCGCATGGGTCGGTTACCTGCTTCATTGCTGAATTAACTGAAAGTTTGAAGGGTGATTCCCTGCCCCACACTGAGACATGATTGGAAAGACTTATGGTGTCACCCTGGGTAAGTGACTTTATTCAAAGTGTGCCTCTATTCACCCAGCAGTAAGTGGGTACCTGGTGTAAGATGTGGAGGAGGTGACCTTTAAGCGCTTTGCGGCAGCTTAGGTTAGACCAGGGTAATAATGTTGGAAGCGCCCTGAGTCCACAACGCGGAGATTTGTGCACTATATAAAAACTATCCATTATCATTATTATTATAATTGAAGGCCACTTACATAAGTCTAAATTTGGCATAAATATCATATTTATCACCCTTCAAAACATTTGGCCAATTTTATTATTTAATACAATAAGGCTAAAAACATTCATAGAGGAGAGAGGGATAAACAAAATTATTTTATTTTATTTTGCAAGAAAATTTTAAAAGATACCATTTTTTGTTGAAATATGGTCAGGTCTTTGAAGGGCATTTGGAAGTGGTATACATAAGAACAGGAAGATTTTCTGGATAACAACTTTCCATCACATTCCACCTGATGAAGGAGTGAGTATGTACTCCGAAACGTCGTGTATTTTCATATTAAAGAAGTTGTTATCCAGAAAATCTTCCTGTTCTTGAAATATGGTATTAAAACGGACAGCTCTGTTTAATTTGATCAAATATGTTGTTCTGTCAATTGTGCAAGACATTATAATGTTAGTTTATAGTCTAGCTGTTATAGTACAATTTTGCTGACATGCATCTCTGAACAGACCCATTGGAGTGGAAGGAGCTGGTGACCTTGAAACGTCAGGTGTGGATTCATCATGACATGGAGGTCATCAGAGGTCAAGGACAGCCAATTGGAATGACCTTCAGAGAGGTCAGTTGACAAGAACCTAATACAGAGGAAAATACCCAAAATATTCTATGATACTATATTGTATAAAATTCAGTAGCAAGCAAAGACATTTTCATCTTTTGCTGTGTTCGTCCAGATGTTACATGGACACGCTACCATTATGCTACAACCATTTATCATTTTCCTATGATTGGAAAAAATAACAATGATAATAATGAGATGCCATACAACCAAAAATAATTTTTTTTAGGTACCTGTAGAAAGGGTAAATTGATACATATTTGATATTAAATGAAGTACTATAAATGTTTATGTTTCCAGGAGAACCTACCGGACCGGTTTGACCTCGCTGTTGTTGTTGACAGCGTATCCCAGGATTCTCCAGCCTACCAAGCAGACATCAAGAAGGTCAGGGTCATTCTCTGTCATACAAAACAAAATGGCAGCTGCCAGGTCTCGAAATAGCATTATAACCTTCAACTCCATGACTGGTAGGATTTTGAGCAGGGGCTCGGCAACTTTGTCTGCTGTGGAGAACTGTTCTACAAGCAGTAGGGTTTGGGTGCAATGCTACATTCAATTTCAGCATGGTACCATGGTTTGCTTGTTCCAGCCGATGCTTTCAGGTTTCACCACAATGCATAGCCACAATGGTTTTGCAGGCTTTCCTGCAATAATACTAGCAGCCGTTATGAAAGTGAAACACTTTTTTGAAAGAGATTATCAACCCATAATCAGCTCACCTCCCTGACAGACTAGTGCTTTGTTAAGGTATGTCTTCTGTCTATGATTGTGATCATTTCAAATTTGATAATGGGGGGCAGCATAGCGCAGTGATTAGCGCATTTTGCTTTGAATCAAGAGGTCTGTGGTTTGAATCCCGCCAGGGGCACAGCAACTTTGTCTGCAGTTCTACAATCAGAAAGGTTTGGGTGCAATGCTACACTGAATTTCAGTGCAGTACCACCCATGGTTCTCTAGTTCCAGCTAATGCTTGCAAGTTTCACCGCAAAACATAACCACATGGTGTTGCAGGCTTTCTCCCTGCCATAATACTAGCAACCATGATATAAGTTAAACCCAAACTCACCTCACCTCAAATATGATAATGTGTGAAACGTGAGATCTTGTTGATGATTTAAAAATTATTTTGTGTTAATACTTGAGCTACTTAATGAATTACAAACCATTCTAAGTGACCAATTTACAGGAGTTAACTAACTGACCGGTAGAAAACAAATCATGGACTGGCCAAAGCTAAAGAATATTCTGAAGGCTTATTACGCGAACATCTATTAAAATATCCATCTTTCGAATTGTTTTTTTAAAAAAAATTCTGATACTCAATCTTTTTTAATTTACCAATTACAATAAATGTTAGATTTATCAGTTTACAATATTGCCATTCAATTTTATTTCAATTTTCATGTTCAGAATGACAGACTTATTGCTGTTGGAACCTCTAAAATCACATCCTCCAAGCAGGCAGCCAAACTGATGAAGAATGCTGGAGAAAGGTATATTCATCATATTTCTTTCTTTATCTGTTAATTTATTTATTAACTATCAGTGTTATGGTACTTATATGACATTTACGGCCTAGACCATATGATTCGACAACTGGTCAATACCGGGAAGCTGAACCAATACGGGAAAAACCCGGCCAATAGGAGACAAACAGGGCCAATATGAGTCTGAGCATGCGCAGTTGCACAATTGGTGAAAGCCCCAAGCATCACTAGTATGTTTGCGCATCGCTTTTATTTGTGCGCCTAATATTTTTATGCCCCGAATCAAAGATTCCGGGGGTATATTGTTTTTCACCTGTCCGTCTGTCTGTCTGTGTGTTTGTCCACAAAAACTTTAACCTTGGCCATAACTTTGGATTGCTCAGAGCTAGGGCTTTCATACTTGGCATGTGCATACCTAGTGAGGAGACCTTCAAATGAGGTCATCATATTTGACCTTGTGACCTTGACCTTGCCGCAGTGGACATCTTCAGAAAACTTTAACCTTGGCCATAACTTTGGATTGCTCAGAGCTAGGGCTTTCATACTTGGCATGTGCATACCTTGTGATGAGACCTTTTAGATGAGGTCATCATATTTGACCGTGTGACCTCGACCTTGCCGCAGTGAACAATATTCAGAAAATTTTAACCTTGGCCATAACTTTGGATTGCTCAGAGCTACGGCTTTCATACTTGGCATGTGCATACCTAATGATGAGACCTTCAAATAAGTCATCATATTTCACCTTATGAACTTTACCTTGACCTTGCCGCAGTGGACATCTTCAGAAAACTTTAATCTTGGCCTTAACTTTGGTATATCCGGGGGCATTTAACAAACACATCTTGTTTCATTGTCATTTAAAAAGGTAAATTATGAATTAGCTCAGGGGTCGACACTCGCACTGGTCCGCTGGGCCAAGGCCAGTGAAAATTCAGAAGGGCTAGTGAAATTTGTTTGAAGCACTACAGATTAACATATGTCACTAGCCCAAAGAGCACTTTGGGCTAGTAAAGATTTCTAGCAAGCGTCTACCCATGAATTAGCTGCATCAGTTTGCTAAACCCTGAAATCCATTTGTACAAATATATGGGCCTACAGGAACGACTGTTCTTCTCCCTAGTCATTATTTGTTCCAACAAAAAATGAGAAGAAATTCCTACTGCCCTCATCACAATAAATATGCCCGAAAAACATGTAGCTCTTTGTGCAGCCTCATCTGTCTATCAATATATATAGAGAATGCTAAATAATGTCCCATTTAATATTTTGTTTGTGAATTGAGTGAGTGGTTTTCCATATGAATGCCATAAACGAGTGCTGTTAAATGGGACCAAGTTTAGTATTTTATTTATTACTCGCTGAATCTTAATTGCACAATTGCTGATTAATATGACATACGCCATTGTGGCTCCGGTGCTTATATTGTGATGTCATATTTGAACCATTATGACATTATGTCATTCGGGACCAGGCTATCTTATTACACAATGTATAACAACGGGGGAATAATAAATGAAAGATATCTGTTTTTTCTTGATATTGAAAAAACATATTTATCTCTTCGAATGAGGTAGAAAAGTAGATATATCATATATCACAAGTGGTGCAGATGATATAAGCATGGTATTTGTCAAGGAAAGACAGATATTCTATATATCATATAATTATTGTGTGTTATATTGAAATGGGATGATTTCAGCGGTAAACGTACAGTCTTCTTAAAGGGATGGTTCTGTCGCCATCTTGGATAATTTGTATTACGCGAAATGAAAACACGCTATATTGTATCTAATTTAACAACTTTTTAATAACTAAAGACATACACTGGTAGAGTATTGACATAGTAACACATAACATATCATAAAACTAATAAATAATTTGTTGTTATGATGTAGCAAGTTTTCCCCACTCGCAGCGCCGATGAATCGCTTCAGTTCTCATTGATTTTATTTTCAACGAATGTGCACTGGTGTTTATCATGTTGTGAAATATGAAGTCAAAAAAAAAGTTACCTTCATTACTATCTTTAAATTTGACTGTGTTTTGAATGTGTATTAATAACATACATGTGCAAACAGGAAAATCTTCCCGAATGTCGTTTCCACAAAAAATTACCCTGATAGAACCCTCCTTTTAAGCTGACACTATGATGTCATAACATTTTCCTAATGACATCATGCGATTGGTGATAGAAGGTTTATTTCACTAATAGATTTGGGATGAAACACTAATGAGGAATGTCACTAGAATACACTGCATAAACATCTCTTGTTTACAGGTTTAATATTCGTCTTGAAAGACCACAAGTGAAGATGTCCCAAGATGTGAAGTTCTATGAAGAATCTGTTTCGTATAAGGTATTGTTGTGAATCTGTTTAGATGTCTTCATGTTGAAGTTTTGTCCCTAAAGATCATGTAGTCTTAGTTCTCCATTTAAATGTTGAGCTCAAACGTTCTTTAAACCTTGTTAGTTTGTTTGTCTCCTCATTTTCTTTTCCTCTGGGTGCATCCATTCAGTAGTGGTGTGTGATGCTGATACATAAATAGGTTCTACCAAAGTGCATATTCACAATGTAGTTGCATGCTTTCTTCCTGCACTAGATGCTTGGGAATTACAGCTCAGTTATAGCTGAAATAAGTTCATATTTAGTAATCTCTTGAATTGGACATAAATGTGAAAACTTGTATAGTTTGTAACTTTAAATTGGCCGACTAAATAATAATATCAAATCTGTAAATATATGATTCGATTAGGACCATCAAATTTACATGCAAAAATTTGGTTGAAACTCGATCCCCCTCCGGATGTGGTCAGATCTGACATTGAATTTACTGATCTACATCCTATTTATCCACTTGTCACAAATCTTACTGATCGTATTCAAGAAAGTACTTTCTTTATAGTAAAATCCTTGTTTCTGATTGGCTGAGGGTCGTTACATTTCTGGAAGGCCCGATAGGCTTATGGCATGGCATGGTGTCTGGCGTCCGTCCGTCCTGTCCATCCGTCAATCTGTAAACTTTTCGCTGTTTCGTCTTCTTCTCCAGAACCACTTGGTCTAGGGAGCTGAAATTTTGTGTACAGACTCCTTGCCCAATGGGGATTCTAAATTGTAAATTTGGTGACCTTGTGACCCCAAATAGCAATAGCAACAGCTTGTAGCTCAGAGTAGGTGTCGCATAATGGTCAGATGACGCTTTAAAATTACACTCACGGTGTACAGAGTTTGGAAGAGTTTGATCAGCTGTTGGGTCTATTAATTACAGACTTATTTCGAATAATTGCTGCTTTGTTTGGAAACAAGTTCCATTTTCCGTTCGAGAGAAACAAACAACGACTTATAATGTAGCCCCAAGTCACCTCCATGTATATTTATTTGTTTCAGGAAAGTGAGACAGACATGGCCGACTTTGCTCAGCCGACAGAGGAAGGAGAAGAGTATGTGCACATCAGCCTCAAGACGAGTAGTGATTCACAAGAAAGTAGTCCTGCTCGCTCGGTGAAATCAGAACGAGGCTCGTCAAGTAGCCTGTCACTTCCTGTCCAGAGTGAACTGAGGCAGCGAGCTAGAACCAGTATCTCCAATTCATCTGATGGTAGTCCTATCAAACTCACACAGAGGAAATCAGACCCTCGTCTTGGGCCAGGGGAGCTAACTCCACGGGAAGGCTCGCCCAGACGGGATCGAGCAGAGAGTGACCCTGGAATCGCTTTCAAGGTATTTGTTTTTTTTTACATATTGTGAAGTTCATTGTTCATGTTTACAAATATTAAACAATTTCAGTGCATTATATGTTACAAATGTATTTCTTATATGGCACTTCACATACACATTGATATTGTCTTTGCAGTGGTAACATTGTATTTGAGCAAGATTATTTTTTAAAACAATTTAATTCACCTAACAATGATTTTCTTAAATTAGTTATTAGTAATTGTCAGTCACACTGAACATTGTTGTATAATTTCAAATCTATTATCAGAATCATATCTTTTAGTTAACTCAAAATGGTGGATCAACGTAATTGTTTGACATAGTAAATATGTCATTTAACTTTTATTTTTATTTATTTTATTTTCTAGGGTTCTATTGGTGTATCCAGCATTTTGCGAATTATATAAAATGAGTATTTTTGAGTTAATAATATGAATGTGTAAAGAGGAATGTCCCCTAAAATTTAGTTTCCACAAAAAGTAAACCCTCCCTTAAATGTTCTTCAGCCGTCCGGGGAGGAAGTGGACAGTGTGTACAGTCTGGACGTGGAGAGTGACAGCGATGACGAGCAGGCTAATGACCAGTATGACAACGTACAGAAGATACCTGAGGTGCCAGCGTCGACCGTGAGTTTAATACTGTTTTAGACAACACAAAGCTGACTGCCTATGGTAAAATAATAGTCAGAGCAGAGTTTGAATTAGAACTGTGGTCCTGTGAATAGCTCAGTTGCCTGCAATCAGTGAAGTTCAGCAACAATTAGAGTGGCTCACCATATGGGTGTCCCACTTCATAGCTGGGTAATCTGAGAGTTTGAAGGGTTGATTCCCTGCCCCATATAGAGACATGAGTTATAAGTAGTGTTTTTGGCTAATGACTATATTCAAAGTATAATTTGTATGCTGTTTTGGAAATACTCAAAATAAATTATTTTCCCAATTATACTCTTTGCTTCTTGCTAAAAATGTACCCAGTGATGATTCTGTATTTCCTTGCTGTCTTCAATATTTCCACATTTGACTGTTCAAAACCCCAGGACCCCAAGTGGAACAAGGAAGTCATCTTTGACCTGGGCAAGCAGCATCGCTATCTAAATGTGTGTGTGCGATGTAAGATCCCAGAGAAGTTGGACAAGAGCGACAAACTCGTCAAGGCCATGAGAGATCTGCTCCTGGGATATGTGAGTCTTATCTGTCCTTGTTATCCAGAAATCTTATCTGTCCTTGTTATCCTGAAATCTTATCTGTCCTAGTTATCCAGAAATCGTATCTGTTCTTGTTATCAAGAAATCTTATTTGTCCTTGTTATCCAGAAATCTTGACTGTCCTTGTTATCAAGAAATCTTATCTGTCCTTGTTATCCAGAAATCTTATCTGTCCTTGTTATCCACAAATCTTATCTGTCCTTGTTATCCAGAAATCTTATCTGTCCTTGTTATCCAGAAATCTTGTCTGTCCTTGTTATCCAGAAATCTTGTCTGTCCTTGTTATCAAGAAATCTTATCTGTCCTTGTTATCGCGAAATCTTTTCTGTCCTTGTTATCCTGAAATCTTATCTGTCCATGTTATCCAGAAATCTTATCTGTCCATGTTATCCTGAAATCTTATCTGTCCTTGTTTTCCTGAAATCTTATCTGTCCTTGTTATCAAGAAATCTTATCTGTCCTTGTTATCCAGAAATCTTATCTGTCCTTGTTATCCAGAAATCTTATCTGTCCTTGTTATCCTGAAATCTTATCTGTTCTTGTTATCCAGAAATCTTGTCTGTCCTTGTTATCCAGAAATCGTATCTGTCCTTGTTATCCAGAAATCTTATCTGTTCTTGTTATCAAGAAATCTTATCTGTCCTTGTTATCCAGAAATCTTGTCTGTCCTTGTTATCCAGAAATCTTATCTGTTCTTGTTATCAAGAAATCTTATCTGTCCTTGTTATCCAGAAATCTTGTCTGTCCTTGTTATCCTGAAATCTTATCTGTTCTTGTTATCCAGAAATTTTATCTGTCCTTGTTATCCTGAAATCTTATCTGTTCTTGTTATCCAGAAATCTTGTCTGTCCTTGTTATCCAGAAATCGTATCTGTCCTTGTTATCCAGAAATCTTATCTGTTCTTGTTATCAAGAATCATTTTCTGTCCTTGTTATCCACAAATGTTATCTGTCCTTGTTATCCTGAAATTTTATCTGTTCTTGTTATCCACAAATCTTGTCTGTCCTTGTTATCAAGAAATCTTATCTGTCCTTGTTATCCAGAAATCTTGTCTGTCCTTGTTATCAAGAAATCTTATCTGTCCTTGTTATCCAGAAATCTTTTCTGTCCTTGTTATCAAGAAATCTTATCTGTTCTTGTTATCCAGAAATCTTGTCTGTCCTTGTTATCCAGAAATCGTATCTGTCCTTGTTATCCAGAAATCTTATCTGTTCTTGTTATCAAGAATCATTATCTGTCCTTGTTATCCACAAATTTTATCTGTCCTTGTTATCCTGAAATCTTATCTGTTCTTGTTATCCAGAAATCTTGTCTGTCCTTGTTATCAAGAAATCTTATCTGTCCTTGTTATCCAGAAATCTTGTCTGTCCTTGTTATCAAGAAATCTTATCTGTCCTTGTTATCCAGAAATCTTTTCTGTCCTTGTTATCAAGAAATCTTATCTGTCCTTGTTATCCAGAAATCGTATCTGTCCTTGTTATCCAGAAATCTTATCTGTTCTTGTTATCAAGAATCATTATCTGTCCTTGTTATTCACAAATTTTATCTGTCCTTGTTATCCTGAAATCTTATCTGTTCTTGTTATCCAGAAATCTTGTCTGTCCTTGTTATCAAGAAATCTTATCTGTCCTTGTTATCCAGAAATCTTGTCTGTCCTTGTTATCAAGAAATCTTATCTGTCCTTGTTATCCAGAAATCTTTTCTGTCCTTGTTATCAAGAAATCTTATCTGTCCTTGTTATCCAGAAATCTTATCTGTTCTTGTTATCCAGAAATCTTGTCTGTCCTTGTTATCCAGAAATCTTATCTGTCCTTGTTATCCAGAAATCTTTTCTGTCCTTGTTATCAAGAAATCTTATCTGTCCTTGTTATCCAGAAATCTTTTCTGTCCTTGTTATCCTGAAATCTTATCTGTCCATGTTATCCAGAAATCTTATCTGTCCATGTTATCCTGAAATCTTATCTGTCCTTGTTATCCAGAAATCTTTTCTGTCCTTGTTATCCTGAAATCTTATCTGTCCATGTTATCCAGAAATCTTATCTGTCCATGTTATCCTGAAATCTTATCTGTCCTTGTTATCCTGAAATCTTATCTGTCCTTGTTATCCAGAAATCTTATCTGTCCTAGTTATCCAGAAATCTTATCTGTCCATGTTATCAAGAATCATTATCTATCCTTGTTTTCCAAAAAACTTGTCTGTCCAAGTTATCCAGAAATCTTAATTGTCCTTGTTATCCAGAAATCTTATCTGTCCTTGTTATCTTCACAATTCTCCCTTTGGCTTTTTTTTAGTGAGATCGATACATTCTTCTTTTCCGTACCCCCAATGACCGTTGAACCTTAAGTGTGCTTAAACATATCAAAAGAGCACAAAAATTTCCAAAAGAGAGGTTGTACATACACTGTGCAATAGTTTTCATAAATTACAGTTTGTGTGGTACTGTATTTACTCCAATAGAGACCGGGTCTCGAAATCATGCTAGGTCTCAGTATGTCCGTTTGAAAGAAATAGACGCTGAGATTGTTCTTCTCTCTCTATAGGTAGATGATATATTGCTGTATTTATGGTTTCTATTCTCACACTACAGGTGAGTCTACCCCTGAGTGACGTGACCCTGTACTGTCTGATGACGATGCAGGGAGACACACAGCAGACAGTCTACCTCCTCCCTGGTGACATGAAGGCAGGGGCCAGGTTCGTTTATTGTTAATGAAATTCTCTCTGGTACAAGGGACCAGTGCTTTGTTAAAGCCTTCTGAAGACTACCAAACCTGCAAAGCATCAAAATTATACAAAGACTTGATGAAAGTGTAACAAAAGGCAACATAAGGTACATACGTGAAGTGAAAGGAGTGGTTCGAACACTGTTCTGGGTGTGCGACATGTTTCATTGCTGTGCGGCTTGCACCTGCTATTTCAAGGGAACATGTTCTGCACGCCCGGAACAGTGTTTGGAGACGCTCCTTCACTTGGCTCACGTGAACAAACTTCAATAATTGAAAGGTGCAGGCCTATATTCTTAAAAATAAACCCCTCAATTTCTCTCTGCAGCCGACCAAAGACGGACAAGTGGGCAAACCACGCAGGATACGAGTCTCAGTTGTGTTACGGCGACATCAAACTCGGGTTTCACTTCTCTCCGATGCGCTTGTCAGACTTGGAACAAGCCCGACTGACGCGGCAGCCAGTTGACCCCGGGGTCGTGGAGTGCGTATCAGGGAAGGAGGTGGGGGCAGAGGAGCGGGCGTCTGATGCCCCCCAGGCTTCCAAACTGTGAGTGTAAACTGTGATGTATTTTCAGTGTTTAAAATGTTCCCTCGCAATAAGTGTCCACCAAATAAAGCATATCGAACATCTTGCAAGGTCATTTGTGTTTAACAAAATGCTGATTTATGAATAGATGAAGTTATAAAGTTTGATTTTCTTCTTACTGACGTTTCAAGATGTCTCTTCCAGACCAACAGAAGGTCTCCATGATTTGCTGCTAACTCAGTTCCAGTCAGCGACGTACTGCAATTTCTGTGGCAAAAAGGTATGTTATCCAAAAACAAATTTTAAAATGCCCTACAACTTAGCACTTTGTACAAGAGTGTTCAGCGTTAAGCTTAATAATAAGCCCATAAGGCCAGATTGGCTTATGGCATGGGTCAGTCCACTAATGTGAAAATAATGGATAAGCTGTACTTTGCGCCTTTGTTTGGCGGAACCTTGTTCAGAGAATTGAACTGGAGATGAAGCAGAGACCTTGCCATTTTTACTTTGGATCATCTTGGGTTCATGGTGCATCCGGGAAATTTTGCCCTCGATTTGTCCGAGAGTGTGAAATTCTTCAGCGCAACTTGATTCATTCTCTGTCCCAGTCTCCTCGTCCCCATGGGCAATGGATATCCCTGTTGGGCAGACTCATGACATGCAGGATTTGACAAACGCGGACATCCTTCTAGTGATGGACATGTTAAACGTGGACTGGGGTGCACACCTGAACCAGATGATTTAGTGGTCCTCATCTCTTCACATCAACCAGATGGAGAAGTTGGCCATTCTGAAGGATCTTCAGCATTGGAACGACCAGCTGGCAGAGAAAAGGCTGTCATGATCATATAATTTCACTGTTGTCGTCTACGTAATTTGTCAAGGATTGACAAGATCAATGTGGTTGTTGGATCTATGTCTTCAATATTAGCAACTCGAGTTCAATAGTTCCAAGGTAGTTGATAGTGAAAACAGAATTTCATCTGTTGCGTCTTTTGAACAGACGAACAGATACGAAGCACCTTCATCTTGTTTTTGGTAATGAGTGTCACATAAATAATCCTAGCTGTTGTAAACATCTGAAATGCTTCCCATAGCGAATCATCATTAGTTGACCTTGACCTTTGTCCCCAGATCTGGATGAAGACAGCGCTGAGGTGCACAATGTGTTCAATGATCTGTCACAAAAAGTGTGGGGACAAGTGCCAGAACGACTCCTTCTGTGACAAGTAAGTGATTATACATTTTGTTATACAATAGTAAGCTGCCTAGATTAAAGGAGGGTTCTATCAGGGTATTTTTGTGGAAATTCAAGGGCAAAATTTACACATATATGTTATCAATACATGATTATAACACAATCCAGTTGAAAAATATTACTGAGGGTATTATTTTTAGGATTTGATATTTTCACATCACAGGAGTTTAACAAAGGGAAAGGTTAAAAAGAATCTATGCTTGAAATGCGAAAAAGGAAGTTTGATGAATTTAATTTGAATTGATCATATTGACAATGATCAAATCAGTTGCCAATTCCTGAAAAATTGGCAACTCAGGATCAATGGCTTCAGAAGTTAGATTTTAACTATTTTGTATAAAGATAATTAGTTTGACTGGCTTTGACTAAATATTGATAATGAAAATTGATCTAAATCTGCCTGAAATTAGCTTGTAATTATTCTACAATCCATTTGAATTAAGGGATGGACCAAAGATACGAAGCAACCCGACAGAGAAGTGGCAGACACCGGTCACGGTTCGGAAAAAGATATCCTCCGAAGAGACACGAACTGGCCGACTACTTAGCAAGTTCCGTAACCGTGACAACCAGAACACTGCAACTCTTGCTCCCAAGCTGGACCAACCCTGTGAGTGGAGAGTTTGGAGTTTCATAATCATGATGCATATCTTTGCCAAGTCTAAATTTATTCAAATTCTTAAATGTTTTTTGCAAGTTTTATCTTTGCAGAAACACTTCTGTGACTTTTGAAGTTTGAGTTACATTCAATCTTAGTGCCAGATTTCACAATTTGATTACTAAAGTAATGATTCTATTTTAATTGTTAAGTTATGAAACTCTTGTTCATGTTCTCTCTTTTTATATCTATCTTTTTAACTTTTTCTACAGCAAAGAGCCCAAGCTCCAGCCCAGTGCTAGGCAGAAAGGTGATAGATCAGGGGACATCCCCCAACCCTTCTCCCCGCCCCTCCCCAAGACCTTCACCTCGTCCATCGCCCCGCCCATCTCCCCGCCCATCTCCCAGACCTAGTCCCACACCCCTACGCAGACTGCCCTTCTTTAGGAACGACCAGGACCAAACAGACCTGCTGCTGGTAAGTAGGAAGTTGATTGGGAGTTAACTACCCTTGGATGTTGTCAGCCATTTGTAATTTCTTTGATTTGTATTTAATTTTATGTTAGATTTGGCCTAAATTCTGTTTTAGCATGGTTTTTGTAGGCTTTATTCTAAGATAATTATGTAAATTTCTTTGTTTACAAGTTCTGTTTGTTTTTGTCTCTCTTTTGATTTTCTTTTGTAAACTGTTCACCATGACAAAGTATATTTGTGATTCATTTCTTTTTGATTCAGGTTGTTGTGAAACTACCAGTGGTCTGTTATTATTTGTCCAAGCATTTCACTTTCCTCTCTAACACTAGGAAAAGAATATTTCAGAAGAGCAGAATTTCATTTAGACAATTCTCTAGATTTTGATCTGATTCATTGGGAAGTTTTTAATAAAGATTTTAATTGTGGAACAGTGGCAAGGAACTTTGTAACATGTGACAAAGTTAATTGTGGACAGTGCAAGAAATTGCTTATATAGTATTCACGTTTTTTAATTGTGGATCAGTGGCAACAAAACTTTGTTACATGTGACAAATGTCAAGTCATATTGTTGACAGTGCAAGAAATTGCTTCTACAGTCTTCACTGGTGATGGTTCACTTGTTACAAAAAACAACCTGCCCGTCTCACTGCACGCTACAACATGTCCTCAAATGTTCAGAATATTATTTACAAAAATTTTAAAAAGACAGAAGGAGCAGCTTACCATTTTAATTGACCCCATCTGAAGCTAACAGGAAATGGGGTACTTGCTAAGAACATTTTTTCCCCATACCCGCCCATGCATCCCCCCCCGGATCCGCCACTGCTATGAATTTTTGCTGCCCAACTACCATCAGACGTACCATTAATTTGTTTGCCGTTCTTATGGTAGGCCTGACCAGTATTGTTCCTAGGTAATCATCTTAGGGGTCATTCTGCCCTGTTCTGAACAGACTGAGCCTCCACAATGATAAAAGTATCACTTCTCCAAATTTTAAGGGACAGCAAGTCAAAAAGGTGGGCAGGTTTCACAAGGACCTCCTCTAGGAATAACACTGCCTGGCCATATCCTGTCAAACTTGTGTAATTTACAATAGTCGTAAAACTACATGGCCAATCCATATGAATGAATGATGACAGAGATAGTGACTATACAAATGAGAATCATACTTAATAAGTTCAATTTGAGATCATCCCTGCACCTCCTGATCCTAAAATCCTGCTTTTGCAGTGTCGAATTGTGTGTGTAATCCTGGGTTACGACCAATGTTAAAGAGTTGGGATTCTGAATTACCGTATTTCCTCAAAAAGATGCTTCAACCCTGGTGTCTATTTATGTTCTGGGAATATATATATGTAACTTGATAGCCATCTAATCGTGAGTGATGTAACTTGGTTTATATATATGTGTATTGTATATATATTTATCTCTATGTGATATATAAATTTTATGTATTTTTTGTTTTGCCTAAAAAGAGTGTAAAACAAATTTCCAATGGACATTAAAGAATTATATTATTGACAAACGAACATATAGAAATGCAATCATGAAATCTTTGTTGAATATGAATTTGTGTTGGGGAAGATTTATTAATTATTTGACTTGATCAATATTGCATATACATGAACATGTATTTACAGTACATTGCATTTTTAGCTCATCAGGCCTGAAAGGCCCGATGGGCTTATGGCATGGCATGGTGTCCGGAGTCCGTCCGTCCGTCCGTCCATCCGTCCATCCGTAAACTTTCGCTTTTTCGACTTCTTCTCCAGAATCAATGACTCCACAGAGATGAAATTTTATGTGCAGACTCCTTGGCCAATGGGGATTCTAAATTGTAGATTTCGTGACCCCATGACCCCAAATGGGGTCACAGGGGTCACATCCTTAAAAACCTATTTTCATCTTCTTCTCCAATTCCAAAAGGTCTAGAGAGCTGAAAAATTGTGTGCAGACTCCCTGGCTAATGGGGATTCTAAATTGTAGATTTCGTGACCCCTTGACCTCAAATGGGGTCACAGGGGTCACAACCCCAAAAACCTATTTTCATCTACTTCTCCAGTTCCAAAAGGTCTAGAGAGCTGAAAAGTTGTGTGCAGACTCCTTGGCCAGTGAAGATTCTAAATTGTAGATTTCGTGATCCTGCGACCCCAAATATAGGTCACACAGGTCATGACCTGAAAAGCTATTTCATCCAGAGATTTTATGTGCTCTTTAAAGGGGGGTAATTTAAAGGAAACAACAGTAATGAATTAAATCTTCAAGTGTGACTTTATTTATAGAGGATTTTATCTCTGGCCTCAAAGATAGATCAGAGGGGTAAGGACCTTAAGACCTATTTCATCTTCTCCATTTAAAGTGCACCCTATGTGTTATACCTCTCACCTAGAAGTTGACATTTTGAATTAGTTAACGTATATAAAGCCTGATGAGCTACAGAGCCCATGGCTCTATTTTTTTTTAAACTTTGCTCATCTTATCACGCGGCGTCTATTTGAGGAAATATGGTTCTAGACACTAGTATGATACATTCAGCTTAGCACTAGTCCGGTAACCGATTGCTTGTATAAAAAGTTGCTAGTAAAATATTTCTACTGGAAGTCCAAAAGTCTAGTTAAAATTTAAAGATGATATCATTTTGTAGATGCATTTGGTTAGCTGAAATGCCTTTTGACTAGTAATTTAGGAAATTAACTACATTGACAAGATTTGGGTTGGTAATGTCTAAAAGGTCATTATAACTAATATACATGTAAATAGGAGGTGTAGTTTTGGTTTGTAAACTGTTGCTTAGTTTTCATTGAAAACAAGTAATTATCACATACTGGTGCATGTGTCATTAGGGGATGAATATGCAAGTCGAGTGAGATAAACTTAAATCAGAATCGAGAACAATATGAAAGAATAGTAATTTCTTCCATTCATTTCATCAACAAAACCCTGGATGTAGTGTCCCCTAGAATCACGTGGGTCAAAGGGATCACTAAACCTACCTGTTTCAAACTGGAATATGTAGTCTTACACTGACTGTGAATTTTTAAAAAAAAATATTACCGTTTTATTAAATGTCGAAAAGGAGCCTATGAAAAATATGAGTTTCAGGAAACAGAGGCTCCTTTTCAATAATTTTTTAAGAGTTTCAATTTCCATTTAAACTTGAAATGCCATTGTTGTTAAAATGCATTCTCGAAAAAGCTTAGTTCTGTAACACTGCTTTCAGAAATTCACAAATTTGCCAACTGAGCAATGTTGCTTCTTGTGAAGTTAAATTGCATTTAATGATTCCAATGCGAAATGATTGTCTCAAAACTTGAAGGATCTTTTCAAACCTTATCAGAAATTCACACTTTTATTTACATAGTCACGCTTAATGACACTGGTGTTTTAAATTCAAAGATATATTTTTATCATTTGGACATGTATGTTCATTTGTCGTGACTCAAATTTTAAAAGAGAAATATAATTTATGAAACCATGAAGATTTTATACCCTATAAATATGTATAATATTATATGATAATTTCAAATCCAAAATTTTTTAAATGATATTAAATCATATTAGAGATTTCTTTATAGCGCAAGAGAATCTGGCAGCCAGTTAATGTGTTGTTTTATTCTACATCCCTGAGTACCATGCAAGAATATATTTATATGCATTTTATCGGGGAAAGCAAGAGACTGAATATTTTCATAAATTTTTGACCCAGGATGAGAGCTCTTCAGACTCAGAGGAAGAAAGGAACAGGAAGTTGATTCAGGACAAAAGAAAGGGGAATAACTTGGATGAGAGTGTAGTGACAGCCGCTAAAGAAATGGGACGAGAACTCTTTGCACATTTGCAGGTTGAAGAACGGAAGCAAAAACTGGATCAGATGGTAAATTCTTGACATTTGATGACCCTTTACAACATAGAAATTGATGAAATCAAATTGTGGCTTGACCTAATCCAAACACAGAAAAATTGTGCCAGTGACCTTTGAATTAACTTAATGAGGACTTGATGCTCAGCATGTCATACTGTAGATAAGATTCCATACATTGATCAACTCATATTCAAGCAGTTGTTGCTCGTAGTTCATTCAAAGGTCACTGTTACAACTTGTCCTTCACCTTTGCTGACCTTGACCTCTACCTTTGCTGACCTTGACCCCCAGGTATCGAAGCTGCAGCAGGAGATAGACCAGGAATCAGAAAATAAGGCAACTCTTAGTCGATCTGTAAAGGAAACCGCGGATCCTGCCCAGGTTAGTGAGCTGATGTGTGAATATATAGAGGATATTTGGCTTTTCTTGACAAATACCATGTTTATCTCATCGAGTGATGTAGAAAGTTTATATTATCACGAGTGGCGCAGCCAGGAGTGATGATATTTAAAGTTTCTATCTCACGAGATGAGATAAACATGGTATTTGTCAAGAAAAGACACATTTTCTATTTATTATATGAACAAATCCTTGCATATTCACCAAATCGACTTGCATTTACGTTAAGTCGGTGCCAGAATGAGCCTGTCGCCTCAGCAACAAGGTGACGTCATGAACGTGTCATGACGTCGAGACTTTGTTTTATGACGTAAGGTCAGTGTTATATATCAGTCACTAGTGACTGATAACACGTTCCATTGTTATTTTCACTAGTGACTGATATCATGGTTTATTTTCATTGATAGATCCCGGTATTTCACCTGCAATCATATAATAAATTGGGTTTTCCTAAGTTAAATGATCATATGATGTCACACATGCATTCATTTGTACAGGTATAATGTGAGCATTGCTTTGCAAAGTACTTTAAATCTACCAAGCTGGGACCGGGTGCGCACCCACCGTTTCATTTTACATTTTCCAAAATGACCATTGAAACCTCAAAACAGTGTTGCACCCCCCCCCCCCCCCCCCCTTTTTGCCACAGCGTCAGTCAGAGTAAATTTTTTTTTATCACTAAGCATCAAGGAACACCCCCCCCCCCCCCCCCCCTTGCGGCCATTTTGAATTTGGCGGCCATCTTGGATCGAAATTGACTTGGCCCTCAGACCAAATTTAATCACAATACCATAAGATATCTTTCTGCAAAGTTTGGTACTTTTCACCCAAAGTGCACAATCATTTCACCAATCTGCCTGACTAATTATATACCATTCAAGGGTGAAGAGTGTCCCAAACCTTCTCAAACTTGACAATAACTGTTAATCACAAAGCTATTTCATGGTGTCTTTATCTGATCCTGCTGATCCTGGAGGCCAACAAAGAAATGCAGTTTAAACTAACATGTCCGCAGATATTTGTGGTAAACCCAATTTACATCAATATTTATGAGCCCCTTCTCCAATTAGGTTTATCATAATCAGCTTCCAATTTGGAGTTCATTGAGCTTTGTGCCCTGAAAATCGTTTTACGTCGATTGCATTACCTGTCTTTCTTACCTTCCCCATAGCATGTTACAGGGATAAGAATTTTCAGTTTTCACTCATTTCAGTGTTTTCAAGGTTTGTTAGGACCATTTTTAACACAAAACAACTTTAACTTTAAAGGTGCATCCATTGTGTTTCATAAAAATTTATTTGGCTTTAATTCGTTCCAACACATCCAATGTGCTGTTTACAATACAAACAAATTCACTCAGCTTGCATATTCATCCCCAATCGGCAAACATATCATAATTACTAGTTTCCAATTAAAATCGAGTAACATCAGTATGCATGTGCAGAAACCGAAAGTGCACGTCCTATTTACATGCACAGTAGTTATATGATCTATTGAACATTATCAACCCAAATTTTTTATTTTGTCAGGTTTGAATAAGATTCCAAAATTACGTTTGACTCATTGGCGCGCGCCACACGCTGTGCATTGTCCGGTTTTCGATCAGAAATCAATACTTTTACCTTCATAACGTCAACATACTAAGTCGAGTATCATTAAAATGGTAGTTTTCGGTAACAGTTGGTACTTCTCGATGAAATAAGACCATCTATAACGTTTGCCATATTTGACCCTAAACAACACAATGGATGTACCTTTAAAACAAAAATTGTTTGATGTTTCTAAGATTCTATGAAATCACCTTTTTGAGTCAGTTTTAAACATTCATGTTTTTAAAAATCTTAACACCAGGAGCATTTTGAGATCTCATCTCTGATAAAGTTTATTTTCAGCAAAAATTATATTATTTTGATTCCACAGATTATTCCCTTGAGCCTTGCTTTTGTCTATTTTGTCTTTGAGCACATTTCTAAATACTTTCCTTATTATCTATTCTTGCATTTCAGCGTCGATTCCTGGAGAATCAGATTGCCAAGTCTGACGAGAAAACAGATGCAATGATGATGTTGCTTCTCCACTACTGCGCTGGCCTACAGCACTGTCTAGATGCAGAGGAAGAGGGCAGACAGAAAGCTGGTCAAGGGGAGACCACTCTGGACGAAGACATGTCAAGGGAGGTAACTGAGATTGCTGTCAGCCATGTTGAATCTGAGGAAGAGGTGGATGGGGAGGAAAATGAAGAAGAGTTTGAAGAAAGTGGTGAATTTATTCCAAATCCAGAGGTCAAGCCATTGGACATTCAGTGAGCTTTGATGGAATTATTGTTGCTGATATTATATGTACACTGTGTCTTTCACATTGTTTGCTTGTATGTTTTGCAACTATTTAATTTATGAAACTTTTAAATGTTACATACTCAAATTAGGTGAAGACTCTTTTTAAAAGGAAGGATAAATGCATTTGTCTGTGGAAAAGGCAAAGCCGTCAAGATATGTGACATCATTATTCTAAATCTCCCATGGATAATTTTATGTGTTGATAACATATTTATCCTTTTGATGTTTTCCCACTTGAAGGGGTCCTTCTTTGCCTTTTATGGATCTACGCAAAGCTATCCCTACCACTACCTCTATAGATAGGATGTCTAACATTTCCTGAGACACCATTTTTACAATTCAAAAAGTTGTTTGAGTGCTAAATTTTTAAAAGTGAATTATAATAACATCATACCAAGTAATAGCGACAATAGTAGGTCTGTTGTTTTTTTTAAATTTTTTTTAATTAAATCATAGAAGTCAAAACATAATTTTAGATTTGCTTTTAAAGAGAGATGGTACCAAGGAATCAACTAGAAACATATTTTGCAACATGTTATTGTTGTGAATTAGTAGAAGAATATATGCATTACTTTTATCGTAGTAGACTTATCCGTAAACTAACACAAAACTCTTAGATTTACCTAACGTCCTTTCAGTGGTCATACTACATGACGTCATTTTTTGTCATGGTAAAGTATTGAATATGCGAAAAATTATTATTAAAATGCTGTTTTCTTCATTTAATGTTGTTTCCCCTAACACTCACTGTCATTAGTTTTCAAAATATATACTTACTATTCATTGTCATTTGTGATTGAAATGTATCTGATATGAGTTTTTACATGGAAAGCATGTGCTTAACTTATGAAGACAAAAACAGTTTTAAAAAACGAGCATAATTTGTTTACCGCAATATTGTTATTCGTGCAAATAACTCTTTAAAATCATTTGGTGACCTCCAATTTTTCTTTCATTTAAAAAAAAAAAATTAACTATAACTATTTTGAGAAAATAAATTAATTCTGACTTAAATTATTTCTTCGTCCAATCTCTCCTTATCAAGTATTTTAAAAATAATGCTTTTATAATTGATGATCGCCCAGGCTCTAAAACAGTTTCTGAGAGCAGAAAATCACCATTTAGTTTTTTCAGAAAATGACAAATTTCCAAAAAATCATTTTATTACCACAGGCATTAGTTTTACCACTATTTAGTATTAACCTGGAGTGTACCAATACGGGTTATTTGCAAAATATTTCAAACTGTTATCTCAGATTAGTGCATTTATTATGAAAAGAGTGTTTTATTGCTTAATTTCATGTTACAAATGTTTTATATTGTGGGGCCATATGAAAAATATAAAAGAAATATTTTTGCGCTTATTTATTAAGATCAGGGTATGATTTATCAGTGTCACTTTAAATATTTTCTAAAATTTTGAAAATTGTATATTTTGGTTTATCAATAGAAACTTGAAATCTACCTGTTATTTAAATGTGACAAAATATTCGTAAATATGTTCCCATGACTATCATTCCATCAGGTTTATGATATATAACTTAAATCAAGATCAAAACTTGTTTTGGAGATGACATTTTTTCAAAACTTTATTTTTTTTGTGTTTCATGATGCTGCAATTCTTTAGTGTGGTTATGTGATACTAACACATCAAGAGTTATTTTTCAATCAAGTTTTAAAAACTTTCTGGTATGTTTGAAAATGAAGAAAGATTATTATTAACATTTAATTTGTTGAATTAATTGTACCTCCCACTTCTGAATTGCCAGTTTACAGGAATAAAATTCTGCAAAGAGAAGAAATAATTAAAAATTTAATTTAATTTAAAAAGTAAATAGAATGTAATACTACATCAATCTATTAGAAAAACTAACTGTTTTATTTATACTCTTTTGTGTACATTTTGATGGGTGGAAAAGTGTATATTTTCATGACTTTTGTTGTACTCACTCAATGTGCGATTGAACCGTTTGCAACCTCTTAATCCATCCATTTCATACCGTGGCAAGTGTTTGAATGAGGGCTTTGGACAATTAATTTTGTAACTAGAAAATCTTAAATCAAAATAAAAAAAATGTTTTAACTTTAGAAGAATTTTTATGTAGAAACTTGTGATATAAAGAGTAGGAAAATATTTTAAAAGTTTAAAACAGTCATATAACACTTGTCTAACGTCATCTAATTTATATACCGGTATCACATTAGGTCATTATTGATAAAAATCATTATGACTACATTACTAGTATAATTTCTCGTCCTATTAATGAGATGAAAGATCGTTATATTATACTATTTGCACGAAATTACTTGAAAGATACACACAAAGTCTGTATTTCAACGATGGCATGTACTTACATAATTGGTCACACTATATTTAAGAGAAATCACTTCAATCAATATTTTGATAATTATTAGTGAGAGCATGTATAATGATTTGAATCTTCAGTTTCTACTTAATTTTAGAAAGAAATGTCTATTCTTAAGTTTATTTTCTGATGAGTTTTCTTAAGTTTACTTAAGCGTTGATATATTTTGTTTATGAAATGAATAATTGATTAAAAAAAGCTACGGAAATATACTTTCCTACCAATTATTAGACAAGTGTAATACTCAAAACTGATGCGAGGTAAATCAGATTTCATGATGAATATGAAAAATAGTGATCATGTTCATTAAAACCTTAAAACTTTTATACTTAACTTTATAAAACATTTAATGCTGAAAATCTTCAGGAGTTATAAAACATCTAGGGACTACCCATGTATGTAGAAACATTTTATTGAGAATCCTGAAATAGGTTTTCTATGAATTCTGGAAATCTAAGTTGAAAGATATTTTATGATTATGAACAAAAAGTAGAAATATTGAGGTTTTATCACTCAGTGTATGTTGCAACGTATACTTATTTTTGTATAGCTTTATGTCTTTATTTTGTTGTATGTTTATGTCGGAATATTTATCTTGGCGCAATTGTGGCAACATTTTGTGAAGGGTATTTGTGTAAGTTCTATTATCATTATTTATATGCTATATAAAGTATTTATTCAAAAGTTTATTAAAAAAATTATTTGATATTTGATTAAATGCATTTTAGGATCACGGATGAAGGAATGCACCAAGGTGATTAACTTAGTCCAATGTTATTAATCCATATTTATAATTTTTGCACAAAAGTAAGTATAAATGAGATTATTTTCATAGTTTCAGTTACTTGTAGATAATCTTTATTTATGCTATTATGCCTTTCTTTGGCCTTCCTGCCATTTACAGTGGATTAGCAATTTGATCTTGTATTTTTAATTTTTGTTAAAAAAAAGTGCTTTAAATGTTCTGTTTGGTACAATTTTCTTAGTAGCATCAAAACATGTTTGCAATATTGAAACATAGTATTTATCTTGTTTAATATCAGTTTATTTTGTAGTAGATGTTTTTAGACTTATATTTAGACTTAGGATTTATATTAACATATTGACATTCTTCTAAAAATTTTGTTATCAGTTATCTTTTTGAAAACTGTCTCACAGTGGATCCAAACATATATCTTTAATTCTGTTACTTTTGGAAAGTTTTTATTTACACTTCATCTAAAATGTATATTCCTAACAAAATAATAAAATCTTGTTTAACAGTTGATTCAAAATGAATTTTAACTTGTCCAAGGTGATGATTTCCATACAAAATTTAATCATCGATCAAAATCGTTGTTTCTTTGCAATACTGACAGTCATGTTGAAAAAGTTGTTTCAAGATGGCATGGTGCACAATTAAATGCCATCAGTATATGTATCATTCTGTGTAAGTGTTGTAGATGTGCATTGTTGTCTTGATGTCAACATACATACATATATATATGCTTGTATATGCTTGTCTTTCATGGGAATGTGGGATGAAGAATATTAAAAACTTCATGCATTATGTACAATAAAATGAAAGGAAATGATGTATACACTTATGAAATATCTGCTCAGATAGAAGTAGGATGCATAAATTGATAAATATCATTGATATGTTGCAAAATGTCATGTTATTATTATATTCCGTATTAAAATGAAATGTACAACATCGGTGTTGTATTCATAAAGACAATCTGAACTAACTGCTGTTTTCATTGTTTGAAAAAACCTATAATATTAGGCGATCATGAGCTGAAGATAAAAAACAAAATATGCTCAAATTTGCGTTGAATCTTTCAAGCTTAGAATTTACAAAATGCTTTTCTTGCAAACATGCAAATTGTGGTTGCGATTCACTATTTATTTTAATTTCATTAGAAGGTTCAATGTTTTTGTTCTATTTTTTAAAAATAAATTAATGATAATAATGAACATGGTCATACTTCAAATTCATGTATCTCGATGTAAAACGTAATTAGTTTAATCCATTAAATTTTGATAAGGTAGAACACGTGTTAATCTTGATATCATTGATTTAAAGAATGGGACACTCAAGAGCTACCATCTTTATTGGCATGTCTCATGGCAAGTTCAGCAGCATTGTGCTTTGTGCAGCACCGAATGGGTGAACACCTTTTGTCAGATTTTCAAAGGTTAACATGTAACAGTTCTTTGACACATAGGTTCTAATAGTAAATCAAAGTTGCAATATTAAATGTTTCTGTGACCCAAGCAGTAAAACTGGGTACCCGCTAGGATGGAGATTATAATGTTGGATTATTTTGCTTCTGTTAGGCAGCCAGGTTGTAAACAGTCAGATCTTGTTTACCCAGACCCCATTTATCCAGAAACTCAGCCATCTGCACGGATAAACGGGGTCTGACTGTACTTCCTGATGTCTTGGAAGAATAAACCTGTTAAAGGGAAGGTTCTATCGGGTATTTTATATATCTTATAACAAGGATGTTATGCCAGAGCAATGAGCAGAACTACGCATCAAATTATTGTTATGTGGGCTTTCATTATTTCACATCTTTTTCAGCTGTCCAGATTTGATACATGTATATTGGAAATCTTCAGCCTTGAATTGTAAACCGTCATTGATATAGGTAATTAGTGTAGTCAAATAGTCGTTAGAATTTATATTCACTACTTAATTAGAGCACAATCATCACAAACTCTCAACATTGTCTAGTCTACCGTAATCAACGTAATAAATGCTTGGCACTAAACTTAAAATAGTCAATGGGACGCCAACTGATAACTATAAGTAATTTTGGTTTGTCATCTTGCCTTCCAGGAGGCAAGTCTGCTGCACAGCATCAGTGACTTAAGTGGTCAGAGAAATGTGCACATAGTTGGATTTAAAATCTTTTGCCAATTCTGAGACCAAGAAATATTACATTAATTACGGTAGTTTGGAATCATTAGAAAATTTAGGCTTCTTTTTTCAGGCCATCTTCATTGCTTGCACGAGTTTACTTGACAGCTTTGGCTTTGTCCTCTAGATGACAATTGCTGTCGTTTCTGTGGGCTATTAAAGTTGTATTGTGCAATCACAAGTCCTGATCACGTTGTTGGCTTATGAATCATGTACATGCAAGGTGTCAATGTAACTGTGATAATAAATAATGTTTTTAAATCATTTTCTGTTGTTTTTACCCGTGTTTTTAGTAACTGATGAGAAGTGTTCTGACTGTCACCTTCAAAGAAATGGGGGGCGAGATAGTGCAGTGGTTAGCGCGTTCGGCTTCAGATCAAGAGGTCCGGAGTTTGAATCCCGCCAAGGGCGAGGCAACTGTTCTACACGCAGTAAGGTTTGGGTGCAATGCTACACATGGTTCGCTAGTTCCAGCCAATGCTCGCAGGTTTCACCTCAAAGCATAGCCACATGGCGTTCTGGGCTTTCTCCCTACCATAATACTAGCAGCCGCAATATAAGTGAAATACTCTTGAAAGCGGCGCTAAAACCCAACTCACCTCACTCACCTCAAAGAAATGGTCATTATCTTAAAGGCAATGTAGCACGTTTTTTTTTCTCTGATCAATTTTTAGATCTCATGCCAATTTTCGTGAGATCACTTTATTTCAGTAAGAAAAACGTGCCACAGTGCCTTAGGCATGATGAGATTAAATGAAATTAAGTACACTGCCTTCATAGGAGATACAAACACTGCAAGGAGAAAGCCTGCAACACCACTGAGGCCATGCACTGAAGTGAAATTTGTGAGGTGAGTTGGGGTTTAACGCCCCTTTCAAGAGTATTTCACTTATATCGCGGCTGCTAGTATTATGGCAGGGAGAAAGCCCGCAACGCCATGTGGCTATGCATTGTGGTGAAACCTACGAGCATCGGCTCGAACTAGCGAACCATGGGTGGTACTACGCTGAAATTCAGTGTAGCATTGCACCCAAACCATAGAACCCCGGACCTCTTGATCCGAAGCTGAACACGCTAACCCGCCGCCTGAAATCTGTGAGAGGTTCCTGTAGCAAGAAATTCATAGGTAGAAAACTGCACTGAAAAAAATGCTTGCACCAAACCTGTTCTCAACTGCAGGGGGCAGGATAGCATACCGGTCAGTGCGGTCAGTTTCAGATCAAGAGGTACTGGGTTCGAATCCTGGCACAGCAACTATATCTGCTGTAGAGAACTGTTCCATGTGCACTAAGGTTTGGGTGCAATGCTGCAATTTGTTAGTTCAGGTGGATGCTCACTGGTTTCACAGTAATACATAGCCTTAATGGTGTTATGGACTTGCAATACTTGCAGCCATGATATCCATGAATCACCCCACCTCTAGCTTCTGGCAGGATACATACCTCAGACCTCTTGATTCACAGGCAAAATGTACTAAGCACTGTGCTATCCCACTCCAATGTAATCTGGAGTTAATAGCGTTCATTCTGTCCATCACCAAAACATTTTTGGAGAATATCTCTCAAATTAGTCTTGCCAGCTCACAAACTTGACACACGTCAACCGTTGTCCCTAGATACCCCTGTTAACGACTATTATTAATGTGTGAATTTTAGTTTATAAATCATTAGACCTATATGGTCAGAGGGGATTTTGTTTATTTCGACTTCTTCAGAAGTACTGCAGCTCTAAAGCTAAATATTTATGTCGCTCTCACGATCCGTTGTAGCCTAATGGATAACAGTGCCAGGTTACCAAACGAAGGGTTGGTAGTTCGAATCCAGGTTCATACATACCGGTAAGTGCTCCTCATGCATTCCCCGTCTTAATCCATGTATAACGTGACGAAACATGCATATGTGATTATTCTGCATTTTATACAATAAATTTCAACTATGTGACACCAAAATTAATTATTTTGCAAATATATTTGTTCATGCATTTTCCCCGGATATGGTACAAGTAGCTCCAACCCTCATGAAATGGATTCTTCCATGCATGTGAAGCACAAAATTTCCACGCAAAGCGATGTGATTGACTCCGGCTTAATTTCCATGCATGCTGTCCAAGTTCATACAAAAGAAATTCCTAATTGAGATATTTTAAGTTCCTATTCAGATACAACAAGACAAAATACATCAATCTCGAAAAGTTAGCCATTACAGAAAATGTCAAAACCTAATACCCCTCCTGCCCGGGACAGTCAATGACCAGTAGATTCTTGAATACCAGTAATTAACCACTGTTAACCCGATAGAGTAATGTCATCATCATCATGAATTAAGCAAAGTTCAGCAACAATTCATGCAGTTTAAACTGGATGGGTGACCCACTACAATATCAGCGTTGGACCTTCTTGTTATCAACCAAGCATATAAAAGCAAAAAAACAATCAGTATAAATCAATATTATTTATTTTCCCATCATAATTCAAAGGACAAACATTTTTACGGATAAAGCTGGACAGTATCAGACTATGATTTGATCGATTCAAGGTTCTTTAGATTTAGATGTTTAAATTCAAAATTTAATAACACCACTGTCAGAAGAAAAATCATTTAATGACATTGCCAGGAGAACAGTAATTTAAAATAATTTTCAGAAGCAAAATCATTTAATAACATCGTTGTCAGAAGAAAAAAATATTTGATAACATTCAGAAGAATAACATTGTATTTTATAACAGTCAGTAGTCAGTAGTTACAGATTCATTTGGTTATGAAATAATAAATTTTTATTTTCTCCATAAAGCTCACAACCCTTGGTTTTCTGATTATAAGAAATGGTGCTCAACATAGTTTCATATCAAGGTGTTGACTAGTTATATTTGAAAACATCAATTAACTAACGAGATGATAGCCACGGACATATAATGATGATAACAATGACAATATTATTGAGATTCATTTTCATCAATAAAGCAGGAATGTAAACATTTAAGACATTTGAAAACACTTGAAAAAGAGAAAATAAAGATTTCTTAGCACTTTTGATCAGTCATACTAATTAACATATTAATTACCTTCTTAATTTGTGAAGAAAATTTGTGGCATGTAAAACACAAATTCTGATATTTACAAATATCGATGCCATAGACACTTAGCCAAACAATATTGAAAATGGGCACAAATTAACCTCATTGGAGGGCATCCAAAACCATCAGTGCAATTTCCTTCACTTTACTGTGAAGAGATAGCGGGCACTGCACTTAAAAAGGCATAGTGGGTCCTGATTTGTTAGCACAGAAAAGTGAAGGTAATGCTGCAAGGCTTAAATTAGCCAGTAATGGAAACTGGAGGGAGTTAAGCCTTGAGGGGTGTCAAGTATGTTGATCACTCTATCTGAGTATTGAACAGGAAGGAAAAGAAGCAGACAATATAACGACATAAATACCGAAAATCTCAAATAAATTTGGCTGGAATTGGACGCATATTTGTTATTTTAATAAAACTTGTTGGTTTTTAACATTTATTGTGAATAAAAAATACATGAGTAGATAACAAGAAACATGACAATCTGAAAATCTGAAACTGATTATTGGCAAAATCAATGGTTACATTACAAGACTTCAATGACCGTCCCTCCTGGATTCTGTGATTCTACAGATGTGGAATAAAATGTGGAAACAATCTTCAAATGCAGAAAAAAGTCTGCTCCACAGAAAAAGCATTTTCATGTAGAACATCCGCAGAATTCATCAGTTTTTCTGCCTCACAATTAAATTATTTTGGAAGTTTAATTAAAATTAATTATCCAAACGAAAAGTAATGTCAAAATTATTAATGGTTACACAAAAACATTGGTTATACCGTGTATATTTTTTCACAACTATAAATGTTGCATTCACAAAGTTATCTTTTTCAAAGCACTTTCAATGAAGCTCAGCTCTAGGAAAGTTAACAGATGAGATTTAAGAAATAAAATTGATTTTACTATATGATGGGTAAGAACAGGAAGTTTTTCTGGATAACAACTTCTTTAATGTGAAAGTACACGACGTTTCGGGGTATATACTTATATGTTATTTTTATAAGCAGACTTTTGAAAAATAGGTTGCGGAATTTACTTTAAATTACTGTAGAATGCTAAAGTTTCCCGAAGTCCAGGAGGAACTTTCATATGATAACAAAGCACCATTTGATTGACTGCAAAAGATTATATCAAACATGAACTGGACATTGTTCTGGTTGTTTTTATAAGCGAAGCTATATTAAAAGCTAAGATTAGCCTATGTTATCGGACTGGCAGACAGGCTATACATTTACAAATATATCCTTGGTGTGTCTGTTTTCAAATGAGTTGAATTTGCGCTGGATATACTGGAGTTGTTTGTTTGAGTTGGCGATTGTTTCCTTCATATTTCATAGTTGTTTACTGAAAAAAGAGCAACATCATACAAAATCAATGTGGAAATTTGATTACTGTAAAATTACATCAATAACAGTTAAATCCAAGAGCTTGATCTAGTAAACCATGCATTGCACTAAAAACCTGCAAGCATCGGCTTGAACTAGCAAAACTATGGGTGGTAGCACTGAAATTCAGTGTAGCATTGCACCCAAACCTTACTGCGTGTAGAACAGAGCCTCCTTTCACAAAGTGACCATAACTAAGATTTAACATAACTCCAATTAATTGCACTAAGGTTACCTCAGTGACTTACGACCTTAGTGCTTTGTGAAAAAGGGTCCAGTTCTCTACTTGACAAATTTGCAATGGTGGGATTTGAACCCCAGACCTCTTGATCCGAAGTCGAACGAACTAACCACTGCGCTATCCTGCCCCCCAGTTTCTCAGTGTAATGCAACATACCTGGCTATCTTTAGGTCCGATATATTCCACTGGTTTGCCTGTCTTCTTGAGTATCTCTAACAGCTCGTCAGATGGCAATGTTGACGTCACTGTTACACGCTGTGATTCTAGATCTGCGATGATGTTTTTGTTCTCAGCTGCAAATGGTTTAAAGTAATTAGTTTGGATGATTTGATTACTTACAGAACACATAGGTGGATACAGGTACAAAGGGAAAGGAGGGACAATTGAACATATTTTGTAGAAAATTTTCACAAACAAAAGCTTGATCACCAAACATATGGCTTTACTTCCTAGATCATTTAGGGTTGAAAACTTTTAGAGGTCAAATGGTGATTTGGTCAAGATTTTCAAAATATTTCATTATCGGTATTTTTGCATTACCCTTGTACCTTACAGGGCTGAACCCCTATTCTCAAAATGTTTCTAGCATTTGTAGGCAAAAACAAGCACATGCAAAATATATTTTCAATATGATGTATATGGTACAACTGTCAAATTGACAAGACATTTTCAGTTTTAGGTATCCATTTCAGTTTCAATATGGCGGAAGCTAGAATAAAAAGGAACTATAGTTCGATCCTGTTTATCCGCACAATTTGGTTACATTTGAAAATCGTCCGGATAGCAAGACGTGCGGTTAAGTGAATCACCTTCGTGAAAAAGATGTGGCATGAAAACCAGAAGAATTTTTCATATCATAATTGTAAACATAATTTTTTTAGCCCAATCAGCTAAATATAAGACTGAATCTGAGCGGACTCTAGTACCCATGTATTAAAGGGACACTGTGTCGAAGATAAAAATGAGTCATCTTTATCTCACTAAGCTGATTAGAGTGTCTGCTAACGAGTTACGCCTCACTTCACTGTCTACATGCAGTAGTTTTTATTACCAATTACATCAATTGTCTGAAATTCGGTGTCAGCATAGGTATATACACATGATCTGATTTTTATTCTCGACGGGGAGTCTTCATGGACTCGGAAATGATAGATGATCAACTAATTTCTTACTTTTTCTACCAAGAACTTTTTCAGCGGCGCCAGAACAACCTGAACAGGTCATCTCCATCTTGAACACGTGCGTTGTCTGAAAGTTAAGGAGAGAGGGACTTAAATGGTTGTACATTTTAGAACAAGTAATTGTCGCAAACGTGACCCCACCGCAATATAATTAAGAAATGAGCTAAAAGGAAGGACACACATAGTTTCTACAGTGTAGCGAGCTTTTTGTGTTTGATTCAATTGTTATGATCGGCCTAAGAACATTTTAAAAACTGGTCAAAGTCTCGTAGTGACCTTGAAACAAGGTCAAGGTAAATCGACTGGTGTCTGCATGTTCCCTTCATGAAGACTGGAACCAAATTTGAAGACTCTGGGTGCAGTGGTTCATAAGATATCGCGCTAACAAGAAACGTAGAGATTTGAAAACCAAATCCCACACTCCATGCTTCCCATGCCAAAATAGCATATATCTGCTGACTTCAGTTTAAAGTATACCACCCAACTTGTATATTTATCCTCAAACACTTAATACATATTTAGTTGTTGTCAACGAAAATCAAAACTGAAACAACATCTATCATTTACATCAAACAAAATTGTTTATATTTGTGTCTTTTGTAAATAAGTTCCCAAAATTACGTTTGACTACTTGTCGCCATCCTGTCCAGCCAATCAAATTATTTAGCGTGTACGCTTTACCCGGAGACAGGATGACTTGTCGCTATCTGTGGTGCATTCAACAGCATTGTCATGTTATCGATCAGAAATCACTACTCTCACCTTTATATGTCACTATACTGTGTCGACTATCATTAAAATGGTAATTTCAGGCAACAGTCAGTGCTTCTTGCTAAAATAAGACAATGTTTAAGATAATGTTTGGCACATGAGACTTCAACAACACACTGGATGTTGGATTGTGCCATGGTGCCAAGGCAAATATTTTTATATGCCAGGGAAATATATCACTACATGTATACAGCAATGTTTCCTCTCTCATTTGCAACATCTTGAATACATTTTTATGTTGCATAAACCCGAATAGTCAATTTAAAACAACTGCAGTACCCAAAGCCACTTTCTTTCGACATGCCTCGATCCCAGGGTCATATAAATGTTATTATGTAAGGTACAGAGGGTGTCAGCATTTGAATTCCTAAACAAGAGTCATCAGAAGATGACATATCCCACCGGCCCCACATAATTTGTAAACAAAATTTGTAAAATCTTTGACAGATAATTGTATATCTACTACTTCAGTTAGTGGGTAATGAAGGGTTTTGAATTCTACTCCTGAAGCAGACCTTCATGTCCAAATCCAACGAGTTTCTATGAACAAAAAAATATAAAATTTTAAGAAATCTGAAGCTAACAAAAGGCACCACTTCAGTTAGTGGGTAATACACATGGAAAGTTTCAAAAAGATATGATAAAGAGTTTTGGAGCTGTGCTCCGGAAACAAACGTATCTCTGAACAAAGTCCAAATCCAAGAAGTTTCTATGGAAATGGAAAGAAAAGTATTCAGAAATCTGAAAATATCAAAAGGCACCACTTTAGTTGGTGGGTAATACACATGCAAAGTTTCAGAAAGATGTGAATGGTGTTCGAGTTCTGCTCCGAAAACAAAATGATTAGAGACAAACAGACAGACAGACAGACAGACAGACAGACGACTATAATATGCCATGGTTTTACATATTGGTGGGATAAAAAGAGAAAGAGACTCAAAGTGCGTAACAATGTAGGTTTCAGGATGTCAATATTGCGATATGAAATATGTTCTATTTTTAGTAACAGATCGTCTGGTAAAAACCCCTAGATGTTGTAAAACTGTCCATTTTTAAGTCATTTTAAAAAAGATTTCCGATATGTTACACTACTTTAGTGACAAATATTATGATGTTTGCAACAGTACAATCAAACAAAGTTCAGTGTTAAAAAGATTCAATCCCAGTAGTATAATGCATGATCAGTTTCCATGATATTTTATTTAGTTCTAAAATGTACCATATTACAATAGATGTTGGTTTAGGTCATATCTTCTGACTCCACTCTCATATTCACCCTCAAATACTTATTATATCAAATATATATATATACGTTTTAATGAAAACCAAGGAACGGTCTCATACATCTCCAACAATTATGGCTCTATCACGCGTATGTACTCATTATAAGACCTATTAAAAGATATAGAAGCAAATCTGTCCTCATATCTACTTTATTAAAGTTTCCAAAATTACCTTTGACTTAATGGCTGCAGAAAGCCAAGGTTAAATGTCTGGTTTTTGATCATGACTACACTACGACTTTGAATGGGTTTTTTTGGTCAAACTGAACTGATTGACCTTAAACTGGTTATTTTCAGTTAAAGTTGGTAATTCTTAATTAAATAACACAAATTATAACATTGACATAATATGTGACCTCACCAATACGATTTTGTATCTTAAGCTCCTGCACGCTAGAGGCCACATTTGTGGCCCAAAGGATTTTTATATATTGACACGTCACTGACGTTTGACCCTTTGACATACATACGACATAAGTGTGTGACAAAGTTCTGTGATTCATGAGTAAGTTCACATTTTCCGAATCAGAAATCAATGAGCTTTCACGTGATGTAATTAGTATCTCTGTAAAATTTTATTTTATTGAGAAATGACGAATTAAAAATCTTGAACGTATTTTCAATCCCAAAATTGCCTGCAGGTGCGTGTTTGACGTCGTTATGAAATTGTTACCTATTCGATTCAAAGGGTTGAAATTCTATAGTAAGTGCATGCCAAATGCATAAATTTTAAATCATTATGTTCAGAATATTGTCACCTAGCTTATTAAAAAATTTAGACATTGAATATAATCTTGTTAAAAAATAATGACAAATTTGCGAAAATAACGGCAAATGAAAACATCAATCGATTACTTTTTGTAAAATCCATGAAAATAAATACAGAACTTCACTTACACTTTTTGAATCTCACAATCTTCCACAAATAAATAAAAATGTATCTGTGCATTGTTTGTCAATTCTTGTTTCCAAATATAGTAATATATCCAACGTGTCATCAATAGCAGTGCCAAATCGGCCATTTTTCAATGCACCCCATGAAAAGTTCCCGCGATTTTCTCATGTAACCATGCATATAGATCTGTTTCACAAATTGAAGTAAGTTGTATATCATCCTCATGCTGAAAGATGTGGAACTCAATTTGAAGCAAAATTGGACCCTTTGAAGAGAATATTTTGGCTTGCCCAGTGACAAAGATTAGAATTAGGTAACCGTTTTCTGACAGCATAGTGCAGGATGACAATGAACTCAGATGACGTTCATAAACAGCAAATTCTTTAATGCGACTGCCGATTAAGAAATCAATAACACTAACATGTTAACACTTAAAACAAACTGTCTATTACAAGTTATTCCAAGAAATTTAACTATCATCCATCAAACTTTTTCCAAGTTGATGTTCAGATAGTGATGGTGGATGCGATGCACATTCCACACAGGTTGGTATCCACATCAATGTTATCAACTCCAGAATGTCCTAATCCACTGCTGTCTTGGGAGACATCGGTCTGACAGTCTGAATTTTGCACTCTTTTCTTCTTCTTTCCCTTCTTGGTCTGTCTTGGAGATTTTTTTGTAGAACGTGACTCAGCTGAGCTTTCTTCCTGCCCTGGTCTGTGACCAGAAGATGTTATTTGTCTGCAACTTTGTCCACAAATACGGCTGTGGTCAGTTTGAGATAAAATCACTGAAATTTGTCTCTCTTTTCCATCTTCAGGGTGAAGGACGGACAATTTAGATTCTGGCGTCTGCAAGACAGCTGAAGGGTTGAAAGGAAATGTCCCACATTTTGCAAATGTCTGCCGAAGGTTAGAAGGTGTCATTGCGGTCTCGTAGGCGCGACATGCGATCTTACAGACTTGAGCAGGTGTGAGATTTGAAGTATTGGTCCTGCTCATGTGTTGAAATCTCATGCAGTTGTACAAGATGTCGAAGGGACCGAAACAGTCTGGTCCTGTGAAAGGATACGGCATGTCTTTCTTATGCGCCGGTGATGCAAACATGACCATGTTATTCTCACTGATCAAATCATCATGGCAGAAGTAGTGAGCTTTCTGTGCATTGTGAATCACCAGGACGGGCTGGTCAACATTCCCGCCCTGAGCATAGCGGATGAAATGGTTCTGTAAATATTCTCTGAGAATTTTCATTGTTGGCCATCCGCTTGAACTGCTGGCATAACCGGTTCCAACTGGAAGGCGTGCAATGTCTTCTTCAGAAGGGACTGATCTTTGGAAGACAAAGAAAGGAGGAATATGATGTCCCAAAGCATTTCCGGCTCCAATCACGGACACAACTTTCTTCAACTCACTATGTGGATGTTGCAGGTCTGCAGAAGATGATGCAATGTTTGGCTGAGGATGCAAATATTCAACCAATCCCTTGTCATCAAGGTGGTATATACACTCCGGTTTGTTCTCCATCTTGTACATGGCTAGAACATCCTTCAGATCCTTGAAATACTGGTCTATGTCATTTTTAGAGGATGACGGTTCATCAACATTTGTCTTCTGCTTCTTATTCTGAGGTTTGACTATTTCTGTAGATCCTTCATCATCGTCATCACCAGCTAATGCTGCAGCTGCCGTTATTACTTCTACATCACCAATTATTCCTACCTCATCAACCTCATCATCATCATCATCAACATTGTCATCATCAACAACACTTTTGTCATCATTAACAACATTTTCGTCATCATCATCAACATTGTCGTCATCATTGTCAACATTGTCATCATAATCATTGGAGACCTGGTTAAAATCTGTAAAAAGATCACCTGCCAGTTTTTCTGAATCATTCCTTTGCCTTTGTTTCCTTGAATGGACTACAAACAATTTCAGTTCCGGCCATCTTTTAACAAATTGGTTCACCCATTTCTGACTCAATGGAAATGACTTATGTCGAAGTTTCTTATTAAATGCAATATCATTTGCAATGTCCAAAACCTGAAGATTGGTTGGTTTGACTCCACGATTGTTTAAAGAGATGATATGGTCGCGTAATTTCTTTTCAACATCTTCTCCCAACAGTGAAGTCGGCCCTGGACGTTTAGATACTGGATTGACCCTTCCATTGATACGATCTCTCAAGGTCGTACGAGGAACCCCATACTTTATACTGGCTTTCATTGCTGTTAACTTCCCCCTTGTTACATCTTTATAGGCTTTCATGAGGTTGTCAAAGTCGTATTGTCTACGTTGTTTTTTCTTGGAGGGAGTGGTGATATTTCCGCTATTGTCTTCCTGCAAGAAATAATGAAATAAATTCAATTTAAGAAGAAAAATATTCAAAACAATTATGAGATTTTATTTTGGTGTAATTATTGTTTATCAGAAGATTAACGAACATTAATTATTTGCTGACTTTTTTTTTCATCAAATGTCATATTACAAATTCAAACTGAGGTAATGTAATCATCCTCCACTCCTGATGGCTTAATTACTAATGTTTCCATCGTCAACTATTCAAATTCTGCTCTTGGATTTCCTCTGGGCATTCGCGAACATACATTATTCAACTTTGATTTTTTAAATCAATGATTTTTAAACGAAAAGATTGGAAAGACTGGAGGTTGCATTTAGGATCCTACAGGACCAATCATTGTAGAAATCCAGATAAAATTGTATTTCATCAAAACCTTCATTAATGAATACAAGTTTTTCTAAATTTACTACGATCAATAGAGCAGTTTGAATGACTTATATCAATCAGTAGTGGTTATGAGTTCGTGACTGCCTACTACCCGAAAAATTTAAGAATTGAAGATCTAAAATAATAACTATCCTGATTCAGGACCTCCTGATAAATAAAGTGGCCCTGTAACCAGGAAAGTTATTATTTTAGGTTTTTCGTAGGTTTGTTGGGTAGTAGTAAAACATCCATGGGCACAAAGATGGTTAATACATTAGGTCATAGGTCAAAAAGAGGCATGGTACATGAAAATAAGACGAAAAAAACTCACCATTCTCTGATGAATGATGTCATCAGAATCCTCCATCTTGTTACAAAATAACACATTCTAAAACAAATATACACCTAACAAATTAGGCTAACATGCATGCCAATTGTTGATTAATTACTAATGGGCCTGTCTGACTTGTTGAAATAGTAATATATTGCAGTCACTTTCAAACCAAAAGCTCTGCACTGCCCATAAAGACTGAAATTATTCTGTGCACGGAATACATCTTTTGTGAGTCGATTTTTGCTTAAGGAGAGATTGGACCCAGAAATCGAACTCGCTTACGGCAACATTTAGCAACAACAATTTATTGTTGTGCATAAGTCTCCAAATATATGGATTACGTTGCTTTGGGCATAGGCTTATATGTACACTAACGGGGAGCGCTTACATTTACCGTAACGCCTTTATAACGGTCGTTTTACAACATGTCGCATACCGTTACCTCCACCTATATTCGCTGTAAATATGTTACCATGTGTGTAATTTGAATTACATGTGATCTCAAGTTTAAATAGTGACGAATTCAAATGGCCTGGTATAATCAACTGATAGTTATTCTTTCACTGTGCACTCTTAGATTGATAATATGTTCAATAATGATTACACGGTAGGCCGTCAAAGTTACACTTGAAATCATCAAAACTGCTGTGACGTCAGGTTTTTACGTTCATGTAGGTAATTTAAAAAATGATGTTAAAAGTCATTTAAGTGATGAAAAACGTTGGGTGACCCCCTATTATTATTTCTGAATTTGTTTGTTCAGTTAACTGCACACATCATATTAAAGTTTTAGCAATATCTAAAAAATGTGTGTTAGTGAAAAATCCTGTTGAACATGTGAAACACGATGATAAAAATGCGGTTTTTAATTAAAAAGTGCTTAATTTAATTTTGTTTCTCTTTCCAGTGTCATTAATTTTCAAAATATAGATTTGCTATACATCCCCGTATGTGATTGAAATCTATCTGAAAGGATTCGTTGTTCGTTGAAAGCGAGCGCTTATTTAAATACACCAAATCAGTCCAAAATGACGTAATTTGCCGACGTGTGTTTTTATAATTAATGCGGATAAGTCTTTAAGTTGTTCGATGACCCCCAAGTTTTCTTACATTTTTGGATTAAAAGACATAATAAACTTGCTTATTAAAAAATAAACGAATTCTAAAATATTTGATTTCAACACTGGCAGCTACCAAAGCCTATTAGCAAAATTGAATTTTCTATTTTCTGGAGATTTACCCACATATTTTGGTTCCTGCTTGACAAATGTATCGCTAATAAATAATTAATGTGAATTAATGGAAGTTGAATTAAGAGCAAATTCGATTTCAGTAAGCGACAATATCGTTGTTTTGGTAGGTTCGTGAGTCTTACTGCGGCGTAGATTTGTCAACAAGTTCCCTTGAAACTTTCACTGCCACGTAGCATCTTCAATCTAATTAAACATCACAATTAGCCTGTTACATTAAATGCCAATACATCTGGCTTTTAAATTCAAGTCTACTTACTTCAGCCATCGTTATATCTAGGCCCTAGAGGATAAATTCTTGAACAAAAACAACGTTTTACACTGACGGAGGCGGCGAACAAACAGAGATCGTAAACCGGATGTAATTTTGCAGAAACCGGTTTGAATCGACCGTACGAAAATACCACCACTTTACAAACTGGTTTGAATAAACGAACGGTGTGATGTCGCATGCGTTACGAACCCGGAAGTAAAACTAGACGGGTACCGACATGCGAAGTCATGTGACTTGTGTTTGGGACACACAAACTTGTAACAGTAAAGGAAAGATGATCGTGAAAATCGGATTACTGCTGTTCTTCACAGTATGTGTGTCAGCGCAAACTCCAGCGGTGAGATTATATTGCGTGAATGGTTAGAACTAAACTCGATAGATGATCATTTGGAGTTAATTTTAATTTTTATTTCTTCATCAGTTACACAATAAATTCCCTTCAAAGACTTGATAAGACTGTAGATCTAACCGATAAACTTCGGTTTACTCGGAAAAAAAATTTCTTTCTAAAAATCCCATTTTTCAAAGATTCCTTGGTATAACTTTAGAATTGGTTCGCCACCTATTAGGGTTTAGGTTTAGGGTAAGTATTAGGGTTTAGGGTTTAGTGTTAGTGTTAGTATTAGGGTTTAGGGTTAGTATTAGGGTTAGGGGTAGTGTTAGGTTTAGGGTTAGGGTTAATCTTTAGAATGTATTCAAGGTGGCGAACCAATTCTAAAGTTGCTCCGATTCCTTTTCAAAAGTGATATTTTAAGAATAGAATCGTTTTTCAGAGTAAATAGAATAATGATACATACAGAATAACATAAAAGAGACAAATTGGCAGACAAATTTGGATTAGTAGGGTTTAAAGTGGCAAGACAAATATTTGTAAGACAAAAATACCCGGCAAATATTTCATCACATACAAAAATATTTCCTCAAATGTTAATATTTTTCATAATCAATTATGTTGCTTCAATCCAAATGTAATTGTCATTCAAACAACAGTAATTTCATTTCAACATACCTCCCAGAATAATTTTGCAAACTCCAGCGGTTAGATTATCCATCCTGGTTCCCTGAGCCAGTTGTTCATTTGTAGCAAAACTGGCCCAGGGGAACGAGGATGCTACAGTAGACGCATCTTCCGAATGCATCTGGCCATATATGCACTTTTAGAAAATGCATACTGACCCTTACGACAACTCGAAGGGATTAATCTGAGACAGGAAGTTAACTGACTTTTGAGCTATGGTGTAGAACAATGCGCGTTTACAAATCACATACAGACATGTTGGGTGAACGTTTCTTCTTTTAATTTGAATTACCCGTACTACGCTGATTACGCTCGATTAATTAATGATAAAACTAAATCACAATGTGCGGGTAAATGAAACAAACCACAATTTATTCAAGATCTGATACAAGCTCTCTCGAGTCTGCTCTAGGTAAATCACTTCTGTTGTCTAATCAGAAATATTAATGAAATATAAACAAGGGAGATGAAAGTCAAGATAACCGTAAACTGTAAAAAGTTAAATGAAAAATAATTTCATCACATTGGCCTCACATAATTCCTCTATTGTTTGCAATATTTTTCATAATTTTTTATGTTGCATAAAGCCAAGTATTGACTTTCAAGCAACAGTACCCCTATCCACTTTCGTTCAACCTGCCTCCCACATCATTTCACATATTTTGTGATGTCAGACACATATGAAATTACTCCTTTATATTATTGTATGCAATTAATCAGCTTCTTATGATTTCAGCAGGTAAGAATATGATGGATACACTGATTCTAACAGTCAGCGGTTCAGGTTCCAAATTGTCAATATCGTGATTTGAAATAGATGGTCTGTTGCACAGATAAACATTGTATGAACATGTGGTTTTATCTATCGGTGATTCAAGAATTTGTTACAGATTAAGATTTTGCTACTTTGAAAATTTCAATCTCGATAAATTTAATAATATCTCAGTCATAAAACATAGGTAACATACTGTTACAACATATGATAGATCAATATCAATGTATGGTAAAGCTATTATACATATTCAAAATAAATAAACCTATCTAAAACGAATAATCAGCAATATTATTTCACGAAACGTTATGTAGTCAAACACTGTTTGTATGACGCTACGAACACTCGATCGTATTTACATGATGACACACGTTATAAAGAGGTATGCTAATTTAAAATTGAAATGTCCGACTGGCAAAAATTTGAATCTGCATCCCTGGTCTGTTCTGTATGTTAGATGGGGAAAACCAATAGATGAACATTTTGTAAATTTGGCCATTTAACGCTCAAGAAATTTCTAAATATTTTTCCTATATTTTACACAAAATATGTATCACATATGATGATGTTTGCAACATTACAAATTTTATTATTTCCAAAATGAGAAAATCCATTTAAGAGGTCATATAACGAGCAGACATATGTAAATGATCAAGATGTGTAATTTTGGTTTTTGTACAAGTATACTCACGTGTAAAAGAAACGTCCCCACATTTTGGAATAGTGTGAAATATGAATACCGGTAAATGAAATATTGATGTCGGAGAAAGTAGATTTTGAATGTATTTGATAAAGATTTGTAAAGATGTGTTCACTATTTCATACATCAGAGTATGATACTTATATTTCCACATCTGTTCTAATACACATGGGATGCTAAAATCGCTTTTTCAAGATGTTTTTGGCCACAATATTTAGTATTTAAGTTTTAAAAAATTTAAAAAGTAGAAATTTAATTAATTAAAGATGTCCTCAAAATAAATAACCTTTTTCTATTTAAATTTGTTGACGCATCATAACTGTAGGACGTCACAAAAAAAGCCAAAACTGTTTATTTGAGGCTTCTATCTCGTCTAGTTAAGGATATTCCAAAACGACCATTTCTTAAAACATGTGTTTCTCAGAGATATGAACAGATAATGTTTTGAAAATTCATATGAGTATTGTTGGGTTCTGAAGACATGATGTAACGCTGTTTCAGTCGTATTTATTGCCCGTTGATTGAAATATCTTTTTTGTATGGGAAAGTTTCTCTTGCACGTGAGTAGGCCCTCACTAGACCGGCAATGACACGTCCCAGTGTGACATGCAAGTGTTTTGTGTGTCCCTTAGTGGCAATTTTGTGCAACGAGTTGTAATTGATTGAGTGTTGGGTCATTAGTGCCTATAATTAACCTTGATTGTTAAGTACTATTACATATACAAAATGATATTAAACAATATTTATTAACACAAAAAGTACATTGTACAATAGCAGCAGGCTGTTACTGAAAGAGGTATAAATGATCACACATACCTATTTCCTCGAATAGACACCGGCTCGAATTGAAGTTGAGGGCATGGCAGAATGAACAGATGAGCATTTAATAATTCTCAGGACATTTACCGGTAGAAACATTGTTTATGTAATAGTTAGAACCTATGAAGAGAAATCTTCGTGATTAAGAAGGGGCGGAGCGAGCGTAGCGAGCGAGCCCCTTCTTAATCACGAAGATTTCTCTTCATAGGTTCTAACTGACTTAGAACTCCACTTTTGATTGACAGGTTCAATGACGTCACTGTTTCCGTGATTTCCTACATAATCGTTAATAATATGACGCGATGTTGCCAAGCTGTATGGACATGTTTTTATGAACTCTCAGTTTTCGAAAAAGTATTTGATTGTAAGATTTGTTATGGTAAAACTAGACATAATCTTCCGTCTGTCTTTGAGGTGAGCTCATTTTCCTCTGTTCATTGTATTCGGAAATATGTTATTTTTAACCATGTAGAAACAGTTGTCTAATTCAAATTGTGGAATATGCGAGTCATTAAAATTAACATTGTTGTTTTATAATTTAATGCAGATGGAAGGACATATCTATTTAGTTATTATGCTTTGTATTTAGATTACAGAAAAATAGAATATAATTACTTCATAATTTTATAATAAAATTAAAGTCGCCTTTTTAGCTCATCAGGCCTGAAAGGCCCGATGGGCTTATGGCATGGTATGGCGTCCGTCCATCCGTCCGTCCGTCCGTAAACTTTTCACTTTTTCGACTTCTTCTCCAGAACCAATGACTCTAGAGAGCTGAAATTTTATGTACATACTCCTTGGCCAATGGGGATTCTAAATTGTAGATTTGGTGACCCTGTGACCCCAAATAAGGGCCCCAGGGGTCATAACCTTAAAAGCTATTTTCATCTTCTTCTCCAGAACCAATGACTCCAGAGAGCTGACATTTTATGTACAGACTCCTTAGCCGATGGGGATTCTAAATTGTAGATTTGGTGACCCTGTGACCCCAAATAAGGGCCACAGGGGTCATTACCTAAAAAGCCATTTTCATCTTCTTCTCCAGTCCCAATGAACATAGAGAGCTGAAATTTTATGAACAAACTCCTTGACTGAAGGGGATTCTAAATTGTAGATTTGGTAACCCTGTGACCCCAAATAAGGGCCACAGGGGTCACAACCTAAAAAAGCATTTTTCATCTTTTTCTCCAGTCCCAAAAGCTCTAGAAAGCTGAAATGTTATGTACAGACTCTTTGGCCAATGGGGATTCTAAATTGTAGATTTGGTGATCATGTGACCCCAAATGTGGATCACAGGGGTAACCACTTAAAACAGCTCTTTTCATGAGCTGGGAAGATAATGAGATTTTATGTGCACTTCATATGTCAGCTTAAGAGTAATACTACATTATTGACATGTTTGATGTAATCAATGTGAAATAAGAACTATTGAATAGCCTGTGAACTGAATAATGTGACAGCATGCATATAGGAAAAATATTAAAAAGGGGTTAAGAAATGTTTTTTTTTATATTAGATATGTGAACTAAATATGACTGGTGATGATGAAGTTAGATAAGACTATTAAAACTAGCTACATGAGTTTGTGATACCACATCTTCTTTTCCAATAAAGAAAAATAAGTAAAGATGTGGAAAACAAAATTTAAAATATATAATTTACTGGCTGCGAGTCCAGGGTCTGCATGTTGTGTAATTGCAGGTGTTGACCTGGGGAGTGACCACTCCCAGCAGCAAATACACGCGGGTTTCAGGTTACTTCTCTGCAGTGTTACTGATTTAGTCCTACACTCAGATGCTCAATAGAATTTTACTAATTAAATATTGAAAAGGAGCCTATGAGAAACAGGATTTTTAGAAACAAATAGGGGCTCTTTTTCTTTATGTAATAAATGTTGATAATTCCAGAATAAAAATAAGAAGTAAAACAATAAACTGCAAAGGTCTACATTATTTATAATGAACATGGATTAATGTGTAACCAATTTTGATAATAAATTTGATGACTGGGCAATGACTTATTATGTGATATCTTAATCTTTTCCTAAGGGATAATTATAATAACATAATTCCTGATGAGCTTCAGAGCCAGTGGCTCTATTTTTTTGTTTTAGTTCGTTAAGAGACTGAACGTTTTTGTTTGTAAAACGACTTTAATAAGACTGAAACAAAGTGTACCCTTATTATGCTAACTAACAAATGCATGCTGCATGCAAAATATTTCGAAACTCATTTGCCAGTATCTTTATACCCCCTGTGTAGCGTAGTGTCGAGGTCGTGTTTACTTCGAGTCACGTGGGGCACATGTCAATAAAAAGTTGTAAAACATTGTTGTCATTTGTTTTTGACCAATCAGGCACAGAGAGGACGTGTCATGAAGAGCGTTTTAGCGTTGCGTTCTTAATCATTAAGAGTCTATTTTGTCAGGAAAATATGACCGTCTGATTGGCTGAGAAAGTAGGTTGAGTTCTAAACAGAAATTGTCACATTCAGTAACGTGTGACATGGGTAACTTGCAAGAGAAGAATGTGCAACATGTGGGTTGCTTTGGCGACTTGAGCCATAGAGGAGCCTTCACACTTTGGAAACGCTTGTCACAGTGTAGTACATTTTATGCAATAAAGGGAATTCTGTTTATATGATGTCATATACCCTTGACATGTGTTAATCGGAGATGTACTTGTCTTTGAAACCAAATTTCATTACATTGTCGTGATATGAAAATTATTTATCACGTGTCATGTTGTAGATAAAAGATTTTGTATTTGAAACAGTAACATACTTGAACTAAATAAAATCTGAAAAGTGTACTCTTGATTGCATCTACCTTTTCTTGAATTGTTTTAAGCCGAATAAAAATGTCTTCTTGTTTTTTCCAGAACCAAACTTGTGTCCGCGGAACATACCCACCACCCACAGAGTAAGTTTATGTGTGCTTTCATTGTTGTCATGAATTAAATGATTTAAGAGTACAAAGCATACATTTCATTATGATAATTATCACATATTTAATATTATACAAATTTCCACATTTTTGCAAACGAAAGAAAGGAGTTTAATTAAAAAATCAAATTACCCATCAAAATCTAAAGGTCGCTATAAATTTTTAAAAGGATTTTTTAAATATTTTTTGCCAGATTTAATTCCTTGTCTTAAAAACAGATTTTGATTTGATATATGAACCAAGTGTGAAAACCTTTTATGTCATTTTCATGAAATATAGGAAAAGATCATGTTTGTAATGTGTAATTAATATACATGATCATGATCATATGAAAGATTTCACGTGTATCAATTATCAAAAGATTTGTTTTTCTTGAATTTAAGGGAAATACATTTTATCCTGGTTGTCATAGTGCAATGTACATCCTTGATATTGACGTGACATGTACATGATCTTTCTCAAAGGAGAAGGAAACTTTGTATAATTAGCTGGATGAAGAGGAAGAGAAAGAACTGAAATAATGATGAGTAATAATAATGATGAGTTTTACGTCAAGTATCCATCTCTTGCGAGTTGCTCACCGACATTATTACCCTGACGGATGTACTTTTTCAAAGCTGCTTGCCTGCGCTGCGAGTCCATTTCGGACAGTACACCCGTATAACCAGGTACCCATTGTACAGCTGGGTGGACTGAGTGCAATGTGGATGAAGTGCCTTGCCCAAGGACACAACACAGCTTTCGGCCCAAGTCACAAACCATTTGTGTCTCCACTGGGATTCGAACCCGGGTCGTTGGCGTGAGAGGCAGACACGCTTACCACTACACCACCGTGCTCCACACAAATAGACATTTAAGTGATCCTAGTCTTTTATGCTTGTAACACACAAGTATAAAATGACCAACATTTTTTTTGAAATTATTGTCACTTCTAAGCTGAAATTATTTAAAATTTCATGTTGTCTTTTGTTATGAGCCTTGTCTTCGTTGAGTATCTTTAAACATGGTTAATATCAAAGAAAACCAAAAATAATTATTTTAGACTCCAAAGTCTTTGACTTTCTTAAATTTTGATATTGGAACTTGAAATTTGAATTTGAATTTGAATTTGTTTATTATATATGAGCATAAATTATATATTTGATTATTAATATTTTTTTAACAATGATCCCTTTACTTTTTTCACCGTTCATTTTCTTTTCTAGGAGTTTTATTAGAAAATGCCAACATTCGGTACACTTTTATCAAGATAACAATCTGCTTGCAGTTATGGAATGATACAAACAGACTATTATTATTATTCACAATTAAAAATAAACAAGTAATTTGAAATCTGTAAACATATTTAGTAGTACTCCATATATAGATAGTTATGATTCATGTATTTTAAGAAAAAGAAAAAAATCATTTATTGAATTATAATTTTCATTGAAATACTTTTATATATTAATTGTATACATATAGTACAGTCAGATGTGAAAAGTCATTATGATAGAGATAATAAATATCTCTGAAATACATGTGACCAGTCATCTAGAATTTGGACATCTGTGTATATATATATAAATATAAGTATCTGTCTGATCAGCAGGCAAATAAGGTTATCAGTAAGGACATTTGTACGGAAATTATTAGCCCTGCTTTGATCAAGTATTTTTCACAGGGGCTAGTTTTGTCCAAAAACTAGCGATTAGAAAGCATAATAAAGGGACACTACATGTTTTTTCATAAAATTTTGTTAAGATTTGATACATACAAAAATATCAAATGGCCTGATTTACGTCCAAATCATCTCACTCGACTTGTAACACCAATTATCATATAATTGAGGGTGTTATCAATGCAATAAAGCAATCTGATAAACTTGGTATCCAAATCTGATAAATATGCAAATTAGTTCAAAGGTCAAATACACGAACTACTTTCACAAAAGTCCACTTTTTTCATGCGAATCCTAAAACTGTTTACGAATCATTGAAAAGCGTAATCGGGAGTTTACTCGATCATTTCCGCTTGAATGAATATTCGAAAACACAAAATCATCTGATATGATACATTGCATTTCTAGTTTTAACAAAGTCAAGATAATTGTAGATTTATTTAAAAAATCATTCAAAACTTCAGTGCGCCATTGACCAAGAGCATCAGCAAGTAGCTTCAATGTCCTGTGTACGAAATGAATTTGATGTGTCAGTGTGTGGCCTACCGACGCACCAAGTCGATCGCACTAGCATTTTGGTAGATCTTGAGGGCTGAGCATACGGTATTAGGTACATTAATAGGTAATTATTGTCAAAAACAAAGGAAACAACCCCACCTTACAAGTAATTGCCGTTTAAGTGTGAAAGATACTGTTATGCAGCAATCCAAATCAACCCTGCAACGCAGCTTCCAAAACGTTGAAACTAGAGTTACTTCCCTTGTTCTAGTAACGTACGTGACCAAGTGATTTATGATTGCTTTTTACTTATGAACTGACTGAAAATATCTCCATGAACAAGAAATCAATGTCCAATTGTTATTTTTTCTGAAGAATCATGCACATATCGTGATTTAATTTGTTTTAATTAAGAACTATTTCCAGGCACTTCACAGCCATATATCGCCGATACCGTGACCATCACTTTGATATACCGTTTATGAAATTACTCCGCTAAAACTAGGTCAATTCCCTTACCACTTTTAACAACAAAACGCTTATTTTAATAATGACATTAAATGATAAAGAGATTATTAGTCCTGCTTTTATCAAGTATTTTTCACAGGGGCTTGTATTGTCGAAAAACTAGCGATTTAGAAAGCATATTTAAAGGAACACTACATGTTTTTTCATGAATTTGATACATACAAAAATATCAAATGTCCTGATTTACGTCCAAATCATCTCACTCGTATTGTAACACCAAATATTTGACAATAACTTGCTTTTCAAATTAAACTCGAGCAGCAGCTTAATACATGATGAGAAGCCAAATTCATGCACCCCATTTACAAGTATACCAGTTATATGTTCCATTGAACAACCAACCAATATCTGTCTCTTTGTCTGCTACATATAAGTCTTCAAAATTACGTTTGAACAATTGACGCACGCTAGCCGTTTTTTATATCATAATCACGACTAAACATCTTAAAAATGTAACTATACTGAACAGATTTGCACTTTAAGAGTAATATTTGACAACGGTCATTACTTCACGATAAAATAACACCCGTGGTAAATTTTTACCTATGTTACTACAATAGCATACGGATAACAGATATTTTACTCATGGTGCTCAAAAGATCTTTGAGGAAACATGATAGATAATTTTCTTTCCTAAAGCAGAAAAAAGCCCATTTGCATAGAGCTTCTTGAGACTATTAGGGCTTTGTGAAATATGGCATGATGAATCCTTGTTTATAACTTTGGGCTAAAGGACTAAGGTAGCTTGGTGAAATCAGGGCCTGATGTTCGTATTTTCATCTTCTCCTCTTAACCAACTATATATAGCGCTTCATATGATTGTTTTGTTTATTTACTTTTTGAATTCTAAACATAATTGCAGACGCAAAGTTAAGACGTTGGTAGTCAACCTTGACCTTCCACCTGAGGAAAGATGGAAGGAAGTCGTACAGTATAAAGGACCTCAGGTAATTCTGAAAAAAATCAAATGAAATTGAATTGATTATTACGATTTAAAAATGTAGTATGAGAATAACATTAACCCTTTACTTGCCGATGTACTTACGTTCTCATGTACCCATCAAAGCATGTGTTAAAGTTCAGAAGGTATTAGGGATAAGATAAGGTTTTCTAAGCCTGTGTATACCCCGGTATTCATCTTTCATTCTTAAGATGATTTTTTAAAAGCTGTGTTTTTCAGAAATATGAACAGATAATGTTTTAAAAATTACAAATTAAGTTTAATTGGCATTGAGAGACGTGGAGTAACTATGTTTCAGTCTTACCCCATGGATAAACAGTTTCACCACTACACGCCTAAAATTTGACAAGTAAAGGTACATCCTCGGTTACCCATGGTTTTATATATATGCTCCGTTACTCTCCACTATATCACCCATGGGAAACTCTCTCAGAGAAACCTGTACCCAAATACCCGCCTTTGGCCGGCATGACGAAGTCAGTTACCAAAGAAAATGCTCAATACGATAAGACGGAAATGGTCAAAGGAGATAACCGGTGACGGATGGCTAACAAAATGACCTCGCATGCTTTGCAACGAAGTGATATGAATTGTCATTTGTTCGCAGGTCCAAGCTGCGTAGCAGTTTGATTGGCTCACGCCGACCAAGGGCGGGTAATTTGAGTACAGATTCCCCTGATAAGGTTTCCCATGGGTGATATAGTGGAGAGTAACGGAGCATATATAAAACCCTGGGTAACCGAGGATGGTAAAGGTATTAGCGTTACTTAGTGGCGAAAGGCAATATCTTACACTTTTGTTGGTATTTTTTCTTTTTTTCCCTGGGTGAATTCTATTCTAGAGATTTCAAGTTCTTATTTTTAAAACATTTTAATGACACCAATATTAATGAATTAGTTATTATGAGTCAATAATTTATTTCAGATCCGGAACCTACTGGCAGAATTCAAGAAGTATGCTTTGGAATGGACCCCAAAAGCACAAGCTGTCATTGACTTAATTGACAAGGATATGGTAGGTTATCAAGATTGTTTTTTTGAGGGGATTTTAGAAAATTAGAAGTCATTACTGACTGAAAACAGTATTATTTAGTATTAATGAAATGTAATTATTAAAGTTAATAAGATTACCGGTAAGGTATATAAATGTTGATATCTTATCTCTTTTATATTTCAGCCGTCTTGGGACAAAAAACTTCCGTACCCATTTGCAGGAGAAATTGCTGGAATTGCAAAATATTCAGGATTAAATCTTGGTAAACATTTGTTCTATGATGTATCATTTTGTTCATAGCATAGAGACATATGTTTTATGGTATAAAAAGAAAAACAATAAATTAAAGTTATAGTTTACAAAGGTTAAGTTACTCACCTATTGAAGGTATTGCTTCTCATATACTAAACCTTTCACTCATTTGTAAAATGGTATTGCACATGATCTCATTGAGTATTCTCTATTACAGGTGAAACTGTACTGTACAACTTGTTCTATGAGTTCTTCACTGTCTGCACATCAATTGTAGCAGAGGATCCTTCAGGTATTGTATACAATTATAAACTTGTGATTTAAGGGCTTTAGACCATAGAAAAACAATATTGACTGATGAGGAGGTCTGTGGTCAAAATTATTTTGTTAGGATCCATAAAATCATGTATTGACCAAATACATAAGAAATATTTTATTATGTATTCAGTACAAAACAATAAGTAAACAAGTATTTACAGGCAGGAAAGACAGTTAGATTTCATAGTTTGTACAATGAGGTCATAAGAAAAGTGTCATCGCGTCATGAAATAACTGAACATCACATATAAACCCAAGTACATATGTCAATTAGTGAGACTCTGGGTGGAGGCATTGCGATTTTCTGTCAACAGTCACATGAATATTTCTGGACCAATCAGATTGCAGAAAATATGTTTACGTAAATTTATAGTTTATTTGTCAACAATCATCCTGAACCTTCACAAACTACAAGATCATCTTTTGGATGAAAAAAATAGTTCAAATTAAATGAAATTATCAGACATTTTGTAAACTGTCTCATATTGGATAGTTGTTTGTACCTACAGTATTTTCCTGGATTGCATCTTACTAATTGATTTGTTTCACCATATTTCAAGGCCTTGGAATAAATTGACTCCATTATAATTTTTGCTTGAAATTTATTTTTTGTTATTAAATGGTCTTATTTAATTTCAGGAAAACTGTATCATGCTCGGAACCTGGACTTTGGTTTATTTTTGGGGTAAATATTTATCAATACTAATTATACCCAGCAACAAAATTGTCCGGAATATAAAGTGGTCAGCGTGTCCATCTTATTTCTGCTCTTTGTCTGTTTCTCTGTCTGTCTGTCCATCTGTCTGTCTGTCTGTTTCTCCATCTGTCTGTCTGTCACATTTTTGTTCCACTAATAATATAAACACTAGTTTGAATGTTGACACATGATGTTTAGATTGTGACTTTTGCATCTTCCGTACCCTCATGCTAATTTTCTGAAGTTTTCAAATCAATTGACATGTTACAGAAGACTTTAAAATATACCTCATTGCATTAGACTCTACGGAAGTCACCTTGATAGTCACTTTGATAGTCACTTTGATAGTCACCTTGATAGTCACCTTGATAACCAACATGATAGTTTGTGTGCGGTAAAACAGTAAAACAGTAACTCTGGGAGCAGAGTACACTTACACTTCAACATTCGAAAGTTAAGGAAGTGCAGCAAGGCTTGAATTAGCCAGTACTTGAAACTGATGCAAGTTATCCCATTGATGATCAAATACACTCTCTGTATCAAAGTTTGATAAAACAAAATAATCACTTTTTAGTTGGGACACAAAGAACAACACGTGGGACATCTCAGAGTATCTGCGTCCATTGATCGTCAACGTTGAGTATACTCGCGGAGGAAAGACTCTCTTCAAGGCTGTCCACTTCGCCGGCTACGTAGGCATTCTGACCGCGGTCAAACCAGTAAGCATTCTCTCTGAAGATGATTTTGTGAATTTACATAGGAGGATCAAAGACCATAATCAGTCATTTTACAGGCAGATCCAGGGTCTTCATGTTTATATGCAAATGTTTTTGAAACTCCTTATCAAACCCCACCTCTATAATTATCTCCCTCCTCCCTGATAAAGGAAATTAATATCTGTTCTGTTTCATTTTTATAGAAGATCTTTACTTTATCCATGGATGAACGGTTCAATGCAGATGGTGGCTTCATAGGTGAGATGTTAATTGTGATGAAATACTTTCTCTTCTTTTTTTCTAAAATATGCCAATTTAAAAACATATGTGCACAAAATTTTTTTTACTTTACCGGGGTAGTGTATAACATGAAATATATGTGATCAATACACGAGCAGGTATTGCTGTTTATTTTTACGACATGAATGACTGTAAAATGATCTTCTCCCGAGCGAGATTCACTGCAAGTCACAAAATTGTCTGTCTTTTTCTGTAAATTCGACTAGCTTCGTAGTTTGTAAAATTTTTGTGTGAACACCTTATAATAATTCTAGGATGGGAAATGGATCTGGGTTGCTTTACCGAATCACAACCCTTTGTCTTAGAACTCTTATATTGATTGTTGCGGATTAATTTGTAACATTTCTTTTTAATTTTGTGAGATCTCTTTTATTTCATAAGAAAGCATGCAACAGCCCCTTTAAATAGCTATAATTAAATTATGAAACATATTTCAGGCCTTATTGAGTGGATGCTTGGTGATAGAAGCCAAGCGTGGATGGGTTTCCTAACGCGTCACGTAATGGAGAATGCAACAAGTTACAATCAAGCCCAGAAATGGTTGACAGACACCTTAATGATGGCACCCGCATACTTCATTCTTGGTGGAAATAAGTCAGGGGAGGTAACTGTGATGTCAAATACATTTTGTCAAAAACTGGTTTTGATGTGATTCATGGTGAGAAGGAACCATAACATGATTTGGAAAAAAACCCAGTTTTTTTCTGCATTAATGACATGGCATCACTCAATTGAAACAGTTTTGAACCTAAAATACCCCATTTCCTGAAATTGTTTGTCAACATACTTTGACCAGCATATAATAATGTTTGGTGACTAATCACTGTATATCATTATGTATTATTTCATATATACGTCTTCAAACTTAGATAACAAATAATGCAAAGGCTGTTGAGCTACAGAGCTAATGGCTCCATTTTAGTGATAGATACTGGTATCAAGTGTATTCCTAGATTGTTTTGCTCTTGCATGTTTCAATACAGGCCACAAAAAAGTTCAATTCCGGCAAGAAATAAATCCCAAAGATCAGACGTCTTATATAGAATTTTATCCCATATCTGAATATTGTACTGTGGGTTCTAGGCCTCTGTGATCACACGAGCGAGAGAGTCATCGCTGGACACGTGGCAGATGAAGTCCGCGGGAGGCTGGTATATCCTAGAGACCAACTACGATCACTGGGAGAAACCCTTCGTACTCGACGATCGCCGAACACCCGCTAACAACTGTATGCAGAAGCTCTCTCAGAAGGTATTTAACATATCGATCTTGATCTAACCTGAAACTCTTTGGAATAAAAGCTTTCACCCAGCCTCTGGAACAGTCTCCCTCTCGTCCTGAAAACGTCTCCAACCTTGGACACTTTCAAATCTGCATTAAAAACACACCTCTTTGCAAAATATTACTCCAATTAACTTTCCCCAAGTTCTCTTAGAATTTCTATTGTGTGAGACATCTAAGCGCTATGAGCATGCAATTGGATGGATGACAGCGCTGTACAAATGTCCATATTATATATATATATATACAGTCAAGCCGCGATAGTCCGGCCACCGATAATCCGGATCCCGCGATGTCCGAACGGTAGCAAGCTGCAACCAATCTTAACCCATCTTGATTCTTTCATTTCAATAGTCCGAACATTTCACTATCAAGACGATTTTAATGAAAAACGGAAGCATTCGGATTATCGAGGCCTGACTGTATACTGCTGTGAAGTACTGAGCTGGATTTGTTTAATGATTTTGTCATACCTCCGCTACAATGTTGTCTAGGATGTGTAGCGCTTCATGTGTGTCTGTGCGTCCAAAATCTTCTGAAACATAACTTGAAAATTGCGTTAGAAACCTCATTTTCGATGGAAGTTCCCTATGTGGTGATGTTGTGCATTTAGGGATACAACTCCAGTGTATCAAAGATTTGGGAATTTTGATAAAAAGGGCAAGATGTCCTGACTTTGTTCGATTCTGGAGCAAAACTCTAATACATCACTTGGAGATTTGGATATGGAAGTGACTCTGTTAGGGTTTACATTGTGTATATATCCTCATACATACCTTTGTTCACTGAAAATTGTAGTTATTCACTTGCATGATTGACTACATGTCTTAATTAAAATGGAATTGCAAATTTGAACATGCAAATGCAAAAGATGTGCTCCAGTGCCTTTAAAAACAACTATTTAATCTACAGAATGTGAGTCACAGTGGGTTATTTGATGTCCTCTCCTCCCAACCAGTCCTGAATAAGGTGAGAATTTTGTTCCTTATTCTTTGTCCTGTAATATTCCCAATCCAATTTCCCAATCCTGCTGAACTGATTCAGACATTCCGAGTGATCAATTTACAGGAATCACAGCTCAATGACTATCTTTCCACTGGCAGACAAAGGGTTAAATGGGATCAGCCACCTTGACATGACAATCTTTCCACTGGCAGACAAAGGGTTAATGGGATCAGCCACCTTGACATGACATATATGATGTCTGCTTTTTCTTGACAAATTCTCATCAAGTTGTTATTTCCATATTGGCGAGTCACAAGTATATAACATTCTAACTAATAAAATCAGGTGAATATGTTATTTGTAAAACATAGGTCAAGTTTGTAAGATTTTGTAATAATTCCTTCAACTAGTACGTCAAAGTATGCAGCTTTAAAGCTAAAGCATTCAGCTCAATAGTTATTTCAATCAAATGTTCTTATGGGTGACAATGGAATGTTATGTTGTGTTGGAATCTTCAAATACAAATATATTGCAATCTCTTAATTTTGTAAAAATTTCAAATTAGACTGTTAGTCACATGATGACAATGGATCCAGGTAACTTGTTGGGTACCCAGGTCCTATTCAGTACCTACCCATCCCTGGTATCCTGGGTACCTCTCCCTGCTCTAGTATCCACATGCATCTTTTCCCACTATACCTCGTTTAAAGGGACACCGCATCGAGAATAAAAATCAGATCATGTGTATCTACCTATGCAGATTAACATGTCTGCTAACAAGTCACAGACACCGAATTTCAGACAATTGACATAATTGGTAATAAAAACTACTGCATGCAGACAGTGAAGTGAATCATTACTCGTTAGCAGACACTCTAATCAGCTTGGTGAGATAAAGATGAGACTCATTTTTATCCTCGACGCGGTGTCCCTTTTAAAGGAGGCTTCTAAAGGGGTATTTATTGTGGAAACAAAATTCGAGAGGATGTTCTCGCTTACACAAACATGATATAAATACATGATTAAAATATATTAATGAAGTTAATATTTTCATGACTTTTGTATTTCACAACTTGATAAAGACAAGCGCATATTTGTTGAAAAATAAAAACAATGAGAACCGAAGCCATTCATCGGCGGTGCGAGTGGGGAAAACTTTGCTACGGACTAAACGCATATTTTTTATTCGTTTTATTATATGTTATGTGTTACTATGTGAATTTTTTTTATCATTGTATATGTTTAATTTTCAAAAAAGTGTAAAATTGGGTTAAATATAGCGTGTTTTCATTTCATGTAATGCCAAGAATCCAATATGGCGGATACTGCCTATAGATCGGTGATAGAACTTTCCCTTTAAAGAGGCTGTAGCAAGTATTTTAAAAAAATTATTTTTTCAAATTTCCTATTTATAATGATAGTATTTGTCATTTATATTTACTTTAGAGGGTAAAACATTACACGATTGATTTATCCGTTGCAAAACTGAAAGAGCCATGCAGCTTTAACTTGTTTATATTATTTACAGTTGACCACATACACAGCGCTGATGCAAGTTGATAGCGGCCATCTTGAGAGCTGGATTCAATACTGCAAGTCTCCTTGTTTTCCTTGGTAACAGATTTGGTTTTCCATGGCAACAGCTATGGTTGTCCATGGCAACAGCTATTGTTTCCCTAGTTACACCACCGTTCTTTTTGTAAACATTTTCTTTGGTAACAAGTGTAAAAGAAATATTTTAAAAAGTGATAATTATTTTAAAGAAGAAAACTAATACTTCATGTATTGTTTCTTTAATTTCCATTGTTTTTTTTATAGAAATATTGGTCTCATTTTCAGTCAGTTATAACCACTGAAATTTCTATAAATTTGTATTTTAAACTCACCAAGTACATTCTCTTGTGTGTATGATTCCTCTCCTGTTGTTTTGTGTGTCTGTGCAATATTATGTATGTAATATAAATATAAAGAAGTGTTGCATAATGTTATTGTATGTCAAAACATATTTTTATGGTTGATATTTCTTTGCTGTTTATGCATTCCACATTTGGAGCTAGTACCATGTGCTTTTTTCAGACTGCTCGACAAATTTTAAAAAACAGTCTGAGATATTCATTTTAAAATACCATTGTTCATGCATGGGAAGGAATTTTAATAAAACAACAAGACATACTATTTTTAAAGGCTGCATGTACATTGACATTTGTTTTGAATGTTTCAACTTGAAATGAAAAAGGTTTCTTCTTTAGAGAACCTGTCCCTTTATAGAAGATATTATATGAGTGTCAATGTCATACTATATTTACGACACGAGTGCCTGAATATAATAATTTCCAAGCCAGTGAGGGATACACCAATAATTATGCATGAGAGTCGTTAATATAGTTTGACATAGACACAAATATAATATTCTGTTTATTATTCATGCATGAGATTAATTAATTGCATTTAGAACGCAACATCATTAACGAAAAGTGAAGTCATATAATTGTTTATGACATCATGACAAAGTGATATTTTACCTGATGCCATTGTATGAAAAATATGAACCCAAATATAGTTACCCTCGTAGGTAATAAAAGAAAATCTGTGATATTAGACACCAAGCACTTTATAGGTTACTAATTTGCATGTAAAACTATTATGATTTTCCATATCTCTTGTTTTTATGTATACAGTTATTTCAATGCATAATTCAAATGTATGAATACATTGTTTTTATGATTAGGATGTCTTAAAGTTTAGTTCTGAATATGTTGCTGTTATTGAATATTAAATTTGTTAGTCCTGTTTGGACAGAAGTGCTGCTGCTTGGTGCCTGACTCTGAGGGTATGGGGTTTGAATCCTGCAGGGAACTTTCCCTAAAATGGACAAATATTTGTACTGTTGCAAATTGTGATAGAAAATATGACAATGTATTTCGATTGTAATTCTGAAGTTGATGCATAAATTTGGTTGAACGGAGATATGTAGGAAAAGAGTCGTTTACAATTTTGCATTTCTATGTGCTTTTTTAAATTGAATGTCAATGAATAAATCTTCTATTTTCTTATCATGCATTTGTAGTGTCAACTTCCACTTAATTCATTCACTGCAATGCATACCTTAGGCCAGTCTCTCACTGGCTAATGTGGCAATGCATACTTTATACCAGTCTCTCACTGGCTAATTTTCCTAATGGTGCCAACCTAACATGGTTTTGCACCTGGACTTCATAGTTCAATCTAGAAATAGAAATCTTTAGCACAGAAAAGCGATGAAATGCAGCAAGCCTTAAATTAGCCAGTGATAGTGATAAATGCAGCAAGCCTTAAATTAGCCAGTGATAGTGATAAATGCAGCAAGCCTTAAATTAGCCAGTGATAGTGATAAATGCAGCAATCCTTAAATTAGCCAGTGATAGAGTGATAAATGCAGCAAACCTTAAATTAGCCAGTGATAGTGATAAATGCAGCAAACCTTAAATTAGCCAGTGATAGTGATAAATGCAGCAATCCTTAAATTAGCCAGTGAAAGTGATAAATGCAGCAATCCTTAAATTAGCCAGTGATAGAGTGATGAATGCAGCAAACCTTAAATTAGCCAGTGATAGAGTGATAAATTCAGCAAACCTTAAATTAGCCAGTGATAGAGTGGTGTGAGTAATACCTTGTGGGGGAAGTTACTTCTTCTTCAACTTTAAATGATGTTAAATGTGGAACTCTTAATGGCCTTACAGAAAAACTCCTCAATTAACACATTCTTAATGCTGAATCTTTAGAAAAAAAAGGCAGCAAAAGACTTTTGTAACTCTGTGTTTATTTATTCATAACAAACTTCACAAGGTGTCTATATATTGTTCCTGGACGAACTCGGATAGTCCAGTCCGATGATTTAACAGCTATTGCTGGTCAACTTGACCACTTCACAGGTCAATTTGACCCCTTCACAGGTCAACTCGACCACTTCACAGGTCAACTCAACCCCTTCACAGGTCAACTCAACCCCTTCACAGGTCAACTCAACCCTTCACAGGTCAACTCAACCCCTTCACAGGTCAACTCAACCCCTTCACAGGTCAACTCAACCCCTTCACAGGTCAACTCAACCCCTTCACAGGTCAACTCAACCCCTTCACAGGTCAACTCAACCCTTCACAGGTCAACTCAACCCCCTTCACAGGTCAACTCAACCCCTTCACAGGTCAACTCAACCCCTTCACAGGTCAACTCAACCCCTTCACAGGTCAACTCAACCCCTTCACAGGTCAACTTGACCACTTCACAGGTCAACTCAACCCCTTTACAGGTCAACTTGACCACTTCGTAGGTCAACTCAACCCCTTCACAGGTCAAATCAACCCCTTCACAGGTCAACTCAACCCCTTCACAGGTCAACTCAACCCCTTCACAGGTCAACTCGACCCCTTCACAGGTCAACCTGACCCCTTCACAGGTCAGGACCCTGTAGTAAATCGGAGAGGATTATCAATTAATGCATCTTCACAACGTCACGGACGTAACAAAAAGATTTCCAACTCTTATCTCGCGGGTAGAGTTGTCTCGCTACGTTTTCACCTTGCCGTGGGAAGATGCAATTAACAAAGCATGCACAACACATGAGGTTAACCAAATCTAAAGGCTACATGCACACTGTCTAGATAAATTGTACACTGAATTGCTTTCTTCATTGTACTGAATACATTAATTTCTTATCAAAGTTGTGCAATATTGTCTCTGACTATGGAATACAATGTTTAAGAAGCAGTTAGACTGGTTGTAATGTACATAAATATTGTCTATATGGACCTAGACTTAAAGGCACTGTAGCACGTTTTGTTTACTGAAAAAAGAGCTCTCATAAAAAGGCAAATAAGTGTTACCAATGACAAAATAAATCTCCTGAATCAATCAAAAGAGTTCTAAAATGAATGTACAATCATGCAAGTCCATTTCCCATTGAGTGGCCTTTTAATGTGTTCACATTAAAATGGCCACTCAAAGGATTTTTGCTGATCTGACTGATGTAGTGATAGCCAAACACTCAATAGACTTTTAGATATGGTACTACAATGATGGAATGGTCAACCATCTTGCTGTCTGAAATCTGAAATTCACATTAGATCTACAAATCTACCTCTCACACTCAAGAGTTCCACATCACTGTCGCTTTATACGTCACACCATTTTCTTCGAATATGGATAGCCATTTTTATGGGGTACACCTACAGAATACCGGATACATCCAGCTCTATTGTAGTCACGTGACATTCCTATATATAGAGAAGCACGCGCAAGCGGGCTTATCTCCGTTAGGAGCAATTTTAGAAGAAAATTAAGGTAATTTTCGTGTTTGTCATGAAAAGTTCAATTTTAAACTTCGTCTGTAGGACGAAGTTTTAAACACGATTTTTAATAAAACCGTAAAAGATCAATCCATTCGTCTGCAATCAAGGGGAAATCCTGATGATTTTCCCTTTTTTTGATTGGTCAATTCATACAGCACGCGTCGAATATTCCAAATAAGGAAGATGCAATTTGGGATTTCACTCGCCTGAAACGGTATTTTGTTCTCAGTTGAAGTTCATTGTTGTTTATTCTAAATTAATGCTGCTGAATTGTTGTTTATGTAATATAATGATGTGTAAATGTTTGAAATTACGACTGAATGTTAATATCTAATTAAATTTGATTTTGATTGCCTTCAACCGAAGAATGACATCGGCTGAACAGTGAACTTGACAGTGATCGAGCGTCCACTGTTTACGTTTGATAAAATATCCACTTTAAATGTTCAAAAGCATCATCAACGTAAGGTTTACCTTTTCATTGTGAATAATATCAGGTCTTATATTTATGTCATTATTATTTTGTGTGCAACACTCGAAAACAATTCATGGGAATTTCCGACCGGGTAAGTAATAACTCTGTAATGTTTTCCTACTCGAGAAGGTAAGTTCGTGTATTGATTCAATCTTTCAGTAAATTTAACAAACGTTAAATGTTCATATCATCAATGACACTTTCCTTGAAGTATTGTTTTTATTTAAAAAATCTTGGTATAGCATTTTCTGAAGCCCCGGAAAAGTCTCAACAACCTGGGATATTCGCAAGTCAACAAACAAACAAATAGGCCGATTTCGTACATAAAATGACTGTCAATATACTTTAAAAGTGTATCTAAACCCCAATGCAGTTACTAAGAAGGGGTCTAAGGGTTAAATAAGATGATCGAAATGTATCCAAGGGTTAATTACAAACTCAGTTTGCACTGCGACCCGTCAATCATGCAAACGGGAAACCCCGATGTCGGGAAAACGCCTCGGCTTACTTTTGAAGAACATAGCAATATTTCTTGAAAAACATGACTGTGACGACCCCTGTAAACTAAATCTAACTACAAGGTTTATCTAAGCGTGCGTCCTAGGGTTAAATAAGATCGTCGACTGGTTCCCAAGGGCTAAAAAAAAGAACCGTGACAAAGTCACCCAACAATCAAAATAGCGTCAGTTTCTAACAAGTCTCGCTTCGAGGTCAATATGTCAAATGTGCATGTCCGGTAAGGTAAAATTTCGCGTGCTTACAAACATGGCGGAATGTATCCGGTATTCTGTAGTCTTTCCTTTTATGGATACGGATTATGAGATCGTGTAATGAGATGGTTTACTCTCTAACGTAACATTATATTGGAAAAAAATTAATAATAAATTTTGGCAAAAATCGTCTACAGTGCCTTTAATGTGAAATATTAGACACAACATACATCATTACAAGACATGACAAAAGGTTAGGAAAATTCAGTCTGCTCCCAGCACCAGTGGTGGATGTTTGTCCGTCAACCTGTCTCAAAAACAAGGGAGGTAACCTACTGTCAAAACCTGGAATGGAGACCTCTAAGAATTTTCCATTGGGGTCTCTCCTTCTGAATACGACTGACCGAACTGTGACTACATCATTTAGACCAAAACCTTGTCCAAAGAATGTCTCAGCATTCTGCTGAAAGAGGAGAAATGTGCCATAGCCGTACTTGAACATGAGCTGGGCTTCGGTCTCGTTGTAATATATGTCCAAGTAGCCGTACGGCGTATTGTGGTATGTTCCTGTATAGTCAGTTTTATTCCCAGAAAGTGTTTTGGGCAAATTAGAGGTTGATGACGTTGGTGCATCAAACCACGGCTCGGGGAAGGAACAGAGCGTGGACACGTTCAGCCAAGGTTCAACACCTACAAGAGAAGGGAAAGGATTCGCTATAGTTTTTCTTTAAAAAACAACTCGTGGACCTATATTTTCGAAACTTTCTTAGCGCTAATATCGTTGTAAGTGCCATATATTAACATTGACTTACAACTATCTTAGCACTAAGACAACTTCGAAAATATGGACCCTGTATTGTGAACCTGTGGTCTAGAGTGTTCTATCTGGGTATTTTTTGTGGAAAAGAAATTCGAGAGGATATTTCCGTTTACACACATCTATATATATATATATGTGCTCTTAATACATGATTAAAAAAGTCAAATCAAGTCAGATATTAATGAGGATAATATTTTGATGACTTGATATTGCGCAAACTTAGAAAGAAACCACAGAATTGTTGAAAATGTTCCAAAAAATGAGAAAAGCCATTCATCGGCGCTGCGAATTGAAAATCTTTTCTACGGCATAACTGCAAATTGTTTATTACTCTAATGACACGTTATATATGTCTTGCTATGTGAATATGCTATCAGTGTATATCTTTCAATACCAAACAGTTGTAAAATTAGGTACAATATAATGCGTTTTCATTTCAAGAAATGCAAAAAAACCAAGATAGTGGATTTTGTAGATTTGACAGTGACTTTAACACGGAGTAAGCAGATGAAACAAGGATATTGGTAAGATTATACAGTGTTATCATTGTCAAAGAGTTCCCAATCAAGTAGTAAGATAGTGTTTGACTCCATACTCAAAGGGATAGTGAGTATATATATGTTGTTGGAGTCACATTCATGCCAACCGTTATAAATAGTGTTATTTTATTGCCCATAGGCGCCAGACCCTAAATAAATATATGTATACCTACCTATAGAACATATAAAGAAGGTAAGAATCTATCCGCCATCTTGGATCCTGCCATAAGACCGGAAATGGAATCTTTGATCAGTCTACGAATATTACAAAGCGTATAGGAGCCAGCAAACCAGTCGGTCCTATGGCAGGATCCAAGACAGTGTCGTACCTTCTTTATATACATGTTATATAGGTATGTAGGTCTACGTATATGTATATTTAGGGTCTGATGCCTGTGGTACTGACTGTTGCTGAAGTTATCATTTGAATGTAGTCGTATATACCTAAAAGGGAATCCACTATGTAGTTCTGTAAGGCTATTCTGTACCCATAGCTTGGATCGTAGCCAGTTAAAGCGATGAAGACACCAATATCTTCAGACGGTATCATCGACAGAAAGGCGTAATACCCAAATGTTGACCCAGTGTGTCCAATTAACCTGTAGCCTTGATATAAAAATAAATCAGAAAGTTAAGCCAAATCCATGTTCAAATGAGTATACCAAATTTATATACATTGTATAAGAAAAAATATGTACTTGAGATCATTTCATATGCAGACACAGACAACTTATACACTGATATTTACAGTCTTACCTCTGTAACTCCCAACCCTCCAACCCAAAGCGTACTTGTCGAAGAAGGTTGACACTGGTACATCCGGTTGAGTGAAATACTTCAGTGGAGAAGGTATGGGTGTCCTGGGCTTGTATTCCTCCTCCAGATCGTTCTCTTCCATCACTCGTTCTCCAGACGGTCCTAGTCCTACACTCAGATGGAACTTGATCCAGTTAGCTGCATCCAGGGCAGATGTCATCACACATCCAGATCCACATAGTAGCGCCCAGCGTCTAAAACGAAGTTAAGTTAGTGTCACACTAGTCCTGCTCCATGACTGTGTAAAACATAAGAGTCTTTACTAAAGTCTAGATCTTTATTCAGCAAGTCTAGATAAACTGAATACATTATGGAACTGAAAGTATTTAATATTTATAAACCTAGGTCGGATTCTGTCTGTTGTTTTGTAGGTATCTTCTTTTCTTGGAATAACCTCTAATGAGGTCTTACTTCCGATAATAACCCGGTATGAGGTTTTACTTTTGAAAGTAAGACCTGAACCTAAGGGTTTTTTTAAAGTAAGACCTGGAAATGCACTTAGAATAATTTTTCAGACTTGCAAACTCAATAGCCAACAAGCAGCAATTATTATCGAAAATTATACACACTTAAACATGTCAAAGTTGAAATAGCTGGATTCGACCCTGGCACCCTTCGCTCTCTAAACTGGCGCCTTAGACCGCTCGGCTATGCAGACCGAGATGAAGAGTGGAGTTGAATTACTCCATTTATAGTCATACCTTCTTTGCCTCGATATAACGCAACCGAGGGCGACATACCCTTTATAAAAACACGATTTGGGAATCAAAAATTATAAAATGTAAATTTTTACATTTGACGTTTATAAATAGGAAGAAAACATTCCTCCTTCGTCTTCTGCTTTTAAAATGGTCTAAGCGGAGGAATTTGGCCCTTTGAGCGTCCGAAACTATAACTCGTAAAATTTGATAGTTGACGGTTTATAAGCTGGAGAAAACACTCCTCCTCGGTCTTCTGCTCTGAGAATAACCTCAAGGTCGGGATAGCCCCTCGGGCTGACGCCCTCGGGGCTTTATCCCTCCCTTCAGGTTATTCTCAGAGCAGAAGACCTCGGAGTCATGTTTTCTCCTTAACATAATCAAAAGGATGAAGGTACAATAATTATTTTAAAATTCCATAGACTAAAGTTTAGTCCTGTGTCCCACGTGTACAAATATTTAATAACACTAACATGGAAAGGCACTACCCATTTCCGCTGACAATCGCAAATATTGTTTTTTTCACCTGCTCTACCTATATCGACCTTCCTATAATTTGTCTAATTCTTTGCATCTAAAAGTGTGAAACTTGCTATGTGAACAATATCTCTTCACACAAGCCCATTTTGAATGGAATAATCTGTTGTTAATATACTCAATACCGTGATTTAATCTCAATACAATACAAAATGCTGTATTTTGCAAACATAAAATACTTCTCTAAAATCTCCATTTGTTAACCGATTCAGGTTTTTAATAAAAATTGATTTAAATAAACGTTCATTGAACTTACTTTAAATGATACACAGTACCTTGACAATTATTTATTTATTTCAATATGTCAAAACTCCATACCTTGAGAATTCTGGAAGCACAGGCTTGTACGTGTCCCCGATTTTCGTGTACGCCTTAGCGATGTTGTCTGAGGAGAAGTCCGCAGTTGTGGCAAATGAGGAGGAGTCCATCTGGAGAGGATCGTAGATCTCCCGCTGGACCAACTCCTCCCAGCTCGCTCCTCCCAGCACCTCCGCTATCCGCGTCACCAGTCCATACATCAGGTTACTGTACATGTAACTGCCCCGCCATTGTCCTGCTGCTTTCAAGTTCTTGATTCGTCTATAAAGAAAGGTTGATTAAAATCGACCCTGTTCCTAGGAATAAAATTTGCAAAATAATGCATCTACCGGGATACCAACAGGTTCTGTAGATTCCTCGCCACACCCTCTGAGGACACCCTGTATAGGCGCGTGTTCAGAACCATTTTAGCGCAGACAAAAGCCCAGTCAAATAGCTGACAAATCACATCATAGTTCTTATAAACGGTCGCCGTTTTGAAAGCATTTGGAATAGACGAAAAGATTTGGTGTTTTGAGTTATCTGCCCCTAGCTTTTCGCACTGAAAGCCTTTGTTGGAGGTCTTGTGTTTGGTTAACTTAATGGGGTCAGAACATGCAAGCATGTAATCAGTTCCATAAATTGAACGTTGAATTGCGGTCTGGGCCGAAACATAACTGTCCCTTTGAAGCAAATAGATAATGTAATGGTTTGATTTAATTTATTTACTTTACAACAAAGTTCCGATACTCTACTTACAAGAGCTCTTTTACGTCAGTCTGATTAAAATCGACCTTTTTCCAAGGGACACAATTTGCAAAATAATGCATCTACTGGGATACGAACTGGATTCCTCGCGAGGAAACCGAGTTCGTATCCCGGTAAGTGCACTATTTTGCAATTTTTATTCCTCGAAAAAAACCCATCGACTTTAATCAGACTGCATGTCTTTGACGTCCGAGTAATGGCACCAGCTCTTACCCAGCAAGATTTGCCCGTGTTAGGTTGCTGTCAAATCTGATCCTGTTGTTGGAGGACAGACCGGTCCTGTGAGACAGAATGTCCTCAAGTGTAGTGTGCTCCGTCCTCAGGTCATCATCCAGGAACCCGAAATCTTTGATGATGTCTTTCACCTTGGTCTCCAAAGTGATACTGAAATTGATTCCTGGTATGAAGTCATCATTTTGATGCAGTTGAATGCTCAGCCATTCTGTGTTAGGGAGATGAATATTATATACAGTAAGTTAAGAAATTCTTGTAGTTCCCTGAACTCTTTCGTGTCAATTTATCTGAACGTAAATCCTGTAATTGTGGTGCTTTGGTGGAAGATGTCTATCAATTCTTCTGAAAATGTCCAAGATATGCTAATTTCCGTTTAGAAATAAAACTAAATTTATAAATTTAATGCAAAATATTACATCAATTCCATTACTTATTCCAATGTTCCAAATGTAATGCCTCCAGAAATATGTTTAAAGAATTACTTTGTAAGTAACCCTAATTATCATAAAATGTCAATGTTATTTGTAACTAACATTAACAAATGAAATTGGGAATTTGCTGGCTCAAATTGTTTACTTAAAAGCACTATGTCAAAGCACCCTTTTTCTAATAATGAAAACAGTTTAAATAGCTTAATTATGTCAAGAATACTAAAAAGCAATAATCAAGGCTACCACATAAGCCCCGTTCATGCGCCACTGTTTACATACATGTGCAGAAATACACATATATGTATATTTACATAGGTGTGTAAACGTGGCACATGAACGCAATTGCATACATGTGTATATTTGCATCGTATGCAAATTTGCACTGAGTCAAGAGGTAGTGCAAATGTATTTTTGCACATGTGCAATTTTGCACAGTATGCAAATTTGGCGCATGAACGCAAATACTGATTTACACACAGAAGCAAAGAGAGAGAGAGAGAGTACCGAATGATAAACATGATCATGGCTGGTCTTGTACAGCCATCATATTCCCTAGCAAGCATGACAAGAGCATATCCATGGCAGCAGGGAGGGGAACCTACACGTACCTGTAACTTCAACATATCTCATGATGATTATGGGGATTGTTAAATCAAAACCTACAATAGGATCATTCAGGATCAAAGCACTAGTGTTATGAATAAGTGACTGAGAGACACTTTAATTATTTTTTCAAGACAAGGATCAGGACATCCTATATTTTGTTTTCATTCCGTCTATTTACCATTCCAAGATCTCAGAGTTTGCAAAGATACGAGCATAATATGCTGTTCCCATCTACAGCCCACCATAGGTCTAATAAAAAATCACAGACAACGTGCAACATAATCGAATAAAACCCCCACGATCCTGTGAAGGTGCAATAAAAGGGATGTGTGACCCATCTATGGACCCTGCACATATGGAAAACCCCAAATCTGCTCATAATCCATCAGAACCTCCCGCAGTACATCCCCTTCTGGAAACTTGATGACCTCAGGCGCCATCTTCTCCATCAAATCATTGCAGACTCTTGAACACATGTCACAGCCGTATAGATTTGGCAACACCAAAAATATGGGCAACAGTTCTATATTCAGCTGTTGTTGCAAGCCAGTAGATTGTTATTGCTATTTGAAGTCTAACAGACAATGTTTCATATAATTTGTATTGGTTTGATTTTCCAGGGATCCAGACAGTTATATATAGATAAAGTCAAAAGATTCTTGTGACATCCGTTATTTATTTGTAAAATTTTGAACAATATATTTCTTAGAACTGTCTCTGAAAAATCCTAACTCCTGCTATTACTGATGTCATCATCATAAAGGGATAACATCCCCTTTGTTTCCACAGTACACCAGTGTCTACATGACCAAGGCTTGTGATTGAATGAAGGATACTGAAAATTTACCCTATCAAAATACATACCATCAGATGGCGCATGAACGCATAGCAAATTTTGCATTTACACACCTGAGTATATTTACATAGGGTGTATTTTTGCATACAGTGCAAATTTTTGGCGCATGAACGGGGCTATAAATATTTATCAACATAACAGGTAATAAGACCACACAATCAAATGAAAAAGTTCAAATGAATTAATGCAACGTTGCCCCCATGCATTTGCCACGGGCCTGACTCTCTAAAGGTTTCAAACACCCACAAGTCAATTCTTGGTTTGTATTGCTATTTAATGACAAGCTAAACATATTAAAGGCATTTTTGTAATTAAAGTAAAAAAATATTGCAATGCTACATAAGTAATTGTTATATAAAGTTTTGCAACAGGTAGAATATCATAAAATTTAGTTTTAAAGAAAACATATGGGAATATTATAGGTCTTTGACTTACTCCAACGTTGTAGACTGAAGCTGTCTATATATAGAGCGGTGTTTGTCAAGTCATATTACATATATCAACGGTAGTTGACGAAGTTGTTTCACGTGTTAAATATTATGTCAACTTACCGTATTTCCTCTAATAGGGGCCCGGGCCCTTATTAACATGTAATGCCCCTTACCCCCCGGCGCTTATTGGAGGCCCGGCTCTTATTTGAGGCCGGCCCTTATTTTATTTTCAGGTTTGACCAATACACTGATAACCTCTGATAACCATTTAGAATAACACAAACTCAATTTGATGTAAACCGAATTTAGCGTGGTAGTTTAACCCTCTTAGTGCCTTGTAACATATATATATTTAGTAGGGGTGATCATTGAGGCGATATAAACCGGGCCCCTATTAGAGGCCCGGCTCTTATTGGAGACCCGGCTCCTATTCACCTTTGGGTACCCTTACCCCCCGGCTGCTATTAGAGCCCCGGCTCCTATTTGAGGCCCGGCCCCTATTAGAGGAAATACGGTAAGCTTTATTATCAACACTGCACAACGTCTCTTGATCAGATATGCAACATAGTGTTGTTTTTTCTACAAGATGTGTACGACAGGGATATGCAGACATGTTTGTCAAACTTATTAGTTTAGTTTACTCAGTATAAACTACCAACCTTGAAAAAGTCACACGCGATGAAGCAACACACACGGTTTGTTAAATAGACAATACTTAACTCGGTCACGTTTAATAACATATTTATGAAACTCGTGAATGATGTCGGTATCGAACTCGCTTTCGCTCATACATACCAAACCACTCACTCGTTTCATAAATATGTTATTAAATGAGACGTCCTTTAGTATTCTATATGTATATTACTGGATCTGGGATTTTATATCGGGATTATCGAATTACATATTCATAGAATTTCATGAGTGTGTTTTAAAACTTATGACAAACTTTGGAGAGAACTTTTTCTTTCTACATTTTGTTGTACCAAATGATCAGCAAATGGCTTTTCTGTGGGACTACCCGTTCGGTGACACTTTGCCACTGACGAAATATTTAACCAAAAATATACAGGCACTGGACAGTAATTGGCAAAGACAATGGTTGCTATAAAAATACAAGTTATAAAATAAAACATCCGGTAATGAAGTTATATGAAGATCATCCTTCAGTCTGTCATATCCTTAAGAATATTATAAGTTGTATGCTTCTCACGAGGGTAATACTGTCTCATGTATATATACATACCATCTTTGTACCAGTGTCTCCCGAGCCTACATATGTGTTTCCAAACAAAGCAGTAAATAAGGCGAAAATAAGTTTCTAAGTTAATTAGTAATTAATAGACTACCGCTGATCGAAATGTTGAAAACTCCGTACACTGTGTTCGTTATTTTATAACGTCATCTGACCATAATGCGACAGGAAAGGAAAGATAAATATATTTAACCCATAAACCACGAATACCCATTTAACTAATGTAATCTAATATGTAACTTTGTATAAACCTGGTTTATGAACTGAATATATGACAGTCAATCTCAAGTCTGTCCATTTTAAAGACATATCAAAGGCGCTGTAGCAGACCGTTCTTACGAAAATGATTTCCTTACAGAGTAACTGTTTAAGTCATGTTTCTATCATCTTCCCACGGCAAGGTGAAAACTTATCGAATTAAATTCTACCCCTTTTTTACCTTGCCCTCAACGGTATAGAAAACTGTGCAACGAAGCAGCGATATCTATTGTGATCACGAGTTACGCCCGTTACTAGTTGCCCACAGACAGCCAATGAAATCGCCGTTTACATTCGGTACTGCAGTACTGTAGAGAAGCGATGATTCTAAACTTACTATTTTTAGAAACATACGTTGGTAATTAAGAAAGAAGAGTAAATGCAAATGAAAAATACCCACGTTCAAACAAAGTTAAAAGATTTGAACACAAATCGTCGCATTGAATAAGCATATTTAAATTAGTATAACGTATACTTGCTTATTTGAAAATTGGAACATTTATTAGGCACAGTTTATCAAACAAGAAATCAAATCACAATGGCTCCTTTTTTTCGGGATGTAGATCAGTATTAAATAATTGAGAATGTTTAATCGAAATACCACGATGCCAAATATAAAAAAACAACAAATTATTGTGAAACCATTAATGGTAGTAGTTTCATTCAAAGTCAATTCTTGTTTTCTTCGATTTCGGAGTGATTTTTATAAATTGATGATAAAACGTGCTAGTTATTTTTCAGCTTATACGACTTTTTAAAAACTATGACAACCAACTATGTTGAATCACTCAGCGTACTTCCAGCCGCAATATTGTGAAATAAACAAACGATACGTGATAACATGCGCAACATCTTATACGCGCATGTTATGAATGTATCCAGTTTTGCAGTCATCATAACAGCACGCCCATATGTGACAACTTCATTGCTTTTGAAGTTGTCCGCTTCGACGTTTTGATTATCGATTACAGGTTTATGAAAACGAACTGTAATTATTTTATTGTATCAATTGAAAGCTTACAAAAGACATAATAAGTCCTAGACAGAAAAGGCGGGCCGTTAAAGGTGCATCCATTGTGTTTCATAAAATTTGATTTGGCTTTTATACGTTCCAACACACCATATGTGCTGTTTATAATGAAAAGAAATTCACTCAGCTTGCATATTCATCCCCAATCGCCAAATATATCAAAATTACTAGTTTCCAATTAAAATCGGGTAACATTATTATGCATGTGCAGAAACCGAAAGTACACGTTCTATTTACATGCACAGTAGTTGTATGACCTATTGAACATTTTCAACCCAAATTTGTTATTTTGTCTGGTTTAAATAAGATTCCAAAATTACGTTTGACTCTTTGGCGCGCGCCACACGCGGTGCATTGTCCGGTTTTCGATCGGTAATCGATACTTTTACCTTCATATCGTCAATATACTAAGTCGAGTATCATCAAAATGGTAGTTTTCGGTAACAGTTGGTACTTCTCGATAAAATAAGACCATTTATAACGTTAAGCATATTTGACCCCCAACAACACAATGGATGTACCTTTTTAAGTCAAGGGCGGAGAGAGAAGATTTGGAAATCTTTTCGTTACGCCCGTGACGTTGTGAAGATGTGTTTCTATGGAAACCATAAAAAAATAAATTTCACAAAAAGTTATAACCCTCAAAGGCACATTTCTTGTGTATACTTACTCTTCTCTCTGGCTGATAAGTTTCAGAAGAAGCGTTGAAGCAAAGGCTTTGGACAGAGACGCTATCCCAAATACAGATGTGTTGGTCACCGGCACACTCCTCCCCGTGTCAGCCACGCCGAACCCTTCAGCCAGGACAGTCTGTCCATCCTTGACCACGGCCACTGCAAGACTGGGGCCACCGCGACATCGGTGACTCTCGGCGATATCACGTTTTAATTTGGCCACATCGTCAGGGGAGAGGGCTGCACACACAGCGCAAAAAAACATGGAACAAAGCATCCATTGCGATAAGCCAAACATTGTTCCACTTCGCTTTACAGACGCTGCTTCTAGACTCTGTCAGCGTTTTGAATCTGTCTCTGATAAGGCTGTACGTCTTTGGTCACTTTTGAAGGTGTAAGTCTTTGAAGGTCACTTATGAGAGTAGGTCTGTGCAGGTCACTGTTGAAGCTGTAAGTCTTTGAATGTCACTTATGAAGCTGTGAGTCTTTGAACTCTCTGGTTCAGATGTAAGTCTCTGAAAGTTTATGGATCATGTTCAGCTTAAGGTCGACCTGTGGTTCAGCTGTTAGTCTCTGTCTCCAACTGGGGCCCTTGACTTGGATACAACACTTCGAAGTCTCTGGTTAGGTTCTAATAGTCTCTGAATAAGCCACAAGTAGTTATTTTAGTCTCTTGTCAAACTGTTTTGCAAGTATCTGGCTACATAACGTCTATGCTCAAATAAAAAGTAATCTCGTTTCAAGCCTGAAATTTAAAAAACCGTGGTCGTCCCTGAAAATGCTGAGACGAAACTAAACGTGTGTCTTCTTCTCGCCTGACTCAACTCACTATGGTTAAATCAACATAGGACATTATATGGGGACCACGTATAGGGGGGATCTAGAAATATGCAGTTGTTACGTAATATACACTATAAGATATTTGACAAACATAGTTTCCGGTTTCAAATCACGGCTATTCAGGATTGGAGATTGTGTAGTAATTTGCCAGTGACAGCAAGAGGGTAGGGGAGTTATACAGCTGCGTACCGAAAGTTTGTTCACCTACATGTATACCTTAGTGGAAATATCATATAAATTGACGTTCATTGTAACGTCAATTAATAAAATAACATCACGTACAATGACAATGAATCACCATGTATCTATGAGTAAAATAATCATTCCCAAGCATGTCCTATGATCGTCACGGCAATATGGTGCTTGTTTACGAAATCTGGCATAATGAAATAGGCAGAAGGGGTCAAATTTTGAAAATTGTAATTTCATTAATTTTCGAATAAAAGTTTTCATATTGACCAAATGAGAACAAATTCATCACAAATACATTGAATGAATTTTGGAGGAAGTATATGATGTGTGTTAGATCCAGTTTATCACTAACTAAATATTTCACAGAAGAAAATAAAATCTGTAGTTTTGAAAAGATTGACCCCTAGTCACTTCAAAGAGCTACCAAAACTGTAACTGATTATGATATGGAACACTCAACTGTCTTCTTATAATGCAATGATCGAGGTAGTTTTCGCGTTGATATGATGCTTCAAAGACATGCTAGAAATATGTGCATGTGATGCAATGTGATGTGCCCCGCTCCAACTTTCAATCCAACCTTGTCCTCTTAACATTATTTTTCACTTATGATTTTGAGATGGATGTCAGAAAAGGTTCCTTATCCCTATATGCACTAAGTTCATTTTTTTCCATGGAAACCAGAAGAAAAATTCAGAATAACCTAAGTAGCAAAAGGCACCACTCCACCACTAGGTTTAGCCACAAAGTTTAGTTAAAAAATACTGCATACATTTTGAGAAAGAGGCCGGAGAAGGTTCCTACCCCCATATACATTAAGTTCAAACTGTTTCCATGGAAACCAGAAAACATAAAAATCAGAATATCCTAAATAGCAAAAGGCACCACTCCACCACTAGGTCTAACCATATACCGAGTTTCTTAAAAAAAAACGTTTTTTTATTTTTATAGATATGGCGCGGAAACGAAAGCATTTCGGTATCACGGAATTACGGACGGGGGCGAAAACATTGTGTAACCCGCAAAGCTATACTGGGGACATAATTACATGATATTTGCACCTAGATGCACAAGTAGGTGAACAAACTTTCGGTACGCAGCTGTATAATCCCCTTGCGGCTATTGACTTGATGCTGTTTACTGACAACTACTGTTACATGATCATAAGACATGAACATCTTTTGACACGTTATGTTAAATTACTCATTTTCCTGAAAAAGATTAGAATTATTAAACACTACAGCCAGAATGTATATTGCATTTAAAAACTTAGGATGTGGTGACATCGTAGTTGTTGGCGATGTAAGTTGGTCGCGATTAAAATAATACGCCCTAAATAAATAAACTGAAATTTGCATTAACTTGAACCTATATGCATGTGTAATGGTAGAATAGGACATGACAAAGGTACTGATAAAAGAACCTGCAAAGATTTGTAGATTATGTAATTTGTTTATCACCATACCTACCTCTCATTACTGAGTTGAATATCCTCGATTTCTCACCACTGTATCCATATGTGCACCGTCCAATAACCTCCAGTTTAGTTAGAACAACTCCACAAGAACGACAGACAGGTATACTTCTAACAACCGACAAATCTAGCGTTTTGATACACACCAGTGAATTTCTTCAAAATTTAGACATCATTCAGATAAAAAAAAATCACGCAAAAAAAGAGCACTCACTGCAGTTACGCTAGGTCACGTTGACCCAGTAGCTATTAGCATGCTTAACGACGCCGCTAGAGCTTTCGAGTACGAAAACATATCGAGTATCCAAGAAAAAGACCGATCCTGTAAACCCTGGTTCGGAGTTGAAGGCTATGACGCTGGGAGAGATCATACAGCAAAGCGCCGCTTCTCTCAAGCGTTACTCAATCTACAACAAACGTGTATTCAAATTTTAATCCAAAAGTTATAAAAAAAAGAAGTGAATGTATAGAGATAAAAGCGTTATTAAGATGAAATGAGAAAAGTGTTTACAGAGAACCGGAAAAATTCTCCTTAACCATTCTGGAAAACATTGAACGGCGATAAGACTGAGTGAAATGATAACATAGGCCTATATATCGATGTATTTTACAACTTTTGATAATACCTTAAGGAATCGGAACCGGAGGAAATAGAATTCGTCATAAATGAAATAGAAAGTAATACTCGACTAAACGGTGATATATTGAACAGCAATATCCCCCTCACCGTCTGTAATACTCATCCCGTTTGCGCATGCGCGATATTCCCCTTTAACGGGCCATATGTTGTGTATAGGATTACTGTAAAGAAGTTATTTATGTCCATGTAACTAACAAACCTGTTATGTAACTAAACATCATGGTCTCTGTTATAAAGAACCAACTATGTTCTTTAAGTAGATAGCCTAAAATGTTTTTGTCCCTTGGCTTATTTTCCAATCGTATATATTCATTTACATTTCTGCCCTCACAGACATGTCTATCTTGATAAAAAAAACATGTCCAAAAAGTTTGTTTTCCGAGTGTATTTATCACAAGTTGCTTCTTCCGTATGTCCATCATTCTCTTCCCACAGAGGTTACTAATTCCCACCCTAACTCTGTTCTACATGGTCTGAATTTCAAGGCTCCATCAAAATCATCTTCACTCACTCAATTTGAAAAAGTATTCCTGCCTTCCGATGTCACTTGGTTTTCTCAACAAGCCAATTAAACTGTTATTGTATATAAACATGTCGTGACTTATTTCCAACATATATGGATAGTAAAAACGTTAATGTCATCGAAAGGTTAGTTACCGGTTCTTGGTTTTCAATGGCATAAGTGTATATACACCCATGACATTGACGTCAATTGCATAATGAAATTGAGAAGCACGTAATTTGTCCCATCGACGGGGAGTGCACGTGGAGTCCGTGCTGTCGACTTATTCTGTTCCCTCCGTTCATTTAATTATTTTATTTTCAAAAGTTTACTTACTGATTAGAAATCACTTAAATTATAAAGTTTGAATTTATAAGAAATAGATTTAATAATGTGTTTGTTCACTGGCTTATAAACGGTTTGAAAGTTCAAGTTAAACTGTAGTATAAATGCCGTCGACAAGCTCTGGCATTTATACCAGATGTTATACAATTTGTTGCTGTTATACGTCGATAGAGGCACAAAACATGTAAAACAATCCTTAAAATAACATACGGAGTGTCCCTTTAAATTTGACATTGTTCATTTTCTATAGCAGACACACAAACTGACATTCAATTCTTAAACACATGAAATGAGTTGACTTTTTATTTGTAAATTTATTTTTATCTAATTTTGTATCAGTCAAATCTCAGTGAAGATAATAAAATAACATGTCGGAATATAAGCATATCACAAGTGTGGTCAAGTAAACTAATCATTACAAAGCTGTAGAAAACTAAAAAATCCAAGCCGGACTAGTAACTGAAATACATTACCAGTCTGTCCGGAAGAAAACCTACCTGTCCGATTTTCAACATTCACATACAACTTATTGCAAGTACCAAACATTTGTTATACATCTGGGCCGTGTTCAAGAGAGGTTTCAAAGTAATCGTTCAATTAGCGATTACTTTTAAACCTCTCTTGAACGCGATTGCTCAATGTAGCGCTACGTAGCAAAGCGAGCGAACTTTGAGCTTTTGCACCGTGTCGTTCAGGAGAGAATGAGCGCTACATTGCGCAATCAATGAGCGATTATAAGCGCTCGCTGTTATGGAACCCTTGTTGAACATGTTCCTCGTATATTCACTAATCAACAGCTGGCCAATTTACTAAATGTCAGCCAAATCTCATTTGATCATACAAGTATGTACATGAATCATCAGTCCCTTTTGGGGAAAATATGATGTTATGCGTGTTATATTGGCTAACATAACTAGACATCTAGTCGACAATTATTTCAATTTTCGATTACGTTCATTACACCTATAGTGGACCACCGAGGAAATCAATAATTTCTTGATATTTAAGAGATATTTTAAAAATATTGTAAAACAATTGCTAATATGCTGATATATCCAAATTTAACTAATATTTATCTGTATCGTCATATTGACGTGAAGTGGATAAACAAACATGACCACAAAAACCACTTTATTGTTATGTTCGCAAAACAAATGGGAAGTTGGCCGACATTGCGGCATATGAGAATTGATAATATAATAATAATGAAAGACATATATCCATATAGACCCACTGTGGACCTGGGAACACTGACTGAAAGGACTGAGCCGTTTTAACAATCAAAGGAATGGTGTTCTTTCATTTGTTTTGGATTAAAAATTGACATAAGATTGAATGCAAGTTATCGATCTTAAATCCTCAAATGTTTAAAACACATTGAACGTGTTGTATTTATGCAGTCTGATTAAAACCGACGGTATTCCGCGGAAAAAATGTGCAAAATAGTGCATCTACCGGGAACTCATATCGTTCGGAGATTTCCAGGCCAAACCGTCTGGAAACAGTCCGTAGACTAGCGTGTTCGAGCGCAATTCAGGTAGCCAATCAAAAGATGCCCAACAAATGCTTTCGGTGCGAGAAGATAGGGGCAGGTAACTCCAAACAGCTATCCTTTGGTCTGTTCCGAATGCTTTCAAAACAGTGACCGTTTAAAAACTACGTTGTGATTGGTCAGCTATTTGACTGGGCTTTGGCTGCGCTAAACTGGTTCGGAACATGCGCCTATACGGGGTGTTCTCAGACCTTGTGGCGAGGAATCTACAGAACCTGTTCGTATCCCGGTAGATATATTATTTTGCAAATTTTATTCCTCGGAACAAGGTCGATTTTAATCAGACTGTGTATTTATGTAAACTGGCGAAATGCGGTCTACTATATTTTCTTGTACAATTCAGCGTGTTGCACGTGCATCACGACTATCTTAGGCCTGTGTAAGCTGATTGATATTGACACCTTTTTTGACAACGGTCTTATTTACCTCCACATGTTAGTTTAGCACACGAACCCTGAAATTTACACTAAAAATGCTAAATGTTGTTCACGTTGTATGCGGTTTGAAGCAGTGCTGTGTGTAGTGCAGTGTTGTGTTAAATAAGTATCGACCTCGACCCACAGGTGAAGTTTAGCGCAAATATTTTGCGCAACAGAGATGAACAACCAGTTTTCCATATGCGCGAATTGCTCACTTCGTTCGCACATATGGAAAACTGGTCGTTCATCTCTGTTGCGCAACATATTTGCGCTAAACTTCACCTTGATGAACCCTTGCGCACGTGACCACTACCCATTCCTTGACCACATACAATGTCTCTCAAATCTATACCCCCCTTCCAATATAATAATACTTAGAGAATCTCACCCAAGTGTCTTCTGATATCAAATATATCAACACGAGTTCATTTAAGTTACAAATATCCCAGGCTTGTCGAGTGTTGACATATTTGATTTTAGAAGACACGAGGGTGAGATTTTATTTATCATTCAAAATCATTTTTCAACAATTATTAGCAAAATTATGAACACAACTGAAACACAAAACTGTCATTTAGCTTCTTCAGCAGTGATCTTATGTGGGAACCAGTTTTGGATGATAAAACAATTTCACAAAAGACCACAAAAGTCATGTTATAGTTAACAAACATTCATTTCAAGCGAATAATACATAATTCCAAACAACAAAATTTATAAAAAGCTGAATTATTTAATAGTTATTACAAACTTGATGTAGTCCATTCATCCGTCCATTTATCAGTGTTTGTGTTACGATTGATGACAAATGCTAGAATCTTATATCACTGGAAAACCGCCAAAACACTAGACAGTCATTATCTCCGGCCTGTTTGCCTCTTCTGTCTGTGGTTCGACTCTCCCTCCACCGAACCAATCAGGAGATTGAGTAAACAGATACACTCCTCCATCTTCTGCTGCAGCCTCGCCATCTGAAGAGAAGTGGTGTCCATCTTGTGTCTCGTGTCCATGTTCTGTCTCTTACTGGCAGCAGCAGAGTTCACATCATTTCCCATGTTCGAGTCCATCTTCAGTTTCTTCTCCACATCTGCACCCATCTTGTGTCTCGTGTTCATGTTCTGTCTCTTATTGGCATCAGCAGAGTCCACATCATTTCCCATGTCTGAGTGCATCTTCAGTTTCTTCTCCACATCTGCATCAGTCTTGTGTCCCGTGTTCAATTTCTGTCTCTTACTGGCAGGAGATGTGATGAGATCCAGACTGAAATGAGCGCGTTTTGACGCTGCATAAGGATATTCAGGGCTGCGACATCTCTTCTCGCCTCGGTACACACGTGTCTTGGCGTCACACCCTCGTCTGCAGTAGTAACATGTTGAACCACAACTTCCACAGGACTGACTTGGTTCTACAGAACCTGCACAGAACCGTCCATCCCCCGGAGTAGATTTGCTGCAATCTCGATCCCCGCTCTGTGGACACACCCAATGACGATGACCTCGCTGGTGACAAAGGTCACAGGTCACGGCTGGACAGTGCAAGTAGCTGTGGCCGTCAGTCCGACATTTTGTACATTTGTACGGGTACTTGCTTCTCTGTCCAGATAAAGTCTTCTTAGCTGCAACTTCAGTTGTCACTGTTTTATAGGTGTTTGTTCTGGTGGTGGATGTCTTGACGGGCTTCATGATAAAACTTCACCAGTAGCAGAACAACTGCACAAATATCGGTCAAGAAGTTGTACTTGTCGTGAGCAGCTCACAGCGACGAATGACGTCAACAGCAAAACTACCGCCTTTTATACACTGCAGCGCGTGCAGAAAACTAAAAATAGCACACTGGAAAAACCATGTTCTAAAAATAGCTCAGTGGAAAAACCCGTGGTCCAAAAATAGCATCAATAACTGCTATAAATAGAACTATCTATTGGAAAAACCCGCGATCTAAAATTAGATTCATAAGAGGCTATTAATAGAACTAGCTACTGGAAAAACCCGCGATCTAAAAATAACATGCATAGAGGCTATTAATAGAAATGTCTACTGGAAAAACCCGCGATCTAAATATAGCATACATAGAGGCTATAAATAGATAAATAAAACTATTTACTGTGAAAAAACCGCGATCCAAAAATAACTTTCATAGTGGCTAAGAATAGAACTATAAATAGATAAATAGAACTATTTACTGGGCAAAACCCGCGATCCAAAAATAACTTTCATTGTGGCTAAAAATAGAACTATCTACTGGGAAAAACCGCGGTCTAAAAATAGCCTACATAGAGGCTATAAATAGATAAATAAAAATATTTACTGGAAAAAACCCGCGATCTAAAAATAACATCCAAGGCGGCTATAAATAGAACAATCACCTGGGAAAAACCCGCGATCTAAATATAGCACGCATAGAGGCTATAAATAGATAAATAGAACTATCTACTGGGAAAAACCGCGATCTAAAAATAGTATGCATAGAGGCTATTAATAGAACTATCTACTGGGAAAACCCGCGATCTAAAAATACATCCATGAAGGCTATAAATAGAATTATCTTCTGGAAAAACCCGCGATCTAAAAATAACATGCATAATAGGCTATAAATAGAGCTTCCTGCTCGAAACCCCACTATGTGAATGTAAAACATTTTTTACATTGGACAGGGAGAGTGCTGTTCTACAGTGAAGAGCGAACAAGAAGACGCATCATTCTCAGTCCGTCACAACGGTGGAGCGCATGTCCTAATAATAACGTCAAAACACTATGTACACTATGTGCAAAGTGCAGCTGACCTGTGACGAGAAGGAGTAGAAGGGAGATAACTCTAAATGGTTTGAGGGACGTGGCATTTCTTGATTCTTGACAAGGGTTAAATGGGCGTTACTTCAGATAATTATTATAGGAAGCATATGTGTCCATAGTTTAATTAGATTGGCACAATTTGCTCTCTTTTACACTGTCAAATCGAGGCAAAAACCGGACAGGCTATTTGGCAAACTCCTCACAGTGCTGTTACGTTTCTCCTGCGTAAAGTCTTATCAACACTGCACTTGGGGCCGTGACGTTGAACTAGCTCAAGTTGACCCAGCGTTACTATATGGTGCTGTTGTGCCTTTTAGGGTGTTTCAACTCCAATGTCCAAATCAATTTTGAAATTTGGATCATTTCGGACTATTGGTTCAAATATAGAAACTTCAAATTAATGGATAAATGTTACCCATATATTGGTGTGCCTTTTATTGGTTTCAACTCCAAGGTTCAAATATTGTTATTCATAGACATGATTGACTAGGTTATGTTTTCCAATTTATTAAAACTGTTTGAAGGCGGTCAAACTACAGGCGGGGTAGGTATGTGAGCTGTGCTCACTTTTGCCTTGTTGTGTATATATAGTTTTGAATGTAAAAGTTAAAGTTCAAAACTTTAATCGTAAAGGTTCCCAGAAGCCCATAGCTTAAATGCATTGAAGACGGGGTTCGAATCCCAGAAGTGTCGTATTAAAATAGATTGTATAAATGGGAGTTCCTGTTCCATGTCTAGCGTTCAGCATTGTGAGTGTAGGGTAATCCAATATGGCTTCCCATTCTCTTCCCAGAGAGGTTACTCCCTTCATATTTCCGATCCTAACTTCTGCTTTATATCGCTTGAAATCGGGGACAAAAGGGTGCCCTTATTGGTTGTAAGTGAATATAGTTGTGCAATCAGCAACGTCGTTGTAAAATTGACATTTGCCAATGACACGTCATAATGATAAAATAAACGTAACCTAAACTTTTTCTCGTTTAATGTGTTTTCCTCGAAATATACTCTTTGATTTTGTCAATACAGTTGATCATAAACATGCTTATAAATAAAGAAGACCAAATCAGAGACAAATACCCAAAATAGTGCATTTGTGTTATTTACATCAGACATATTCGAAGGACATAATTATGCTAATGAGCAATAAATAAAACAGAGGTTAGGATCGGAAATATGAAGTGAGTATATAACCTCTGGTGTGGGAGAATGAGGATTCATGAATATTGCAAACCTAATTTGATCACCAAGACAACAAGATTGAAGAGAAATTGTTTCAATTTCGACACATCTTTAATAGCATGACAAATATAAACAAACACATTTTTTTTCAGATGTAAAATAAAACAATGCATTATTAACCATAGTGTACACATAACGCATAATGCTCTTAAAAAAGGACAATGTACATAAATATTTGTTATGTGGATGTGCCAAAGCATCCGAAGCTGCTTCCAACTGGAAACCATGGACACTGATGTCGTTTATAGATGAAGCTGGGTTAAAATTCGTTTCAGATTCTCAACAAGCGGAATGTAACTCTCAGCATCCAGGAGACAGTCTTCAAGACGACAGTGACTGCAAATAGATATCAAATATCATAAGTTTTGAAATAATGAATTAATGCCAATAATTATGATATGTCAAAAAGTATGTATATGTTAAGCATAGGTCATGTCACACGTTTTGTTGTATTGCATATTTGTAATTTACTTTGGAGTGGGCACCACCAAACCCATTCACCCCAACATCCATCTCAAACACCACCAACCCACCCCCACCTATAATAATGCGTTATTACCGTAAATCCGAGTTAATAAGCGATCGGTCTCATAAGGGTTTAGTTATTTATTAGAGGTATTACTACCCCCTGAAGTACCTACCAGTGGTTGAAACGATTTTCCAGATACAATATGGGCAGATAAATTGACTGATGGCGCGTAGATAGTTGAAGACTGGACTCAAATTCTCGTAGATCAAGTACAAGTTCCACACGATGTCAGGCAGGAGATAGTTGTCGTAGTTAGCAACCCTGCACAGAAAAATTACCTTGTTAAAATTAAATAATATATATAACTTCATTCAACAACTTTGAACTGTATGCTTAAGCCAATAGGAAGTGGAGATTAAATATATTTAAAACAAGGACATCAGCGAGGTTGCGGGGGCCGAATAGGTCAACTGTTGGTACAGTCAATGGTGGCGGTTGCCAATTTGGTGCCTTACCCTGAGGGTGTGGCTTCGAATCCCACAAGGTACCCGTCCCGAAAAAGTATAAGAATATGTACTGTTGAAGATAGTATGATCCTAAATATAACAATTTAAAAAGAGTTCTAGCGATATAGATAATGCAAAATCCAAATGTCATGATGATCTTACTCGATTTATCGATATGTTTTTAAAAAATGAAAATATACTCATATGGTTACACATTTGTAATTTATATTTTCCTAATATAGCGTCAATTCTTGTGAAAATTTCAAGTAAGAGAATATAAACATTACAGTTATCGTACAGTTTATCGTCTTGTGTTACTGTATAAACGATTTGATGTAAATAATGACCCGTTGCCGGACTCATAATAGTCATCGTCGTGATGAGTTTACCTCTGCCGAAAATACTCTTACATTAACAAAATCTTTATTTTCTAGTTTTCCTCAAATCTGAATCAAAGATTATAAAAATATGAATTGAAATAATGTATATGGTGCATATACTTTAAACAAGCACACCAAGAAGGTAAAATTGCATTTTAACGTACCATTTTTCAAAACCGAATTTTATTTTATTTTTACTCAGGAACTTTACACAGCACCGACAAAAATAATTATCAACGCCAGGAATTTGGTAAATTAAACCCTAAATTATTATCATAACTATTCATAAATATTATGCACATACCCACAAATCCAGTTTTCAGGAATACAGTCTGCTATATCAAGTGGTGGGGTAGATGCAACAGCAATAAACGCCAAAAACACGAGAAGTCGAAGTAATGCGCTACTCATCGCGGAGTCTATAGACAATGGTATGAGTGTATGTGACGTCATAAACAAGCCCGTCACTATGCATTGTTTGCAACGTCATACACATCAAGCTCTGTATTGCGTACCACCAAAACAAATCAGACAACCTATCAGTGGCACACTTTAGCTTGAATGCTGTGTATATTTCGATAATAATAAAAGTTTGTTATGAAATCCTCTTCGATATTCTTATTTGTAAATACATTTGTAATTGATGAATTGCAAAGATTGATATGCGCGATATTCGAAGTCGTTGACATGAATTATCATAATGGAATATTTGGAATGTCGATTATTTTTATTGTTGCACAATCAGATTTTGTTACATGTAGCATTTTCCTTCAGCTTAGACGACTATCAATGTATTTAGATATATGAATATATGAATAAACTTTTAAAGCAAAACCATCTGACCTCACATTATCTCCGTGCACGTGTGGAAAGACAATACGCGTTAATATACAGTGAAAACGTTGGATGAATGAAGATGGGTTTTGTACAACGGAATGAAGGATCTGCATCTACACCAGAAAAAAATCATTTCCTGCCCAGTGTATGAAGAATATCTCATTTCGTGATATCACAGAACAGCTCTTGTTCTTAATATTTCGGATAATAATCATTACAAATGTTTAATCTGCATATGCTGCGTTTACACTAGGCCACGATTAGTCCATAATTGCAACAATTTTGGAATTTTTGAGTGCGTGTGTTAGGGTACTCAGGACCATATAGTTGTAATTGCAAGGGATCTGTATGAGCTTCAATATTTGCAGACAAGACAACGGAAGTCACGATAAAATGGAAATAAAATTGGATTGAAATTAAGTCGACAAGTTTGACTTGTTCCAGAGCCTGAGAAAGAACATTCATATCTCAGTTCGATCAGAATGAATCCTGAAATAGCATCCAAAATGATGTCGAGAATCAGGTTTTAAATGAACACTAGACATATTGTTTGAAACATTACAATTCATTATCCAAGAGACCAATACAAAGACCTTTCATTCTGTAGAAGATCATAAAACCATGACACCAAAAAGTTACCAAATCTATAAATTATGATCTCCACTTGCCAAGGTGCCTGTACACAGAACTTCAACTCTCTAGAGTTACTGGTTCTTGAGAAAAAGAAAAATATAGTCCTTGAGTTTGTGGCCCCTAAGGACCTTATTAGGGATCAAAAGGTCACAAAATATATGAATCAGAATCTCCGCTTGCCAAGCTAACTGTACTAATGATTCCAGTTCTCTGGAATCAGTGGTTCTGGAGAATAAGACGAAAATAGGTTTTAATGCTGTGGTTCCTTGAGCCCTTATTAATCAAGATGTCCATGATCTAAGGAGTGACAGTAGGAGTATGTACAAGAGATGCCAACTGTCTGTAGTCACTACAGAGCTGGTTCTAGAGAAGAAAGAAGAAATAGGTTTTTGAGGTCAGGTCTGATGAGCTAAAAACGTTTTTAGGAGTGGCCAATGTTGCCCTTACTAGGGGTCACATGGTCACCAAATGTACAATTTCAATCCCAAATGTCTTAGGAGTCGATATTTCAACTTTCTAGCTCTCACTTCTGGAGAAAAAGCCTAAAATAGGTTTTTTGGGCCATGGCATCTGAGACCACCAGGATCACAAACTCTGCAATTTAAAATCCCCATTTGCTAAGGAGTATGTACACAAGATTTCAGCTTTGGCACACTTTCCGAATTTTGAAACGTATTAAAAACGTATCAAAGCACCCTCCTCCTACCAAACACAGCTATTGGAACAACATTCTTTTCAATTTCCGTCTGAAAATTGGGGTTGCCATGTCGTATTTTCACTAGAAGATACTGTAGGATCAAAATTTTCATCCATATTAGTGTTAAAAATAGAGTGAGGACTCGTCATATTATCTGTTTCTGAAAAAATAGTATGAGAAAAGAAATTTTCTTCAATATTGACACGTACTATTTGCTCCTAGAAAGCGCCACAGACGATTCCCGTAGGAACACCACAGACGATTCCTGTACAGCAACATGGTCGATACTTAGCTGGAACGTAAATGGGCTTTACAATAAGTTAAGTTGTTTTGATTTCATGGAGTTCATTAACAAATTCAATCTGATTTGCCTCATTGAAACATGGGCTAAATATGAATCTGATTTTAGCGAAATACTACAAGAATTCGTTTGCCATCAGTGTATACGTACTAAACGTAAACTCCTTGGTCGCTATAGTGGTGGTATAGCGATTTATCTAACGCATCATCAAAATAAAACAGTCACCATTCAAACTACTGCCGAGAGGTGTTATTATGTCGTTCCATAATCAAATGCATCTCATGTCTTTAAAAAATTGAATTAATCGAAAACAAATGAGTGTTATACTTTCTTTTGCCCGTCAGTTTTGTTCCAGTATGTAAGTGCATAGTTGCTTTTTCTTTTATAAATTGACAGTCTTACTTAAATATTTCGGGTTATTTTGTTACAGGTGCATCCATTGTGTTTCATATATATGATTTAATTTAGTTACTTAGTTCCAATTAAAATGGAGAAAAATCATTTTACATGTGCAGTAACCAGAACTATACGTCCCATTTTATGAAACAGATATGTTTTGAATTGATCATCTATGTGATTTAGCTAAAATAGTACAACAATGGGTGTAAAATAGTTTCGTCAACCAATGAAAGTGCAAGTTATATTTAGCAAAACTGTAATTCCCGTGACCATTATGACAACTTTAATTCGCGTCATATCTTTGCCCAGAAAATTTATATAATTCGTTATTATGCGTGATACCCCTTGAACATATAATGGGACAACATATTAACACGTTAAATGTTGGTTAATATGTAATAAACAAAAATCAGATTTCATGACGTTATTGAATTACGGGCTACATTCCATACAGAGATACACTACGCTTCGGCTATGAACCAGTACAGTCATGCTGCATTGTTGCTGCTAAACTCTTTGATATCTTCATATCTAGAAACCTTTGAAACATAAAATTCTACACATACATGGTACAATCTATTAGGAATTCAATATTCAGTTACATTTTGGGCAGCATGGTTGAACACGTGAATAAAATCGAAAACGCACGGGCTTGTCAAATTTGGCTCGATGAGTTAGAAACGAGAATAATGTGTATTCATCAACATACAATTATTTCTCAAGAACTTATTCACTGTACTTGTATGTATATCACACATTGATGAACCTATTCGCAGACGTTCTAATGCTGTATAATGACTTAAAATTACCTATTTGATCAAACGAACAACAGTCACTTGACAGAGCTATGAACCGCGAGCGAGCGTACAGCGAACTATATCCGCTTCGCACTGTATGGGTTATACACCATGGTTCGTCGTCCCAGTACATTAAAGCAAATTAATTGTGTTAAATATTTTGCTGAAAGAGGGCATATACTGAATATAAAACATTATACTTGTGTATTTGGATCCGTTGTGTTGAACTCCACTTCCACGAAATCTCTATATCTTCTAATCTATATCTGTTGATCACTCTCCTATTATAGTGGGACCTATAAGAAGTTTATCGTTGACTACATGTTTCATTGTTCTTTTTTAATCGACCTTTAATACACCTTCATTTCTTGTGTAAGTTAAGAAAACAATAGAACAAATTAAAATAAAAAAACACAAATCATATTTATGGTTAACAAACGTTTATTTCAAGCATATAGAAAACAAATAATTCCACACACCCAAATTTATAACAAAATGAACTATTAAATAGTTATGTAGTCCATTTGTCAATCCATCAATTGGGTTACGATTGATGACGAACACTAGAATCCTAAATCACTGGAAAACCGGAAAAAAACAAAGAACTTTTTGTTTTTGTTACATCAACAAGACACAGTCTTTATGTCAGACCTGTTTGCCTCTGTCTGTGGTTCGACTCTCCTCCCACCAGACCAATCAGGAGATTGAGTAAACCGATAAATTCCTCCATATTCTGCTGGAGCCTCGCCATCTGAAGAGAAGTGGTGTCCATCTTGTGTCTCGTGTTCATGTTCTGTCTCTTACTGGCAGCAGCAGAGCCCACATCATTTCCCATGTTCGAGTCCATCTTCAGTTTCTTCTCCACATCAACATCAGTCATGTGTCCCGTGTTCAATTTCTGTCTCTTACTGGCAGCAGATGAGATGAGATCCAGACTGAGATGAGCGCGTTTTGACTCTTGTGTAGGCCTATAAGGATATTCGGGGCTGCGACATCTCTTGTTGTTGCGGTACACAAGTGTATTGACGTCAGACCCTCGTCTGCAGTAGTAACATGTTGAACCACAACTTCCACAGAACTGACTTGGTTCTACAGAACCTGCACAGAACCGTCCATCCCCCGGAGTAGATTTGCTGCAATCTCGATCCCCTCTCTGTGGACACACCCAGTGGCGATGACCCCGCTGGTGACAAAGGTCACAGGTCACGGCTGGACAGTACAAGTAGCTGTGGCCGTCAGTCCGACATTTTGTACATTTGTACGGGTACTTGCTTCTTTGTCCAGATAAAGTCTTCTTAGCCGCAACTTCAGTTGTCACTGTTTTATAGGTGTTAGTTCTGACGGTGGATGTCTTGACGGGCTTCATGATAAAACTTCACCAGTAGCAGAATAACTGCACAAATATCGGTCAAGAAGTTGTAATTGTAGTGAGCAGCTCACAGCGACGAATGACGTCAACAGCAAAACTACCGCCTTTTATACACTGCAGCGCGTGCAGAAAACTAAAAATAGCACACTGGAAAAACCATGTTCTAAAAATAGCTCAGTGGAAAAACCCGTGGTCTAAAAATAGCATCAATAGCCGCTATAAATAGAACTATCTACTGGAAAAACCCGCGATCTAAAAATAACATGCATAGAGGCTATTAATAGAACTGTCTACTGGAAAACCCGCGATCTAAAAATAGCATGCATAGAGGCTATAAATAGAACTATCTACAAGAAAAAGACGCGATCTAAAAATAACCTTCATAGTGGCTTAGAATAGAACTATCTGCTGGGAAAAACCCGCGATCTAAATATAGCATGCATAGAGGCTATAAATAGATAAATAGAACTATTTACTGGGAAAAACCCGCGATCTAAAAATAACATCCATGAATGCTATAAATAGAACTATCTACTGGGAAAAACCTGTGATCCAAAAATAGCATGGGCCTACATACAGGCTATAAATAGAACTATCTCCTGGGAAAACCCGCAATCTAAATATAGCATGCATATAGGCTATAAATAGATAAATAGAACTTTTTACTGGGAAAACCCGCGATCCAAAAATAACTTTCTAAAAATAAATCTAAAAATCTAAAAATAGCATTATAGAGGCTATTAATAGAACTATCTACTGGGAAAACCCGCGATCTAAAAATACATCCATGAAGGCTATAAATAGAATTATCTTCTGGAAAAACCCGCGATCTAAAAATAACATGCATAATAGGCTATAAATAGAACTTCCTACTGGAAACCCCACTATGTGAATGTAAAACATTTTCTACATTGGACAGGGACAGCTAGTGCTGTTCTACAGTGAAGAGCGAACAAGGAGACGCATCATTCTCAGTCCGTCACAGCGGTAGAGCGCATGTCCTAATAATAATGTCAAAACACTATGTAAACTCGGCTCTTCAGAGATCAATGGTACAGTAACTTTAAGAATTTATAGCCTTTCCCCCGCGATAATCTACATCCGACCTGGAGCTATTTTGCACATCAGCAAAGTGCAGCTGACCTGTGACGAGAAGGAGTAGAAGGGAGATAACTCTAAATGGTTTGAGGGACGTGTCATTTCTTGATTCTTGACAAGGGTTGAATGGCCGTTACTTCAGATAATTATTATAGGAAGCATATGTGTCCATAGTTTAATTAGATTGGCACAATTTGCTCTCTTTTACACTGTCAAATCGAGGCAAAAACCGGACAGGCTATTTGGCAAACTCCTCACAGTGCTGTTACGTTTCTCCTGCGTCAAGCCTTCATTAACACAATAACACTGCACTTGGGGCCGTGACGTCGAACTAGGTCAAGTTGACCCAGTGTTACTATATGGTGCTGTTGTGCCTTTTAGGGTGTTTCAACTCAAATGTTCAAGTCAATTTTGAAAGTTGGACCATTTTCGGACTTAGTGTCTTTTCCGGAGCATAACGCAAAAACTATTGGTTCAAATGTTAGAAACTTCTTAAATTAAAGTATGGATAAATGTGACCTATATAATATTGTTGTGCTTTTTATTGGTTTCAACTCCAAGGTTCAAATTTTGTTATTCATTGACATGTTTGACTAGGTTATGTTTTCCAATTTATTAAAACTGTATGAAGGCGGTCAAACTAGCTACAGGCGGGGTATGTGAGCTGTGCTCACTTTTGCCTTGTTGTGTATATAATTTTGAATGTAAAAGTTACAGTTCAAAACTTTAATCGTAAAGGTTCCCAGAAGCCCATAGCTTAAATGCATTGAAGACGGGGTTCGAATCCCGTGTCGTATTAAAATAGATTTTACAAATGGGAGTTCCTGTTCCATGTCTAGCGGTCAGCATTGTGAGTGTAGGGTAATCCAATATGGCTTCCCATTCTCTTCCCAGAGAGGTTGCTCCCTTCATATTTTCGATCCTAACCTCTGCTCTTTGTCGCTTGAAATCGGGGGCAAAAACCGAGTGTCCTGATTGGTTGTAAGTAAATCTAGTTGTGCAATCAGCAACGTCGTTGTAAACTTGACATTTGTCAATGACACGTCATAATGATAAAATAAACGTAACATAAACTTTTTCTCGTTTAATGTGTTTTCCTCGAAATATACTATTTGATTTTGTGAATACATAAACATAAACATAACATGCTTGAAAATAAAGAAGACCAAATCAGAGACAAATACCCCAAATAGTGCATTTGTGTTATTTACATCAGAAGCACATAATTATGCTAATGAGCACGACATAGAACAGAGGTTAGGATCGGAAATCAGATTTGTGGGTTCAAGCTTTCAAACAATATTGCAAACATAATGTGATCACCAAGTCAACAAGATTGAAAAGAAATTGTTTCAATTTCAACAAAAGTTTAATAGTAGGGGAGACCGGGGCAGGTTCGGCCCCGGGGCACGTTCGTCTTTTCTCTGTAATTTTTGTTAGGTGGTCACTTTAACTTCAGTTGGTGATTCCCAAGCAACCACGTGACCTAACTCATGTACACATAACCAAATGGTGGCGGTTCCACATGTTATTTGCGATCTGTGAAAGAAAAACCGTTTTTCATTCAGTAGAGTAATATTTCCCCCTTCAATTCAGTTTGTTTTTGACAAATATTGCCTGTACTAATGTTTTTGTTCCTCAATGGAGGTGAACCAACATGGCAAGGGGTATATGTAATGATTATGTAATGTGGGTATGGTGGCTGTGTATTATCGCAGAGGTAACATAAAGGGGACATGTGGGTCTGGGGCACGTTCGGCCCCTACTGACGGGGCACGTTTGGATACATATATCATAACTGTGATGGATGTTCATTGGGAATTTTGACTCAGTTCTCCTTTGTGCGACTAACAAATATGCATATTTGTTCATGGTATTGTTTTTTAAAACATTTTTTATTAATAACGAGAAGGGAGCGGTAATTAGTTCACATTTCAGTCGATTGTATAATCAGATCTGTTTCTTTCTTGGGGTACGTTCGGCCCTGCACATCAATTCTTAATTCATAAAATGAATACTGAATCTACATGATAATAAACTATATCTATACAAAGCAATGATATGTCGTCTTTTATCGGAAATATATGAGAATAATCTATATTAAATAGTCAGCTGTTGCCTCTATTTTAACTGATTAGGGCCGAACATGCCCCGTGTTGGCCAAACCTGCCCCTGGGGGTAGCCGAACCTGCCCCGAGGCGGGGTAAGTTCGGCTTTTAACCCCAGTGTCAAGAAAGCATAGTTATGGGGAAAAGTTATAATATTAGCCATTGTGAACAATTACTACAAGACAGTTAAGATGTCTCTCAATACGTGTACAAACAAGCGCAAAGATATGTCATTCAGCCAACCCATTACATTTATTTTGGTGAAAAGGGGACGAACCTGCCCCGGTCTCCCCTATGACAGATATAAATAAACACATACATTTTTTCAAATGTAAAATAAAACAATGGATTATTAACCATTTGGTACACACCATGAATATTGCTCTTAAGAAGGGACAATGTACACAAATATTCGTTATTTTGGTGTTTAAAGGAATCCGGAAACTGGAAACCATGGAAACTGATGTCGTTTATAGATGATACTTGGTTAAGATCCATTTCAGATTCTCAACAAGCGGAAGACAACCCTCAGCAACAAGGAGACAGCCTTGACGACGACAGTTACTGCAAACAAATATCAAAGTCCATGATTACTATATCATTAAGTCATTTATATGCTACAAAATCGCATCAATCACGTTTTTTTAGCAATACCCAGGCATACTCTCTCTCTCTCTCTCTCTCTCTCTCTCTCTCTCTCTCTCTCTCTCTCTCTCTCTCTCTCTCTCTCTCTCTCTCTCTCTCTCTCTCTCTCTCTCTCTCTCTCTCTCTCTCTCTCTCTCAGCTCCATCTCAAATACCACCTAACTCATCTCAAATATCTCCAACCACCCCCACCATATCTCCAGCCATCCCCACCATATCTCCAGCCACCCCCATCTCAAACACCACAAACCCCACACACAACCATCCCATGTAATGCCGGGTCTCTTAGGCGCCGGGTCTGAGACATTGCTGAATTATTAAGCGTTAGGTCGTTATTACAGGGGTATGGTACTGCCCTTTGATGTACTTACCAATGGTTGAAACGATTTTCAAGAGGCAGATAAATTGATCGCTCGGTCTCACTTCATAATGGTTTAGTTTAGATATTTATTAGAAGAATTACGGTACTACCCCCTGAAGTACCTACCAGTGGTTGAAACGATTTTCCATATACAATATGGGCAGATAAATTGACTGATGGCGCGAAGATAGTTGAAGACTGGACACAAATTCTCGTAGATCAAGTACAAGTTCCACACGATGTCAGGCAGGAGATAGTTGTCATAGTTAGCAACCCTGCACAGAAAAATTAAAATAATACTTTGATATAAATATTTTTATTGTTATTATCGGTACAGTTTCCGCTCGCCATTTCCTGTATTTCATGCAACTAATCTAGATTTGAACTGTATGCTTACGCAGATATGACATGGAAATACAATATACTTAAAACCTAGAGTTCAAGTGATACAGATAAAGCAAAATTCATAATGATTCCTGCGAAAATTAAAAAGAACATAAATCAGTTGGGAACAGTTGGGGTACAGTACATCGTCTTGTGTTTGCAACATTACTTCACAAGGCTTAGCCGAGGAGAGTTTATTACCACAACGCGTGGGACTCATAATTGTCATCGTTGTGATTTGTTTACCTCTGCAGAAAATACTCTTGCATTAAGAAAATCTTTATTTTGTCAAATGTAAATAAAAGATTATAAAAATTTATATAACTTGAAATATACAAATGATGTATATACTTTAAACAAGTACATCAAGCAGGTAAACTTACATGTGTAACATACACATTTTTAAAATCGAATTTAATTTTTACTCTTAACCTTTTCAGCACCGACAAAGCAAAACGCCAGGAATTTGATAAATAAACCCCCAAATTATTATCATAACTATTCATAAATATTATGCACCTACCCACAAATCCAGTTTTCAGAAATACAATCTGCTATTTTCAGTGATGGAGTAGAGGCAACAGCAATAAATGCCAAAAACACAAGAAGTCGAAGTAATGCGCTACTCATCGCGGAGTCTATAGACAATGGTATGAGTGTCTGTGACGTCATAAACAATACCGTCACTATGCATTGTTTGCAACGTCATGCACACAAAACTCAATTGCGTACCTCAAAAAAATAGTTTAAACTACTAGTGCCGCAAATTAAAGGCTGTGTATACTTCGATAATAATAAAAGTTTGTAATGAAATTATCCTTAGTAATCTTATACATATGTAATTTAATAAATGCAAAGATGATATATATGCGATATCCGAAATCTTTGACAAAAATTATATTAGGGAATCTTTCGAATGTCGAATTATTTTCTTTTTTGTAAAGTTATACTGTCTTACGTGTAATATTTCCCGTCAGCCAAGACAACTTACAATGTATTAAGATAAACATTCAAGTGATTGATTTAAACTTCATATATTTGTTTTGTATCACTGTCCCCGATCAGTGTTGTTTGTGAGTGTTGTATGTGAGTGTTAATAATAATAGTGCATAATCATAAAGCGCATATACCCACGCTCGAAAGCATGCCCAAGGCGCTAGACATATAATGCTAATAAATAATAATAATCTATTTATAGCCATGTACATTTGAATGTGCTCAGTTCACACAAACAGCAATAACAAATCCATGTTTATAATTGTTGCGATTGTGAAAGTCCTTATGAACCATAGAACTGAACAAAAAGATAGGCTTTTAGACTTGATTTGAATGACTCAAATGTTGGAGATAGTTTAAGATTTTTGGGAAGAGAGTTCCACATGTTAGGAGCAAAATGCTCAAAACATCTCTGACCAAAGCACTTGAGGTTACACTTCGGCACTGTCAATAGATTTTGATGTTGTGATTTAAGTTCCCGTGCTGGGCTGATATAAACTCTGATATGTAGGCAGGCGATTGATCATCCAGAGATTTATGCATTGATTGATTGATTGAAAACATATTTTATTCATTTAAGAAATGAATTGGGCACAAGTTGTGAAACTTATAGAAGCCCTCTCCAGGTAATCAACAACTATTTTACAAGGCTAGAATACATAACAAGAAAGTAAGAAATCTACAAGTGACGAAGTGGGTAAACATGTAATATACATTATTAAGGCAAGACACAATTGGAAATGTTATTCTTATGACAAAATGCACTTTGAATATGGTAAATACGTACATTAGTATTAATGTATTATTTGAACCGTTGACTCTTTCCAATGAATTTATGAACATGGTGAAATATGTTTTCATTGACTGTTTGTGGAAGATTTGGGTTTCCATACAGGATTGTATTAATATCAAATTCTGCCTTTAAATTATAAAATCTTTGCTTTAATTCTAAACGAAGATCAGCATGTCTTGGACATCTCAAGAAGAAATGATAAACATCTTCAACTAAAGCACCACAAATGCAAGATTTACTTTCAGATAAATTGACACGATACAGATCACCGTTTAGGGAACTACAAGAATTTCTTAACTTACTGTGTATAATGTTCATCTTCCTATCGCCGAAAAGAAAATATTTTGGGATTTTACATTCTGTTTCAGATAATTTTGCTTTAAATGACGATAATGAATTTGAACATCTTATTTTCGAGGAAAGAGTATTCCACAGATAAGCACAGTCATAAATAAAAGACTTTTGAAGGACTGCAGTTCGAAATTTTGGAATAGATAAATTTGATTTGTTACGCAAGTTGTAAATGCATTAGACATAAACAAATTTAGTTGAATTCTTGCTTTTATTAGAAGCCAGTGAAGATGTTTAAAACGTGTTGTAGTGTTGTAGTGAGTGTTGTACGTGAGTGTTTCGGTGCAGTACGGTCACCAGCCGATGTTCGCAGGTTTAACACATCACTTCATATTTTAATGACTTGTAAACAATGAAAATCGAGCAAGAACCTTATACATGGGCAGAAACCTAATCACACTTCCCATTTACATGCACAGTAGTTATATGACCTATCAAAACTAACCAACCTAAACTTGTATTTTTGACTGCTAAAGATAAGCTTCCAAAATTACATTGAACATAATAATTGACACAATCCATTTATTTTTAATACGTTTAAACCAAATATAGAAATAAATAATAATTATAGGCCAAAGTGTCAAAGGACCTCTGATATGTAATATATTTGTGTCTTTATCGTGAAGCTATGCCTGTCAGTGATCAATGTTCATACGTTATCTTCTGTCCATCACGGTGTTTATCTGATACAGAAGGCGGCCAAGGATTGGGGACAGTTGTCTGACCGCATTTCAAGATGGCGGTCTTACACGCAATTCTCCTGTGTATTGTGCTGTCTACACCTCTAATTCTTGCTGCAGTAAGTATAAATATACATGATAGACATGTTATTTTACGGGATAAAATTTTGCAACATTCGGAGATTTATTAATTTGCAAATTTGCGATGAAGTTGAATGAATCACATCCTTTACAGGTAATAGATTATTTTGAATATCTGGTAAAACGTCCTTGTCTTAATTTCAAAATTTGTTTGTGGGATTAAAACCCTATGGCATGTTTATGAAAGAAGAAGTATTGTTTGTATATAACAAATGGAAAATAATATTAACAAATACTGAATATATTAGAACAGGACGAGTTTCTGTATAACAACTCTACGACGTTTCGGAGTAGGCCTACATACTCACTCCTTCATCATCTGGTGTTGTTATCCAAAAAATTGTCCTGTTCTTATGTAAGTTCTAAATAACCTTCAAAGAACTAAAAAAAACATTTTTTTTGACACGTCACTGTATATTATCAGTAATCAAACAATATATTTAAAAATTCGAGGCTTGCTAGTGACGTTATCACCTATTTAAGCATACAATGCAAATGAAAGCAGAAACTCTTTGTCAACGTCAAGCCCGAATTCCACTATATAACAAAGAAAAGGAATCATTTTACAAGGTAGTTATTTCCTTCTATAAATATATGATTTTGAAATTCTGTTTCTCGTTTTCCTTTTTTATAGAACCCCGTCACGTGCGAGAAAGGACAGTATCCCCCACCACCTGAGTAAGTACAGTACCAAGCAAAAGTTCGAACCTCGTTATTTCTACTTCGAAATTTGTATTCTGTGTTTATCTTATTAAAACAATATTTTAATACTCCATTAGAAGAGAATTAGCGGATGTAGATATTACATTTACGACTATGAAGATATATTGATTCAAGATGTTTTACAACTTATTTTGCCTTTTAGAATATGAATTTGCGCAACATTTCTTTCAACTATCAAACAATTTCTATAGTTAATAGAAACAAATGTTGGGGATTGTCAAAATTAACTTTTAAAGTCCCCCTTCACTATCATATGATAAAACCATATGATTAACATGAACTTATCAATAATCATGTTATCTCAGATTTCTTCATTCTGCAATATATGTATAGAGTTATTTTACTGCAGGACCGCCGTCAAAACGTACACAATCAACCTTGACCTTCCCCCAGAGGAGAGGTGGACCCAAGTGGTCAAGGACAAACTACCACAGGTAACCCACTCTCGTATATCAGGGCTCCGTTCCATTACAGCGAACGCTTATAATCGCTCATTGATTGCTCAATGTAGCGCTCAAGTAGCGCTCATTCTCTCCTGAACGACACGGTGCAAAACCTCAAATTTCGCTCGCTTTGCTACGAAGCGCTTCATTGATCAATCGCGTTCATGATAGGTTTAAAAGTAATCGCTAATTGAGCGATTACTTTAAAAACCTCTCTTGAACACGGCCAAGATATCAGTCAGATGCGGGTGACGACTTCCTGATAGCCGACATCGCAAACCAGCAGAAGAGAACAACTGAGTGGCGTTCAAAGAAATGCGTTGAAATGCGACTCTAACATAATAAAACATAAAGAGAGACTAAACACCCCTTCTGTCATTTGTTGGTACGATCCAATGTTACATAAGCTAGTTAACAGCAAATACCACTGTGCCAATCGGTCGAATGAATTTTCCTACTCTGAAATCAGAAATTTGACCGATCGGGATGCGACCAGTCAGATAAACATATCATAATATTCATCGATTATTATATCATATTTATCAGATTTGCAATTTTATGTTCAAACTACATGTTATTGTATCTACACGTATACTTCAATCTGATGAAGATACAGAGATGATATGTACACGTGTACACAAATATATATTTATATATATCAAGGACACAACGACAAGTAAAGTTTCATTCATAAATATATGCCGTCAAGGACACAACGACAAGTAAAGTTTCATTCACAAATATATGCCGTCAAGGACACAACGACAAATAAAGTTTCATTCACAAATATATGCCGTCAAGGACACAACGACAAGTAAAGTTTCATTCACAAATATATGCCGTCAAGGACACAACGACAAGTAACGTTTCATTCACAAATATATGCCGTCAAGGACACAACGACAAGTAAAGTTTCATGTACAAATATATGCCGTCAAGGACACAACGACAAGTAAAGTTTCATTCACAAATATATGCCGTCAAGGACACAACGACAAGTAAAGTTTCATTCACAAATATATGCCGTCAAGGACACAACGACAAGTAAAGTTTCATTCACAAATATATGCCGTCAAGGACACAACGACAAGTAAAGTTTCATTCACAAATATATGCCGTCAAGGACACACCGACAAGTAAAGTTTCATTCACAAATATATGCCGCCAAGGACACAACGACAAGTAAAGTTTCATTCACAAATATATGCCGCCAAGGACACAACGACAAGTAAAGTTTCATTCACAAATATATGCCGCCAAGGACACAACGACAAGTAAAGTTTCATTCACAAATATATGCCGTCAAGGACACAACGACAAGTAAAGTTTCATTCACAAATATATGCCGTCAAGGACACAACGACAAATAAAGTTTCATTCACAAATATATGCCGTCAAGGACACAACGACAAATAAAGTTTCATTCACAAATATATGCCGTCAAGGACACAACGACAAATAAAGTTTCATTCACAAATATATGCCGTCAAGGACACAACGACAAATAAAGTTTCATTCACAAATATATGCCGTCAAGGACACAACGACAAGTAAAGTTTCATTCACAAATATATGCCGTCAAGGACACAACGACAAGTAAAGTTTCATTCACAAATATATGCCGTCAAGGACACAACGACAAGTAAAGTTTCATTCACAAATATATGCCGTCAAGGACACAACGACAAGTAAAGTTTCATTCACAAATATATGCCGTCAAGGACACACCGACAAGTAAAGTTCCATTCACAAATAAATCTTCAATCTAAACGAAGTTTGATCAACAGCACCATATTGTGTTATTACCGTGAAAACGCGATATAGAACTGTCGATCTAAATTTAGTTTAATTGAAATCTTGATATCGATTTATAAACCCGAGTTTACTGGACTGGTAAAGTATGGAGACCAGAATATTAAACACGATCTCACACAGATTAAGATGACGTGGCTTCAGGCACCGACCTTCTGTACCTATTTCAAGCTAAGTACATAATCTAGGGGATACGTTTGGTTCTTAAATAAAATGTGTGAATATCTGATTTATCAATGATTATTCTGTATATTATCAGATTAAGGTGTTGATAGACAAATTCAAGTCGACCTTGGAAGAATGGGGACCGGACATGAAGACCGTGGTCAATCTCCTCGAGACAAACTTGGTAAATACAACTTAAACTTCCCCCGCAAGTCATACCGCGCGCCAGTCTCCATCACTGGCTCATAAAACATTGCTGCATGTCCTTAAATTTTCTGCTCTAGCATAGCAGAGCGCATTACAAAGTCCAGGTGCAGCGCATCGCTACACCAGCACGGGAATGTTGAGGAAATGAAGCAAATCTTGAATTAGCCAGTGATGGAAACTGGCGCGAGTTTTGACATGCGAGAGAATTCGGCTTTGGTTTAATGGTTAAGGGTTTAAGAAAGATAAAGATTCGGTTCTTATAACACAAGTTTAAAAGTACATTTGCAGGATCATGCAGCTCAACGTTATGTGAGTTAGATGAAATGAACGAGTACACACAGGCGTCAGACTAAATATACATCTACGTATATATATATACCGACCTATCTACATATTTATATGTTACAAAGGTAGGTAGATATATGTACGTAGATGTATATTTAGTCTGGAGCCTGTGCGAGGACTCTTATGAACTTTATGCACAAAATTCATGACGTGATTTTATGGTTCTTTAGATAGTTTCTATGAAGTTATTTGTAAAATTGACTAACGTATTTATTAACATAATTATGAAACGAGATCGTCGATATCACTATTCATATATCATATTATATGTGTTAAGGTTTAATGAAATGTGACACAAAATGTTTCCAGGGGCCTCTTGATAAGAAACTTCCACAACCGTTTGCTGGAGAAATCGCTGGCATAGCAAAGGTGACTGGGATGCCATTAGGTAGGCCATAGGGATTTTAAAAAACCTTTTTAAAGGTTCATGTTCAAGTGGCGATTTTTTACCTGTTACATCTTACAGAGTTCATCTCCATATTAACAATGCTGCCGTTTTGTCACCATGTCGCATTGCACTGATCTGATTCCTTGTTCAAACAATATAAAAACACATATAGAGACGATCATTCGTATTGACTGATTAGACTCAGCAGTTTTCGTTAATCTGGTCCGTCGGAATCCATATTTGACAAAGTAATCGGGCAATAACTAGACTTGAACTCTTCTTTAACATGAATATTTGTGATGATGTAACTGTAAACATCACGATCATGTATTCTGTATTGGACTAGTTACTGATCCTGTGTCCGCTGTACAGGCACGAGGCGAAGTCGAGGGCCAATACAACATGGAGTCATGGAGACCTGTAACTCGATGTTTACGGAAATTAACGAAGTTTCTTTTATAAACTTCTTTTGCTTTACTTGCAACAGTTCATACCAATCGAAACCATCATTATAAGATTTGTTAGCGTCATTCTTTGTGCTACATTATTGGTCCAGTTTTTTCCCCTTTATTGGCCCAGTTTGTCGACCTAATTTTCCTGTATTGGCGTTGTTGCCTAATGGTATTGTACAAACAGTCACTACCATACAGTTGAAATACAATGAACACTTTGATGGATCATTAATGATTAACATCACAAATTAACGTGTGATTGGTCTCTACACTATTTTCTTTCAGGCGATATCGTCCTCTACAATATCTTCTACGAGCTGTCAACCTTCTGTACTTCCATTGTGACTGAAGATTCAAATGGTAGTGAACGTTATATTTACTGATGTCGTTATTATTATTGTAGAGAGGCCATTTTGTCTTTGATAATATATGTCAAATTCCCTTGAAAGACATGACTCGCACCCAGCTCGATCACTAGCTTATTTAAGTCTTGGTGCATTTCGCTAACTTTCCTATTCTTGGGGAGCAGCGCGCTGTACTTGGACTTCATTGTGCGTGCTGTCACTCTAACACAGAAAAGTTAACGACGTGCAGCAAAGCCCTTGCGAAGGAAGTTGCTTGCATGTCAGAATTTAGTTAATGTTTTACAACATGTAAACATGTTAAAATAATGTTCGTTCATGTTCGATTAAATGACACTTTGAAAAAGGTTTTCAGTTTTAATGTCTTGCTACGTGTGCAGTAACAAGTAAAGGTGATTGGTAACCTTGAAAATTATTTGCGTTTCATTCTGAAATGAACCTTTTTGTCTTCAGGAAACCTCTTCCATGCCAGGAATATGGACTTTGAATTTGGTGAAGGGTAAGCACAACTTTCTTTTCTCATTTTTGAAGCAAGAGTGTGTTTGATTATACAGAAATTCAATCAGGGCTCATGTTCTCTGTGACCATCACAACTAAAAGAACACCTAATCGCATCAGTCAGTATTAAATGTTTGTAAATTGGTAATTTTAAACAGTTTATATAATTTATTGAATAGTATTAAATGGTATAGTTCCCTATGTCACAATATGTAATTTACGAGAAATAAAATTATGTTCTGTTCAAGACCCTTTTATAAACTAAAAACAAAATCAAGTCTATCGCATTAAATCAAGTCTAGAAAACTTAATAGAAGGTGACAGATCTCAGAATCCCCTTTCTATATTATTTCATCTTTTAATATCCAAATTTAAATTCAATTTCAAATTCATGATATTTTTTTCATTTAATAGATTAGATGTTAGTCTAAACAATCAATATCGATGTTCATGTTGGACACTATATAAAATATTTTCTCCTAGATGGGACCTAAAGAATAACACGTGGTTTCTAACAGAGAATCTGCGTCCCCTCTTGATCAATGCTGAATTTACACGGGGAGGTCAGACGCTTTACAAGGCCGCTCACTACGCCGGGTACATTGGAGTGGTCACTGGGTTTAGACCAGTAAGTCTTTCCATACGTTCTTTACAGCTTATTTGAGCTTGATACATTTATTATTCAACTACTTTGCTTTAGCACCTTCGAGTACTCTGGACATCCGCTATAGGGCACTGAAAATAAATTAAAATGTTTATTTTAAAAAAATTTTTTAAAATATATAAGATATTAAATTTATTTATTTATTGCTTGGTTATACATGATACAGAAAATAAATTAAAAACCTTATTTTTCAAATTTATTAATTGAAAATAGATAAAATCATGAAATATAAACCATATATGTAAACAACCTTCACTAACTAAAAATTGTAAGAAACATTATCAGTGATTCATCATATATTCATTTATGCAAAAATCAGAGGAAAAATAGTTTATATGGTATGGTATAGATATCTTATGTGTCATGGTTCTCTGTGATGCTTGATAAATTCTCAATGAGTCTGCATATCATGTTGAATTAACCTTTTTAATTCACTTTACTTTCAGAAAGGATTCAGTATTTCGATCAATTCACGAACTGGCGATGATGGCGGCGGTATTGTGGGTAAGTGTATATAATTCATGAAGTCTTTTTGTAATTATTCATTGTGTTGCAGTCATATTTGGATACGCCATTGCGTCGCAGTCATGTTTGAATGATTCATTATGTTGCAGTCATATTTGAATGATTCATTATGTTGCAGTCATATTTGAATGATTCATTATGTTGCAGTCATATTTGAATGATTCATTATGTTGCAGTCATATTTGAATGATTCATTGCGTCGCAGTCATATTTGGATGATTCATTATGTTGCAGTCATATTTGAATGATTCATTGAATGCGACATTGCGTCGCAGTCATATTTGGATGTTTAATTGCTTTGCAGTCATATTTTGATGCTTCATTGCGTTGCAGCCATAATGGATGGTTAATATAATTGCAAATTGGAATGTGACAGGTATACTGGAGTGGCCAATTTACAGGTATACTGGAGTTGTTAAATTACAGGTATACTGGAGTGGCTAATTTACAGGTATACTGGAGAGGTTAATTTACAGGTATACTGGAGAGGTTAATTTACAGGTATACTGGAGTTGTTAAATTACAGGTATACTGGAGTGGCTAATTTACAGGTATACTGGAGAGGTTAATTTACAGGTATACTGGAGTGGCCAATTTACAGGTATACTGGAGTTGTTAAATTACAGGTATACTGGAGTGGCTAATTTACAGGTATACTGGAGAGGTTAATTTACAGGTATACTGGAGAGGTTAATTTACAGGTATACTGGAGTTGTTAAATTACAGGTATACTGGAGTGGCTAATTTACAGGTATACTGGAGAGGTTAATTTACAGGTATACTGGAGAGGTTAATTTACAGGTATACTGGAGAGGTTAATTTACAGGTATACTGGAGAGGTTAATTTACAGGTATACTGGAGAGGTTAATTTACAGATATACTGGAGAGGTTAATTTACAGGTATACTGGAGTTGTTAATTTACCGGTATACTGGAGTTGTTAATTTACAGATATACTGGAGAGGTTAATTTACAGGTATACTGGAGAGGTTAATTTACAGGTATACTGGAGTTGTTAATTTACAGGTATACTGGAGTGGCTGCTGGGAAAAAGGAACGGAACCTTCACGAGTATGATGACGCGCCAAGTGCTGGAGAACGCCACCAACTACGAGGACGCCAGGGAATGGCTGAGAAACAAACCCGTCCTGGCGCCAATATATTTCATCCTCGGGGGCACCAAGCATGGGGAGGTAATCGTGTTTAAAGAACCATATTTATCGTCCAAATCGTTTGGCATATTTCATACACTATCTTGTATTTTAATTATCTCGACATTTGTTTTGGAAATTGTTTTAGAATTTACCATAATGATGTGATATGACCATTTACTGTCGTGGTCATTCTCTTCCCACAGAGGTTAGTCCCTACAGTTTTCCGGTTCTACCCTCTGTTACATTACGCTTGAAATCGAGAGCAGAACCAAAGTCCCCTAGCGGTGGAAAGAGAAATCTCATACCGTATCCCTGCTTCTTAACCAATGAAAACTCATCTTTAATTGGCCATGTCGACAGGGTAACTTAATAGATCGAGGCATTTTACTCTGAAGGGTCTTGCTCATTAGCATATATCATTCGAATATGTCTGATGTAAATAACGCAAATCAAATGATTTTGGTATTTGTCTCTGATTTGGTCTTCTTTATTTATAATTATGTTTATGATCAATAGTTTTCACAAAATCAAATAGCATAGTTCGAGGAAAACACAGAAAACACAGGAAAACGAGAAAACGTTGGCCTTACGTTTATTTTATCATTATGACGTGTCATTGGCAAATGTCACTTTTACAACGGCGCCGCTGATTGCACAACTAGATTCAATTGCAACCAATCAGGACATTCCCTTTTCGCTCCCGATTTCAAGCGTAATGTAACAGAGGGTAGCACCGGAAAACTGTAGGGACTAACCTCTGTGGGAAGAGAATGTGTCGTGGTATGAAACCCCACTCATAACTTTAGTTTGATGAAACGGTCATAAAATCCCTCCTATACTATCTCATGACATAAAGGTAATAGAACAGACCCTTGAATACTTAGATTTCATGTTAGGAGTTAATCTAGTCCACGAGTAACAGATTAGCATTTCCGTACGTCAGAATGTTTCCATTGAATCAATGTTAAGATGTCCTTTAAGGCCCTTCATCAAGATACGATTTGTAGACTTGTGGTGTTCGACGCAAGTTGCAACAGTTGTTTCACCATGTCAACTAACGCATAAGCAAATTTATGTAGATCATACTGGTTAATCATCCCCATCACTGTCTTATTTAAGCCTTGCTGTATTCATCGCATTTACTGTGCTAGTGCCACAGCACGTACTATTAAATTCAGGTGCAGCGCTCTGATAAGCTATCACAGAAAAGGTCACGAAATGCAGCAAGATTAAATTAGCCAGTGATTGCAGTGAAGTTGCTTGATATTCTTCCTTGTGCCTGAGCACGGTCCTAAACCTCCTTCTCTTCATCAGGGAGCTGTGATCACTCGTGCCAAGGACAGTGCTATAGACGTGTGGCCGATGGCCGCGTCACATGGATGGTGGGTGCTGGAGACGAACTACGATCACTGGTTAGCTCCGTTGGTTTTTGATGACAGACGGGACCCAGCCAACCAGTGTATGAATGAGATGACGCAACAGGTCGGCGCATACTTCTTGTTGAACCAGTTTTATTCAAAGCGAAACCTTAAAAATCAAGACTTTGGTCAAAGATTAAATACTATATTTATCTGATTGAAATATGTAAACGTATTTGGAAAAAGAAAAGCAAATTAAATTGGTTTCATCCAAATGCAGTCAAGTAAAGCTTTTTAACGGACATATTATATATATATTCATTATGCATGTAAAATATGTTGTAGGATAATTTGTAAACACATTTTGATACACACAAAGGGACACAATATACATACTCAGTTCACATTAAACTAAATGGCAATTTCACAAATGTATTTTAGAAAATGAATATTATACGTGCATTTCAGAAGATTTGTTATCTTAAATGCATTTCAGAATATACATTAGGCTACTCCAAATACATGTTCAAATACATCGTTCAAAGTACATAAAGGAAATTGGTAATTCCAAATTTATTTAGGATTAAGAAAATGTATTATTTCAAATGCATATTATGTGTTGTCAGATGCACTCATTCCATGTTTATACATACAGGGAGCTTCATTTGAGGGGCTGTTCAACGTGCTGTCGACAAAACCGGTCTTGAATAAGGTATGTACGGTAATAGACTGGTGTTGATTTAGTAAAGATAAACTGCAGAAACCTATATTATAAACGCAGTCTGATTAAAATCGACGGTTTTCCGAGGAATACAAATTGCAAAATAGTGACACGTACTACCGGGATACGAACTCATATCGTTCGGAGGTTTCCTCGCAAAACCGTCTGATAACAGCCCGTAGACTCCCATGTTCAAACGCAGTTCAGTTAACCAATCACAAGACAGCCGACACAAGCTTTCGGCGCGAGAAGCTAGGGGCAGATAACCCCAAACAGCTATCCTTTCGTCTGTTACGAATGCCTTCAAAACGGCGACCGTTTAAAAACTATGATGTGATTGGTCAGATATTTTACAGGGCTTCGGCTACACAAAACTGGTTCGGAACACGCGCTTATTCGGGGTGTTCTCAGACCTTGTGGCGAGGAATCTACAGAACATGTTCGTATCGGTAGATTTTATTCCTCGGAACAAGGTCGATTTTAATCAGACTGATTATAAATGACAAATTTTAACATGAGAAATGCAAAAAAAGTGCTACTGCCCCTTTAAAGGATCATATAAGGATCACCGTGGTTCTGAACTCCCGAGTGGTTATATGCATCCACCGTCCTCTCCGTGTTGCAGGGTACAGTGTACACATCACTGATGCAGGTAGAGAGCGGGAAGTTCGAGACGTACATCCGGGACTGCAAAGATCCCTGTGCGCCATTTTGAAAACCTGACTCGAGTTAAATCTGAATGAAGAATTTCGCGAATGAATGTTTTGTCAATTTGAATAAAATGTCGTTTAAGTTTAGAACATTTTTGTCGTTCATTTTCTTTCTTATAAACATTATGTCACCGTGATATCATTCACAGTAATTATCTACATGTTTAATTTTATTAGTGACCCGGCGCTTCATAGTTTCATGACAAGCAGGCCTAACAAGAGAATTCGCCAAAGCTCACTCATTTACACCTGCTTTCAAATTCCAATGTTTCAAAATAGTAAAAGACACATCAATGTTGGAGTCCTTTGTATGAACAAACCACTGATATTTTATGAAATCGTGATGTGGTGTTTCGCCCATTGAATTCAGAAGGACTATATGACAATTATATAGACATATATTGCACAAAGTCATAATTTGATCAACACCACAAAAACATAATTCATATATAATGTCATGGTTGACATGTGTATGGTTTTTATGAAGCCGACATCTTTATTTAGTGAGATATGCTACAGACAAAATGACAGAGCATCCCTCGTAGAACAACTGTTCATCATAGTTCCTGTCATGGAAACCTTCAAAAATGAATTAATATTTTTGTCTAACCATAAAAGGCATATAAAGAGATCATGGTTATTATTATCCATATGTGTTGAAAAAGGTCATGACAAATATGTTCATATATTCGACATGTGAAATAACACCTAGCGGCAGTTTCATTGGCTGGTTGAGAAAACCACGTGACATCGGAATGCGGGGCTACTTTTACAAACTGAGTGAGTGAACATTTATGACCAAGTCTATGTGATGGTTACAGTAGTAGGTGCTTGCAAACAGCAAAGGACTTGATTCAACTTTACAGACAAAGAATAGATTTTTAAACGCCAATTTTAAGAACGTGAAATAACTGCGTTCTTTTATTTAATTCTTCTCATTTACATATAAATGAATATATAATGAAGATTTTCGACAAGTCAACATTCAAATTTGACCCCAGCGATTTCCCCAGCGATTTTACTTGCAACGTTTACAAATTTTTTTCACTTTAGATTTCAGATGAACTGAGAGAGACCCGTACCAACAATTAAATTAAGGTTTTATTTTAATAAATGATACATAGAAAGAAAACATCGAAAGATCTGAGATTGCGCATGAGATGAAGACGCTGCTGGCATTTGTTGTACAAAGCTTCAGTGTTAGACTTCCAGTTTAACTTAGAGTCAATGAAGGTCCCTAGATACTTGTCTCAACACGTTTACCTTTGATTATCACTTGAAGCATGTCACTTGGGTTACTCCGAAAGTCAATTACAAGTTCTTTGATTTTTGCAACATTTAAAAGTAAGTGGTTGCCATCGCACCAAGTTGTGAAATTGTTTATATCATTTATAAAACGTTCTTCAGAAATTTTGTCATTTAATTTTCAAACAATTGCTGCATCATCTGCAAACTTTATAGTGGAGCAGGTTGAATTAGAGCTTACGCAGTCGTTAGTGTACAGAGTGAACTGGACAGGTGGAATTACACAGCCTTGCGGCTTATCAGTGCTATAGATAGTTCAGATAATCTAAACGTCGGTTTATGTGCGACTGTGCACCCGACGTCGACGTAGGAAGACATCTAGTATGCTGGACTGCAGTCTGAAGTATGAGCGCAAAAAGACTTCATCATAGCGTCACTTGTACGATTTCAAACATTTGTTACATTTCTTTAGTGAGAACTCGTTATTTCCATTAGGAAACGTGCTACGGTCCATTGAATACCTATCAAAATAACTATCTTTGCAACATGTCTCATATGAACTGTGAAATAAAAGCGGGGCATGATCACATATGATCAGATTCAGTTGAATTTTGATTCATAAAAATGACCCTGTCGCAATTTGAAGATTTATAAAATTTGACTCAAAGTATTGAATTAAACGAATTAATTTGTTGAGGAAAACTCTACTAGCGTCGTTTATTATTTTTAACTTGTTATAAATAAACGTAATATCAAATGAGTATATGAGCTGAGTTGATCTAGTAATAAAGATTCAATATTTCAAGATTTTGGAATATGTGGATGAAGTATCTTAAAATCCCTAATATGAATCTCATGGGTAAAGGGAGATAACTAGTAACATTCGAACTCTTTAACTAGGAGGTACATTTATGTCTGTAAACATACTTGATTTGTCATACCTCGTGTATGCCGGGCATTTGAAACTAACATACTGCCCGTGTGAGTCTTTTCAGTCGCTTTACTTTTCAAAAAGCGATACTCAAAGACCGAAATGAAATATAGACTTGAGTTATGTACTCCTGGTGAACGAAAGTATAAGAAGATAGAAATGACTATTACGTTAGCTCAACAAGCCATGCTACCATCAAGTGGAACCATCACTTCCGGTTGAGTTGTCTGCACGATTTCTAAAATGACAACCATGTGTAGTTAGATCAATGAATATGACGAGAATATTTTCAGATGTGACTGCAAATATTGATAATGAGCTTGAAAAAAAATTCCCCTCCGATTTTGACTATCTTTCTATGATAAGGAAGGTTAGTGAAGATGCAGGAGTCGATGTGCAGACGAATGCCGCTCTTGGTGAAGGAAAACAAATTTCTCTTCACGGGATTTGGATCGGCATCGAGAGAGTGCATGGTCTACTGGCTACAGCACTTGCCGTATATGGAGCTAGGGTCACTAACAGGGACCCGCCCATTTCCCTTCAGGCCACGCCCACAAGCAAAGACACGCCCATCGGTTCCAATAGTGGAGAGAATGATCCTGTAAATTGTGGTAGTGATTCATTTCAGCCTGACACATTTACTTCTCACGATGAATGTGATATACACATTGAAAAGAATTCAGACGTTAAGTGCAATAAAAACTTACTGTGTGTCAAGAGGAAGAATATTTCGGGTAATAATTCAGTCATAAACCACAGTGACTCAGTCACTAGTTATGAACAAGATGACAACACTATCAATGTCAATGAATGTGAGGCTCAAGTATCTACCGGTAGTCCTGAAGAAAGACCAAAACATTTTGGAAAAGATATCGATAGATGCAGAAGGACAAAAAAACTTCCAAGTCAGCAAATCTTTAGTAAATTAAGATCAAAATTCAATCAAAGGAAAAAGTACAGTCGAGGTGAAGAAGATAACATGAAATTAAACAAAGGGAGAGGAAGGCCTAAAAAATACTCTGATGGAGACCAAGAAACATTACAATGTCCTGATTGTGATTTTGTTGCCAAAACAAGAAATAACCTCAGCGATCACAAACATCGAATTCACCAGGCAAATCCTTCAATGTGTGATGTATGTCAGAAAGTCTTTCCAAACAGGCGCTATATGAAACGACACCGAGCCTCTCACGTTGAGCCTCAACATGGTTGTGATGTTTGTGGGAAAATGTATAAAATTCGAAAAGCTATGATTGAACACCAGAAAACTCATGAAGAAGGTTATGCAAAACCATTATTTCCGTGCCAAATGTGTCCCAAAACCTTTTGTAGTCATTATAGTGTATCGTGTCATGTGAAATCAGAACATTTAGGTCAGAGGAAGACCTTTTTGTGTTCAGTATGTGGAAAAAGCTTCACCACAAAACACTCCCTTCAAGAGCATTCAAACGCTCACAATGGTGCCAAACCACATATTTGTGAAGTATGTGGGAAAGGATTCAGTTATGAATCTGCCCTTCGTGATCATAAATTCGTCCATGTTGGCTCCAAGCAGTTTATATGTGAAATATGTAGCAAGGCATTCACTCAAAGATCTGGTTTGAAAATGCACATGAGAATTCACCAAGAAAGCAAACAGTTTACATGTAACGATTGTGGTCGAGAGTTTACACAAAAACAAGCTCTTCAGCGACATGAGAGGGTTCACAAGGGAGATAAGCCATTCATTTGCAAGCTCTGCTCAAGGACTTTCAGTGACGCCTCAATAATCCGCCGTCACATGATTCTTGTTCATAAGATTCATAAAGATGCACGAACCTGGAGAGAGGACATCATATGCAAAGTGAAAGGAGCGGTGAATTATCACGTCGAGAGAATATCTGAGTCTGATGACAAATCAGATCAATCCTCCGACAACACAACCAGCACGTCTGACAAGCCCATAAGACTTCCCACCATAATTGAAGCAGATGCTCAAGATGTCTCAAAATCCTCTCATCCCAGTCATGTAGGTTTTGATAATGCTACTCCCAAACTAAACAGCCCAAATGACCAGTCAGAAGACGTAACTGACCAAATTGGACACCAGAGTCTGGACAATGAAGCCTCTTTGTCTTGGTTCACTGTCAAAATGAAACCAGACGTTAAAGATGTTTATCATCCCAAACCACAATTCTCAACTTCCACGTCAAGCTCGTTACTTGTTAGTCAGCCTATTGACCTCGTCCCTGCTGTGCCCTATGGAGACGTACCAAGAAGAAATCTGTTTCAGGACATGCCAAAAGGGCAGGAGGACCTTCAAACTAACCTTTTCTCCAAGCACATCTCCACAAAATATCCACAGTATTCTGAACGAGAGATAGCATACCTACAATCTCTCACAGCAAACCGACTACCTCAGTTTATATCAGACTCCGATTCCGTCAGACCAAATGAATATTACGAATCCGACCCGAATCCAGAAACCAGGCATTACCAGAACACCACCACCAGAGATCAGCCGGAGGGTTGTCCACAGAGTCAAACTGTTGAGAGGCAGTCATATTCTCCAGATGGTTGTCCACAGAGTCAAACCATTGAAAGGCAGTCATATTCTCCTGAAAGTCAAGGCCCAGAAAGACCAACTCACATTCCCGCTGCTTACACTGTTCCCGTAGAAGGACAAACCTTGCTTCCTCAGGACGTATCTTCTCTTGGAGAAAGAACGATGCATTATCCCTCATCCACTGCCTCTACTCTTCTCAGCGAGCCGACAACAACGAACACCAGTAACTTTACCACCGCACCACAGCCGTGGTCCATGTATGCATATTATTCACATCTCGCCAGTCAGTTTGGTATGACTCTTGGCGATTATCCATATGTGACGAATCCAGGTAATTCTCATAGTTGAGATCTCAGGTGTTTTTCATTTCATATTAAAAAAAATTCAAAATAGGATAGTATAATCGGGATCAACTTCCCCGCAAGGTACAACTCACGCCAGTCTCCATAACTGGCTAATTTAAATCTTGCCGCATTTCCTTGACTTTCTTGTACTAACATAGTTGCGCACTGCACCTGTAATATGTATTGGACTCTGATTTGCTAAGACAGAAATGTAAATGAAATGCGGCAAGGCTTAAATTAGCCAGTGATGGCATAGGAGAGTATGACAGGGATGTGACCATTTTGTTAGCGGAGGCAACTTGTGATTTACATCAAATAGGAAAAACAAAAGAATTTTACTTGTTTGATAAATTAGTTGTAAAACATTTCTCAACAAGAGTGTTAGGACCATCCCAATTTTTAATAGTGATATTTAATATATATAGTTCCTTTTTGGATCAATACATTACTTGAATATTGAATATCATAGTTGTCCTTATCGTTTGGGGTTGAGTATATACTGTTAGCTAAAAACATACCTGACTATGTAACAAATATACATATGCATTCATTTGACTGAGATAGTGAATTGTCATGTAGGAAGATTGACACAATTCTAGCTTCAATGAATGTTTTCCTTATTTTTTGGCACATTCAAGGGGATTATGTATCATGTATTATTTCCAAAAAATGGTGTATTTATTGATAATAAGACATGCATCTTGCAAGAATATCCATCAGGTAACATATAAATGATAACGTAGCAAAGCTTTTTACATTCGTAGCACCAATGAACGGTTTGACTGCTCATTGTTTTCAGTGAAATGAAGTTGTCAAGTTGTTGAACCTAAAGCCACCAAAATAAAACCCTCAGTAATATGTTTCACAGTCTGATTGTTCCGCGGGAATAAAATTTGTAAAATAATGCTTCTACTTGGATATGAACAGGTTCAGTCGATTCTTGGCCACAAGGCGTGGAAATATCTGAACAATATCAGTTTCAGAGTTTGTATCCCAGTTGATGGACTATTTTGCAACTTTTATTCCTGGGAAAACCGTTGATTTGAATCAGACTGTATATTCAAGCAGTGTTTTTATCATGTATTAATAAATTATGTTTATGTGCCTCTCAAAATTTGATACCAAAATATCCCGACATACTGTCTGTTGATTAAAATACTAAACTCGCCTTTCAAAGTCAAATAGGAATTCTCTTTTATGAAGAAATTATGTGTTAAAAAAACGTCATACCAAATTCTGGGTGCTAGAAGAATGTTTGAAGTTGTTTAGTATCAAATCCTTTTATTTTCATTTTAAAAAATTAACTCCTTAAATTGTTTGTTGAAGCATAATTATTTATCATGTGTTGTAAGTGTGAAGATTATGGAAACCAAAATGAATTTTTATTACCTGAAAGGTTGTTAAAATTTGTAGATTTTTGTTTTATAATTTGTTATAAAATTATTTAGAAGAATTTGTTCTGATTATGTTTTGAAGGAATTTTAGATGGGCTTTTGACAAGGGCTTTCTTACATGTGTTGTAGTCCATTCACGTTTGCCATTTTCAATTAAAATTTTATGAGAAAGAATAACCTTGCACCCAAATTTGCCCCACAAGGCAATATATTGATGCATTTAACTACCTTTCCTGTGCTAGCATAGCATAATGCACTATGAAGTTCAGGGGTGCCATTACACTAGCACATGAAAGTTGGGGAAATGCAGCAAGGCTTAAAGTAGCCAGTGGGGAAAGTTGCTTTCAAAGGCTTGCATCTTCGGTATTGTAGTTTGTGCATGAGGGACCATCCTCGGTTACCAGGGTTTTATATATGCTCCGTTACTCTCCACTATATCGCCCATGGAGAAACTCTGTTAGCGAAATCTGTACTAAAATTACCCACCCTTAGCCGGCGTGACGAAGTCAGTAACCAAAGAAAATACTCAATACGATAAGACGGAAATGGTCAAGGGAGATAACAAAATGACCTTGCATGCTTTGCCAAAGTGATATGAATTGTCATTGGCTCGTAGGTCCAAGCTGCGTAGTGATTTGATTGGCTCACGCCGGTCAAGGGCGGGTAATTTGAGTACAGATTTCTCTGATGAAATTTCCAATGGGTGATATAGTGGAGAGAAACGGAGCATATATAAAACCCTGGGTAACCGAGGATGATGAGGGACTAATATGTTCCTGGGGCAATGGTGGGTCACTCTTACTAGGGCACGCAAATTTGTTATTGTCATAAAAAATTTTCCGCTATCATTACTGAACTCGATTATCCACTTGTCCACCAAAAGTATCTGTAGTCTCTATAAAAAGTGGTTCAGTGAACATTTTGAAGCAAATGTATTGCGGTAATTGTATTGTGTCAACTCACTATCAAAAAAACGTTTTGGTGACTTCGGGTGTCCAAGCCTTGGTCAGTTTGCCTGAATAAGGCTGAATAAAAGGTGAAATTTTTCTCTGTGCATGACTTTTATTTGTGCTTGTAAAACGTTTCATTGTCACTTAGAAAAATTAATCCAATTTAACGGCATCATTATAGTAATACCTGATCATCCATTTGTCCATCAAACATGTGTCTTTGTAAAAAAAAGTGTGCTTATTTTTTCTACATATGAAGAAGTTTTAACTTTATTTTTTAAGAAACTCTAAATCTGTTCCTTTAAAGGGACAGTAGCAGGTTTTTCGCTGAAATAAGTCGATGAAATGTATTTGAAAAACAATTTCACCAGTAGTAAAACACACTTCTCTCTTCGGAAAATCAAGTTAAAAATGAGTGTACATGACTCAGTAAATCCATAGGAATCTTTTTTGTAATTTGAAATAATAACATGTGTTCACATTAAAATGGCCGCCATGCAATTTTTGCTTTATACGCAACACCATTATTACCACTCCGGATAATTGATTTGTGTAATAAGATGTTTTACCCGCTACAGTAAATATAAATGACATAAACTATCATTATAAATGGAAAATTTGGACAAATAATTTTTTGCAAACAACGTGCTCCAGCCCCTTTAAGGTCCTGCTGCTTTTATCACTTTGAGTGTGCACAAGAAACAGTTTTAAAAATTCATGCAGCTTAAATAGGTTAAATTCACTTTGTGGATACTGTTCTATTGTGCATTAACATGATGATATTCTTAATGAATATTTAATGAATGAAAAGATAGTACATGTTATTTTTAAACCTTTGAAAGTTAATATATGAGAAATATATGTTTGTTGTGTTACTGAATATTATATTTTAGAAATACGTGCCATTATATAGTGAACAAATGAAAACTTGTTATATTTGGGATCGCACTATCTGCAGTAGAACAAATTCTCATACTTTTTTTGGAGATGACCCCCTTTAGGATTTCAAACCACACCCTCAGAGTAAGGCACCAACCGCCAGCACTGACTACCAACAGCTTACCCATTCGGTCACTGACTTCAACAAAATTGAAAGCTGAATTGGTAAACTGTTGTTAGAGTCCTTGGTGGTGCCTGACTCGGAGGGTGTGCTCCCAAATATAGCAATGTTATATAACAATGTTGTTTTAAGAAAGAAGTGCATTTGATTTTGTATAAGACGAAGAAAGTCTAAATATTTTCCTTTACCTGTTAGAGTTTTGAGTGCTAGAACTAATATTTTAGATATATCTATATCTATATACTCCCGCAGAACCTATTTTTTTATGAAAGTTTATTCAAATATTATTGTTTTTAATAAAAGAAATTACATATTTCTGACTTTATTTATGTTTCCGTTTGATATTGATTGTATCGTGACCAAAATATTTCGGATAGTGTAGTTTACATTATTTCAAATTTAGTATGGGTACATAGAGAATATTTTGTCTTCTGATATCATGTATCAACACAAGTTGATTAAAGTTACAAATATCTGAGGTTTGCTGATATTTGTTCATATATTTGATATCAGTAGACACAAAGGTGAGGTTTTATTTATCATCCAAATCATTCAGTATATTCAATGAAAAATGTAAATCACATTACTAGCATCATACCTCCATTGCAGTGATGTCATTGCATTGTGAGTAATGATTTGAATAAGTCAAAACATTGTGATGTCATGTATTTGGCGATGACATGGCATTGTGCAAAATCTACTGTCAAAGTGATATCTCCTAGGAGGTGCATCCATTGTGCTTCATAAAATGCGAACATACCATATTTTTTGTGCTGATTCAAGTAAGTTCACTCAACTTGCAAATTCATCCCCAATTGCCAAATATTTCATAGCAGCATCATTACACATGTGTAGAAACCCAAACTACACACGACAAACTACACATGCACAGTAGTTATGACTTACCAACCAAAATTTGTCGTCTTGTCTGTTGTAAATAAGTTTCGAAAATCAATTTGACTAATTGCCGTTTTATCGCTTATATTGTCCAAGAGGGTTTACGTCGTGGCGCAGCCCGTCTTTCCGTCCGTCTAGAAAATGGTAGTTGTGTTCTAAAAAAAACGATCGGATCAATATTTTCAGAGTTATGGCCCTTGACTTAGAGCGCTCGGCTCTCCAATTTCTGTCTGACAGTATCTGTGTTCTGAAATCAACTCTGAAATTTTACACATGTTTTGGATATACATCGGTGAAACGCATGTGCTTTTTTGGGACTGATCGGATATTTTCAGAGTTATGCACCTTGACTTAGCACAAAGTGGGTCATGTAGTATTCGTCTGCGACCGTATGTATGAAATGGAATAACTCAAGTACTATTCACTGCTTTCTTTTCATATTTTGCATATAGGTTCATCATAGGATGGGCGGTATAGCGCATTCTGCTTCGGATCAAGAGGTCCAGGGTTCGAATCCCACCAGGGGCACGGCAACTTTGTCTGCAGTAGAAAACTGTTCTACTCGCAGTAAGGTTTGGGTGCAATGCTACACTGAAATTCAGCGTAGTACCAACCCATGGTTCGCTATTTCCAGTCTATGCTCGCAGGTTTCACTGCAATGCATAGCCACATGGTGTTGCGGGCTTTCTCCTTGCCATAATACCAGCAGGGGTAATATAAGAGAAAAACTCTTGAAAGCAGCGTTAAACCGCAACTCACCTCACCTCACCTCATCATAGGGAGAGTAATGATCTGTAACCTTGATCTTCATTTCAAGGTAACAAAGCGACTTATCATTTTACCCTTGTCAGCAGGATATCTCAAGAACCGTTCACTGGATTCTCTTCATATCTTACACAAAGCACCTTCTAGGGACAATAAAGGGCTTTGGTGACCTTGACATTATTCTAAAGGTCACAATAAAACTTTGGAAAAAAAATTTTGCATGTCACCTTGAGAATAATTTCAAGGTCATCAAAATCTAATCAGCCCTTTGTCGTTCCTAGGAGGTGGTTTGTGTAAGATATGAAAATAATCTTTAGGGAAGATTCATGGCCCAGTCGATTTTGTTGATGCTGACATTATTTTTCAATTTTGAAGTATTAATTTGCAGCGGGGAATCATGTCATCTTAGTGACAACTGCTTGTTTTACTGAACGAGTTCAAGACTTCAATGGGGTGACTTAGGAAGATCACTGTATCGCGTCTACAACAGTCATAGTGAGAAGAATTATTCGTTTATTTGACATAACAGATTCTTGTCCCAATAGAAGTTGATAGACATTTTGTCACTGAAGAACACACAATTATTTTTGGCAGGATCCACTTGAATTTCATTCTCTTACTACGGAGGTTACTCCTTTCAGATTTCCGATACTAACCGAGGTAAAGATCGGAAATCTGAAGGGAGTAACATCCTTCATCTTCACAAAAAAATTATCGTAATGTCCAAACAAAACATCTAAATGTCAATAGCGTTTTATTCGTCATTCATGTCCGCGAAAACATATCCAAACATGGTCTTGTTTTAATCAGTCATATTTACCTAATAAAAAAATACATCGTTTAATGTTCCCACACATTCAGTACAAAACGAAATCCCAAGACAGAAACAACATCAAACTGATAACAACAACTGTGTACGATAGCCGACATCCAGAAGATGGTGTAGTGGTTGGTGATGGAGAAACAACGTTGCATAAACCGGACGTCACTATGCTATCGTAGATCGTGAAGGTCGGGGGTTTCTCGAAAGACAGGAAGTGGAAAGTAACACTGTCAACTGTGTTGTTATCATCTCTACCAAATCGGACGGGAAATCCTGATGGGTACTTGGATCTGTTGTCGAGATTTTTGATGGACATTGGGCCTGTCAGAGTTTGGAAGAAAGCGTCTGGAAGGTTGCTGTTTGGATCCAGGAAGCCTTTCATCAAGTCGCCGTATCTACAACAGAATGCACTGAGCTCTCAGAATACAGGTGATACGAATAATGAAGGGGGCGGGAGTATTGTCTAAAGTGATCCCGGGATCTGGACCACTGGTCCTGGTATCCACTGCAGGTTTCACTGCAATGCATAGGCACCATGGCGTTGCAGGGTTCTCCCTGCAATAACACTAGCAGTCGTTTCATATTTAAAGGAAAGTGGACATTGTGTAAGAGGATCTTTAAAACTTTTAAGAGATCTCGAATCCACACCTGTACGCCAGCCGCAGCCAGCGGGAGTTGTCTTTGAAGACGTCGATGGTCCCGAAAGCTGGGTGCGTGTATGTCCCCGGGTAATCGTCCAAGTTGAAAGCCATGCTAGGTTGGACATATCCTGGGGGCAGGGTCGGAGGTCGATAGGTTGTGGTTGTCGGTGGAACAGGCTTTACCTTCCATGGCGCTGGGAACGAACACGCAGTGGATGTGTTCAACCATGGAGTTTCTCCTGAAAACGTATTGTAGCAGCGTAAAAGAAAGCACGAGTCGACCCTACATCATTATCGATTTCACCATCCATATCATTTCTGACTATTGATACTGTTGGGTGAGTGGGGGTTAAAGTATCTTCCCGTTTGTGCATTTATGCATTATATCAATTATTTAGAACACTATCTATTTGAAGCATATTGCGTTGTATGCTTATGCTCATTCTCTTCACACAGCAGTTAATTCCTATTCTATAATATATTACGATAGAAAATGTAAAGGAAATTACCTCTGTGGGAAGAGAATAAGTAATGTTCTTAATTTGATGGACATTGATAGCTGAAATGCGTATCCTTAAGTATTCCCTCGAATTCGTTTTAAAATATACACTGGTCGTACTAACCCTTTAACCACCTTATGATTCTGGTCTTATGATAAAGAACCCCAACATATATTTTCACAACATTAGCAGCAGAAGGCAGAAGTTTGAAGATGGCTTTGGTAGATTTTGACTTGTGAACATTGATGCCGAATTCTACCATGACATTGATGGATACTCGATTCTGATTGGTTCTCTACGCTACGCGTTCGGTTTCAATTTTAAATTTACTCGCTATCAATCCAGTATAACACGTCTCTGATTTTCAATCACAATACGTTTATCTGCTAAATAGTTGTTAGTTCAGTTACTGTTTAACTCGTGACGGCAAGGTGCAACTAGTTTGTCGATATGGCCATTCGTGGAAAGGTAGAATTTACAAGTTACACGTGTTGCTAAATTGACTTCCCACTTTCCTGAAAATGACCTTTCAATCACAGGGGCTTGTATTGCTGAAAACAAACATTTCCTAGGTTCAATACTACGATACGATATACCTATACTCATACTTTAGGTGTACAAAGTGTGTTAACATTTTGAAATTTGGACTTGATTGGACAGGGGAAAAAATTGGCGTTGCATCCCTTTCTTTATTTATAAGTATAGGTACATCGTATCGTAGTATTGAACCTAGGAACTGTTTGTTTTCAGCAATACAAGCCCCTGTGCTTTCAATATCATCCCATTCAAGCTGCCAAGATGCACGAGTACTCTACCCCGTTCACAAAGCAATCTTTGCTGAAAAGCAACGGTTTTCCTACTCTTTAGCGTTATACCGGGGTTACCATGCGAGTTCCGAATACTCTATTGCTATGTGAATGGAGTCACACAACGTTATAATTGCAAAAGGGTAAGATTTCATTCAAATACTCTATGTCAAATGCTCTCATTGACAGTCTCTAGATTGTGTAGAACGTGCAATATAATAATAAACAAGTGTTTGCCAAGTGTAATGTCCCTCGCCGGTAACTTTGAGTTAGTAAGACACATCATTGGGTCAAAATGAGCTACTTTATATATTGCATTACTGGTAAAAAGTGCCATGATGATCAGCACATTTTAAGACTTTGGGTGCTTGGGTTCAGGATATATCGTGTTAAAAGAGTTTAAAAAGTGGTCAAAGTGTCGAGGTGACCTTGAAAACAAGGTCAATCTCACCAAAATCGACTGGTGTCTGCATCATCCCCCAATGTAGACTGACACCAACTTTGAAAACATATATTAACATGGTATATTTTCACGAAGTAAACACAATTCTATGCATAAAATATTCAGATCAAACTGTGCGTAGTTATCCAAATGATGTAGCATAACTTACAGTGTAACACTGATGCGCTGTCGGCCTGTCAGTCTAAATGAGGGTGATAGGTCAGAAATTGAATAATAGCAGATTAATGTCCGGCATATCGTCCATATACTGTCCGGGACTGAGATGTGTTACTCAACATTAAAAGTAATTGACATAACTAGATAAGTGCAGATGTTACCTTGGGTGGGTATTTAAGGCAGGGAAATCTGCACAAAGGCAGTTCCTTGTATTCCATCCAAATAGGTGAGTCGAATCTGCTACAATGGTTTAAGTTTCATATTGTGAATATATTCAAATGAATGTAGTAAATTGTAAATGATGAGTTGATAAGATACATTGATATGTATTGTATTTTGACTCGTGTGTTTTGACAATGAGGTGTAATAAGCTGTATACTGTTTGTTTATTGTATTTAGTATTTTGTATTATGATTTGGTGTGTGATTATGTATATATATGTTTTGAAATTAAAGTTCCTTGTATTCCATCCAAATAGGTCTCCTCCTTGTCTTGTGTCAAGAAGAGTAGTGTTGGTGAGTCGCCATCTCTACCGAAAGCTAACATCCCCCGAGAAAAACTCTTTTTAATACATGGTGCAGAAGAGAGTTTCTGGTACATGGCGACTTCCCATCCTACTACTTACGACACTGAGACCGGAGGGAGGAAGACTCAGACCCAGTTGTGCCCGACCCCAGTCTGAAGAAGTCCTGAGTTGGGTAGTGATTTGAAAGTACGTCATCCCTGCCGCAATAGCTACTTCCCCACATTACACTTGCCACAGTTGTGAAAGACCGTTACATGAAGCGTGTCATTGAGTGGATGTTGTAAATGTGGTAGAGAATTGGGCTCTAGGCAAATGGTTGCTTGCAAGATGTATCAACTGCCTGACTGGGACAGGGACTGGGAACTGGACTGCTGACTAACGTAGGAAGTTGACTGAGAGCTGATGATAACCTGAATGTGAGCTGGACTATGAAACGGATCTACACGCCGATGTCGACGGACACGCCGTCGTGGACCCGATGTCATGGAACAGCCACTTCAACCCTTCTCCAAACAGCTCCAACTGAAAGAACAAATGTCATGGCCGCCTCCACTACAGCGCGACTATGACATACATAACGGATATCAATGCTGTTGGTTGGTCCACGAAGAACTACCAGGGTCCAACCTTCAGACTGAACAGTATGAATGATGTACCAATATTCACAGGTTAAGACATTGAGTGCCAACAACTTGAAGATCGTACACTTTTTTAGTGCTTGAAATTGATGTCGACCAGTTTCACCCCAAACCTTTTGTGTTAGTTTGCAAGTTGTTGTAACACATTGATCTCCACTTGTGAGTATTGAAACATCTTTTGCACTTTAAAAATAGTTAAGCTAATTTGAACCATAATTGAGTATTTTATATCATAACAACCATTCATTACATAGTTAAGTTAATAGCCTTTACTGTTATTCAACAATGATGGCCGCCTGTTCCTCTTTAACTTGAAAGGTGACCAGCTCCATTGTTTACTAATTCATAATGTGTTGATTGATTCTCTGCCCAACATTGAGACAAATGAGATGTCAGTTCGGGTAGGAGACTCAATGTGACGTGTGTCTCTGTTCACCAACAGTACAAAGGTGTACATGTTTGAAAGGTGAAAACGACAAAGATTGTTGTGTCTATGTCATGAAAGTAGATGTTGTTTTTGAAATATGAATCATGTGTAGAATAATATAATATTCTTTAAGAGCAGGATAACTGATATGATGAAAGTCCTGGCTCCATTGATGAGTATCAGATAATGTGTAGATTGATTCCCTGCCCTACATTGAGGCAAATGTGATGCCAGTTCGGGCAGGAGACTCAATGTGATTTGTGTCTCTGTTCACCAACAGTACAAAGGTGTATCTGTTTGAAAGGTGAAAACGACAAAGATTGTTGTGTCTATGTCATGAATGTAGATGTTGTTTTTGAAATATGAATCATTTATAGAATGATAAAATATTCTTTAAGAGCAGGATAAATGATAAAATGAAAGTCCTGGCTCCACTGATGAGTATCAGATAATGTGTTGATGGATTCCCTGCCCTACGTGGAGACAAATGAAATGTCAGTTTGGGCAGGAGACTCAATATGATTTGTGTCTCTGTTCACCAACAGTACAAAGGTGTACATGTTTGAAAGATGAACAAGGCGAGAAACATATTTTTATGTCATGAAGGTAGTTATGTTTTAAGGTTAAAGATGAATTAGAACAGTTATTTGCGGTGCAGGCGAATGATATACGAAAAGTCCTGAGCCATAATGTTGTTTAAATACACTTACTAATTGTATGAGCTAATATTGTATTTCTTTTTCATTCATTTGCATAAAAACTAATCATTTGCGTGATCAAACCCTCACCTCATGCCTAAGGATGTTTCTGATAGGAAATAGGAAAATTTGTTCTATGTTTCATCTGCTAATGTTATACATATGACTTAGTTTATGTCTCAGTGAATCCAGTAAATTTCGGGACGAAATTTTTTCAGAGTGGGGGGATTCTATTAACATGGTATATTTTCACGAAGTAAACACAATTCTATGCATAAAATATTCAGATCAAACTGTGCGTAGTTATCCAAATGATGTAGCATAACTTACAGTGTAACACTGATGCGCTGTCGGCCTGTCAGTCTAAATGAGGGTGATAGGTCAGAAATTGAATAATAGCAGAATAATGTCCGGCATATCGTCCATATACTGTCCGGGACTGAGATGTGTTACTCAACATTAAAAGTAATTGACATAACTAGATAAGTGCAGATGTTACCTTGGGTGGATATTTAAGGCAGGGAAATCTGCACAAAGGCAGTTCCTTGTATTCCATCCAAATAGGTGAGTCGAATCTGCTACAATGGTTTAAGTTTCATATTGTGAATATATTCAAATGAATGTAGTAAATTGTAAATGATGAGTTGATAAGATACATTGATATGTATTGTATTTTGACTCGTGTGTTTTGACAATGAGGTGTAATAAGCTGTATACTGTTTGTTTATTGTATTTAGTATTTTGTATTATGATTTGGTGTGTGATTATGTATATATATGTTTTGAAATTAAAGTTCCTTGTATTCCATCCAAATAGGTCTCCTCCTTGTCTTGTGTCAAGAAGAGTAGTGTTGGTGAGTCGCCATCTCTACCGAAAGCTAACATCCCCCGAGAAAAACTCTTTTTAATACGTGAAAATATACCATGTTAATAGAATCCCCCCACTCTGAAAAAATTTCGTCCCGAAATTTACTGGATTCACTGAGACATAAACTAAGTCATATGTATAACATTAGCAGATGAAACATAGAACAAATTTTCCTATTTCCTATCAGAAACATCCTTAGGCATGAGGTAAGGGTTTGATCACGCAAATGATTAGTTTTTATGCAAATGAATGAAAAAGAAATACAATATTAGCTCATACAATTAGTAAGTGTATTTAAACAACATTATGGCTCAGGACTTTTCGTATATCATTCGCCTGCACCGCAAATAACTGTTCTAATTCATCTTTAACCTTAAAACATAACTACCTTCATGACATAAAAATATGTTTCTCGCCTTGTTCATCTTTCAAACATGTACACCTTTGTACTGTTGGTGAACAGAGACACAAATCATATTGAGTCTCCTGCCCAAACTGACATTTCATTTGTCTCCACGTAGGGCAGGGAATCCATCAACACATTATCTGATACTCATCAGTGGAGCCAGGACTTTCATTTTATCATTTATCCTGCTCTTAAAGAATATTTTATCATTCTATACATGATTCATATTTCAAAAACAACATCTACATTCATGACATAGACACAACAATCTTTGTCGTTTTCACCTTTCAAACAGATACACCTTTGTACTGTTGGTGAACAGAGACACAAATCACATTGAGTCTCCTGCCCGAACTGGCATCACATTTGCCTCAATGTAGGGCAGGGAATCAATCTACACATTATCTGATACTCATCAATGGAGCCAGGACTTTCATCATATCAGTTATCCTGCTCTTAAAGAATATTATATTATTCTACACATGATTCATATTTCAAACACAACATCTTCATTCATGACATAGACACAACTATCTGTGTCGTTTTCACCTTTCAAACATGTACACATTTGTACTGTTGGTGAACAGAGACGCAATCGCATTGAGTCTCCTACCCGAACTGACATCTCATTTGTTTCAATGTAGGGCAGAGAATCAATCAACACATTATGAATTAGTAAACAATGGAGCTGGTCACCTTTCCAGTTAAAAGGAACAGGCGGCCATCATTGTTGAATAACAGTAAAGGCAATGAACTTAACTATTTAAGGAATGGTTTGCATGATACAGCATATTCAATTATGGTTAAAATTAGCTAAAAATTTTTTTTTAAGTGCAAAAGATGTTTCAATACTCACAAGTGGAGATCAATGTGTTACAACAACTTGCAAACTAACACAAAAGGTTTGGGGTGAAACTGGTCGACATCAATTTCAAGCACTAAAAAAAAGTGTACGATCTTCAAGTTGTTGGTACTCAATGTCTTAACCTGTGAATATTGGTACATCATTCATACTGTTCAGCCTGAAGGTTGGACCCTGGTAGCTCTTCGTGGACCAACGAACAGCATTGATATCCGTTATATAAGTCATTGTCGCGCTGTAGTGGAGGCGGCCATGACATTTGTTCTTTCAGTTTGAGCTGTTTGGAGAAGGGTTGAAGTGGCTGTTCCATGACATCGGGTCCACGACGGCGTGTCCGTCGACATCGGCGTGTAGATCCGTTTCATAGTCCAGCCCACATTCAGGTTATCATCAGCTCTCAGTCAACTTCCTACGTTAGTCAGCAGTCCAGTTCCCAGTCCCTGTCCCAGTCAGGCAGTTGATTTATCTTGCAAGCAGTCATTTGCCTAGAGCCCAATTCTCTACCACATTTACAACATCCACTCAATGACACGCTTCACTTAACGGTCTTTCACAACTGTGGCATGTGTAATGTGGGGAAGTAGCTATTGCGGCAGGGATGACGTACTTTCAAATCACTACCTAACTCAGGACTTCCTCAGACTGGGGTCGGGCACAACTGGGTTCTTCCTCCCTCTGGTCTCAGTGTCGTAAGTAGTAGGATGGGAAGTCGCCATGTACCAGAACATCTCTTCTGCACCATGTATTAAACAGAGTATTGCGTAGCTTTAGGGGAATGTAGCTTTCGGTAGAGATAGCGACTCACCAACACTACACTTGTTGACACATTGACAAGGAGGAGATCCTATTTGGATGGAATACAAGGAACTTTAATTTCAAAACATATATATACATAATCACACACCAAATCATAATACAAAATACTAAATACAATAAACAAACAGTATACAGCTTATTACACCTCATTGTCAAAACACACGAGTCAAAATACAATACATATCAATGTATCTTATCAACTCATCATTTACAATTTACTACATTCATTTGAATATATTCACAATATGAAACTTAAACCATTGTAGCAGATTCGACTCACCTATTTGGATGGAATACAAGGAACTGCCTTTGTGCAGATTTCCCTGCCTTAAATACCCACCCAAGGTAACATCTGCACTTATCTAGTTATGTCAATTACTTTTAATGTTGAGTAACACATCTCAGTCCCGGACAGTATATGGACGATATGCCGGACATTATTCTGCTATTATTCAATTTCTGACCTATCACCCTCATTTAGACTGACAGGCCGACAGCGCATCAGTGTTACACTGTAAGTTATGCTACATCATTTGGATAACTACGCACAGTTTGATCTGAATATTTTATGCATAGAATTGTGTTTACTTCGTGAAAATATACCATGTTAATACATATGGTCCAACCGGTCATGATATATCGCGTTAGCAAGAGTTCGAAAAGTTGTCAAAGTGTCGCGGTGACCTTGAAAATAAGGCCAATGTCACCAAAATCGATTGGTGTCTGCGTCATCCCCCAGTGTAGACTGACACCAAGTTTGAAGACATTGGGTCCAACCGGTCATGATATATCGCGTTAGCAAGAGTTCGAAAAGTGGTCAAAGTGTCTTGGTCACCAAAATTGACTGGTGTCTGCGTCTCAGACACCAAATTTGAAGACTTTGGATGCAACGCTTCATGAGTTAACGCGTAAACAAAAAATGTGTCGTATGGACGTACGGACGGACGCCGCTGAATACATATAGTCCCCCGTTCTGCGTTGCGGTGGGGGACAATTAAAGGTGCATCCATTGTATTTCATAAATTTTTTAATTGGCTTTAGAACGTTCCAACTCACACATGTGCCGTCTACAATACAAATAAATTCACTCAGCTTGCATATTTATCCACAATCGCCAAATGTGTCATAATTACTAGTTTCCAATGAAAATCGAGTAACATCATTATGCATGTGTAGAAACCGAAACTGTATGTCCCATTTACATATCGCCGCTAATGGCTGTGATACTGCCGAAGCGGCGTTAAACAATAACTCACTCACTCACCCATTTACATGCACAGTAAGTACATGACCTATTAAACATAATCAACCCAAATTTGTCAGTTTATCAGTTATAAATAAGATTCCAAAATTACGTTTGACTCCTTGACGCGCGCCACATTGCGCTGTGCATTGTCCGGTTTTCGATCAGAAATCACCACTTTTTCCTTCATATTGTCAATATGCTGAGTCTACTATCACCAAAATGGTAGATTTCGGTAACAGTCGGTACTTCTCGATAAAGTAACATCATTTATAACGTTTGCAATATTTGACCCCCAACAACACAATGGATGTACCTTTAAAGCGAGTAGGTATGCAGTTCAAATGACTTTGCCCTATTTAAACTTTTATAGTTGAAACAAAGGTTCATTCTCTTCCCACATAGGGTACTCCCTTAAGATTTCCGATCCTTACCTCTGTTCTGGAAGGCCTGCCTTTCTTGGCTCCAGCAAAATACCAAAGCGGGGGAAAGGGGAACCTCATAATGTATCCCTGCTTCTTAATTAACCAATGTAAACTCTTTTCAAACCAATGTCGACCGAATGACTATTAAGGCCTAGGTATTTGACTCGAAGGGCCGAATATGTCTATTGTAAATAACACAAATGACCTATTTTTGGTATTTGTCTCTGATTTGGTCTTATTTACATTTCAGCATGTTTTTGATCCATTGTTTTCACAAAATTAAGTAGCATATTTCGAGCAAAACACATAAAACGTTACTGTGTTCAAAATAACATTATGACGTGTCATTGGCAAATGTCACTTTTACAACGGCGTCACTGATTGCACAACTAGATTCAATTACAACCAATCAAGACACTCCATTTTTGCCAGCGAATTCAGGCCTTCTAGAACAGAAGTAAGGATCGGAAATCTGAACGGAGTTACCCCTTTGGAAAGAGAATGACATAGGTTATAATGTAGGCCTAACGATTTTGTCCTCTATCAGGCCCATCGAGTTGATGACGTCATGTCCAGTTGGACCCCTTGGTAGAACATGACAATATAAACTCATGTAAAGCTCCATTTCAATACACAGTAGGCCTACTTCAACTAACTTTAGTTTATATATAGGCAATAACTGAACATTCTTGCCGAGTAACAGGTCCAGCGAGTACATGGTGATGACGTCACGTGCAGGTCGACCGTTCCCGTCTGCTGCTCCCGAGATCTGCACCCAGACCCCGACACCCACTTCCGGTAAGAGCGTCAGTGAACCTTGGTACTCGTTGTAGGCTGCTCCATGGGTTAGTTTCTTGTAGCCTTGATCGATATGGAATAACATATTATAATACCTTTCCTCGTGTGTAAAGTTGGGAGACAATCTTAGCCGAAATGATCCCAATGAATCTATGCATTCGCTACCCCAGATATAAGTCAGTTCTACAGTATGAACAGCATCCCTCCACTTATACAATGTGTTGGGGATAGCGACGATGACAACGACGATGATGATGATGATGATGATGACAGCGGTGATGATGATGATGATGATGATGATGGTGATGATGAAGATGACATGATTGTGATGATGATGATGGTGATGACCACGATGATGATGATGGTGATGATGTTGGCGGTAGTAGTGGTAGTGGTGATGATGATGATGATGATGATGATCGGTTTGGTCAAAGTTAGGACTTTCTGCGAACTTTAAGAGAATAAGCAAGCTATATATTGAACTCTTGCGTCGAATATGAAATTATTATTAAGTACCATTATAAACGCCGTTTCTCCAGCCCATAGCGTACGATGACATCATGTCTCCCACAGGAAACAAGGCTCGCGTCATGTAGGCCGAGAATTCCACTGTGTTTGGTATGTAGGTCTCATCCAACGCATGCGCATCAACCACCTGGTCCCCATGTTCATTCTAAAATCAGGATTTCAGTATCATCGGAAAACCAACACGGATGCATCAAAACGCAGTTCAACTATAAAATGATAACAATAACTGATTATCATATCCATGGACGTTTACGTGTTTATATAAACACATTCTTGTGATATATATGAGGGGAGAGATTATAAAAATAAAAATAAATTTTAGTGAACAAATTTAACAATTTTGGCCTCACACAATCAGCATTAGTACAAATTATTATACTTGCGGGATTCATACCCATACCTTCGAAGTCATGCACTGACTGTACCAATAGCTTACCCATTCGGCAACCGGCGAGGTCACGAATTGGTAATTAAGCTGTCTGTGCTTGTGGTCGGTGCCTTACTCTGAGTGTTGGGGTTCGATTCCCGCAATTAAAAAATAGTCCCGAAAAACGTACAAGAATTTGTGATATTTGCAGATAGTGTGAGTGAGTGAAATATAACGAGGAAAGTGACAAAACCATTGCAACCTGAGCATTATGTTTACACAAACAATGTAACCATTGTCATTCACCTATGGGTTCTTATCCTCGTGGAATCTCTCAAACATGACAACGCGCTGTTATCAACTTCCCCACCAACGAGGCACACAAAGCAAAGGAGTCAACACGTCTATTTGTATCTTGTATCTGTCAGTCGGTACTTTACTTATGAACGGGATACTTCATCTACACGGTGTTTTGACAGGATGCATGGGCCTCAGACACAGACTATGCAGAAAACACTCACACCAATTAACCAATGACGTTATTCAATGATTATATAGGACTATCTTAACGAATGAACATAACAACAACCTTTCCCTCGTTGAGATGAAATCGCATCCATTTAGCCATATCTTCAGCGTTACTATACACACCAGCGGCAGGTGCAAGAACGTCGACGATCCTAGAGTAAAAATATCAAATGAAACGTACGTAAAATCATAAAGCTTTTATATAATTAATCCATCTATTATCAAGCCATTAAACCCCATGGGCCACATTCAATTCTTCCCTAGTTAACCTGTTAAAGTAGGTTATATTTTTCGATTTTAGAAAAATGTCCAAGCGGATATTTTTTACCGACTTTCTATCCAATGAAATCACGACTTATATGAATTACCTAGACTTACATTGAATTCTTTCAAAGGTCATCTAAGTTTACAAACTAACTTCCTCTGCAAGGCATAACTCGCGCCAGTCTTCATCACTACTTTAACCCTTGCTGCATACCGTTAACTTCCATGTGCTGCACCTGAACTGTACTATATGTTCAATATAACATTACGCAAGTGAATTGTTTACCGTTTTTTTTCGGATTTGGTCTTTTCTATTTATCAGCATGTTTATGGTAACTTAATTTCACAAATTGACATGACATATGTCGAGGATCACATATTAAAAAGTAAACGTTTAACTTGTCATTGGCAAATGATCATTTTTAAAATAGTGTTGCAACGAAATTGAACGTAACCAATCAGGATTCTCTATTTCTAGCCAAAAGATTGCTCTACTTGCATCAGAGGTTAATGGGGAAGAACATGACTTGAGTAACATCGAAAAATATTGTGCTATGTTAAGCAGGTAAAAGTACCAATTATGGCCTCATTTTTAATGCCATAAAGCATCCAGTTTACAATTATTACAAATGCCTACATTGTGATTTATCATAAGATTTAATTTGTTTTACATGTATATCGCGGTTGACAGCCATTATTTCATTAATTTTAAAATGCTCACGGTTGAAGACCCATCTCATCATTTTCCACATAAGTTCCATTTTCCAGAACAAGATATGAGTAAGCCATGTCATTATAATCAGCCTTGGTCAGTCTTGTGCTCGTGCGACTTCCGGTCATACCTGCAATGACGTCATCAACGTCACAATATTGATATATATTTATGTATTATATTTATTTTAGGGGGCAATTGAAGTCAATGTTAGTATTGAGGTCTCTCGTATTACCTGAGTTCGAATCCCAGTAGATGCAATATTTTATTCATCGAAACCGGATTTATTTCAATGAGATTGAGATTCAAGGAACCTCAAGGAAGTATGGATCGAGTTCATATCCTTCTAGAAGCAATATTTTATTCATCGAAACAGGATTTATTTTAATGAGACTGAGATTCAAGGAACCTCAAGGAAGTATGGATCGAGTTCATATCCTTCTAGAAGCAATATTTTATTCATCGAAACAGGATTTATTTTAATGAGACTGAGATTCAATGAACCTCAAGGAAGTATGGATCGAGTTCGAATCCTTCTAGAAGCAATATTTTATTCATCGAAATAGGGTTGATTTTAATAAGACTGAGAAATCTCAATGACGTATACCTAGTGGTTTGAAGAGTCTATTGTAGATGGCGTCCTCCCAGGTCTCCTGTGTAGCTCGCTCAACCACCGCGGCTGCTGCTGTGTACATGAAGTTACTGTAGTGGTAGCGCTGGCGGAAATCCAAATCCGTGGATATATTTCCTAGGCGTCTGTGACAGATTATTTGAACTATTGAAAATGTAATTGACAATTGAAGAGTTACAAATTGAAATAAGCACAATGTGTGATTTAGAAAGCTAATATTTTCAGAATAACATCGTTATTACATGTAGACTTAAGTTTGTTCATTTGGTCAAAATCCCCGGTGCCCGGTGAATGCCGACTAACCGATATGCAATAAGATGGATAGCTTACGGAACATTCCGTAAAATGACGTCATTTTAGTAAGTCATTCTTGTCGTATCAATTGTTATCTCCCAAATAATATACAGGCATTGAACATCCTCGATTAAAACAGTCTTGCAAGTTTGACAGTAACCTTTACACTATTTCTGAAGGCGATGTTTAAATAATGTATTGAGAAGATACGAACCAACTAATTATAAACATATTTCGGTTTTTCAAAGCCATTTATGTACGTCAATTTGATCCAAAAAGAGCCCAAAACTGGGTTTTTTTTGTGGAAATGAGGAGCATACCAAAAACTTAGGGTCATTCTTGTTTAGAATTGTTTTGTGAATTAGTAATATTGCTTTCAAAGGCAACAGATTTTAACAGGTAGGTCCAACCGACACATCATAACTCAACTACAATTCAATCACATGGAAATATCCGCTTATAGAGGGCTGAGATCGATTGCTACCATGTCCGCATAACAGAAAACATCTTTACTGTAACAGCTCGCATCTTGTAACGTTGGCGAACCCGGAAGCGGAGTTCCAGACATACGGCATCCCCGTCCGGTGTGACAGGAAGTCACGCAGCGAGGCCTTTTCCGACCGGAAATTATCTTGAAACCGGAACTCGTTTCCAAGAATCTGCGGATTAAAGTTTGCATCATTGCATCATTGATATCCAACTTCTGTGTAACATCCCTCAGCAGGACTTGAGTCGAGCTAGTCTCCATCACTAGCTAATTTAAGTCTTGCTTACCAAAAGCCTCATTCAAGTATTCAAGCAGAGGTGCAATTATATATATCAGCAAGACTGGTATATGAAATAACTTCATCAACTTGTGTACGTTATTATACAGAATTTAAGTATTGTACTAATATAGAAAATGATCTTTCTGAAATTAAATAATCACAACTTCGGCGTGCGCTTACTAAATTTAGATGTAACGTCCATGTAACTGTAACTGTAACTTCAAAGTTCAAGAGGCACGTTGTGCCATATTTTTTCCATAACTAGCCATCAATATTTAAATTCCTTAGGCTTCTTCAAACAGAAAAATACTGAACTGCTATTTAAGCTATCCCTTGTGTTGTAACATATATATTAAATTAAGAAAGCTTTTTGATTGTTAAAGTGAATTGTTGATGTCATACAGGTGGCGCAAAAGTATTTTACAAACTGTATATACTTGTGCCATTGGCCTTAGGGCCACCTATACGAATAAAATCTGTTTGTCTGTCTGTTAAGCCTTGCCACATTTCCTTTACTTTATTGTGCTAACATCGCGGCGTGCTGCACATAGGCTTCATTGTTGGTTCTAATTCGCTAGTACAGGAAAGTAAAGTAAATGCTGCAAGGCTTAAATTAGCTACTGATGGAGGCTAGAGCGAGTTATGCCTTGCGTTGGGAAGTTGTCTAAACGAACCAGTGTTTGGAAACATAGGGGCTTGCTAGCTCCAGACAGCGAGCAGCCGCTCGGTGACGTAGAGCCAATCGGAGGTAGAGCGCCCTGACTTGGAGGTTGAGGGGCTTGTATTGTCGAAAAACTATCTATTAGAAAGCATATTACGTCGACGATCCAGCCCTTGTGCTAATTTTCTTTATAGTATAAGCGCCTGATCGTCGACTAAATATGCTTTCTAATCGCTAGTTTTTCGATAATACAAGCCCTGTGTTAGAAACCCAGGCGTAGATTTGACGTCATATCACATATCATCGATTTCCCCCCAAAAGTCTCTCCACAACGTGGCAGTACATTCGACAGCTATAAGCATGTGACTCCAGGTGTTGTCATCCGTTTGAAGTTTGCTTTAAGTCAAAAAATCGTTATTTTTGCTCACTTGTTAAAACAGATAATTGATTGACAGAATGAGGGATAACATTCTCCAAGATATTAAATTCTTTCACTTTTTGGAGTAGAGTTCATTTCGGGATTCGAACCTCCACCGCCAGAGCCAGGTAGGCCTATCAATCGCCAACACTGATTGTCCAAACAGCTTCTTCACTCAGCCACCGATCGACAACACCTCGAAATTATGATTAACCCAAGTGGGCAAATCAAATTTCACCTTTCTATCCCCACACCCGGAGGCTCAGACCCCTCAATAGCTCCGACGCTTTTATGGATGAACTATTTGCTTGGCATATAAAAACATGTGCCTTGCCAACATGAGACAGCCACTTTCAATGGTCTTGTCGTTAGGCCCGGAACACCAATTACTGTAGATGAAGCCAGGGTACCGTTCTACTAACCAATCTTAGCCCTAAAATCAATCTTAGCCAAAGTTAAAGGACGGGTTTAGGATTGATCTTAGAGCGAAGATTGCTTAGCGGTACTTCATCCCTCCATCTCTATCTATAGCATGTATTATGTCAGCAATGAAATGTCCTGATTTGAAAGTTGATGGTGGCTTGTAGGTCACATACGGACCCTCTCTCGAATTTATGTCATTTCATTGGGTGGATATCCATAGTATACGTAGTAGCGGTACAAGGCAAATGATAAACAGGCGATCAGGTGATATAGAAAACCTTGACAAATGAAACAAAACCTTGATGGGGCAAGTCTGATTAAAAACCGACCTTATTCCGAAGGAAAAAAATGCAAAATAATGCACCTACCGGAATACGAACAGATTATGATGATTACTCTGCACAAAGTCGGTTTTGCGTACCGTTCGTATCCCTATAGATGCACTATTTTCCAATTTTTATTCCTCGGTAAACGGCCGATTTTAATCAGACTGTTGATGGAGACGGGTTGGAATTATTCGTTCAGCTACTACATTACCCAAGCCTCTATTGTATTGTACGTTCCACAAACCGATCCAAGTCCAAGAGTTAAAGTATTTATTTTCTATAATCCTAGGGCTAAGACAGGTTCATTGAATGGTCTCCAGATTTGTTTACCTTTCGCACAGGGTCGTCCCAGTTAATTTCCCCTCTGGCCACTGCGTCAGCAGCAACAGTGGACGTGAACGCTTTAGACTCTGATGCCAAGCTGAACAACGTTCGTTCCGTGACCTTCTCACTAGAGCGGAGTCTCCTGAAACCGAACCCTCGCGTAAACACACTCCCGTCTTTACGGACAAGCGTAACTGCTAATCCGGGAACTTGTCTGCACTGGACAACCTTCTCGATCAGATTCTCTAGCTGGTGAAGTTGGTTCCATGTTAATCCATTTACACAACCAATGGTGAAAAGTAGGATCCATTTTACATTCAACATTGTGCTTGACCTAATGATTAATAGAGAAGACTTGTGGATTTAGATAAATGTACTTAAAGAGCTTCCGTAATAAGGATTCCGATGTTTCGGCGCAACAAAGAATTTAATGAGCGAATGTACACATATACCTGATCGTCAAATGTAAACACATACTATAAAATACCTTTGGTTGGAGGAATACAAATGACTACGCTTTAATCACGGTGTTTACACTGTATTAAGTTCACGTATGTTCATGAAACCTTTTCGAAGTCATTTCCAAATAATCCCATTCCAGATGACATTATCAAATGACTATATACACCTAGGGGCAAATGAAACGAGATCAAAATTTCAACCGTGTCGAACACAAAACTTAAAGTCGGTATTGAATGTCTGTGCGATACAAAAGTTCATTCATATATCAGATCTGTTCAAACATGGGGTGTTGAAATTTGCTATTTCAAAGGGGTTTTCTAGACATAATGTTTCGTATTTAAAGTACAACTTTAGAAATATGGAGATTATGTTAGTATGAGATGATGTCGCCATAATGTACCTTCTTGGGACTTAAACTTGTTAACGCATTATTACTGTAGGGCGTCATAAAACAAGCCAGAAAAGCTTTTATGTCGTCTATTTAACATATTGCAAAATGAAGATTTGTTAAAACGTGTGTTTCTCGAACAGATAATGTGATCAAATTTAAAATTTAGTTTAGTTGGCTTCTGAAGACACTTTGAACTCTATTTCAGTCGTATGTATCGCTGGTGGATTGTAATATTTTGTATTTTTTATGGTATCGTTACTTTTACCTCTTGGTGTATTTCTATCTTCTAAACATGTAGTTATCATTGCAATCTATAACCAGTAATGTTTGGTGTTGAACATGTTGATGATGGTGATGATAAAGTTGATGACGACAACAGTGATAATAGTGATGTTCTCTGTGGCGGTGGTAGCGATGGTGATCATGATGCTGACGATGACGTTGATGATGACGATGATGCTGACGATGACGATAATGCTGACGATAATGCTGACGATAATGCTTACGATGGCGATGATGCTGATGATGACGATGACAATTATGCTGACGATTATGCTGACGATGATGCTGACGATGACGATAATGCTGACGCTGACGCTGACGATGACGCTGCCGATGACAATGATACTCATACCTCAAAACATGTCTGACTAGAAGGTGTTTTATTCGTAAGGGCAGACGTCTTCGCTTCCCCAATTCAAGTCCCGTTACTACCCTTATTAAAGACAAAGTCCAAATTGTTGACATGGAAGCAGGAAAAAAATCTAATACAATTTAAGTTCAAATCCACAAAAAAAGGTACATCTACATGATATTGGGAGGTAGTGTACCAAATTTGGTGAGGATGAGCCAACTAGTTTAAAGTTTTGCCCCGGAAACAAAACCTACTCTTCAAAAAGACAAAGTCCAAATTGTTACGATGGAAACAAAAACAAAACACATTTTTAAATGCTGAAAACCCCAGAAGGCACATCTACATTATATTGGGAGGTTGTATACCAAATTTTGTGAATATTGGTCAAGTAGTTTCAGAGTAATGCCCCGGAAACAATGGGAACACCGACGCCAACTCAATCAAAACAATATGTCTCCCGATCCTTCCTTGATGTATAATGTGATGCAACAAACAAACATTCTATTTCTGTTATTCATCGGTGCAAATTAAACGTCGTTGGGAAAAAGAAAAATAGCACAACAACGTATTGAAGGTTTGGCTCTATCCAACTGATGCTGAAATGACTGCAGAGAGGACCATATGTGAACAAACTTTGATCCTCTAGGTGTAGGGTACCTCCCCACCTAATTTCATCTTTTAAATAGGGTTGTTTCAAGTCGAAAATGTGACACGTTTACGGACGACGCCCGACGCTCGACGCTCGACGGACGGACGCCGGACGACAGCCCATGCCATAAGCCCATCTGGCCGTTCAGGCCTGAAAAACTAAACAGACAACAAAACACTTCAATGCGATTAAGCTGTGTATAAGTAGAAGAAATATATGGATTGCTACAAAGGAAGTCATATTCTCAGATTTGATGGTAACATTAAAAAGCTCTGAAATGTGTTTTGATAGGTACATTTTGCATATTGATACAGTTATTATTCCTTTCACGATGTGAACCATATATCAATACACAAACTATATCTTTCAAATCGTAATAAAATGTTTTGGTCTTTTTAATATTATCATGAAAATCTGACATATATTTCCGTCTAATATGTACAAAATGACATTTCCTGTCAACAGGAATAACAGTATCTATATAAAAAAAATCTTTGTGTAGAAATAAGGTCCATACAAAACAACCCCACCATTACAAAAGTATGGATAATAAAGAGACTGTTACATATAACTGCCATAAAATGTTCAATAGTTCATCTAATCGCAGTATCTGTAGTAGGGATTGGCATTAGAATATCTGCTTCCATATCCAATTCCATATTCTTGTCCATTCCCATATCCACATCCATATTCTTGTCCATTCCCATATCCACATCCATATTCCTGACCATAGTAACCATATCCAGATGCCTCAGTGCCATATCCAGGATTTCCGTATCCGGTAGCCTCGTTTCCATATGAAGAAGCCATTTCTATCTGGAGATGTCCATGAGCAGTGGTTGAGTTGTCGCCATGGTTACTGTAGATATTCTGGACAGACTGAAAACTTCCGGTTTGTGTTCGCGCATCGACTCGGTTGTCAATCACGTTGTTGATCTGAAGGTGGGAAGGAATTATTAATCGAAATGCCACTAACATGATTATTTCATCGACTTCAGAATTATAAGGTTTCATGTTTTCAACAGAAACTTTGGTCTCAAGTAATAGTTAAATAGCTATTTTATTTTTATAATCTGTCTTCTATAGAAATGGAAGTTTATCAAAGTCTTCATTTCTTGAAGATTGAGGAGAATAAATAAAGTAACCACAATTAAGAAGAAGTGAAACCAAAATAAAGACCCAACATAAAACAATTACCAACAATCCTGCTTAAATTTAAAATACCAACATGAGGTTGACTTGAAGGCTTCAAACTACCGAGTTTACAATACGAACGTATTTACTGGAACACACTAAGGAGAAAAAGGGTAACGTAAAAAAACAAAAAAACCTGAGGTTGTATAAAAGGAAGTAAGCGACATGTCAGTCATGGTTCATGGCAACTTCCACTGCGAGTCACAACTCCATCACGAGTTAATATAAGCCTTGCTGCCTTTCGTTACTTTTCTGTACTAGCATATCAGCGCTCACTGTGGAGTTCAGGTGCTGTTTTGCTAGTTCAGAAAGGATAACACAATGCAGCAAGGCGTAAATTAGCCAGTAATTGTGACTGGCGCGAGTCGTGCCTTGCGGGGGGAGTTGGGCTTATATATGAGCTAATATAACTTTATTAATCACATTTAGGAACGGCACGACCAGGGCATTGTATGAGGGAACGAAATTCTTTGAGGTAATTGTGTTTTGGATTAATGTTGACAGTGTTATAAGAAGAAGTCTATTCGAAACATATTTTTTTCAAACGATAGCAGAGTTTCTAATATTTTGTTTGCACCACGGGGGCTTGCATTGTCGAAAAACTAGCGATTAGAAAGCGTATAAAATCGACAATCCAGTCCTTATACTTCTTTTTATATTATTTATAGTATAAGAGCTGGATAGTCGACTTAATATGCTTTCTCATCGCTAGTGTTTCCACAATATAAGCCCCTGTGGTTGGAACTCACAAATACTGGCAAATAGAGATGATGGATTATTAGGATCTGACATCTTTTATATCTGCAATTATGATACCTATTCCGAGACCATTATTTGTAAGCCTCTACCTGGGTGTGACTGACATGTCTGCCGGGTCAGATGTGAGCACGTCAACAATGACGTCACGTGAAGGGGCGTGGCCTGACTGTGGAGCTGGGGACAAGGGTCAAGGTCATAAACACAAAATAAACAACCAAGGAAAAGAAACAATAATGAAAAAAATATTATTGGTTAAAATAGAGTGAAAAAAATAGGATAAATTATTAACAAATTATACGTGGATATGGAAATGAAGAAATTAATTATTATAACGAATTATATTGAATAAATAAATCATAGTTCTTTATTTTAAAAAAATAATAAATGAAATGATTTTAAAAAGGTAAGGAGATAATATGTTTTGATACGGTGGAATGTGTGAGATGGGACAACAGATAAATCACTCATTCTCAATGAAAGTGCACAATTAGTAAATAATGACGTCGTCCTTATTAATCGGTTATTTTATAATGAATGTAAAAATTTTACATAAATGTTAGATAAAATGTTACATTTTACTGTTGATATTTTTAAAAGAGGCCTTAGCGATCTTGGAACATATCAAAATAGCAATGTCGGCAACAACAACTGCCACGTTGACGTAGGAACTGAGATTAGTCATGGTTGCGATAACACATGTCCAAATATAAAATAACCTTTACTCAGGAATTTTCAGCAAGCAGAACTGTTAACACTTTTCTCAAATTTCTTAAAATACCAAATGTTTATTGTCGCTTTTTTCATGTATTCTACGTTATGTATTTTAAATAAACTGGGAAATAAATGTTATCTGCAGTGAAACTAAATACATTCAGTTATTCACTTGTGTTGAATATAAAAATAGAAGTAAAGTAAAATAGAAACGATTGTCATACTAAATGTATTCATTTTTTTAGAAATTAAAGAACTATCGTTCAGGAAAAAACGTATGGTTAAGCCTGTATTCTACGTTATATGTCTCCTACAAAAATGTAAAATAGAAACTCAAACTTCATAATCTTATTTAATGAACAGAGGACATTGGGGTAACACATATTAACACTTCTAATTCTAATTCGATTTTTGCGAAATGCACATTTTCAATTGTGCACTTTCATTGAGAATGAGTGAAATATGACAAGTGAGTACCTTCCATCTTATGACGGATGTCCTTGATCAACTCTCCTACCAGAGACTCCAACATCTTCTGTTCACGTTTCAAGTTCTGAGAAAGAAACGTGTAATTATTTTTATTTCCAAATTGAGATTAAAATTGAAAACCTTAATTATCATTACTTTGGATATGTATCTGACTTGAGCATTGTCCCTTTATTCTATAACTGTAACTCAATGAGGCGCACTTCGCACTTAAGGGCTTTGTAACATAAGGGTAAACATATCTTAAAGGCAATGTAGTAATTTGTTTGCATTTTTATGTGTTCAAATTGCTATTTAAATACAAGTTTATGCAGTATTATCTTTACATGAGAGGATAAAACAGCCCATTACACTTCCCGATTATAGTCGACGAAAAAACGATGTCAAAACTGCTATGATATCGGCCATTTTAGTGTGAACACATTTTGATAATTCGAGGATGGGAAATGGATCAGCGATGCTTAACCGAACGTTCAGCCATAACCATTCGTTTTAGAACTATTTATTGATCGAGGAGGACTGTTTTGCAATTGGTAACATTTCTTTTCAATTGTGAGAACTCTTTTTATTTCAGTTAGAAGATGTGCTACAGTCCATTTAAGAGTGATCATGAATGATGATGGAAAGGGAGACAACTCACCTGCATTCTACGTTTCACACCGCCTCTCTTTCCCCGTCTAGTTTTGCGTTTTGCTTTACCGACACCATTTGTCTTTGAGCGCAAAGCCTGGAAAGAAATGCCTTGGTGAGAGGATTGACATTTCACCGTTCAAAATTGTCCATTCATTTCCAAAGATCAAACGTTGATATGTTAAATCTGTGGATATTTTTACGTCATTCGAGAAACAATGGTTTGACGTCGGCTTTAGCAATTTTACATAGTGCTATACAAATAAATTGAATTTTCCTTGCTGTCGCTCAATATAACTCTTACACTCAGACTCCGAAAACAGTACCGTATATATTCTTAAAACATCACCATTTTATTAAATATTTGAAAAGGAGGCTATGAGAAAAGGGATTTTCAGAAAACAGAAGCTCTTTTCCAATATTTAATAAAATGGTAATTTTAAGAATAAATGCTTTTTCAGAATCTAAGTGTCAGATTAGCTAATATCAAAATGATACCATATGGACAATTAATTACACCAGATATTTGATTAAAACTATTTATAAATTGTTGACAAAATTTAAATCATATTTAATCCAATGTTTAACTCATTCATTGAGGAACAAAGGGAAGCAAATAATAATAGATATAAGAGAGGTACCTCATCAGAAATATCCTGTTTCGGACTTCTAAGGAAGAACATTGTTGCTAATGAACATTTGGTATGTAAAACCATAAAGGGCTTACTTTTAGGGATGCATTGGCGATTGTGTAATCAAATTTCGTCAAACTCAGCACCTTCTTAAAGTCTTTGCAATTTATTTAAAAAAATAGAGCCATGGGCTCTGTAGCTCATCAGTATTTCATTGATTTATTATCTAAGGTTGAATATCTAAGTTATCTCAAGTAATACATTGTTAACAAGTAAAATAATATGGGTTTTAGATCATGACCCCTGTGACCCACATTTAGAGTCACAGGGTCACCAATCCTACAATTAAGAATCACCTTTGACCAAAGAATCTCTACACAACATTTCACCTTTCTAGAGCTTTACATATAAACTGGAGAAGATGAAAATAGGTTTTTGGGTCATGACCCGTGACCTAGATTGGGGTCACAGGGTCACAAAATCTACAATTTAGAATCCCCATTGACCAAGGAGTCTGCACACAACTTTTCAGCTCTCTAGACCTTTTGGAACTGGAGAAGAAGATGAAAATAGGTTTTTAAACATGTGACCCCTGTGACCCCATTTGGGGTCATTGGGTCACGAAATCTACAATTTAGAATCCCCATTGGCCAAGGAGTCTGCACACAATTTTTCAGCTCTCTAGACCTTTTGGAACTGGAGAAGAAGATGAAAATAGGTTTTTAAGGATGTGACCCCTGTGACCCCATTTGGGGTCACGGGGTCACGAAATCTACAATTTAGAATCCCCATTGGCCAAAGAGTCTGCACATAACTTTTCAGCTCTGTGGAGTTATTGGTTCTGGAGAAGAAGTCGAAAAAGTGAAAAGTTTACGGACGGATGGACGGATGGGCGGACGGACGGACGGACGGATGGACGGACGCCGGACGCCGTGCCATGCCATAAGCCCATCGGGCCTTTCAGGCCTGATGAGCTAAAAATTAAAATCTAGTATGCACATTATGATATTTTCATCAGAGAGGAATATAACATAAACAAAAAAGCAGAACACTATTTCAAATTTCATTTTACCTGTTCACTACTCTCAGCAGCCGATCTCTCAGGTGCTTTATTAGAATCTGAAAAAAATTACATGTATTACTTTGAATTGACATAGAGTACGGCAGTAAGTTTCAATACGTGGCAATACCATATACATGATGATTTAAAGTTCAAATTATTTCATTCGACTTGCAGTGTGTCATCTTTGCTATGTCAAATCATCATTATGATCATCACTAGATCCCTATGTCAAGTAGAACCAATATACTAGACCAGAAACTGAACTAACCTCCCCATGTACAGAGGCCATATAAACAACATTACCAACCCAAATTTCTCTTTTTATCAAATGTAGATAAGTTTCCAAATTTAGGTTTGTCTTACTGATACTCGCAAAGCGCACTAGGTTGTCCTTTTTTTATATCAGAAATACTTCTTGTATATTGTCACTCGACTGAATCGACTAGAGTTAAAAGTTTACTTGGTAACAGTCAGTACTTCCCGATAAAACAGCACACTTTACATTCTTGTATAACGTTTGTCAAATGCGACACCAACATCCTTTAATTAAATGATGATAGTAGACTGACAGTTTATCAGTATTAGTTCTACGTACGAGAGAAGGAATTTGTGACGAGGGTGATTGAGGCATTATTACAGTAGAACACAAACATAGCGAACAAACTAATATAGGGAACAAATATATTATAAGTCCCGTCAAAAGTCCTATATAATATGCCAAACGCGAATAGCGAACAGCGGATATATAGCGAACTGAATTCTTTGGTTCCTTGGAATTCGTTATATCCGTGTACTGTATTTTATTTATTAATGTATTAAACAGCACATTATCATGTCATTATTTGTTTTGGTGACAGTTTATTAGGACCATGTGTCATTGATGTAATTGTCCTAAGCCACACATATTTAAATATTGTCTAAAACCAAAGTGTTGTGATGTGATTCCCTTCATTTAACAAAATTAGATTTTGAACAATTGTTATCAGTATGTCATTGTGTAATGTAAGTTGAGACGTTTACTATTCCTATGCAACATCACTAGGCAATTTTAAAGATCTGAAACCCCATTGCCTGGGTCGAGAGGCTCTACCTGCAACCCTATTGGATAGCATGCAGCTCGCTGTGTGTTGTAGAGCATTCGGGCGACAAAAGTTTTGGTCTACCTTTTGTCCTACATAATCTCTTTATTCATTTCAATTGCATAAAACACACAGAAAGGTTTCTCCATTATTTGTATGGTTTTATCTTCTCCACTTTGCATTTAAATCATGTCAGAGCGTTTGGTTAGATCTCGAGAAATCAAAATAAAATATAAAACTGCATTACTGCATACTTCTATCAAAAAGGTTTCACATCCAAAACGTCACTGCTACAAGCTGCCCGTATCATGACAGAGGCTATATACAATGCCATAGAAGATAAACACCCAGGTGACCCTCTATACATGCTTGGTGCTAAGAAAGCCTTCGATGTTGTTTCCCACAAATCCCTGTTACGCAAATTATACCTCGATGGTATCACTGGCAAAATGTGGCTTCTGATATCCGACCTATACCGTGACATGTACTCTTCTGTCAAGATTCAGAACACAGTCTCAAGCCCATTCCTTATGAGACAAGGAGTTAGACAAGGTGGAGTCCTCTCTGCTGACCTGTACAAGCGCTTCATAGACAAGCTTCTACACGTCCTGGAGCAACAGGCAGACGGCTACCATATCGACTCCATAAACTGTTCAAGTCCCACATGTGCTGATGATGTCTCCCTTATTACCAAACACAGTATAGATCTCCAATCCATGATAAACACAGCCTCACTATACAGTGACATGGAAGCCTATGAACTGCAACCCACCAAGTGTACAGTACTTCCAGTGAACAGCAAGTTAGACACAGAACTGACAGCTTCTACCCATGAGTCATCCTCGGTTACCCATGGTTTTGAATATGCTCCGTTACTCTCCACTATATCACCCATGGGAAACTCTATCAGAAAAATCTGTATTAAAATTACCCGCCCTTGGCCGGCGATACGAAGTCAGTAACCAAAGAAAATGCTCAATAGGATAAGGCGGAAATGGTCAAGGGAGATAACCGGTGACGGATGGCTAACAAAATGACCTCGCGTGCTAAAAAAATGCAACGAGGTGATATGAATTGTCATTGGTTCGCAGGTCCAAGCTGCGTAGCAGTTTGATTGGCTCACGCCGGCCAAGGGTGGGTAATTTGAGTACAGATTTGTCTGATAAGGTTTCCCATGAGTGATATAGTGGAGAGTAACGGAGCATATATAAAACCATGGGTAACCGAGGATGCCCATGCATGAGTGGACCATCCATGAATCGTCTCTACCAGTAGTAAAGAAAGCCGAACACCTAGGCCTTATGAGAGATGTACTCACTGCTCACATGTGGAGTTGAAACTTCTACATAAAACAAAAGCCAGACGTATGCTCTATTCGCTCATGGGAGCTGGATTACACGGGAAAAACGACCTCTCACCAAATACAGCATATCATATATACAGTATATATATGTTCTTTCTATCCTTACCTATGGCCTTGAGGTCATCCTACCAACTGGCAAGCACCTGCAAAACTTAGAGCAGTTTCATAAGAGTACTTTGAAAGCTCTTCTATCCCTGCCAGACAAATCAGCTGACGATGCATGTCATATCCTGTTAGGCTCTCAACTCATAGAACACCACATAGATGCAAAAGTCTTGACCACCCTTCATAAGATCATCTCATCCAAACAGACTACATAATACAAACTGCTTGAAAGATCTCTTGCATTTGGAATTTCCCGGAAGAGTTAGTTTAATTCGGCACGAGAAAAACTAGCCATATACAGTTTACCATTCATTCATCAACTGATGGAAACTTTACCATAAAAAAAATCAAGTCAAGTCAGCAATCAAGGATGGTTGGACTCAACACCTGCTGTCCACTACATCTCTGTATTCAAGCCTCCAGCTCCTCTCCATCAGACACTCTGGTGAGCATATGATGTGGCAAACAGTACGACTCAATGAGTATGATCGTCTCAGCATGATTATAAAGATCAAACTCATGACCCAGTGCTATCCTCTTCAATCAAAGAGAGCCAAGTTCAATCAAAACAGCTTCGACGCCACGGCGTGGCGAAACCGTATTATAGCTGGTTCGCTTGAAAGGAAGGGAGGTAACTCTTGTATTTCACACTGAAGCTAAGCCTTTTGGTATCGTATCCTTACTGACAACCCGACTTGGTACAAACATATAAAACAGTTTTGTACTAGAACATTTCGAAAATATTAAAGAATTACATTTTCTATTTTTCGGATTCGTTTTTAGATGATTATCGTTGTTATGAGAATGTGGGACCACCTTGTCGCTACCTATATACGGCCGTGACAAGTGGTCCAACATTTCCTGATTCGTTGTGAAAGGTAGTCATTTCTTATCGTGAGATAGGTAAAAGGGACCGGTAAAGGGTGGTTTTCATATAAAAGACAATGTGAAGTAAAATTAACATGTCCCTATTCCAAATTCACAAGATGGAAACCATTATTTAATCTACTACATCGTAACATGTCAACAGAAGTCTATTTTTAAATCCCGCGAAAAAGTAGGACAAATCTCATGAATATTAATGAGCACTCTCTTTTCATTGGCTGTAGTTAAAGTAAGGTCACAGGTCACAGCTACTTAGCATATGTATTCAAAATCTCATTGGTTGAAATACTTGACCCGCACAGGTCAGGTCAAAGTGCAATAAAATTAACATAAGCTTTCCAAACATTCGCTTTGAGATTGACAGGTACCGGTTTCAACCGTTGAACGTATTTCCCAGTTTAATATTATAAAGTGAGTGTTTCCATGAGATTCCTGAATAGTTTCCATCTTTATTAAAGATGATGGAACGTTGACCCTCCGACAGTTATCAGCATTTGAAAATTGATGGGAAATGTTTTCCATCTATAAATGGTCCGAAAATGTTGTTTGTGACATATTTCAGATTTTCAATTTCTGATTGATTGTTTTCTAATAATTTCTTGAAATGTTTCCATCTTTTTTTTTTTCAGTAATTATATGGAAGTAGAAAATATTTTGATACTTAACATATTTTGAAATGATTACATTAATTTGCATTCCATTCATATGTCGTTTGGCACATTTTAAAAATGATAATCACACTAAAATGTCACTTCTGGGAAATGTGGGACCACTAGGTCTATCTATATAGGCAAAATAACAAGTGGTCCCACATTTTCAAAATCACACTAAGACATCATATACTGTATTTGGGCCAGAAAGAAACACTAACAGACATCATAACAGTGGGTACTGAGCGCGAGTGGTCCCAGATACGGGAATAAATACCCTAGCTCTACATGATCAGAGTTACTTCCCTTCATTACAAGCGAACCAGCTATAATACGGTTTCGCCACCTGTCAGGTATGTTAACAGAGTGAAGAAACTCTCGAACACTTTCTCCTGCACTGTCAAACCCTACAGGATATAAGAGGGCCATACCTGAAGAAGTCACGAGCACTCTTGACTTCAGCCCAAACCAAGACGAGTTGATGCAGACCATAGTAGATGCAAGTGTTTATGCGACTACAAATGTGAAAGGTGACCCAAGAAGCATATCACGGGATTAATTAGGTCGAGAGGCTCTACCTGCAACCCCACTGGATAGTATGCGGCTCGCTGTGTGAGGTAGAGCATTCGGACGACAGAAGTTTCGGTCTAAGGATCAATATGAGGATGTAGAGCTTGCTACTCGCAATATGTGTTATGCATTACACAAGAAGAGGAGTATTCCTCAATGACTTAATCATTTGACATTTCAAATATAGTAGCAATAGCACAACTATTTATGCACTTGTGATGCATGTACTAAATTTTAACTCTCTACAGTGACTACAGTACGAGAGAGGAATTTCCCGAAAGAAGGAGAAGAAGATGGCGGAGAACAATAGCGACGACGTCATAGCAACGACATCAGCACCGGATAGAATATCCTCTCACACGACAAATTTGAATTCAGCGCTTTGTAATCTGTTGCATGCAATTTTGGAGGAAAAGATTATGCCACTGGGACATGTGTCTAGTACATGTACTGGTATTTAATATTGTTTTCAAAAAATAATCGCAGTAAAGCATCCGAGGCCCTTAGCAACACAACAGACAAGCAGACGCCATTTTGTTTTTCTTAGAAACCTAAATATTGATTTTAAATGGTCTTGTTATCCAACATTAACACATTATCTCTTTTTAAAATGAATTGTGAGAGCAAGAGTCCATAAAGTATGATTTTGTTATTGTTATAATACCCATAGCAGTCGAAAAATTACGAAAATACATGTGATCAAATAAGTTTTAGATTGATAATTCACAGAAATGTCCACTTGAAAACAAACGAAGATAGTTAAGTATGTTAACGTTTAATAACGTACCTTTGTTGTATGAAAGCTTTGGAAAATGGATTCATAGAATGACAAGTATTTGAAAGTCTTCCAAAAATCAGATAATATTTTGTCAATGAAAACATAAATAATCTGTAAAAACAGCCTAGGTTTTCAACGGCCTTTTGTGAAATTTTCATGGGAACGTGAAATTATCGTAAATTTACAATACTGCTTTTGTTTTGTACAGATAAACACTCGCTACAACTCACCTTGTACGTTCTGAGTTCTCATGACAGTTTCTACCAGGGGCAAAAGTCGGAAATAGTGGTTTTCAGAGAAAATTGGAAGAGCAAAAACTCGAGCTGTTCTTCTAGAAAATGGCTCTTGAACAATGGAGATGACGTCATAGAATAGCAACGTCATAAGCGCCACCTAAAAATCAAATATATGCACTACGCTACACAATATACAATATGTGTAACGTAGTTGAACTTAATTACTGTCTTATTTTAATGAGATTGACTTTTGCATTTGATTTTGATTCAACTATTTTCATTACTGGATTTAGAAAAAACATCATGTGTGATGAAAGGTTCATATATACAAGATAATAAAGCAATAATAACCGAAAAACTCATGGAATGGCTTTATTGCATTTTGGATTATCATAAAACATCAACATCATTCAATCGTGTTGACTCTTTTTAATTTTTATAAACCCTTGAATAATTGTTAGATAATTACAACATTATCGCACTGTTTATAATTAAAGTTATAACACTACAGAAAGACACTTATTGGCTCTAGTAGATAATATAAACCCGTCTGGGTTTACATTTTCTACGAAAACTTTGCAGTCGTGTTTTATCCTTCATATAAAGTGAGTAAAATATGAAAGTGTTCAGTGTAAAATAGCATTTCTATATTGCATATAGTTATCTTGTCAGATGAATAGTACGATAACAGAATATTTACATGTAAATCTGTGTAAATAAAGTTACATGATTAACCTCACAGATTATCAATTATCAACGAAAACACAAGTTTATATTTTCAAACCTTTAATGTACAACAGCAGACATACAAAAATAATAAAATTCTCTTGGGAGAGTTTGAATGTGTTATCACAGTATGGTACGATATCACATGACAACATCAACGTATTTACTTAATAATTCAAAGATAGCCGTATACATTAACAATACTAATAGCATAGACTTGAGCGATGATTTTTGTTATAATGGAGCCTTTTATAAAGTATAAGGATCTGTTTAAGCAAGAGTACAGCTATCTATGAAATATAAATGAATAAATAATAACACAATACGTTTAATTTATTATAAAACGAAAATATTCAATAGACCAAATTTATCATACTGACCAAAATAAATTAGGGATACTAGATGTTTTATTATTACTATGTCATTTGTAAGTCAAGTAATAAATACATTACTATTTATAATTTCCAAATTTTATTCAAAATATCCCTAACTAATTTGTATTCAGTATACATTAAGTTTAATATGAATCACAACCATTAACACTTATCACTTTGTATTATAAAAATGTAATATTTACATAGAAGTAGCCAACTACAGTTTACATGAAATACATACAATACATGTTTTATATATAAAGACAAATAGTAATACATTACATTTAAAAGATTTAAACGAGTACATTAGTGCAATTTTTTTAAGTATGACGAATAAGGAGTATATTTGGAAATTTCCTCATTTTGAGTGCGAGGATATTGTAACTGAACTACTAGAATACCATCTTCCCAATGCAAGGCATAACTCTTGCCAGTCTTCATTACTGGCTGATTTAGGCCTTGCAGTATTTCCTTAAGAAATCTGTGTTTAGAAATCCAGGCCCGCTATGCATTTCCAGTGCAGCGATTCACTGTCTCGACACAAGAAAGCGAGGGAAATACCGCAAGGGTTAAAGGCGCTGTAGCACGTTTTTTGCAAATTTTATTTTTTCAAATTTCCAATTTATAATGATAGTTTATGTCATTTATATTTACTTCAGAGGGTAAAACATCTTATTACTCAAACCAATTATCCGTAGTGGTAATAACGGTGTTGCGTATAAAGCAAAACTTGCATGGCGGCCATTTTATTGTGAACACAATTTATTATTTCGAATGACAAAAACGATTCCCATGACTTTACGGAACCATGTACACTCATTTTTTAACTTGGTTTTCCGAAGAGAGAAGGGTGTTTTACTATTGGTGACATTATTTTTCAAATACATTGCATCGACTTATTTGAGCGAAAAAACGTGCTACAGCGCCTTTAAATCAGCCAGTAATGCAGACTGGCAAGAGTTATGCCTTGCGTTTAGAAGTTGCTAGAATACATGAATACATGAATTTTCATCATATGAAAAGGCATGGTTTCTACACCGAATGTATGTCAACGAGAAAAAAGTTATATCAAAATATGTTAATACGGTCTATATTTGTAAGCTATCAGCGAAGACGAAGAGAACTGTTTTAAAGCGTTTTACAACAATTTACTTACAAAATCGAGGCGCTTTTTGCACAAGAAATAGTAAGAAAATACAGATCAAGAAAATATTTTATCAGTTCAATGTTAATACTTAGCGTAAATGTACCTGCCTCAAATCAGATCCAAGGTAATCATTGAAACAATTCCTTAATACGAATTACATATATACCAGATCATCCGTACACCCGTACCTAACTGCGTTCTTGATCGAGAATACAATGAAGTACGGGTTTTACATTCGATTTGGAATTAATGATATTGTTTGTACAATGTTACTTGTGTCAACACAGTGTTTATATGTTGTCCATCGTAGAATATTTCACGTTTCTTTATTGCTAATCATTTTAAGATTAAACTTTAAACTTCAGATATCTCCTGAAACAAACTATGCATAATTATGCATCATACTATTGACTGGTTTTATGAAAAATGGTTTCCCTGAAAAACAATAATCGTGTTTGTTCTTGTTTAGCCTTGCAATCTTCTACTTCGACGTTTTGAAAGAGGCATGCACGCTTTTATCTAAAGTTTAAAGCATGATATCTTTAAAACATCATCAATTCAACCGAGTCAAATGTTCTACTGCAATCAATCGACAATTTAATTCATTTGCTTTCTTGTTCACTTGAAGATATACCGTACCAGGAACAAATATTATCTTAATTTTGGTTTACAAACTTTTATTATGATTTTATTCATTGAATCCAAGTACATGTACTTGGTGAAAGAATAAATACAACCGACCGCATCAATTTTAAACGTTATTCTATTGCAAAACTTTGAAAGTTACCTTCAAATGTTTGTCTAATTTATTGAAAAAGCCTATTCTCAAAGAACAATGTGTGTCGTAATGACCTCTTGTATCAAATTCAAAGTTAATAGTCTGAGAACGTTATATTCTTTTAACTGTCTGCAGGTTGAATGAATCAAGTCGTAACAACATATTGTACAGTGTGATCAGGCTTTGAATGACACAGCAAAGAGCAATACGACGATCAGATAAGATGTTTCTATAGCAACGCCAACAGACGATACTCCCCGTGGCTTTGGCGGTCCTTCGTGGATGTAAACTGCTTCCGGGTCATCTTTCACGAATTCCGGTTTAATTGAGGGCTCCAAAAAGGGAACCCTGATCGCTCTTACATGTCCGTTCGAGTCTCTGAGAAAATACAAGGGTTCGCCATGTTGGCTGTCACGTGACATACGGTTGATCTCATAAGGAGGCTCTGGTTGCTGGAACATCAAATCACGTGACACCGACGGTTGAAGGGCGCCTTTGTAGAGCATGCCGAATTTGAACTTCAATGTTCCGTTTCTCGCGTATATTTCGAATTTTCCGAACCCCTTGTGGTAAAACTGCCCTGTATACTCGGTGACGTTGATGAAGTCGGGGTCAAGGTTCACATCCGGAAGTTTGGACGGGGTTGTGACCTTCTTGGAGTGGAACTGGCCCCATGGTTCTGGGTACGTACAGGCGGTGAATACCCCTAGCCAGGGATCCTTGCCTGAAGAGATAACAAGATGTGTTTCTTAAACACTGATTTGTATTGCCAATTTATTAAAACTTATGGCTATGGTTAAAGTTTTGGAAAAGGGTCCCTGTGACAAGTTCAAGGTCACAAGATCAAAATGAATTACCTCATCTGAATGGTTTCATCATAACATCACAAGTATAAAAGGTCTATTGTAATGGTTGAGGTTGAAGTTTTTGCAAAAGGATTCCTGTGCCAAGGTCAAGGTCACAAGGTCAAACGTTGTAACCTGCTGAAAAAGGTCTCATCATACTCTGAGTACGCGTTTTCTTGATGATCAGAACAAAGAGCCCTGAGGGACCCAGATAGCATGATGAACTATTGTAGGAAACTTAACTAGGTGAATAAAGTCCTATTTACAAACTTCTCTCGTTAGTCATAACTCGCTCAAGTATCCGCCACTAGTTCATTTAATTCTTCTCGCACTTGCCCATGCAGGCATAGCAACAGGTTCCACCTGATCTTGAAAGCGTGCGTTGAGCGCTGCGCTAGTCGGAAGAGTTAACCAAATGTAGCAAGGCTTGAATTAGCCAGTTGACTGAGGAGAGTGGTAACGGGGAAGTAACCTTCAATTAACAAACCATAGGTTCTACAGACAATCAGATGGCCAGACTTGTTCATTATGTCTGACCTAGGATGCCGTGATGAAATATGACAGAGAACTTAACTTGGTAAATATCCTCGTTTTTTACCTACCCAGGAGGAGGTCGAGACTGTACATGGTGATGATGTCCCTGACGATGGTTTGATGCCCGGGGGTGAAGCTGGTGATGGCCACCCACACGCCTAACCCCTCTCCGGGTAGTAGAGTCTGCAACAGTCGGTACCCGCTGAAAGCACCCGTGTGGCTTAGTTTCTTTAGTCCTGTAATGTAAGTGAAACAGGTTAATCAGATAAGGTTCAATGAGGTACCCAGGGACAACCACATTCTCTTGCCTCATATGTGACCGTAATTGTAGGCTGTAGCAAAGGTAACTTGAGAATAAATTACTTGATCTCTGTTGAGAGAGAACTCGGAGAATGCGACAATAATGGATGTCATCAGTCAGTTATCTGCCTGCCACTAAACACAGGGGACGCTACGACTAGTTCGGTCCTTCCACACTTCCGGTTTAGCGATAAACGAATCCACTTTCAATGCTGCCATTAACGTTTGATCGTATATTATGTCACGAAATGTTTTAAAGTTCGTTATGTTGTACAGATAGCTGTACAGTTTGATACACTTTAATATCCTACATGTTTATTTGATACGTTCACTTGTTTGACCATGCTGTGCATGTTATGCTATACATTATGATACAAATACAACCATGTCTATACATATTATATTCTAATGAATATTATGCATGTACCTCTGTAAACCCCGTTCATCCAGCCAAGCGCGTACGTAAAGTCGAGGTTCTCTACAGGGAAGCGAGAGCGCGTGATGCCCGACCTCTGTAGTACGATGTGTGGTTTGTACGTTTCTCTCAGGTCATAGCGACCTACGATCTGCAGCCCGTCGTCGTTCTGAAACAGCAAATGTAAAAGACACTACTAGCCAAAAGTTTTAATGTTAATGTCATTCATATATCTTTTGCAGTATTCTTCCCGAAACAGCAAATGTAAAATACACTACTAGCCAAAAGTTTTAATGTTAATGTCGTTCATATATTTATTTTGCAGTAGTCTTCCCGAAACACCAAGTGTAAAATACACAACTAGCCAAAGCTTTAATGTTAATGTTTTTCATGTACGTCTTTTGCAGTTTTCTTCCCAAAACAGCAAAGGTAAAATACACAAAGGAACTCGATATTGTAATTAAAGCCTAGATAAAACGTGGGTAAAACTACTGCCTACGTTTTATCTACGTTTTAATTACGATAGCAAGTTCCTGTGAAAATACACTGCTAGCGAAACGTATTGATTTTAATGTCTTTTATATATCTCTTTTGCAGTATTCTTCCCGAAACATCAAATGTAAACTAGAAAAGTGTGTTCCTCATAAAAGCAGATGTCTCCCCCTTTCCCCAATTCACCTCAGGAACCTCCAAAAAGAGTTATAATCCTTCAAAAAGACACATTCGTTTACCAAATTTGGTAAGGATTGTTCAAGTAGTCTTTAGAGTTATGCTCTGGAAACAAACCCTACCCTTCAATAAGAGTCAAAATTGTAACATGGAAACAGAATAATTTTTTTACAGTGAAAACCCCAAAAGACACACCTACATACATGTCATGCAGAGACAGTATAGCAAATTTGGTGAATATTGCCCTACTAGTTTTAGACGTTTTAGAACGCCGACGAAAATTCAACGATAAGCAAAGACTCCCGACAAACTACACCACTGACCAAAGTTGCCTTTATAAAGTGAGTGACTTTTGCAGAATGTGCAAGATGGCCGACCGTGTGTCACCTTCTTTATGTGTAACATATATAGGTAGGTATTTTGGTCTGGCGTCTTTGCAGTGGTACATAGATAGGTAGGTATCTTGGTCTGGCGTCTGTGCAGTGGTACATACCTTGCCGTGTTACATAGATAGGTAGGTATCTTGGTCTGGCGTCTGTGCAGTGGTACATACCCTGCCGTGTTACATATAATAGATAGGTAGGTATCTTGGCCTGGCGTCTGTGCAGTGGTACATACCTTGCCGTGTTACATAGATAGGTAGGTATCTTGGTCTGGCTTCTGTGCAGTGGTACATACCTTGCCGTGTTTGAGGTGGAACTGCATCCACTTGGCCATATCTCTCGCTGTACTGAACAAGCCTCCGGCTGGCTGGGCGTGTATCAACACTCTACAATAGAAAATTTTATTTCCTTTTGATGCCGCACATATTACCTTTTATTTCGAGTTTTAATTTCAAAAGAATTACCATTAAGAGAAAGAGAACTTTGCAACATGTTAACAATGTAAACGTGAACGCAGGAGGTTAGCATATTATATCTATGAACTAAAACTCTTCACGGCGAAACATTTAAGAGAAGACAATCCTGTGTCGTCATGGCATTTTAATCCGTAAGACAACTTATACCATGAAGGGTTATACTCACACACACATATTATTAAAACGCATATCTTCATTGACTGGACCATCTTCCCTCGCGGCAGTCTTATAACTTGCTAATTTAAACATTGTTGCATATCGTCGCCTTCCCTTTGCCAAAGTTTTCTCTTTGCACTACTGAGATGGCACGGGAAAACTGTTAATATTAATGATTGGAGACTTACGGGAGAAGAAGCCTCTCTTTGTTCTGTTTGCACGTGTTGTTGACGACATTACACGAGTACGCCATGTTGTCGAGTTCCGTATCCGTCATGTGGGATACCACCCGGCTACTCTCCATACCTGTGGTTCAATTATAAACAATAGTAAAACATATCCTAGATACATAACAATACTTTATCGAGTTCCTTAAAGGGGCGTAGAATATTTTTGATTTTGAATTTTTGCCCAATTACCATTATACCGCTATTAATAGGCGCTTATAGACAGACTTTTGTACGGGATAGTTTTTTTGCCCCTGACCCCATTGAAAAGGAGGCTTATGCTGTCACCAAGGACAGGCAAATTTGGCGCAAATATGTTCCGCAACATAAATGAACGACTAGTTTCCCTATCTACGAACGCAGTTAGCACTTCGTTCGCGCATAGCGAAAACTGATCGTTAATCATTTGCGCTAATCTTGGCCTTGTACCTGTGCACCAAGGTAAAGTAACGTGCCTTGGTTCAAAACGTAACAAGCAGTAACTTGGGTACCTGGTGTGAAAGCATATCAGTCTGAATTTCAACCATGAGACTTTTGGGGAGACAGCCGATCGAGCTATGTAAATTTAGCCATGGCAATTGCTGATATTTTAAGTCTTCAACAATATAAGAATTATATTCAACAATACCAAGTGGTTTGAAGATGTTGTTAACAATGGCGTTGCCCCAGCTGTTCCCAGTAGCCCTCTGCAGCACAATGGCGGCCAACACATATAAGTAGTTACAGTAGATGTAGCGGCTTCTGAACTGGTCCAACACAGGAAAGTACTGCAAACGGCTGAAATTAAATATTATTGGAAACCATGACTGATATCATACATAGAGATTATTACCCGAGTACAAGTGCTGATATTACTCCTGCCCAGCAATCATATATTTGGAAGGAATATTCACTGTATCGCCATATAACAATTGAATGTGACGTCATTGAAGAAGAGCGCATTGCCTCAAATATATCGTGCTATTCATGCAAAATTCTAATTTTATTGAATTAAATTTCAACTTTAAAACAACTTCACAATTCAGTCATGCATGCACCCACAAAAACAACAACAATAACACGTTATCACCAACTGATGTAAAATGTGAATTTCATCATAGATTAAATGAAAATATCAGGATACATTCAAACCAGCCTTTGATGTCTAATACCGCATCCGTTCCATGAAGTTACCAGGTAATCTTTCACACAAATCTGAACAAATTAAATTCAAAATGACCTGTACTAAAATACATGATTTCAACTGAAATAGATACCGTGCATAAAATCAGAACAGAACAGAATTCTACGGTTATTCAACTTCTATATTCACAGATTAAAGAAAGTGAATGTTCATAAAATAGTGTGACAAAGTGTTGGTCAAAGAACAGTTAACGATAAATGACAATAACTAAAAGGCAAAACGTTTAAACCGAACTTCCAAGAGACGAAACTCTTGCCCAATTGTGATGTAAGTCACGTTGGCCATTGTCATGTAATTATCGTGTTTCCGGACAATGATAAGATTTGAGGGATCTCCCCAACGCTTGTTTCTATTAACCGGAGATTTGCCATCTTAGCGCCTCGCCTCTGTATCCAGAACACGTGGCGTTCTGTGGTAGAGATGTGGCAGTAGGAGATTTTGAAGCAATTGGATCATTTGGCACAGAGATCCAATTGTCTATCCTCAATGGCCTATTACGTATCCCAGATCTTGCTCACTGGGAAATGTGCAATCCATTGGCCCTGAAGTCGTGTGAAGGTACATAAAGGTGTACGTTTTATGAAATATTTGTTCAATATCTATATGCCCCATGATGTTATATCATTTTTTATTATTATCATTGGAAAATGTCCGAATTTAGGTGATATGTAAAAGAGTTAACTGTTAATTACTTACATTTAATATATATATGGTGGTACATAGTTCATAGCCGATTGGTTCATATATCATTTTACCTGCATGTAAAAAACTCCATATACAGGTCCTACATACGGAGAACAAAATGAAGCACCTCCTATATTCAAAAGTAAAATGCTATGCCGTGGGAACTTTACGATACTTTGAATTAATCACTTTTGACTTGAAAAAAGGAGATTTAATGACTACTCTCTTAAAAAAACAATACTCATATTGACAAGTTTAGAAATTACCGTAATGGTACTAGTAGCTTTATACCAGTATAACTGTGGCCCTTATACCGAACTACATGATAAATTTTAGGTTTCAGATGTCAAAAGTTTACCAAGTTGACTTTCACGCATCAGAACATTTTTTATCTATTAAGTCAAGAGGTAACTGTAGTTACAAGTGTCATCCTTTTTCAAAAGTTATTGACAATAATTGACAAAAAGGCTATAATCATTCGATTTTGGAATACATTTGGGATTCTTTTGACTTCAATCCAGTAATTCAACGCCTCTTTTTGCTTTAGAGTGGTATTTACAGTTAAAACTGACCAGCTTTCGTAATTATATCCCCTTTATTTAATTGGTCATTTTCCAAAGTGTGTGATTTTGAATGTTCAAACTGCAGTAACTAGTGACTTTTGACAAAAAAACAGATACTAAAATTTGACCATTTGGCTTGAAAGAATGAATTACTCACATTTAAACAACCAATACTCACTTTCATTTCTCAGTATAACGTACCATGTTTTCGACATTATAATACCAATATTTTAAAATTTCTTTCTTAAATTGCTAGATTATGATTGTATCAAATGATTGCTTTTACTGAATCTAAGATACATTGTCCTCTTTCACATCAGACAACTTTTGCTCGTTATAAACTTTTTTCAATACGTATATTTCCCCCCTAATTTCTGTAAGAATACTATCCAATGTCTTTCTTTTTGTGAATACCGTTTCTTTTCATATCCTTGAATTTAAGCTCAATGTTTAAAAATGAAAGTTAGCATTGTTTATAGGAAGTAGATTAATTTAATTTAGTTTTAACATTTTGTACAAATCCACTTCATTGTATTCAGGATGTTAATATCCAACCGATGGGCGAGGAGATGCAACATTCCGTAGACTTCATGAGCTGCACGAAAAATGTTTCATTGTACATTTGAACATCAGAACCTTTGAGTCTGCATGTGGACGTGCCATTGAGTTGTTTTCATTCCGAAACCACCACGATTCACTTATTCCATGATCTGCACGTGCAATTGAGTTGTTTGTTTTCATTCTCAAACCTTCGTGATTAACTGATTGCATGATCTGCACGTGCAATTGAGTTGTTTTCATTCTCAAACCTTCGTGAAACAACGATTGCATGATCTGCACGTGCGTTTTCGCCTGCGTTATGACACAACTGTTTAATGTCGCAGCTCATCTCAGGCTGAAGAAGGTTACCTTGTTTATTGATGTAAAAATTATATAAACAATCAAAGTATAAGACTAGCAAGTGTGTCAACTCGTGCAAATCACTGGATGTCCATATTTGTCTCTCCCGTAATACAGAAAATAACACATGTTTCGTAAGTCATATAAATCCAGTCTTTTCAATATCATCGATATGCTGCTTTAATGGCGCTGGGGCACGTTTTTTGCAAAATACTTTTCCTTAAATTTGTCATTTATTATTATCCCCCCCCCCCAACTATGGGGGGGGGGGGGGGGGGGGGCTGGGGGGGATATTGAAATGGGCTCCGTCCGTCCGTCCGTCCGTTCGTCCGTTCGTCTGTTCGTCCGTTCGTCCGTCCGTCCGTCCGTCCGTCCCGATTTTGTTTCCGGAGCAGAACTCGAAAACTATAAGACATATCCCAACGAAACTTGGTGGGTGGAACAATTATCATGTGTAGATGTGCCTTTTGGGGTTTTCAACTTCTTCGAGTTATTTTTGTTTACTTTCATGGAAACTAACTTAGAATTTCGTTTCCGGAGCAGAACTCGAAAACCATAAGACATATCTCAACGAAACTTGGTGTGTGGAACAATCATCATGTCTAGATGTGCCTTTTGGGTTTTTCAACTTCTTCGAGTTATTTTTTTTGACCGTTTCCATGGAAATGTAAGTTAGAATTTCGTTTCCGGAACTGAACTCGAAAACTATAAGACATATCTCAACGAAACTTGGTGTGTGGAACAATCATCATGTGTAGATGTGCCTTTTGGGATTTCAACTTCTTCGAGTTATTTTTTTTTCCGTTTCCATGGAAATGTAACTTAGAATTTCGTTTCCGGAACAGAACTCGAAAACTAAAAGACATATCTCAACGAAACTTGGTGTGTGGAACAATCATCATGTCTAGGTGTGCCTTTTGGGGTTTTCAACTTCTTAGAGTTTTTTTTTCTTTTCCCGTTTCCATGGAAATGTAACCTAGAATTTCGTTTCCGGAATAGAACTCGAAAACTATAAGACATATCTCAACGAAACTTGGTGTGTGGAACAATCATCATGTGTAGATGTGCCTTTTGGGGTTTTCAACTTCTTCGAGTCATTTTTTTTGACCGTTTCCATGGAAATGTAACTTAGAATTTCGTTTCCGGAATAGAACTCGAAAACTATAAGACATATCTCAACGAAACTTGGTGTGTGGAACAATCACCATGTCTAGATGTGCCTTTTGGGGTTTTCAACTTCTTAGAGTTTTATTTTTTTTACCGTTTCCACAGAAATGTAACCTAGAATTTCGTTTCCGGAACAGAACTCGAAAACTATAAGACATATCTCAACGAAACTTGGGGTGTGGAACAATCATCATGTGTAGATGCGCCTGAAAGACCCGATTGGCTTATGGCATTGCACGGTGTCCAGCCGTCTGTAAACTTTTCGCATTTTGTCTTCTTCTCCAGAACCACTTTGTCTAAGGAGCTGAAATTTTGTGTGTTGTGTTAAGTTGAAAAAAGGTTCATAGTCACTGTTATTCAACAACTATTCTTCAATAAATTTTCCAAAAGGCGGGGGATATGGCCGACTCTGTCTGCTTGTTAAAGTTCATACTATAATTATTGTTAAGTAAGAGGCTTAACATCTCATTACTAGACCCGAAAAGCCGCATCCATAGATAACGGCTGTCCGTATTGGTAGATTTTTTTGCGACGTATAAAGCGACAATTTTGTTGAAATTTTCGGTGTGAGAGGTAGATTTGTAGGTCTAATGCTATTTTGAGAGTTCAGTCAGCAAGCTGGTTGACCTTTCCATCATTTGTACCATATTTAAAACTCAACTATGAATGTTTATGTATTCATACGTCAGATCAGTCAGATCAATTGAACCACCTTCGAGCGGCCATTTTAATGTGAACACATTAAAATGACCGCTCGATGGGGAAATGGATTCGCATGGCTTAACCAATTATTAATAAACATCTTTTATTGACTGATAAGTGTTATTTAGCCATTGGAAACATTTATTTATCTTTTTGTGAGAGCAGTTTATTATGTCCCCGCAAAGCTTCGCGGGAGACATAATGTTTTCGCTTCCGTCCGTGATTCCGTCCTTCCGTGATTCCGAAATGCTTTAGTTTCCGGGCCATATCTCAAAAACCATTTAATATCTATTTACGAAACTTGGTATGTGGTTAGACCTAGTGGTGGAGTGGTGCCTTTTGCTACTTAGGTTATTCTGATCTTTATATTTTTTATGGTTTCCATGGAAACAGTTTGAACTTAGTGCATGAAGGGGGAGTGACCTTTTACCGGCCTGTCTCAAAATCTATGAAAAACTAGAAGAGCGTTTGCGGGACACCGCAAAAGCAGAGCAGCTCCGAAACTGTGGGTCTCGCCTTTCCCTATTCCGCCTTCTCCTCAGCATAAATAAAATGGGAATTTTTTTGGACAAAATGTTTTTCATTTTTCAGGTCATTCTAACAAGTTGAATCATCACTGGGGTCACTTTTCACAACTTTGTTCTTAAAACCTATTTCTTGTTTCCCAATTGGATCAAAAGATTAACATGGCCTTAACCAATATCTCATGACCTTGAACTTTGACCTTCAAGGTCACACCATCAACGATTACTTTTCATTGTGTATAACAATCATGCAATGACTCAAAGTGTTCATTGTTAACATAAGGCATATTCACAATAGCACGCTTAAGTTGTGACCTTGCTTGACCTTGACCTTCGACAGAATTTAGCGAAAACCTTTTCAAATCTTGGTCTTTCTCCATAGTTGATATAAACCAAGTAAGGGCCTGATAGCACAAAAGTTGTTGAAGTTATCGTGTTTACAAGGATTTTTTTTAGAGATTTCAGAACTCATGACCTTGACCTTTGACCTTGAATGTGAGCATGTCAAAATATTTCCCCAGGTGTACAAGAAAGAAGCTATGTATATGAGGTGTTAATACCTTCTTGGGAAAAGGTTATTTAGTGATTTCAGAACTGGTGACCTTGACCATATTTCGTGACCTTGACCTTTAAAAGTCAAGATCACACAATCAGTGATCACTTTTCATTGTGTATAACAATCATTTAATGATTCAAAGTGTTAATATTTGAAATAAGACATTTTCGCAAAAGCATGCTTAAGTTGTGACCTCGCTTTGACCTTGACCTTTGACGGATGTTAGCGAAAAACTTTTCAAATCTTGGCCTCTCTCCATAGTTTATATACACCAAATAAGAGCCTGATAGCACAAATATTTTTCAAGTAATCGTGTTTACAAGGATTTTTTTTAGCAATTTCAGAACTCGTGACCTTGACCTTTGACCTTGAATGTGAACATGTCACAATCATCCACCAGGTTTATAAGAAAGAATCTATGTATATTAGGTGTTAATACCTTCTTGGGAAAAGGTTATTTAGTGATTTCAGAACTGGTGACCTTGACCATATTTCGTGACCTTGACCTTTTAAATTCAAGGTCACACAATCAGTTATCACATTTCTTTGTGTATAACAATCATGTAATGATTCAAAGTGTTAATAGTTGAAAAAAGACATTTTCGCAAAAGCATGCTTAAGTCGTGCCCTCGCTGTGACCTTGACCTTTGACGGATGTTAGCGAAAACCTTTTCAAATCTTGGCCTTTCTCCATAGTTGATGTACACCAAATAAGAGCCTGATAGTACAAATATTTTTCAAGTAATCGTGTTTACAAGGAATTTTTTAGCGATTTCAGAACTCGTGACCTTGACCTTTGACCTTGAATATGAACATGTCAAAAAAATTCCCCAGGGGCATAAGTAAGAAGTTATGTATATGAGTTCTCAAAAATTTCTAGGAAAACAGTTATAGTGAATACAAAACGCGCGTGCGGCGGCGGCGGCGGCGACGGAAACTGCACAAAAACTGATAGCAGCTCCGACTAAGTCGGAGCTGCTAATAATGTCAAGAGGACAAGGTTGGATTGAAAGTTGAAGCGGGGGACATCACAGTGCATAACATGCACATATTTCAAGTTTAATTAAGAATGTAAGAATTAATGTAACGATCGGGATTCGCTGTTTCCAGCCAAAAAAGCGATCTACTTTCAACACAGCGTCTCAGCGTTATGTGTGTGGTATGATATTGTATAATATTAGTGAAATCTAATAGGTTGTGTTCCTTTAGTTATTTTGGCAAAACGGTATTTTCAAAATATTCCCATAACTGAATGGCTGAAACGTCATTAATTACATATTTTATATAGTATCATCCATATATGTTTTGTAAGAATGAAATATAATTTTATGAAACATTTTAGATTTACTTCTTCTTTGTAATCATTATTGCAAATAAATTGTTGGCTAAGATTATATACGTCCGATTCAATATTTCATAAATTCTTTCGATCTTAAAGGCGCTGTAGCACGCCGTTCTTACTGACATAAAGTGCTCTCACGGAATGGGAAATAAGTGTTATTAATGGCTAAATAATACTCCTCAATCAATAAAAAGGTTCTAAAACAAATGTATATGGTTCAGTTAAGCCAGTCCATTTCCCTTTGAGCGTCCATTTTAAGGTGATCGACTTAAAAATGGCCGCTCGAAGGTAGTTCAAGTGATCTGACTGTGTAGAGTTTTAAATATGGCACCATGATGGAATGGTCTGAACTGTCAAAATCGCAGCAGACTTACAAATCTAACTCTCACACTGAAGACTTCCACCAAACTGTCTCTTTATACGTCGCATCATGCTCTACCAGTAATGCAGATAACCGTTTTCTATGGATAAGGCTTACCGGGTTGAGATGTTTTACCCTCTAACGTATTGTATCAACAGTAATAATGAAATGGCAAATTTGAGAGAAAATAATATGCCAAAACACGTGCTACAGTGCCTTAAAATGCCACTATAATGCACTGTTTTAGGGGGAGAGATCATAAAATTGTTCGTTTTTTAAAAGGTCTCCCTTCCGCTTTCGTTAATTTTTTTTTTAATAAATCTTGATTTCATTTCATTTGAAAACAACCAAGTTTGTAATATAGAATGACGATAATTCATTCCATCTCATCTAAAACAAAAGTAGTCTACTAATTTGACAAGCATGCAAAATCTTCACAAGAACAAAAGCTAAAAATATCAACAACTAAAACTGCGGCGAAAACATGTGAATTAAGCCGTAATAAGTAAAATAGAAAAGGATGTAATTTTTTTTATAAAGAAAACGGGTTTCGTTTTAATGTAACAATCCTCTAACACAAGCATGACAAACACGATACATATGCATATATATGAACATCTTCATCGGTCTCTCTATTAGTCCTCTGCAGATGACTACAGACTAACATTAACGAAGCTGAACGTAGAGCGTATTGAGCTTATGATTAAAGGGGCTGTAGCACGTTTTTTGAAAATTAATTTTTTTCAAATTTCCCATTTATAATGATAGTTTAAGTCATTTATATTTACATTAGAGGGCAAAACATCTTACTACACAAACCAATTATCCGTATTGGTAATAACGGCGGCCATTTAAATGTTAACACATTTAATTATTTTGAATTACAAAAACAATTCCCATGGCTTTACCGAACCATGCACACTCATTTTTAAACTTGATTTTCCGAATAGAGAGCGGTATTTTACCATTAGTGACATTATTTTTCAAATACATTTCATCAACTTATATGAGCGAAAGAAAACGTGCCACTGCCCCTTTAAACTATGAGAATACTTACTGTACCAGCTGTTCAAGGGTCATGTTGAGCACCGCCTGGCTGAGCCCGTAATACGACGGCATCCCGAGGCGGTGGGACAGCAAGTCTCGCAGGGATGTTCGCTTGGTCCGGAACTCATTCTGGAGTTTGAATCTCGGACCCAAAAGTTTTCTGATTGGGGTGTCCCAGTCGGTGAGGCCTCTAGAAACGGCATCCGCAGCCAACGTTGTCGTAAACGACTTCGTAAGGGACGCAAGGTTTATCAAGGTATTTTCAGTCATTTTTTCACCAGTTTCAACATTTGCAATACCATAACCAGCCGTATGCACGATTTCACGTTTGGTTACCAAGGCAACACTTACACCTGTCACTTTTCTACATTCCATGACAGTCCTTATGAACTCCTCCAAAGATTTCTTTTGTTCTTCACTGAACGCAGATATGATTACAGGTAACAATAGAACAACCACAAACTTCCTCGGCGTCATCTTTCCACCGTTCTTTCACACTCCAATGTACGAATAAGGTTACCTCGGAACGATTTTATCCCATTGTCTGGATGCGGCTTATCGGAAAGTCGATCTGATACTCGGGAAATCCGTTCAAATTGGCCGAGGTACAAAGGTTCGTTACTACTACCTGAATGATGCGGATACCGAACTCGATAATATAAGTTCTTCTCTGCCCGACGTGTTCCGAATGCATGATTCGGAAGCTGGACGGGTCCTGTCAACGGCTTTGTTGCTTCTAATGCCATGATCTGTGGAGCGTGTCTGTATATATATGATGGACTTATTTGTATATAACATACATGCACGAGTGTGCAATGTGAATTCAATAATATAGATAGTATATGAAAAACGCAGTGGAAAATTAAGTATAAGCTGTAGTGAATGATAAATGTAAGTTGTGAGGATGAATTACATAAGACATAAATGCACGGTTTACGAAATGCATTGAAGAAAAGTGTCATCCAATTGTAATGACATTTCTGAAGCAACAAAAACTGGTTACGTAGTCATTTTAGATAAAGATAATATAATAAAACAACATATCTTTAAAACACTTAACAACAACATTGCTACGTTGATATACACTGACTTTTTATTTAGAAATTCAAAGTCGATAAGGGTTGGAAAGAAACCTTTTAAATGTTCATTTAACAGTTACTGCGCAATAAAATCGTTCGATTTATAAATCGTTTATTATTATCAGCATATATGCTTAATTCGCATGCCAACACATTAAAGAAACAATGTCCGAGCGAAAACTAGCAAATCTTAAGACGTCATCGACATTTCAGTATTCAACAAAAACCTGTTAAGACGGTATGTTTTGACTCCTAAATGTGATTTTGAAACGTCTAAGTGTTGCTCAGTCGGTGATCACTCTGATGGACAAGCAATCGCTATAAATATTTAACGTTTTACGTCAATCCCGACATATATTGTCACAGCCATAAGACATTAGCTTTAAATCGAAGTTAAGTTGTCAGTGCCTAACCATAGAGCAGTCGAATAACTCTTACTTCACCTGTCAAAGGTGTCCTGGTGCATATGTTCTTACTGAAACGCCGACTTACTGTATTTGTCGTCCATGACGTCATTTGGCGATGACGTTGGCGGTAGTGTGACACAAGCGGGTATTGGCCGCAACACGTCAAAAAGACCATTCTTGTTCGTCATGGCCAATATGCTTCAGACACAATGTTGGGGAGCGTACATTTCCCTTGTGGGAATATTGCTCTGGCGTACACGTTCACACGGGGTGATGTCATTGTGAACACACATTGCTAAAATGGAAACGTTAGGAAAACGGCGCTTCTTGTAATGTTACTATATCATTTGGCCATTTACCCCCAATTTCAGAGGTTGTTCACGATATTCTGGTGGGACGTTTGTGGTTGATATGTGTATTTTTTCCATAGAGGTGATATACACCAGTGACCATCAATTATTATGAACAGTTATTTCAGTTTATACCTTTCAGCGTAACGTGACTTTGCACTAGCAGTAAGGTCACGTGTTTTTCCTTTTTTGGCAGTTTCTCCAAAATGTGAAAATATTCATTTATGACCATTTTTTTTACATCTACGTCATATATATATTTTACACGAATTCTAAAAGTGACAACTTTCTTTTGATCTTCAGTGTATATAAGACATTTACAGTTGTCTGACACAAATCCATTGCATGCGACAGTTTTGCGTTGAATGTGAACATGTTATATAGTTCTCGTAATAGTTCATATCATGTTTCAGTATCACTGTGAGAAACACGCAGGTATATATACAATATATGTCCGAGGTGTACTTTTGGTAAATATTGATGTTCAGTCACATATAAGTAAACAATATGTTGTAAACATTTATTAAATTTCGTTAAATTACAGCCAGTCGTCGGTTTAACAAGCTAGGTTTAATTTTAAAACGACTATGGTTTATCTTTCAAGGAAAGACAAATTGACACAACCGTTATAGGACATAAGGGGAAATAAACTAAGCAACATTTAATCACATTTTAATGAATACAGGCGGTTCATCAAATTCCAGATATGGTACCTTGATTGAGGTCACCACATCATTTCCGGTTCTTTCGATATAGACCGGATACCCTTGGTAATTTTCGGGATCCGACTCCATTCGCCAATTCAAAGGAAAGTCGAGAGTTTGTAGGAACTGATCACGTGACTTTGGGTTAAGATTTCCTCGCAAAAGTAGCCCAAAGCTGTATTTCAGTTGAGAGCCTTCAAGAGTGACGCTGAAGGTTCCGAAAGCAGGGTGAACGTAATGACCAACGTAATCGTTAACTTCAACGTCAGCAGCGTCCTTGAACTTGGTCAAAGGGGAGCGAGACTTCCGGTTCTGCTTCTTCCAAGGTGCCGGGTAGCTGCACGCCGTAGTTGCATTAAGCCATGGCGCGTCACCTGTGTGTTAAAAAGAATGGTTTTCAGCAACATTACTGTTTCCCTTTTCAAATGTAGACCTTTTTTTCTTTTCTTTTTTTTATCCTAAGTGATGCTTTCAACATGTTTGTTGTATTCAAAGCCATTGGAAACCAAGCCATCTGTAAATCAGGTAACAGTGAATGTGGTAATCTTAATTAACTGCATTGGACCTTTAAGGAATTGACCGAATTGTAAACCTCTTTGTGTTGGATTAATAATGTATCTTTTTTCGTACAATATACATATTATAATTATATGTAAAAAAGCCACAAGCATAAATTATATTTAACAGTGCTCTGAGCCACGAGGATTTCAATACTGAATGAAAACTTTGACTTTGAGAACCACGCGCTTCACGAATGTAATGAAGTTTCATTTCTTCTCAATAGTACTTCATGTTGTCTCTAGTTTGAATTGACCCATTCAAGTTCAAAATAGAATATACTAGTTATGCCAATGCTGTTATGTCTGGATATCGCCTTCTTAAATGTTCCTTCTGAAACTTACCACCCTTAGACCATTCGGAAACAACAAGAAGCATACCGAGCAGCGTGTCCATCGCGTACATGGTTATGATGTCTCTGAAGTCGCCCCCACTTCCGGTTCCGCTACCAGTGATACCGACCCAGACTCCCAGTTCCACTTCCGGTAGCATGGTGAGAGATGCGCTGTAACTGCTGTATTCTCCGCTGTGGAAGATCTTAGGATGACCTGGGGACCGACAGGTGTAGATTTAATCATGTGAACCATTTGCCTTTCCCCATGCTGGTGTCTTCCCATTCTTCCTACAGTCCCAATCTGCTTACAGGTTAAATATGCATCCATTGTGTTTCATAAAGTTTCATTTCGCTTTAATCCGTGAATGAGGATATATTTCTCGATATATGAGCGTATCATATTTAATATTTTATATCTATTCAAGCACACATGGGGTGCTGAAATAGCTATTTCTAAAGATGGGAAAAATTATTGTGTATTTAAGGGAATTTTTTTTATGAATTATGGAAATTATCGACATAATGTTGCTCCTTTGACGTTAAATCATTGTGGAATATCTTAGGATGACCTGGGGACCGAAAGGATACAGCTTCTTAACCAGTGTGAACCATCATCCCACCCATCTCGTAAAGCTTTAAAGTCAAACCATCTTTTGATCAGGGCTATACAAATCCTACCGGATACCCACCATTATAAACCCCCGTCCACCAGGCCATAGCGTAGTCGAAGTCGAGATTCTCCACGGGGAAGTCGTCCCGGCTGATTCCGTCCTGAACCGTCGCCATAACAGCTGTATGGGTTTCCTTCAGAACTTCTTCGGGAATCAGCTGACGACCGCTACCGTCCTGTGCAAAACATTGTACCTTGATTTGTTACAAATTCATAAACCTTGGTCGGATTTCGCCTATTGTGTTGTAGGCTACGTTTTGGCTTTGAATGGTCCTTTGTGTGGGTTTTCTTCCGAGAATAACCTCTTATGAAGTTTTACTTTTGAAAGGCACAATTTGGAAAATTACAACTGAGGAGATTTAGAATGACCATTGTAAGACCAACGAAACACAATACTTACAAGCAACCATGCAGAGTCGGCTATATCCACCGCCAATTGGAAAAAAAATTAGGGTTGTGATTCCGCGGAAACAGACAGATACTAAAATCATGGAACAAAACCCCAAAAGGCATCTACATTTACACATGATGATTGTTCCGCACAACAGGTTTCGTTGAGGTCACAACGCGCAGTTTTGAGTGGAGTTCTTACCCAGGGTATGAAAGTGGAGCGAAAGCGTGTACATTTTACCATGAGAGCAATGGAACACACCTTGCCGCCACTGAGGTGAAACTTCATCCATTTGGCCATGTCCACGGCGTTCGTGAAAATACCTGCCGCTGGTTGGATCTCGTTTACTATTCTGTGGAATTAACAACAATCTTGTATTGTAATAATTTTGACTTTGACGTGTTCCTCTTCATTTCAACTCATGGCAACAAACGATGAAAAACCCATCTAAATTCCTTTCGACGTGAAAAATTCGATTACAGACACCTTCTGGAACTCATGCGTCCTTGCTTGTTAACCGACAAGAAAGTGTGCATAAAATGGCGCTGCACTGTGGAGAGAGATTCAATCTTTATTTCAGTACTTAAAAGGCCTCAGGCCTATAGTACAAACTATACAGTGCACTGACATTTCATGAAATAATGCGATTTCTATGTACAAACGCATAAAAGATAAACATGGACAGGTTTTCAATTTCTTTTTTGTTTACACTGTTTAAAAGTAGAGACAATTTTAGCTTATTTGGATTAACATAGTATTTTTCTTTGATATATTTCTTACGGATGTTGCTGTACAAACGACAAAATCAGTAAAAAATGGTATTCATCTTCTATAATATTAGACTTACATATTTGACAAAATCGTTGTTCTCTACTTAAATTCTTATATCTACCCGTTTCAATACAAAGTTCATGAGACGAGCATCGGAATCGTGCTAGACTAATTCTGTATTTCTTTACATTTAAACAAGATAAGTAATATTCGGTATGGATATTGCTTTTAAAGGTTAGGTACGTGTCACATTTACTTGAAAGTGATAATTTTTCCATCCAATTTTGAAAATACATATCTTTTAGTCTTTGTGTAAATTCACTTATGAATTCAGGATCTACACCTATTTCTTGATTTTGCCAAATATTCCCAAATCCCACAGAAAATAGTGTTGCTTTAACGTCGGTTCTTGTGACCATTCTTGTCGTATAAGAGCATCATTTCATAACATTTTTAGGTAGGCGGTATGAGGGCATGTTTAGAAGCTTTATCCAATATCGAATAACTTTACAATATGAGTGGATATATAAAGGGAGAGAGATTCATTGTGCATTATGAACAAAAACAGATATATCACACTCACGGCAACATTGCTTTCTCCGGATTCTGCACGTGGGTGTTGTTGATGACGGTGTTGGAGAACGCCATGTTGTTCCAGTCGGCCTCGGTCAAGGTCGTACTGACCCTACTTCCGGTCATATCTCAGGCAGAGACAGAAGATGGTATAGACCAATTATCCACACATTGATTTACTTTAAATTGTTATTCTAATTCAGTAGCGTGATCCCAAACATACGGGACAAAACAAATTATGAATAATGATCTATGTTTTCATTGACACAGTTAAATTATCAATCACAAGAATATAAATGCCCCTAACTTATGTTGGCCAGTGTATAACAATAAATGTTTAATTGTTTCACGGTCTTAAATGGATGTATTTCTCATTGTAAGGATTTAATAGGATAAAAGAGATACATGCTAGTCGTAAATAGCGTCTGATGTGTACATTTTAGTTCAATGAAATTCTTTATATTTCATTAATTAAAATGACACAAGCATGTAGTACATTCATTAACAGATAGACCTTACACATTATTTACTGTTATAATTTAATTCACTTACTAAGGGGCTCGAATATATGCCTGTACACCCCCTGGGGCCAGGTTTCCCCGGTCGCTTGTTGAACAGCTGCCCCTGCCACCACAAACAGATAGTTGCTGTAGAGGAACTTCTGTCTGAAGCCCCACAACACAGGAAAGTCCTTCAACTTCCTGGAACCAACATGAGATAATGCCTTCAATAGGGTTCCGTTCCATAACAGCGAGCGCTTATAATCGTTCATTGATTGCTCAATGTAGCGCTCAATGTAGCGCTCAAGTAGCGCTCAAGTAGCGCTCATTCTCTCCTGAACGACACGGTGCAAAACCTCAAAGTTCGCTCGCTTTGCTACGTAGCGCTACATTGAGCAATCGCGTTCTAGAGAGGTTTAAAAGTAATCGTTAATTGAGCGATTATTTTGAAACCTCTCTTGAACACGGCCCAGGTGTTTGCGGGAATCATATACGGCCATGTATGTTACTATAGACACTAGTTTGTGTAGAAGAATCTGTATTTGAACCATAACATCAACTGAAATGTCTTCAATGCCAAGAACCAACATGAGACACATAATCATAACAAATTTAATCATTGTCATCTTAAACCCTCGACATCTAGCCGTTCGCACCACGTATAGATGTTTCAATAGAATATTTTTTCGGATGCCCAATTCTTTCAGTGTTATGGGAACCAGAAAGATATGTATCTACGTCATTTCTACTATCAGTTTCTGTAAATCCTGAAGCAAAATTGATAAAATCCGTAAAAATTAATGCTAATAAGGTGTTGACTGTTGAGCACCTCTCGCATTTTCAACATATTTTTGTTTAATACATTTAATATTTAAACAATATTCTCATTGCTTAATATTTTGGTGTTTTTTTTACTTTTGTTGTTTAGTGTATTTCAGCTCCTCTCATTTCCTCTGGTTCTTTATTTGAAAACCAACATGACAGGTTTATTGGCCTCAAGGTTATCATATGGTGAATCTATAGGACCAACTGTGTTAACCGTCATTCTACGTCATATATCAGATATAATGAACAAGTACATGTACAGCATTTAGACCCGTTTCCCGTTCTGAATTGGTAACTGGAAATAGTTCATCAACTTATTGTTCCTTTCCCCTTTTCAGTACGCTCAGAGAAGAGCATGACTTGTTTAGATGATCATGTTGTATCTGGTGATAACACTTCTTTTACAAAAGTGTACGTTGCAGTTCTGTCTCTGTGATTCAGTTTATGGCGTGTGATATTTTTAAAAACATGTCAGTATGCTCGAAATAAGGAAATTAAAAGAATATCGTAACGTCCTCGAAGGTTGTTTGTTATTGTGAAAGACAGAATTGCAACTTGTATAATTTGAGGTTATAGTGTGTGCAATTATGGCATTAATAATAGAACATTTAAGAGTTAAACATCACACGTTAATAGAAAGCATAACGTACATGGTTCTTTAATAAATCAATATGTTTAATGTGATGACTGAAATATATATAACCGTATGTAATTTTACTTCCAATCGTTTACACTTTTATTGTTAGTTTATTCGAAGAGAGCGAAACAGCAACAAGCCCTGTCCCAATAGATTATCGGATCTCTTAGCACAAATTGAATCGTTGGTCAGAAATTTATGTTATCTGTGACGATATGAGTGTTTAAAAAGGTTTGGAAATCCGGGGCTTTCTCTGTTATTTCATGGAACTAATGATGATATATGCGGATACATAACACTTAGACGAGCTTAGTTTTTACAAAGCTTTGAACCCCTGGGCCTCTGTTGATCCATGACCGACCTTCTTGTTAACACAACTTTGACATCCTGGGGCCTCTGTTGATCCATGACCGACCTTCTTGTTAACATAACTTTGAACCCCGGGGCCTCTGTTGATCCATGACCGACTTTCTTGTTAACATAACTTTGAACATCCGGGGACGGGGTTGAGCTATTACGGGGCTTATTTGCCATCTTTGAAATGTTTCAAAGCAAATTTGAAGACACGAGTCAATTAATTATTATCAAAAATTACATTCAGTTTGTATCATTGAGTTGTGCAGCGCCTTGAACATATGACTTCTGGACAAGGCGCTATATAAATACTCCTTTATTTAGTATGTGGAATAGTTCCAAAATAGTTTACCTACTGTCAATGTATGGCATTTATAACGATCTAAGTCGTCATAGAGAGCCTTGAATGTCTGTGTTTGGGCCTACTTCGCAGGTGGTGCTAGTTAGGTTACGAGTATTTGTTAAAGAACAAGGCAAAAGTGAGCGCAGCTCACATACCCCCGCCTGTAGTTCGCCTTCATACAGTATAAATACAATGGAAAACATAATCTAGTCAATTATGTCAATGAATAACAATGATTGTTTTAATGAAAATATTTTTGTAATTATTTGAACCGCCGAGTTTAAACCAATGAAAGGCACAACAATACCATATAGGCAACATCGAAAGTAAAGTTTTAAAGTCATATAGTTTTTAGTTATGCCCCCAGAAATGACACAAATGACACAGAGTTAAACCGTTTTTTTGGTTAAAATTTCAGAAATTATTTGGACCTTGGGGCCCCTAAAGGCACAACAGTACTATATGGGTTACTTCCATACCAAATTTGAAGTTTCTAAGTTAGGAATAGTTTTTGAGATATGCTCCGGAAACAAGACAAAGTCCAAAAATCGGACTGATTTGGGTTAAAATTTAAATAATATGAACCTAGTAGTTCAGACCCCTGAAAGGCACAACAGCACCATATAGGTTACTTCAATATCAAATTTGAAGTTTCCAAGTCATATGATGTTGGTCCTTACACAAGGGTAATAATGTGTGTAGCGCTTTGAGCATGGCCCTTTGTGTTTTGTGGAGTTCAGTGCGATATAAGTATCCTCATTATTATAGTATTCAGCTCCGTACCACCGTCCGTCCGTCCGTCCCGCTTCTTGTTAGCGCGGTATCTAATGAACTGCTCAACCTAGAATCTTCAAACTTGGTACCAATCTTCATCTGGGGAATACGCAGACCTGAACAGTTTTTGGTGACCTTGACCTCATTTTCAAGGTCACGGCGAGACTTTGACCAGTTTTGAAAATGTTGTTAGCGCGATATCTCATGAACCCTTCGACCTAGAGTCTTCAAACTTGGTACCAGTCTTCATCTGGGGAATACGTAGAACTGAAAAGTTTTCGGTGACCGTGACCTCTTTTTCAAGGTCAGGCGAGATTTTGACCAGTTTTGAAAATGTTGTTTGTGCGATTCCTCATGAAGCGCTAGAACTATATTGGTTTTAAAGTTAGTATCAGGCCTCATTTGGGGAATATCCAGATACCAGTCGATTTGGTTGACCTTGAAATTATTTATCACTACAAGACTGATTGTCAAATGTTGTTAGCACGATATCTCATGAACTGCTGTACCTAGAGTCTTCAAATTTGGTACCTGTCTTCATTTTGGGAATACGCAGACACCAGTCGATTTGGGTGACCTTGACCCCGTTTTCAAGGTCACTACAACAGGGATCACCCTGGAGCAGAGAGTCAAAGGGAGAATAATCTCCACTTTGCCTTACACAATGGGATTTTCAGATAAAGTAATGGGATATTTCTAAATAATAACAATCATTTTACATTTTTGCAATGGGATTTTCTCCCCTCGTCAGTATTTATTATGGGATATCTTGGTACATCAATGAGTAAATATCCCCAAATCCCTGCCTAAACTGATCCCTGCTACAAGACTTTGACCATTTTAAAATATTTGCCCGGTATAACAATAATTGAATCAAACATGTAAATGTCACTACTCGGTACAAGCTGTGTGTCCATTCTTTTAGCTCATTTCTTAATTGCGGCGGGGAACATGGTCACGTTTGTGACAATTACTTGTTATATTAGTTTTTATATATGCTCCGGAAACGATTTCGGACGGACGCACGCACTTACGGACGGACACGTGGAGTGCTATATACCCCCGACTACGTCGTAGCGGGGGTATAATAATAATAAAACCCGGACCAATAGGCTATGACTACCTACTCGGCAATCTCCATGATGGTAAGGTTCATGACGGCAGTAGTGACCCCCCAGTATGACGGCATGCCTAGGCGGTGTGACAGGAAGTCTCGCAGTGACGCCTTCTGGGACCGGAAGTCATCTTGGAGACGGAACCCAGGCGGGAATATCTTCATTAGCGGCTCGTCCCATGTCACCAGTTTTCGCGCCACAGCATTGGCGGCAAGTATGGACGTGAAGGCCTTCGATTCTGAACCAATGTTCAGCAACGTTGTATCTGTTAACGGCGCATGCGTAGTGAGGTCCCGGTATCCGAACCCTCCGGTATATACAGTCGTGTTTCCTTTCACAAGAGCGATAGATACTCCGGTAACGTCCCTGCATTTCATCGCCGCACGAACATACTGTTCAAGTTCTTCGATAGAAGCCATCTTGGATTCGGTGCAAGAACATACTCCACCAAGAACTATCAGGAACAGGGATGTTATCAGAACCATGTTGGCTGAAGGAATGACTAGAGATACTTTACCTTGTCATCATCCAACTATTCGCTGATCGTTTAGCGGCATTTAGATAACACGCCTTGGTATCCATGTACGCAAATATTACACGACCGTAATCGCCTCGGTCTAGCTCACCAACGCCGGACTACGGTCCCCTGTTCCATTACGGTCCGCTCGGCGAGAATTACATCGTCTACGCAAATATGTGACGGTTAGTTTACGAGATGTCACAATCGGGCAAAATAAAATTGCATACCGGACTAGAACTTGAAGTGACGATGGAGAAGGATGAATGCAGTTATTTTTATGGATATACTTTTTTAATCAAGCAGGCAACGTTTCCACATAGATTCTATTGTGGTTTACCAGGCGGCAACGTTTATACATATATTCAAATGCTGTCGTCAAAAAGGCAACTTTTCCACATGTATTCCAATGTTGCCAGGAAGGCAAGGTTTCCACATATATTCCAATGTTGTCAGGAAGGCAAGGTTTCCACATATATTCTAATGTGGTTGTCAGGAAGGCAAGGTTTCCACATATATTCCAATGTTGTCAGGAAGGCAAGGTTTCCACATATATTCTAATGTGGTTGTCAGGAAGGCAAGGTTTCCACATATATTCCAATGTTGTCAGGAAGGCAAGGTTTCCACATATATTCTAATGTGGTTGTCAGGAAGGCAAGGTTTCCACATATATACTAATGTAGTCGTCAGGAAGGCAACTTTTCCACATATATTCTAATGTTTTACAATGCCAATGACGACACCTGTTCTTTGATTTTGATGTACAAGAGTTACAGTGAAATGAAAACAATACAACGTTTTTTGGTTTATTCAAATCAAGGACAACAAGATATTTCGCAATCAAGGCGCTGTAGCACTTTCGAAAGCTATCGGATCCAAATGTTATCGCAACTGTGTATTGAAAGTTGAATTCCAACAATCTCTAGCAAAGACATATAACTTTGTTTTAAAATATGTATAAACTAGTCTACAATAAAGTTAATTCGATGTTTAAGTTGTTCATTTATTATTATCTCCATCATAACATGCATGACAGATGTGCTCCAGCGCCTTTAACCACAAACTAAGGACATTTCCCGTCCAGGAAGATGATGTCATCAATGGCTATGTCCCCAGTAAAGGATGCGCCGCGTATAGCGTTCATGGTGACATAGTAGTTGCTGTTCTGTGGGGGGAGGTCAACTTTGGCCATCTTCCATTGGTCACCTTGGTCTCCGGACAGTGACCAGTAGGGGGATGTGCTCTGACCCTGTTTCTGGAGAAGAAAATATATTACAAAAATAACTAGGGTTACCATTGCAACAACACTGGGACTTAAATTTGTTTACGTGTCTCTACTGTAGGACTTCATAAAACAAGCCAAAAAGCCCTTTTTGACTCTCCTAAGGATATTCGAAAACGACTATTCTTAAAACGTATGTATTTCACAAATATGAACAGATATTGTTTTGAAAATTCCAAAATTAGTTTAGTTGGCTTCTGGAGACATCATGTATATCTGTTTCAGTCGTGTTTATAACTCGTGATTTGAATTACATGCATTTTGTATGGTGACGTTTCTTTTGCGGTTGAGTATATATACTTCAAAATTTCCCCCATTCATTAAGGTGTACATCTCACCTTGAGCCTGACCTCCAGGGTACCAATGGTAGCCCCGTACATGTGGTACCAGAAGGTGAGACAGAACTGGTGGTGCTCGCTCAGAGGTTTAGACTCCAGCACCGCGTTATCTCCAGCAAGGACACTTGACGACTCCAGATACATGTAGTTCCCTGGCCCTGGACACAGACAACTTTGAGTTTATTATTCTCTTCAGTGGTTACCCTATTCAGATTTTCTATCGTAACCTATGTTACACAAATGCGATATTTTACTATTCTCGCATAACCTTCAATCAGTCAAGGTTTGTAACACTTTTAACGTCCTTATTTTTTTCCAAATCAAACATCGTTAACATCTGCCACCGAATTATGTCTTGTAAACAGTCATAACCCCCGTTCTTCCGCATTTCGCCACTGACAAGCTCGGTTGTAAAGGCTTATCTGATTGGTTAATGTGAGAAAATAGAGCAAACAAAGGGAGGTAATAGACTTAGCGTGCATAGATTTAATGTGTCCAGGGTATAAGTGGCGATTTATCAGAATGTTTTCCTTGTTGGTCTTGATAATGGCTTTCGATTTGCTCAACTAGATTGGTCAGTGTTTTGAACCAATGAACCACCAATAATGGTCAGTGGGGCGTGGTCAGTTACCTGTGTCGGTGTGGTCATGTGAGGGTCCAGTCTTGGCGGTAGGAGTCCGGCCCTGATGGAGTGTCCACTGGAGCTTGTCGTCAGTCGCCTGGGTCCACGAACACGTCGCCTCGAAGTCACAGTCGTACATGGAGGCAGCTGTGAAACAACGATATGAATCTCTATAGGTGTACGGACAAAACAGACCTGGGATCATGAACAAATACACACGGGCAAATGTATCACCAAGTTGTAATGACTCCTATGGAACAACGAAAACTGGTTTGAGATAAAATAAGACTTACTTTAGAAATCGAAAGTCAGTAGGGGTCATGTTTTTAACAGACTCGCGTGTTACCCCATAAAAAACTGTCTCAAAGAACATAAGAAGCGTCGTATAAAGTCATCTGACGGCTGTTTAAGTATTTATGTTAAATCGACGCGTGTTCATTGACTGGGGGGGAGTGGTTTTGAAACATCCAAAGGTTGCCCAATCGATGACACGCCTTGAGAGCTTAAAGGTTCATCCATTGTGTTGTTGGGGGTCACATATTCCAAACGTTATAAATAGTGTTACTTTTTCGAGAAGTACCGACTGTTACCGAAAACTACCATTTTGATGATAATCGACTTTTTATGTTGACGATATGAAGGTAAAAGTAGTGATTTCTGATCGAAAATCGGACAATGTACCGCGTGTGGCGCGCGCCAATGAGTCAAACGTAATTTTGGAATCTTATTTAAAACAGATAAAATAACAAATTTGGGTTGATAATGTTGAATAGGTTATATAACTACTGTGCATGTAAATGGAACGTGCAGTTTCGGTTTCTGCATATGCAAAATGATGTTACTCGATTTTAATTGGAAACTAGTAATTATGATATATTAGGCGATTGGGGAAGAATATGTAAGCTGGGTGAATTTCTGTGTATTGAAAACAGCACATATGGTGAGTTCGGGTGCATTAAAGCCAAATATTTTTTTGGAAACACAATGGATGCACCTTTAAAAAATACTACTAATTGGTGTATTACAATCCCGACGTTGTGACCGCCATATGAAGTTTGGCCATATATGAACGTATAGCTGTCAGCACGCTATCTGTTCATTGAGCAGTTGGAACTCTAAATCCATCTCGCAATGGTTACAGAATCTCGTTTCTACAAAACTACTCGCACTGTACTTTTAACTATTATGTGTGTAACATGATGGAACAACTTAATTACTTATGTCATTAATTAAAATGAGGTTTAGGTCTTACGCCTGTCAAGAGTATTTCATTTATCACGACCGCTAAATGCAGAAAGAAAGTTTATTTTGGTTATAAATTGCAGTGAGTCCTGCCAGCATCGATTGGAATTCGTGAACCATAGGTGATACTACACTAATTGATTGAGCCTTAAAGGCATTTTTTTTCCTTTTAAATGTGTTCAAATTTTCTATTTTTAATGAAGCCAATTACACTACCCGATCACCCATAGTCGTAGAAAACGGTGTCCATATACAACGAAAGCGGCCATTTTAGTGTGAACAACTTTGAAAAATTCAAGGATAGGAAAGGAATCCGCGTTGCTTAACCGAACCATAACCATCCGTTTTAGAACTCTATTTATTGATTGAGGAGGATTGATTTGCAATTGCTAACATTTCTTTTCCATTTTATGAGATCTCTCATTTCAATTATAAATTGTGCTACAGCCCCTTTAATATCAAACTTGACTTACGCCCAACGACCACATTGACAGCTTTAGACACTGATTGGAGGACGCCATCTGGGCCAGAGCAGTAGTACATTCCGCCATCTTTCTTCAGAACCTGAACGAAGTCGAGGTCACTTCCGGTTACGACACCCCGCTTGCTGATTTGTCCGCCATCTTTGGACCACGTGACTGGTATATGCATCATGTTGAACTCGCAGTGAAGAGAAAGAGGGGCACCGTAGGGAACATGGACCACATCACTGAAGTTACCAGTAACTTTGAATTCGTCTGAAATGTAGAATAAAACATGATTACAGTACCACGCATTAACTGTTTACGCCAACTAAAGCGTGTTGTCTTTATGGTTATGTTTTAGTTAACGCCTAGCAATTCTACCTTTTAACGTCATTTTGTACAACATGGTAGGGTACCAGTGTTCGAATCTCGGACTTGAGAGTGATGGGTATCAAATCGCTTAACCAAGATATATACCGTTAGATAACGAAAAACACAATCCTCACCAAGACATAAACATTCGGAATGCAACAGCCGACCATCGAGACCTCGGATACCGGGCTCACCCTTCTGTCCCGCTGCCCCGACATCCCCAAAGTCCCCTTTCTGACCCTTGGGACCAGGGGCCCCATTGGGACCAGGCCCTCCTTGTACTCCTCGGTCCCCAACCTCTCCTCTGAGACCCTTCGGGCCAGCATCTCCTCTTGGGCCCTGGTCTCCGCTCAAACCTACGGCTCCCGGTGGCCCAGTTGAACCTTTTGGCCCGATTGCCCCGGCAGTTCCGTTGTCCCCCTTGGCCCCCTTAAGTCCCGCTGGACCGACGTCTCCTTTGGCTCCCATCAGACCCGCTGGGCCCTGGTCTCCCTTTGGGCCTTGCAAACCGGCCAAACCGGGGTCACCGTGTAGGCCTGTGACAGAAACAAGGTTATTAATGCTGATATAGATATATGCATTGTTAATAAATAAGCCATTAAGACTCCCCTTATAATTTTCCACTCACCCTCAAATCATCCTTTCTTTATAAAACAAAATCGGCACTTTATTAAGGTCCTGTAGGACAAGAGTGCGAAATAAGCTCCACTTGAAGCGCTCTTAAAATACCCAAATTAAGTAAATGCACTGTAACATTCAAATCGCTTAAAAAAGAACAGTAATATGATTCCGTATCTGAAAAGTCTGAAACTCGGAGACGAAATATCGGTATCACATGGAAGTGAAATGAGTCTGTAAATGGTTTTATGATTGATTTGTTTGTTTGATGACGTTTATACAAAGTTTTTAAATATAAACTTCAAAATCGTGTGTCCCTTACCTGGAAGTCCCAGGGGTCCGGACAATCCTTTCGGTCCTGAAGAAGGCAAAAAGTACAGGTATATGTGTGTCATAAGGTGAAACTGCTGTACTGCGACTGTCTGTTTATAGGTCAAGTTCAATTAGTTGATATGAATGAATGTATTAGATTATGACAGTTTACATCCTGAATGTTAATAAGCAAAGGCGGACCGGGAATTTGAATTTTTTTATTTAACCTGTTATATACCTGGTATACAGAGATCTTGTCGCCGAAGGCATACCGTTTCAAGAGCCTTTTCCTGAAAACAAATAATTGTCAATCATTCAAATAAGTGAAAGAGGCGTAGCCGAGGAAGTCTCGAGGAAAACTGTAGGGTATCATTCGGTCTACGAGGAAAAGTATGTGTATGTGATAGTTATACCTATGCTTTTCCGAGTGTATGAGCTGATACACCTACAGACTGACGAGGAGGGCCCTTTCCCAGCCGCTTGCTCCGAGGAAGGCCCCCGAGTCAATCTGCAGGTGTATCAGCTGACACACTCGGAAAAGTATAGATATAAACAACTTACACCTAACTTTAGTCGAGTTAATACAATTTTTTATTATATGATTGCAGGTTAAATACCGAGATCTATCAATGAAAATAAACCGTGTTATCAGTCACTAGTGAAAATAACAATGGAACGTGTTATCAGTCACTAGTGACTGATATAACAATGACCTGACGTCATAAAACAATGCTCCGACGTCATGACACGTTCATGACGTCACATTGTTGCTGAGGCGACAGGCTCATTCTGGAGCCGACTTAACGTAAATGCAAGTCTATTTCGGTGAATATGCAAAGATTTGGTCATATAATAAATAGAAAATTTGTCTTTTCTTGACAAATACCATGTTTATCTCATCTCGTGAGGTAGAAAAATTATATATTTTCACTCGTGGCTGCGCCACTCGTGAAAATATAACCTTTCTACCTCACTCGATGAGATAAACATGGTATTAGTCAAGAAAAGCCAAATATCCTCTAATTATTATATGACGAGCAGTGAAATACTGGGATTTATCAGTGAAATAAACTGTCTATCAAGCTACAGTGAAAATAACTTATATTTTCACTGCGAACGGTGACTGATATAATTTGACGTCATAAAACAATGGTCTCGCGCGGCGATTTGGCTAGTTATGACGTCACAGTGTTACTGTGGCGACGGGTTGTTCCTTGCGGCCGCTTGGCGTGAAAACGACCCTTTTCGGACGTAATTACATGGATAATATCACATAATAAATAGAATATCCGTCAATTCTTGACAAATACCATGTTTATCTCATCTCGTGAGGTAGAAACGTTATATATTTTCACTCGTGGCTGCGCCACTCGTGAAAATATAACCTTTCTACCTCACTCGATGAGATAAACATGGTATGAGTCAAGAAAAGACAGATATCCTCTATATATATTACCGATATTGTAAAATTTTAAAAATTTAAAAACCTTGGCTGGGCCCCATCTATCACGTTACACGATTTGATCATTGTACGTTTCACGTGGAAACGCACGTGCAATGCGTGGTTATGTTATTCTCGTGAATGCACGCGCTTGTCAACAAGATTTCCATGTGCGTTTCACGATTGTCCCGTCAAGTGAATAAAGCAGTGTTCTTGACAAATAATCTTAGAGATTCAAACAGCTCATAGAAGCTTTATGTCCTCGTAAACATAAACGTTAACATGATAATCAGATTATGACGTGTATAGGATTGTCATACACTAAATAGTAAATACATAAGGAAGAACAATGACCCTAAACACCTACCTGCACCGACAGGAACTGCCTCAAGAAATCTGTCATCAGAAGAGACTGGCGTCTGTCTCTGTGACCCGTCTCCTCCTGGGTAGAGAAAACAAACAAACTACCTTGATGATGATGATGATGATGATGATGATGATGGGTTTTAACGTCAGCTTTGACATTAAAGTCTTTTCACTGATAAAGTCTTTCCACTGACGGACAAACAAACTACCTTATTTCCTATCATAATTTATTATACGCAGGGGGTATGACCGTTTGAATTATTCATAGCATCTTTTGTATTATGTTGTATGCCGGAGCGGTATTATATACGCTTTTGCTTCTTTACCAATCCGGTTCCTTCTTTTGGGAAATGAATTTGTTTTCACCAACTACATTACGCAAAATTTCAGTTTCCGTGAATGGGACTACTCATAAACTGTGTTTCTCTTTTGTTTGTTTGTTTAATGTGTGAGAGTCGACGACAATGCTTTGAGGTTGAAAATAAAATATATATTAAGACTGGAAAACACCTTTACCAATTAATTAATTCATCGATTATCTTTCAACGAGAAAGATTTTGGGAAATGTTCCTGCATTTTATATCAACATACGCAATGGTTCTTTAAGACATGATAAAGATATCGCTGAGGGGAGTTACATCAATACTAAAATAAGTGACTCAGAGACCATAAAATGTATCTCTAGTCACGCGAAAGCTCTCATCCAAATGGTGTCATAAAAAGACATTTTCGTGGTTTGAAACCATCAATGGTGAGAATGTTCTCATCTCAACACACTTCTCTCCCATGACAAACCCCAGAGCCGTTTTGTATGAGCAGTTTCTCAATGACATTGTCTCAAGTGATTAAAATTCTGTTATTATAATCACGATATTATGTTTACTTATACCGGGCGATAACAATATGTGAACATGATGTAAATATACTTTTACTTATGTGAGTTTATTTACTCATGTAAGTAAATTGCCTATGTAAGTAAATTGTGTCCATGATAAATGCGTATACTCAATTGTATCAGTCTAGGAAATTTACTAATGAATAAAAACGTTCCGAATTTTCCAGCGAACTTTTCATTTTCTTATGGACTATATTTACTTTCAAAGTGATTTTGATCGATGTACCAATAGGCCTACGTGCATTAATGCGTCACTTTGTACTTATATAATGAACACACATTAACAGGGCTAATAATAACATTATGCAGTAGACAATGTCGTAAGATTCAACGACCTCAAAGTTCTTGTCATATCCTTAAATATACTTATGAATCCGAAGCTTCAACATTGCTAGTTACCAAATCAACACACGGAAATAAAAACGACATGCTGGAGCAAGATATTCATTACTATTGAAAATAAAGACAGAAATAAACTGAAGACCCAATCACAGACATAGGGTTAAACTGCCACAACAATTCTTATTGGCGGATCCAGAGGGCTGGGTGGGTGTTGTTGTTCAGAGGATTGCAATACCCTCCCCCTACCCTTCCGAAAACATGGCATGTAAAGTTTATGGAACCTTGGATGACCTACAAAATTGTTTTCAATATGAATTAGAAGTCTGAAGGGAGTAACCTCTGTGGGAAGAGACTGATGTTGACACCCCACCTCACTTAAAATTCCAAGATACCCCTATGATCCTTGATGAAAATAGGGTACACAGCAAACAGACTTACCTGTGAGAGTAAACCACATCCAGACTCCAGGATAGAGAGCAGCTCTCCCTTCTCCGACACGCTGGTTCTCAGGTGGTCCAGCTTCCATTCCTGCCAGAGGTTAACACAGAGGAAGGTGAGGCACTGAATCACTATCACAGTGGTTATAAGATGTACCAGACAGTTACACCGTCCCTCCTGGCCTTCCGCAACCTTCTTTTCCGATTTGTCCGACATTTTTAGACACAATTTGTCCTCGCTCGTGAAGATAAGGAGAGATAGCGGAACAATGTAGTCCTTATCAGAATGGACTTGTTCTACTTTTGTTTGAGGTGCTGTTACTTTAATATTACGTAAGATGTAATGTAATTCTAGTTTGGGGAGATGGTTTATAAATGAAAATGTTTATATGATGGATTGTTAAAATGTTACGAAATATTATGATGTAACCGGAAGTATCGAATGTGAATGTGTGAGTACCACTTTGAGCAAGCATTTGGTGTGGACAAGTTGCACATATCCATGTCAATATTATTATTGAATGGTGTTTAACTGAATAACAGTATAACAGGGGCTGGTACTGCTGAAAATAATACGTCCAAAGTATAAAAAAAAACTTTGTCCTCTGACAGCTTCCTACATATTTATTTATATAGTATGTATTCAATCTTTATTGAATACTTAAATACCACAGGCATGTACTACATTATGCAAAGACACATGTTATACAAGTAAATATACATGTTATCATTATGCTTATTTGGTATGATTCTTTTCTCAATTTCATTGCGTAGTAAGTACAAGATTATGAATTGCATTACGATTAGTACAATTTAATGACGACGAAAGTTTGTCTGTAGAGGGGTGGACATAATTAAAGTCTTTAAGATGTTTTCTGCGTAATTCATTGTACAATGCACACACAAGCAAATACTGATATTCGTTTTCTGGGACATTGATATTACATGACTTACATAACCTTCTCGTTTTATTTTAAAATATCTGCCTTTTTCAATCCATAAGTCATGTGACGAGCATCGGAAACGTGATAAACTTACTCTAAAAATGTGTATGGTAACGCGTGATAGATAAAGCTCGGTATAAATGTATGGTTTAAGAGTTGAATAGTAATCACATTTAGTGGAAAGGGAAAGTTTGTTAAGCCAGTTTTGTTGGTATATATTTTTTAGTGATTGAACTTAAAAAGGTTGTAGGAAAGTCAACGTTCTGATCATACCACATGTGATTAAAACATGTTGTGAATAAAACATTTTGGAATCCGTTACCCAATTTTTGTGCCCATTTTGGTCATATAAAATCATCATTTCATAACATTTTTTGGGCAAGCGATAACTTAAAAGTCTTAGCCAGTATTAGAGTACTTTAACCTGAGAATGTATAATTGGCGGAAACCTGCCACATATTTATTTATATATAGTTAGATGTCAGAGGACGAAGTTTATTTTACTGAAATATGGTTATGAACGTCATGGTGATGTATTCTATGCAAAGAGAGAAATAATGGTTGAACTAAGTTGAACTCAAAAAGTGTGTTGCACATTACTTCTACGTTTTGACGTTACTATAGCTGAATTGGCTGAGTCATTGTATTTTTCGAAGTCAAAGTCGTTTAAAATAATAACTTACTGCTTTGGTATAGTTTTGATTCTTGACTTTTATCCATGTAACATGTTCTAACCCGTATCAGTTATCGGTTAGTATTTAGAGTGCGATAATAACTGTTTAGAAGCTTCCCCGAAATTGTTTAAACAAAAATCCAATTGCGTCGAGTTAGTTAGAATGAGGGTGTCTTTTCAGAACAAAGTAAGGTTTATTTGAAAACTTGGAATGAAAAAGGAATAGCTTTTTATATGAATGATTTCACAATAATGCATGAACACTGTCGGTCGATTTTCTTCCAAGACCGCTATGGCGGCCAGTTGTTCCATGGTTCGGTTGTCCATTTGTCTGCATGTATTAGCTCATATATAATGCCAGATGGGCTTTTGGCATGATCCGCGTCCGTTCGATTTTGATTTCTTCGAGATCAACCAACAAAGCTGAAATTTCGCAAGTAGGCGTATTTTCATCAGAAATTGTGCATTTAGTTTGACCGCCATCAAATATGGACGTAAGGGGGATTATTCCTAAAATCTATCGACCACTTCTCTGAAACCATTGGGCGTACACATATAACTATTGGCTCTGTAGCGCATCTGCTTTTGTATGATTCTTTGATGATTGAAGGCTTACCTATCAAATGATAGGTTTATAATTTGCAATGGATTATCTCCAAACATGCACTCACAACCCGTGTAGGTCTTCACAAGACTAAGTATTCCAGTGAGTTTAGTTCAATAGCTTATAGTTTCGACGTAGTGATCTCTTCTTCTATTTTTTATTCAATACTTAAAGGCCACAGGCCTATAGTACATTTAGTGAAAACAATATTTACACATTTGTTCAATACATGTAACAGCATAACACATCACTCACATGTATCTGTCATTTGACATCTATTCATGTTACATATAATATCTATCATAACATTTCATAGTTAATGACGTCATATATTATCTACAATTTATAATCCCCATTGGCTATACAGGTATTCAACTTCAGGTATTTTTGTTCTGGAAAAGAAAGCAAATTAGGTTTTTACACACATAAACTCTATATCTTAATTAAAACGTAGGTAAAACAACCCTGAACTATTGATAGAGTGTATGTTGTTTTAATTACGATATATCAAGTTCCTGTGTTTTTACAGAATGAAACCTGAGACCTTTAGTTGAGGTCAAAGATTACCTAATCTTAAATTCATATAATTTATCAATATATTTGTACTCAAAATTACAGCTCTCTGGTGTCAATGGGTCTTGCGAAGAAGTCCACAAGGTATTAAAGTTCACAGACCTTGGACAAACATATCTATAACGTCATGCCACAATCGGCCATTTCAAGCATGATGGTTCCCATTCATTAAATCCTTCTGCAGTTGAAAATATAAAATAAGTATGTGTCAAGACTTATTTGTCATCAATGTTGGTGACTTTGTGGTTGTTCTCGTTCAGGGAGACGGTTATTGAGAAGCATTTGATGGATTTTCTTATGATTTGGTAGCATGGTATTTTGGTGGCAACCACCAACAACTCTCAGTTTTGGTCACTGACTATTTTAAAGTTCCCCCAAGGATTAGGACAAATGAATCACACATATCAAAAGTTTATTTCACATGTATGTGCATATTTATTCAAATATTATTAGAAGTGTTAAATATTCATAAATATAAACATAAAACATGAATGTACAATTATTACAAGCATCTTCATACACTGCTCATATGCTTAATAATTCTTTAATAACTTTTTGAATCAGATTTCTACATAGAAGAACTCATTTTAACAAGTTAAATATTGATTAATACAATATATTGCACAATTCAGAACTTACTCCAAGTTCAGAACACCTTAAAGTTAATAAAAAAAAAGTTTGACCATTTACAAAGCATAAGGTTCAAATCTATGTTTACTTAGTATTGTAATACATCATATTAACTTTCATCCATCAATTCACCCTATATGTGAATGCAATCCTCATACCATTGATGTTTTTAAAGAGGAATTGAGCTGAGGTGAGATGGGGGTTTAACGCAGCTTTCAAGAGCATTTCACTTATATCACGGCTGCTGGTATTATTGTAGGGAGAAAGGCTACTTGACCATTGTGGCAATGCATTGTGGTGAAACCTGAGAGCATCGGCTGGAACTAGCGAACCATGATTGATACTGCCCTGAAATTCAGTGTACCATTGCACCCAAACCTTACTTCATGTAGAACAGTTCTCCACAGCAGACAAAGTTGCCGAGCCCCTGGAGGGATCTGAACACTGGACCTCTAAATCCGAAGCCGCAACGCTAACCACTGTCTTATCCTTTAATGAAGAAGACTAAACTAAGATTTTATTGGCAGAATCCAGAGTAAGCTTATGTCGTGGACCCCTTGACAACATTTTCTTCTGTGGTTGTCAGGTGTGAAAGACCCTTATCAGACAAAAATCTACCCCAGAATCACGATGTGTTTGGTTTTAATCAACATATAATATTAATAATTCATGATTTGTGTCATTTTGTATAACATGCTAAACAGTTAGCATTGACATGAATAAGCAAACACATGAATCCCTACTGTACCACATGAAAGAAGAGCTACAAAAGCTTTCACTTTACTGTATGTACTTTTATGCGGAAAGGCTACCCAAAACACAATTTCTTAAGCTCAGAAAGCATTATCTGTATAAATACATGTGAAAGACAGGTTACCTAAGTCAAGCTTGATGTTTGACCCAACACAAGACTGTACAATTATACAAACTCTGACACACCAGGTATGGATAGTGAGCATTTAGCCAAAAAGTTACAACCCATCAGTCGTGTTGAGGTTAAGGTGTCGTGATGTGTTGGTATGGTTTAAAACTTCTGATCAGCTACCCAGTATGTAAGGAGACTTTGGTCCACCAGATACTCATGTGTGTTCAAGAACAAGCTCTCGCTCATACTCACATCACGTGACCCTGTTGCAGAAAGCTAAATCTTGCTTAGACTTAAGCTCCAGATTTAATAAAACATAATGCATGTTTGTATCCAGTGTTTGAAATAAGGCAGTCCAACAGCCCTGAACTCAGTGACTTTTTGTTCCAGACTGGTACTTTTTGAGTTTTTATTTTAATTTGCCATTTACGCTGACAAATAACACTTTGGGCTGGGTACTAGTTATTTCATACACTGTTGTATCATTTTAATTAAGAAGATCGGTCAACAGATGCTGTGTATAACTCGGTGACACTAGACAGACTATACAGCAACTCCGGCTAGTGTGAGCGAGCTATACTGGAGAAGAACTCGAGGACGTCCTCGATGCTGAAGTCGAGGGTGATCTGCATGTCAGGGTAGCACTTCTTGGTGAGCTCGTCGTAGTGCTTGTACTGCTTGATGAACTCGTCCTGCATCTCTCGCCACACGACCTGCGATAGAAGGAGATGGTTAGAGGGTGAAATGATGGAAGATGAAGGGTAGCTTGCCTGTACAGTAATTGGTAGGGGTGTAACATAGATCGACATTGAAGCACTCACGTTTTGCAATGTAGTAAGTTAAAAACATGTCATAGTGTTTGACATCTGCCATGTCTATTTGGATAAGCTCTTAACTCTATGAGTTTGACTAGACGAATCTCAAACCTCTGTGATGTCTCCACCACCCTCCCAACAGAGTTTTTCTGCTCTCATTGAACTGGATGATATTTTATGAACGTCTTACATTTGCGTCATATCTTTGCTAGAACGCCTGAGGATGAGGGTGTCACCTACTACGTACCTCCAACAGATGTTCCTCCTCACTGAGTTGTTTCTCCACCTTCTTGTTCAGCTGCTCCAGATTCTTCTTCACCTGTAACAAGGACACTCGTCTGTATTCACTACTGTGCAAACAATGATCATGTATTTTTGGATAACCACTTAATTTTGATTTAAGCATTGCCCTATGAGTTCCAGGGCCCATATTTTCGAAGCTCTCTTAGCGCTAAGATATTCGCAAGCCAATGTTAATGTACGGCACTTACGACTATCTTAGAGCTAAGAGAGCTTCGCAAATATGGGTCCAGGATCTTAACCTATCTTTACAGTGACTATGTTTGGAGTATTTCCTTTGTTAATAAGATCTTATTAATTGGCCACTCAGGTTGGCTTGGTACTTCTCATTCATTCAACAGTTTTCACCACTATACGCCTAAAATTCTGCAAATAAATGTATTTGTGTTTAAGTTTCTAAGTGGTGAAAGGATTAAGTCTATGTGGTCTATGTGTAAATTAGCCAATAACATGAAACATACTTTACTTTTATCTAGAAGGAAATCTTTCAACAATCATTTTGCCGGCGAGTCCCCTCAATGTTAGCAATGGCCTCACTCATGCGTCACTCATTCATTTACCAACTTCCCATTTTTTATATTGAGTAAAAATATTCATAGAAGGTGTTTCCACAAAATGTAAGAACAACCAGAGGGAGACATCTTCAGGGAACAAGTTTGAATGTAATGTTATGCCACCCATGAGGGCGGCCTCATCAGATTATGTAGCCTATTCTTTTAGCATTGATTATGATGAATTGTATCAGGATTTGGTCAAATGGAATCCAGTGGTGTGACAATGTTCAAAAGCATGTGCAGCCTTTGCTCATACATTTGTCAGCTAACCCCTCTGCCATTTTCAATAAATGACATAGCATTAGCAATTGCCTCAGACTCACTGCCCCGTTTATTCATCAACCCCTCAATGTTTTTCTTTTGATTTCAGATATTTGCATGATATCTGCAGCCTGTGCATAGAGTCAGACGTGTTAGCTAACCAATTACCTCTTTGCCTGGGTACTCCTTGATAACTTTACGGAGCTCCTGTTTGCTGTAGGCCATGTTGAACCCGATCTCCTCATACTTGACTCCACCAGCTACCTTCTTCTCTACACCCTCAAAGAAAATCTGTGGCAAAATGAAAACAAGTGGAATCTTCATGACTTAGCAAAATCATTTCCTTTTAAATGATTTTATAGAAGCATGTTAACATTTACTGACTGCTACATCCTGAAAAGGTCCAGTGTAAACAAGTTCTCATGTTTTCTCTGTGGTAATTAGCAGCTCCAACTTAGTCGGAGCTGCTATCAGTTTTTGCGCAGTTTCCGTCGCCGCCGCCGCGTTTACTATTTACTATTTCGTTATTACTTTTTTCGTAGAAGGTTTTGAGAACTCATATACATAACTTCTTACATATGCCCCTGGGGAATTTTTTTGACATGTTCATATTCAAGGTCAAAGGTCAAGGTCACGAGTTCTGAAATCGCTAAAAAAATCCTTGTAAACACGATAACTTGAAAAATATTTGTACTATCAGGCTCTTATTTGGTGTACATCAACTATGGAGAAAGGCCAAGATTTGAAAAGGTTTTCGCTAACATCCGTCAAAGGTCAAGGTCACAGCGAGAGCACGACTTAAGCATGCTTTTGCAAAAATGTCTTATTTCAACTATTAACACTTTGAATCTTTAAATGATTGTTATACACAATGGAAAGTGATCACTGATTGTGTGACCTTGAATTTAAAAGGTCAAGGTCACGAGATAGAGTCAAGGTCACCAGTTCTGAAATCAATAAATAACCTTTTCCCAAGAAGGTATTAACACCTCATATATATAGCTTCTTTGTTATAAACCTGGTGGATGATTTTGACATGTTCACATTCAAGGTCAAAGGTCAAGGTCACGAGTTCTGAAATCACTACAAAACTCCTTGTAAACACGATAACTTGAAAAATATTTGTGCTATCAGGCTCTTATTTGGTGTATATCAACTATGGAGAAAGGCCAAGATTTGAAAAGGTTTTCGCTAAAATCTGTCCAAGGTCAAGGTCACAGCGAGGTCACAACTTAAGCATGCAGTTGCAAACATTCCTTATTTTAACTATTAACACTTTGAATCATTACATGATTGTTATACACAATGAAAAGTGATCATTGACTGTGTGACCTTGAAGATCAAAGGTCACGGTCACGAGATATGGTCATGGTGACCAGTTCTGAAATCTCTAAGTAAAAAATTTTTAAAATCAGAAATAGGTTTTAAGAATAAAGTTGTGAAAAGTGACCCCAGTGATGATTCGCCTTGTTAGAATAACTTGAATAATGAAAACAATTTTGTCAAAAAAAATTCCCATTTTATTTATGCTGAGGAGAAGGCGGAACAGGGAAAGGCGAGACCCAAAGTTTCAGAGCTGCTCTGCTTTTGCGGTGTCCCGCAAATGCTCTTCTACGATAGTTTACTTTGATCAGTGACACTAGAATTAACCCTTTACTTGCAGCATCTGGAATATTCCTTGGGCTCCTTTCACAAAGCAACCTTTACAAAGGTTAACCGTCACTAAGGCTACCTTAGTGACTTACGATCACCTTAGTGCTTTGTGAAAGGGGGCCCTGAATCGCAAATCTTAACAATATAGCAGTCAAGTTATTTAATCTCAAACTCTTTTTTCAGCCAAATTTAAAGAAACACAATATATAGAATAGTTTCAGATTGGCCCGACTAATGATATGCTACATATAATATTCCACGTACATTCAGTAGACAGTAGGTAATGGGTTAAGCTAGAAGCCATTATTCTCTTTGTCAAGGAGTCGTGAATCCATCATATTAACCTCCGAATCCACCGACAAATTCAGTGTCAATAGGGTTCAGGTGAAACAAACAGTCTATCAGATATTGCACATGACCTTGATCAATGACCTTGCCTAAAAATCATTATCAGTTTGTAATGTCACAGGAACTTGGTTGGTAACAACCTTAGTTGAGAAAAGCATTTCTGGGCCGTGTTCAAGAGAGGTTTCAAAGTTATCGTTCAATTAGCGATTACTTTTAAACCTCTCTTGAACGTGATTGCTCAATGTAGCGCTACATAGCAAAGCAAACTTTGAGGTTTTGCACCGTGTCGTTCAGGAGAGAAAGAGCACTACTTGAGTGCTACATTGAGCGATCAATGAGTGATTATAAGCGCTTGCTGTTATGGGACGGAGCCCAGATGTTTTCAAACATCATTAACCAAGAGGATATATAACGCAGTACACACGTGTAGTTTCTCCAGGGGCCGGCCGAGGAGGGTGGTGGTGTACGTGCGCAGGTTCTCCCAGTATCTCTGTTTGGCGTCCTTACGCTCATTCTCTAGACACGCGATCTTCAGTTGCGACAGGATGGCTGTGAAATATCATAACTCAGTATTAGACTTTGATATTGAAGTTTTTCATTACCGGTATACAGTTTTCATGTTAAATCGATCATATCTACTGTTTGAGAGGCATTCTAGATGTTGTTGTGATGAAGAAGACAAGGAATTTATGGATGATCAACTTCTTTATTGAATAAAGAAGTTGATCTTCCATAAAATAATTGTTTTCTTCGATCATATCTATTGTTGTTTATTTTATATATTTTTACAGATTCCCAAACTATCAAATACATTTTTCCATTGCAATTCAATTTCTCATCTGATGTATTATGAAAAATTATTACTATCACTTGTCAGTTATCCACGTTGGTTCTATAGAGTATAGTGGGATGAAACAATGTTACTAATACTTACAATACATTCTGTGGAAGTTCTCTGAAAAAAAATCATAACATGTCAAGACGAGCAATATTCAATCATGGGTGAGATTTCTAAGATATTGTACTGATGTAAAATCAATGGGTAATGAAGGGGCTATACCACTGACATATTTTAAACTGAAGTTCAATCATTAAAGGTGTATCCATTGCGTTGTTGGGGGTCACATATTCCAAATGTTATAAATGGTGTTATTTTATCGAGAAGTACTGACTGTTACCGAAAACTACCATTTTGATGACAGTCGACATAGTGTATTTATTTCTGATCGAAAACCAGACAATGCACCGCGATTGACTCACGCCAATTAGTCAAACGTAATTTTGGAATCTTATTTACAACAGTCGAAAAGACAAATTTGGGTTGATAATGTTTAACAGGTCATATAACTACCGTATATTACCGGGTATAAGTCGACCCCGCGTATAAGTCGACCCCCTTTCTCAACTACCCAAATACTGGTCAAAACCCTATATCTCATGTATAAGTCGACCCCCCTTTAACCACGTGCTGACTGACACCGAGTGACAAGTTGACATGCCCAGGTCAACACAGCGGCGATTGTCAAGCAGTTATGTCGATCGACTTATCAATTGTTTTGCCCTAAATATTATTAAATGATAATTTATTTTTCAGACGTTGTAAACAACCAATAAAAAAATACAACTTGTGACTCACGGTGTCAAATTACATGTATCTCTCATCAAGCCGAATATACTACGACCAACATGTTGACAAAGCTTTATTAGATAACCGGTGAATAGTTAAATTGTTACCTAGTAGAAAAAGACGTAAAATGACATTGCTTTTACTTTTGAGATGAGAAGTGACAGGCTTTAATTAATGTTAATTACTATCAATTACTGTTAATTAAACATCAAAGCTTAGATAATTACCGGATGCGCTAATGAATCACTACCCTGACAGGCAATTAACAAATCTCTTCACAACCTTAATCACACGTCTGTCTATCTAACAAGTATTGAATATACACTATTATACAAGATGAATGGTGAACATCTCAGTAACAATACAATGACAATCGGCAATTTATATTTCTCTAAATATTTTTTAATATATGCTATTATGTTAGAACATCTCAGAAATTATACGTCTACTCGTACCCGTAATTTGCACTTCTCACTGCGTAAACACTTGATTATTTTTTCATGAGGATCTATCTCGCATGTCACCGGCTTCTATGTAGAATCTCATTGGTCCACGTGACCTTATTGGGTCACTCGACTTACATCAAGGCTAGATATCGATCGATGTTTGTCAGGTAATAGTGAAGATTATAATATAAACTTTAATGAACTTTCGTGATTGAAATGTAATTTTTTTATCATATATCACGCTTTATTTGTATTTTAAAAAGACAACAATAAAGCATATGTTTTTTATTCAATGATTTAATATTGACTGGACATCGATGTTTGTGAATAGTTTCCGGTGTAAACATCGTCCGTTCGACTTGCTGGGCTGGCAGATACTTACCTGGCCTCTAGATTTTTGGGTCTGAAACATAGACCCCGTGTATAAGTCGACCCCCCTCCTTGACCCCCTAATTTTTGGTATCAAATTCTCGACTTATACCCGGTAATATACGGTACTGTGCATGTAAACAGGACGTGTAGTTTCGGTTTCTGAACATGCATAATGATGTTGTTGGATATTAATTGAAAACTAGAAGTTTTGAAATATTTGGGGATCAGGGATGACTATGCAAGTTGAGAGAAATTATTTGTACCGTAAGCACATATGGTGTGTTGGAACGTATTAAAGCCAACTAAATTTTATAAAATACAATGGATGCACCTTTAACATTGCTTGAGATTGATGGTTAGGGTAGAATCCGTTAGCGGAATGACATCCTGTTCAAGGGGGGATAGGAAGTTCAATCAAGCGTTATGATTGTCAATGGTGAAATAGATGTGAATCATGGATTATTAATTAACTATTTTAATATTTTTGGCAAGTCTGTGGACTTGATAGGAACAACTAGGATGTTTATCCAGTACGTACCCATCATGACGACTTCTTTAGGGTTCTTCTGTTGCTCGTTGGCGACTCTGAGAATTTGTTCGAAGATGACCTGGATGAGTTTAGCGTACGCCTTCTCTAGATCAGCGTGTCGGTCTGACCCCTTGAAGATGCGCTCAGCCAGGTTCGCAAAGTCCTGAAATATTTACATCAGAATATAGCACAAGTGTGAATTTTAAATGTATTCTCTTTCTGATATATATAAAGGAGAAATATCATGTATTGTTAAACAAGTATTAAGTGCTTTAATGTTAGGATGTCATATGGTTAAGCTATGCTTTTAAATACTACATACTATTATCATTAAGAATTGTCTTTTGATTTTTTAAAATAACCCATAAAACATAGTGCCAAAATTATATACTGAAATTCTTATTCTAGAAAAGGTTGGCAAACACTTGCTGAAAATCAAGAAAGTAGATTAGAAACAAGAAGACATAGTCATCAACATCCCCCGCCAGACGCAAGAAATTGGAACAAGGGCAATAATTCGAGAAGAGATAATTGTGCACTTCACATTTTCATTTCATCAAGATATCGATACCCTCAAGCCACACAACTGATTTGATCTTAAACAGTTTCAATGAAAAGTTATCCCCTTTGAAGATCCCTGAATCTATTCTGATTTTCAAACCCCCAAACTAATTTGGTACTCCTATCTGAAACAGTTTCTGAGAAAAGCTGTCCCCTTTGAAATTACCTGGAACAGAGTCCAAAAAAACCCCCGATCAAGGGCAATAACTCCAGAAAAAATAATTGTACACTTCTAATTTGCGAACTCCATCAAGGTATTTATGCCCTCAAGCATCACACAAATTTTGGTTATCCTATCTTAAACAGTTTCTGAGAAAAGCTGTCCCCTTTGGAGATACCATGAACAAAGTCCAAAAATACGGAACAAGGGCAATAACTCCGTAACAAATAATTGCACGCTTCTCATTTTTTGAACTCCATCAAGGTATTTATGCCCTCAAGCAACACACCAAATTTGGTAATTCTATCTTAAACGGTTTCTGAGAAAAGCTGTCCCCTTTATTTCGGACGGACGGACGGAGTCCAAACCTATATCCCCCTTCCACTTCGTGGCGGGGGATAATAACTGCCATTAAGGTAGTGAAAAAATGTTAGATTGTTTATATTTGGGATCACACATCTGCAACAGTACAAATTCTTAAACTTTTTTTCTGGATTCGAACCCACACCCTCAGAGTCAAGCACTGACTGCTAGAAAGTAATTACTTCATGATAACCACAAGCTGTCTTCAGATTGTGAGGGAGTGAGTTGTTTAACGCCACTTTGGCAATATTGCAGCCATTAGCGGCAAGTCTTCAGATTGTTTGCAAGACAATAATTCTTCATCACTACAGTAAAAACCTGGAACACAATGAGAATGGTGTACTAACTTCAAAGTTGTGAACGAAGCTGATGATCCCACACCTGTTCTTCTTGGATACTTTTGTCTCCTCCACACCGCGGATCTGAACTTGCTGTCAACAGAGAAATAACATGTTGACATTTAACATCATGATGTTCATCAGTTGGTGAAGATGATTAGACTTTTTGACACAGAAATTCTATATCGTAACTAAAAAAGTAGGTAAAACTTTGAGAGGGGGGGGGACCCTATACCATATTTTTCATAGAGTAAAGGAGCATTACTGCCAATTTAAGGGTCCATTTAACATTAGGTCAAAATTCGAACCAACCTGCAGATAGATAGAACTTAATCTTAATTTTCACTGAAATAAACCTCCCCTTATGTAATTAAAGGAACAGTTTCACCCGTCATTTTTTTGTGAAGCAATGATGCCCATGAACATCGACAACTGAGAATTATGATGACAAGATTTTGGAAAAGAAACAAGAGAATCTTTACAGGGCATTTAAAAGATGGTAATATAAGATTCACAACTAGAACTCTTTCCTCTAGAAGAAGAAAACATACTTACTATGTACTTATCAAAGTTTCGTTTGACTTTGACGAGGCAGTTTCCAAATGTTTTGCTGAGGAAGGATCCCATGTCCTGTGATCGGTTGACGTGAGCACTCAACTTCACCAGCATGTACATCGAGTTGCTGCAATCATAGATAGAAATTCTCAAACACTGAAATTGTACCCCAGAAAAAGAAATCCATAGCCTTTGTCCATATTTTCTGTTTCTCAGTGTTTGTCAGTATTTTTAAAAAGTTTTTAAATTTAAGTTATTTCCATAATGTCTGTCTTTAAACGTTTTACAATTCAGCAAGTTTAAGACAATCACTGAACACTAAACAGTTTGTTCTAAAATCAAATATCCTTAACAACATGTCAAATGTGTATTCAATTTGTATTGAATTTGTATTGAATCTCCCTATATAAAACATGTATCAGTCAAATGATTTTCAGAAAAAGATATTGCCAGTGTGTACAACATGACTTAAATATTATAAATGAGACTAAATGAAGAATTGAGAAGAGACTCACAGTCCGTCCCTCTGGTCGGCAAACAGGAAGAATCCGTCCAATTCTCCTTCCAGACTCGGGAAGAGGGCGGCCATCATACTCCTAGAGGACATTCAAGGAAAGAAATAATTTTAAAACGAGCAGAGTTTAGGTCATCTGTAAACTGCCCATTACTCTTGGTTCAAAACTTTCACAATAAATTTTTAACACAATCCTAAAATTCTTTAAAGTTAACAACTTTCCTGCAAGTCACAGCTCACACCAGTGTCATTGCTGGCTTACTTGAGCCTTGCTGCATTTCTCAAAATCTCCTGTGCTAGTGTAGTAGCCTGCTGTACCTGAACTTTAAAATGTGTTCTGCTTTACTAACACAGGAAAGTTAAGAAATTACAGCAAGGCATAAATTCGAACCAACCTGCAGAGGTTGCAGATTCTTTGAAGAGGATCCTCCTTTGGGTACATACAGCATAACAATCCTAATTTTTGAGATATGACAGTTGAAATTTAATATTTTTAATAAAATAACCGAAAAAATAATAAATTTCTAAAAAATAAACATTTGGACCACCTGAGTGGGCCCCAACCAGCAGATTCTTTGAAGAGGATCCTCCTTGGGGTACATACAGCATAACAATCCTAATTTTTGAGATATGACAGTTGAAATTTAATATTTTTAATAAAATAACCGTAAAAATAATAAATTTCTAAAAACTAAACATTTGGACCACCTGAGTGGGCCCCAACCAGCAGATTCTTTGAAGAGGATCCTCCTTGGGGTACATACAGCATAACAATCCTAATTTTTGAGATATGACAGTTGAAATTTAATATTTTTTATAAAATAACCATAAAAATAATAAATTTCTAAAAACTAAACATTTGGACCACCTGAGTGGGCCCCAACCAGCAGATTCTTTGAAGAGGATCCTCCTTGGGGTACATACAGCATAACAATCCTAATTTTTGAGATATGACAGTTGAAATTTAATATTTTTAATAAAATAACCATAAAAATAATAAATTTCTAAAAACTAAACATTTGGACCACCTGAGTGGGCCCCAACCCTGGCGGACAAGAAGAGCCAGTGATGGAGACTGGCGAGAGTAATGCCTTGCTGGGATAATTTGTAAAGGATGTAAAGGTAATGGTTTAATGCCTTATAAGGGGAATTTTTAACTTGTTCTCTTACAGATCTATGTACCACTCAGAATTGTCTTGTAGATATATTTACCTGACTGCATCATTAATCTGTCGTCTGAAAGATAAGAAGTAGACAGATTATTTCACTGAACTATTTATTTTGAAATAAACAGAGATTTATACTTCAGATTTTTACTCCATTAAAATTAAGACAACAGGTAATAAATACTAAAATACTTGCTGCTCGTAATTTTTCAATGTCAAGGTTTGAATAAAAAATATTTTTAAAACATTTTACTGAGAAATTGGAATAAATATTACATTGTATTTAGATATCTATAACTTAATGTGGAAACACAAAGCTAAGGAGTGGTGCACTGAAAGAAAGAAAGAAATATTATTTGCACTATCAAAAACATTTTACCAAGAATAAACATCCTACATATACCTTAAAAATCATGGTGCAAACTGTTAAATGCATTTAAATAAAAGATAAATATATATTTCAAACATGATAGATACAAAGGCCGTCATGAAGAAGAAAAAAGTTTTAAAGCAGTCAAGATCAGCCAATTTATGGTTTTATGTTGATATAAACATTCCGAGATTCCCGATTAAAAGATGATGAAACGTGTCAAAACTTTTACGATTAAAACATGCTAAGCTTCTTAACAATGCACAGAAAAATCACAGCATAAAATGATCAAATATTAAATAATTAAACTTGTGATAAACATCTATGCATATTTTTATTCAGTAAAACATTGTTTTATGCATCAAGAAACAGTCATGCAAAACGAGATCTGATTTCGAAGCTGAAAAAAAAATAAAGCAAAGAAAGATTTGAGCAGAATCACTGTGCTGGGGAAATAAAAATCTCAGCTAAGAAAATGGAAAAACATTTTGACATTTCACGAAGACATACACAGATGTACATTGCCGTTACCAAGGCAACATGTGATTGACGGCTATGTACGAGTACTCACTGCTGTGACGTGGATCGCTTCTGTAGCAACCCTTCTCCTAGGTTTTCCATAAAGTAATCCCTAAAACAAACCACCGAGATCCCGTTACTCTCACGCTAACGGACTACGGAGAGACGAGGAACTTGCAAGATGCCAGCATGAAACAGTTAGTGTTAAGTTAGAGAGAAACAGAATGATGTTAAAGGTTACAGTGAATGGAGATAGAATCATGAATCATAATAGCAGAGATAACAGAGATAACGTATTTGATCTAAAAGACGTAAAATTTTTGCCTTAGCTAGTGAAGATTACCTGCTAATATTAGCATTATATTTTAAAATCGCATCTATTGTAATAAAGAAGTTGATTATCCATAGGACATGTTCTCTTCATCAAATGGCGAGTCTGTATTTCATATTGCCAAATTTATTTCCATTTTTTAAACCAATTTTCCCATGATCACCATGCCTGTAACGTTTATGTGATACTGCTGTTTATTAGAGCAAAAACGGCAAATCTCCCTTGAAATGAGATTATTTAGAAAGGCTTGAATGAAAATATATGACTTTTTGATTTACTCTATATTTTACTCAGAACTTTTGAACAAGGTAAATCATAAATGGTAATCATAAACTAGGTAATCATAAATGTATCTCTGCAATTATTAGCTTACCATGTTATGATAAATGTTATCATGAAAATATGCTAAACAATTATTTTGTCAGTTAAAACATGACATTATTGCATTTATAATTAATAGAAAATTAAAAGAAATAGAATGAATATAATATTCAAGATCCAATATATATAAGGTAAGTATTAAATGGCTGTTGCTGAATCACTTATTAAAAACCAAACTTTGCCAACAAAATTTATTTATATATAATTTTGCATTGCATTCACCATTTGCAATGCCTGTTATTGCCTATTTATTACACAATCTGAATTCAACAACAGCCAAATTCTAAGTGTCTATACTAGACATCATGCATATTGATTTAGATTTTTTTTTAAATTTAATAAACAACTTTGTCTATATAAACTTGAAAGAATTGTATTCATGCATTTAGTGAATCATGCAAATTAAAATTGCAAATATGCTTTGCAATTAATATATCTGTCTTTACTTCATCTTTAAGTGAGTTTTGTAAAATGAAATATAATTCATGACTGTTAGAGACATGCACTGTCACTGCTGTATAATGTACCACATGCAAGTAGCGAGTCCCAGTTGTTAGTGGTTTGTAACTCAAGCACCTGCAGATTACCTCCCCTGACAAGCCCGCTAACAGCGCCCCCTACTCACTCTGATTCCGCCGGGTTCTGTTTCTTCCAGATGTCTCCATCTTCCTCTGTGCTCGTGTTGTGAGAACTTGTAGAACCCTGGTACCACAGTGGAGTTTAAATGACATATTGATAAGAATTTTAGATTTTAGCATCAAGTCTTTGAAAGGCTAGAAGTGGAATATACAAGTGTTTGCCACGAACATGGCAATGTCCCCCACCGGTGAGTTAGTAAGACACATCATTGGAGCTACTTTATATATTGCATTACTGATAAAAAGTGCCATGATGATCAGCATATTTTAAGACTTTAGGTGCTTGGGTTCATGATATATCGTGTTAATAAGAGTTCTAAAAGTGGTCAATGCCCCTACCTTTGCCTCAGACTTCTCGATGAGATGGAAGAACTTGAAACAGAAGTCCTGTTCTGCCACACACACTCTCTCCAGTTCTCCAAGTAGCTTCTCCAGAACCTTGGAGGCAGAGAGATTGTTACATGCTTACATATAGATACGCTACATAACTCGCACCAGTCTCCATCACTCGCTAATTTAGTGAGAGAGAAAGTTATTGGCTAATTCAAACCTTACTGCATTTCATTAACATTTCTGTACTAGCATAGCAGCATGGTTCACCTGACAAGCGAGCACAGAAAGTTGTACAGCATCTAGCTCCTACGCTTTTCATATTTACCTGGTATTATACCAAATATTAGAAGACATTTTAAAGTTTCAATGTTGACATTTAATGCAGAGAGATATAAACACATCAGAGAGATTTGATAGTAATATCATGTTTCTCAATGAGCACCTGGCAACTCAGCTTCCATACAATTCACCACCTACCTGTTCAAATGGCCCCTTAGAGACGAGATCTTGGTCCGATCCCTGTAACGACGCCCGGTCGACACTCTGCATGGAGGTGGAGCGTCCACGCAGCTCGGATATCTTACCCAGGCTACTTGATGAACCGGACAGCTTCGATCCGGAGGCTAGAGTTGCTGAAGAAGATAATGTTGATTTATAAGAAACAAATCGGTTATATTGTTTCAGTTTTACAAAGGTATAAGAAGTATTTGGAACTATGTTCTATATTTGGAAAAAATATATTACCGCTCTTATAAATTTAATATTGTCCTGATAAATTATTAAGTGTCCTTCAACAAACGAAGCATTTGGACCTAAGATAAGAAACATGCTAAATAACGAAATGACATACCATATTTGTTTCCTTTCTCAACTTTCCCGACTAGTTTTTGTTTGGCCATTTCGAGGAAGTCACCCAACTCGCGAGTGTACATTTTGCACATGTTGTCTGTGTACACCTGCCGACACCAACAGAAATTTGCATGTGATGAAAACAAGAATGATCAAACATTTCTAAATAGCATCTTGGGCAATTCTAAAGGGCAATGTTTCAAATCTCCCCTAAAAATGTCATCATTTCTCTGTATAAAGATTGTTTATAAAATAAAATCCACTCATCCAACCCTATTTTTCTATTAAAGTGCAGAAACTATTTTTTCAATGTGACTTTACATAAATTCTTTAAAGATATATAGATATACTCACCCAAGTGTCTTCTGATGTCAATTATATCAACAAGAGTTGACAAGAGTTACAAACATATGCTATATTTTTACTTTTATCAATGGGTGTTGATATATTTGATATCAGAAGACAAGAGATTAAGATTCTACTTATCATTCAAAATCATTCATCATTATGTTTCAATGAAAATTTACATCTTTGAGCACTGCACTGCCATTTGACTTCCAGTTGGCTGATGTCATAGCATTGTGATGTCATCATATTTATGACGTCATAGAATTATGATGTCGTTATTCAGTGATGTAAAAGCAGGTGATAAACAAATGATATCTCCTGTCGAAAGCAGCTCTAGATGATAAATAAATACACCATTGTGAAAGTTACCTTGGAGAGATCATCAAAAACGTTTGTGTCTGTATTCTTGAGCCACAGCATCAGGTCTGCGTATATCACCAGTTGTTTCTGCATACTGTCGTGATACGGCATCTTCAGGTCGCTTGTTAAACCACGTCCCATCGTGTCTCCTAACTCGTTACCCTGTGGAGAGAGCAAAAATAATTAATGTACAAAAAATCCATGAGGGACACAATATCTCCAGTTTCTAAAGGCACAAGAACACTAGGAGATTTTATGTTCCATAGAAGCTCTGTGCAGTTGTCTTATCTATGATAGAATAACTCCCTAACATGTCTCAATGGGTGGAAGGGTGGGGTGGCTTTCAAGAAAATTTCACTTATATCATGGCTGCTAGTATTATTGTAGGGAGAAAGCCTGCAACACCATCGTGGCTATGCATTCGATGAAACCTGTGAGCACCGGCTGAAACTAGAGAACCATAGGAAGTACTGCAGTGAAATTCACCTAAACCTTACTTAGAACAGTTCTCTACTCCAGACAAAGTTGCTGACTCCCTTGCAGGATTCAAACCCAAGACCTCTTAATCCAAAGCCTAACATGCTATCCACTGCGCTATCCCGCCCTGCCCTTAACTTCCGACAGCTGAACCACAGTGAAGACCATGATCCATGTGTATTGTTCACCTGGTGTATGAACAGGTTGTTGAGGTGGTGAGCTAGTCGCTTGGAGAAACTACTCGACAGTTTGTTGAACCTCTTCTGTTGATCCTCAACAGCCCCCATCCTTGTCAGAGCTGAAACACAGCACACATATCAGACACATTAACACAATTCTAGTTCTGTGACAACTTCCCCCACAATTCACAACATGTGCCAGTCTATCAGTGGCATTCAATTGCTTTTTCTGATAGCAGTACCAAGTCCAGGTGCTGCTATGCTGGCACAGAAAAGCTGACAATCTGCAACAAGGTTTAATTTAGCCAGTGATAGCAATTGAATGGCGATAGTTGGTTCTGAGAAAATGTTTAACCCTTTACCTGCAGATTCAGAAATATGACAAGATAGTCATCTTTCGCTAATCAGATTATTCCTTTCGTTCAGTTGTGAAGAGTTTGCCATTCAATTGTTTTGTTTCTAAATTCAGCAACCTAAATGTATCAACCCAAAGGTTTGTACTCTTCTATCTGTTGAAATTATTAACCACCAAAATATTTAATAAATTAACTTTTTAGGACAAGCTTATTGCCTGAAAAGTTGCTTTATCCCTAACACTTATTGGAGGCATGCGTTTATTAGAGGAAATATGGATTCTCTGTTTAAATAAATATGAATTCATGTTTGTATGCACTTGTCTGATACGTCATGTAAACATACAATCATAAACCAGGTTTCTACTTGTATTCAATGATCACTTAATTCCCACCTGGATGTATGTCTGCACTCATACACTTGAGTAACGCCTGTGCTGCTGACGTACACTCGTAGATTCCGTTCGGTGTGGCCAGATCTCCGTTCATCAGAGCGTTCATGTGCTTCAGGTCCAGGTCGAGCTGACTCTGTATGTGATGATGAATAGATGGGTTTGAAGTTAGAATGTATTTGGTGTATATCTGAAACTTTCCTTTAATTGAAATATTGTAGGCGAGGTGAGGTAATTTTGGTTTAAAGCTGATTACATTTCACCATATCACAGCGGTAAGTATTATTTTATCTAGAAAGCCTACATAACAATTGTGGTTATGAATTAGTGAAACCTGTGAACAATGGCTGGAGCTAGCGATTGATAGTGGTACTTCATGCAGTAATTCAATGCACCCAACGTCTTACAGCAGACAAAGCTGCTGAGCCCCTGAACAGAATTAGAACAACAAATTATTTTATCTGATGCCAACATGGTTAACACTGCGCTATCCTGCTCCTTTGGTATCAAAGATTTTACAAATAAGATGAATTTGGAACAAAATAAAAAATAATAACTTTTCAATACCACTGATCAACTGATATTTGTAAGAAATATGGCATGTCTGATAACCCACTTTTGCTTTGAGCAAGTAACCACGAGCTAATTTCATACACTAGGCCAAAATTCCATGAGTAACTAACATTTGATCCTGACAACACCTCCTACGGGATGGATAAACTAACTTGAGTTTTAAATTCAGTCAGAACCTAAACATGGGTGTAAGAAGAGGGGCAATTTCCAAACACAAACACTGTTACCAGGATACACTAAAAACACAAGAAACATGAGAGCTACGTACGACCATGCTCTGTAGATCGTCGAGGAGATGCTGATGGTTTGCGTTGCGGATCTTCACCAGCATATCCTTGTCTCTCATCACCTCCATCTGCTCCTTGACATTCTGTAACATGGTCGGTAACACATTCATGAACTGACATTCATTAAGTACCCCTTTATCTCTGACAAGGCTGGAGCAGATACTTGGATGTACAAGTCTGGATTAGGTACAACTCTGAACTTATTGAAGGAGAAGGAATGGTGGTGCTTCATATTTATGAAAGAAACTTCACTCAAAACATTGTCTTAATGTTCAAACGGGGGTGATGTTCGGGAACTATTTATTAATACTATGGCGTCCGCCACCTGTCAATCAGTTATGACTCCTTAAAGTCGACTGCTTCGGATTTGTTTCGGACCAGTGATTAAGTCACCAAGTAATTTAACAAGTTTTTGGACGATATAACACAAGAGCAAGAGAGACAATGAATGATTCAAGATCATATCTGAAACTTCTATTCCTATTTGATCAAAATAAATTTTAACAAAGAAAAAAAGAAATTAGCAATGAATGTGGGCTATGACAGGGTTTCAACACTATAGTAGCAATTTTCCGGTAACTCACCACGAGTATCTGATCGTATGAGTCTAGTTTGCGTTCTATCTGCTCTGCCTGCTGTATCCCTCCGTCCAGGAGTCTCATTAGATTGAGCACCTGATCCTCTGACCCCATGATGGAGTGGATGTTGGCCTGTAGAGGAGAATTATTTCATTCAACATTGACACTAAAACCCTAATAAGTAGCTTCACCTTTACATAAGAAGGTATGATATATCTGTCATCTTGTTTGTCAACTGATATCTGCTGTTGTCAACATTGCTTTGAGCATTTTTGGTTAGACTTAGTCCCAGTCCAGTTGCCTATGGCTAGACGAAATGTCTTTTGTCTGAATGTTAAAATACCAAATTCAATCATACAAAGTGTCTAATCTACTCAATACATAAAAGAAAATTACCCAATACTGACAGGATAGTGACAGATAAGTGAACAGTAATTATGAAATCCGACTTTTCAAATAATTATGGCTGAATCCTTATTGTTATTCGCGTGTGTTTTTTATTTTTATTCCACTGATTTTGTGTAAACAATTCAGAACTAATGGCTGGACCGATTGGCATGAATTTTTCAGGGATGATAGACTGTGTTAAGAACTCGCTTTGTACGTTGGCCGAATTTTGAATTTCGATCTGTTTTTTTAGTTATCTCCCCTTTGAAACTTCAAACCTCAACAGCTCAAAAACTATTCAAGATAAGTTTACAAAACCTTCACCAAAATGTGAGCAATAACATTCCCCACCGATTAAGCCTATAGCGGTTTTTGCCCGTAATAATAAATTTTTTGCTATTTCGAAAAAACTGGAACTTTTGTTAACATTCGCGGTTTTGAGGGTACGCGTCCTTGAAAATCTTCTTCTAAATCAGAGCAATACGTACAGCTATGTGTGAAAGCTCATTTTAAAGATAAATGATGAACGGTGAACAAAGTGACGCCAAAATGTTTAATTTCGTCCTATAACTAAAATAACTGGAATTCACTTATGTCAAAGTGATTTATTGCAATCTCTTTGTAATAACCAGCTTAACAATTCCATAACACATCAATATCATATAATCATATACAAATCATAGGAGATTGTCTTTTTTCGAAAATCACCATTTTCAGTAAAGTTCAAAGGCTCATAAGTGCTTTACTAATTACACTATTGAAATTATAGTTACACCTACTTAAGCACACTTTCAAGAACAACAACTTTTCTGTTGTACCCTTTCATCAAAAAGTTTATAGTTAAGCTACCAACATCGCAAACGTTGTCTAAGGGTCTTAATTTAAGCATTTTTTTTGTATTTTCTAGAATAATCAGATTAAAAACGTAAAGCATTAACTATGTGTACAATTTATACATCAAATATGTTTTGATTTTTTATAAAAATATTCTCGGGAGACCTAATCATTACCTCATTAATTAGCAAGATTAAAACTTCATTTAGAATTGTTAGGAAAGGAAGACAATCAAGTTTTTAACTATACCTTCGAGTAATCTTGGTGGAATGTTTACAAATTCGGGTTTGTTCTCCTTTTGATAATGATTACATCTACCTATCCGGAAATCAAAGCACAACATTTTCTGTATTACACCTACCGGTAAGTATGAAAATATTAACCGTTTTCTCTTAATCATGAGAAACATAATGTAGTGTTCCATTACCCGGTAATATGTTAATTTGCCATTTCACTAAGAGACTTGCATCTAAAAAAGTCGAAATGCAGATAAATTTTTTTTAAAAAGAGGTAAAATTACCATGAGAGCAATAAAGTAAATCATAGCGAGGTCACATGCTTTGGCTGCCATTTTGATTCTCTTTAAAAATATGCCATTCGGACATGGGATATTTGGGTCCCAATAAGCCTACAGACATGTTAGAGATTTGCAACTTTCTTCAAAAGATGTGCAATTACAATAGAAGGGTGGCTTCATTCATTACTTTCATTTATTTATGCGCTGAATCCGTTTATCTTCGCTTGCGACTATAATTTCATTTCATTTTTCAAAGAAAGGAAACTAGGGATGAAATGGTACACTTGAGCTTTGGTTCGGTTCAACAAACTAAAGTCACAACAAAACATGTCAAAATAAAGTCGAAGGAACGTAAAAAATAGAATACTGAAAATGAATAAAATTTTATGAAACTGATAGCATAAAACATGCAATACGGTACAAACATTCAAAGTGCATCGAACCAAAAGCAAAATAATGCAGTTCAACTAATGTAGCTGTGAACCTTTTTCCTCCTAAAAGAAACTTCCTTATATTCCTGAGAAAAGCAGAGTTAAAGTGAGGCCGTAAACTTACCCCATCAAGGACAGACAACTGACGGGAGAGTTGGTCTGCAAATGTCTCCGCGTTGCTGATTGCGACCTTGCACTCTGACATGAGGAGGTCAAGGTCGGCCTCCTGCTTAGCGCTAAGAGCCTGATAGTCCTCATCCTCCATTGAGATGTCGTCTCCGCCCTCCGACTTGGGCCCATGGTCGTGGGGTGCGTTGATGTCTGATTAGTGTTATAGAATAAGATTTTTTTTTCTGTATCATAGGTGGGTAATGTTAAATAGATTTTTGCATGTTGGTATTTTTGAAAATTGAGGTGATGTAAGGCGATTTGGGGTTTAACAATGATTTGAAGATTATTTCACTTATATCACAGCTGCTAATATTTTTGCAGGGAGAAAGCCCGCAACACCATGGTGGCTATGTGTTGCAGTGAAACATGCGAGCATCGGCTGGAACTAGCAAACCATGGGTGGCACTGAGCTGAAATTCAGTGAAGCAGTGCACCCAAATCTTAATGCATGTAGAACAGTTCTCCACAGCAGACTAAGTTGCCAAGCTCCTGGTGGGATTTGAACCCCGGACCCCTTGATCCAAAGCCGAGCACATTAACCACTGCACTATCCCTTCCCCTTGAAGATTGTTAATGGCAAATCAAACTATAAACCAGTTTATACATCAAATATGTTTTGATTTTTTATAAAAATATTCTCGGGAGACCTAATCATTACCTCATTAATTAGCAAGATTAAAACTTCATTTAGAATTGTTAGGAAAGGAAGACAATCAAGTTTTTAACTATACCTTCGAGTAATCTTGGTGGAATGTTTACAAATTCGGGTTTGTTCTCCTTTTGATATCTCTGACTCAACTGAAAAGAAAGAAAGAGATGCTTGAATATTCAACATGAAGTTAAAAATTAAAACTCATTAAGCCTGATGAGCTAGAATATTTCTATGAATAACAGCTATTGAAATGAAAATGCATGAAGCATTTAACCAAGCTTACCCTCCACAAACAGGTAATAAAGGCTTCCTTGTCATCAACGCTGCTTGCAACCCACTTGTACAGTTTCTCAAAGTGTAGGTCAAAATCAGCTGTTTCCTGTAAGATTAAAAGATTTCATTTCTCATATCAAAGATTGCATATTTGTAATAGTCTTTTTTTTCTCAATTTAAAATGCTTGTTATTTGTATTTTTGGCTATATTTAAATTAGTCTTTATTTTTGTTATATTCATTGAGTTTTTAATACCAACAATTGGCCATTAGTTTTCTATATTTTTGCTCTGGCTAGCGATTAAAGATAATCTACATAGTAAAATTCTAGATGATCTAAAAGGTCCTTAATATTTTAACAATTTTATTCTAGGGTTAATACCGTTATTCATCTATCCCAGCACAGGCGACAGAAAATTGAAAGTTGATTTAGATATTTTCTGATGAATAAAGGTAAACTGTCACTTAAATGATTTTAAATGTCCAATGGTTGGTAGAGATAAGAATTTGGAAACAAAATGTGACATAGCAAACTGTTATAAGTCTTTTCGTAAAGACTAAATCATTTTCATCCTGTTGTGAAAGGATGACTACTTTCATTTTATAGAACAAATCCTAACATCATTTACTTTGTGCTCATCTTTGCCATCAACGATCTTCAGATCTCGGAGATGCCAATGAGTTTTCTTCTTGTACGATTCTCCTCGGTCAGCTTTCTTTAGCTGATAAACACGCGGCTGGATGTGGGTGTCGAGGGTGCTCACTGAAATGAATAAAGATCAGAGTTCTAAAATCTTTCTTAGTAAACAGTTTTTTTCCAAATACTTTGATGTTGAATTGAGTTGACAAACCACTGTTTTTATGTGACAAATTGATAGGAACCACAACTTTTTAACAGAGGTAATAATCCTGGGTTGTCCACTGTCTAAAGATAGATCATAATGAATTATTCCAGGAACAATATCTGTAGGGTAAAGCTTGAAATCTTTAATAATAAAAAATAAAATAAATGCACAAACATCTCTTTGAATCACATTGACTGCCATTAAATATTAAAGGTAGTTGCTAAAAAAATAACAATGATAAATAAACTTACAAACAGCACATAGAAAGCTTCCTTTCTTTTTCTTTGGGGCTTTGAAGACATGGATCAAACCAATGAGGCGTTCATCATTTGGCAAGAATAAATCTCGATTCAAGGAATGCTTGATTGCAGCCATGTCTGTCAAAACATTATATGAGAAAACAGATGAGTCATCAAATCTGCAGAGATATAGGAGAAAGGAAAAGGACTGAGTAGTGATAGGTTGTTTTTGTTTATCATTTATGGCTGAAAATTTGAAAAAAATACATGTTGTAAATATATTAATCAGTAATCACAGTGAAAAATTAATACATTAACTTTCATTAACTGATGTTTAAATCATTGTGATGGGGGCAATTTTATTTAACAGATTTTATAATATATTTCAGATTGATTTTCTTACATGAGATCATTCATAACACTACAGCAACTGTACTGCAGTGCAGACGACAACATTTCGACTTGAAGTTGAAATTTACTGATTGTCGTCGTTTATTTTTAGTTATAAAACAATCACCCGAATGGCATTGACATTATCAAACATATCTATACACCCATTTATGAAAAACACATACTTTCACAATGCCATACAACTCAGCAACACCAGGCAAATCTAAAAAGAAAAGAAAATCCAGTTCATCAATCCATCATAACAAATGCGGAAGTTGCCATATTGACGATTACTCCCCTTTTCTAGTTGCGCACGCATTTGTTCACTTCCGCGCACCTGCTTCCTTCCGGTCGTTGCTTGGCGATTGTAAACAAAAGTTTGCGGTACCGCTGATCATTGTTTAGGCTCATCTGCCGTGCCGGAGTCAGATGACAGAGCAAAGCCAAAGATTTACGGAGCTTTACTACATAGATAACTTGTGATAATGGCAACAGGCCATATATTGCCAGGGTATGGCGATCCCATATCCAAGCTCAGGAGAGTGCAAACAGCGGGATATCCACTCGATAGTGATAAACTCGTACAAATGGAGTCATCTTATAAACTCGGAGAATCTGAATTTGACCGGATAAGATCTCAGGCCCGTTATCTTTGGTCTAGGCGAGACAGGGAACCCACGACATACCAGTTTTATCATTCAGGCCAGGATCTACCCCTGGAGGAGAAGACAGTTTCAAGGCCAACCTCCCCCACCCGCAAAAATAAGCCGCACCCCCCACAGTACGTTGTCATTTTCATATTAACTGTTTAAAATATTTTGATTCAAAATGAGTGAAAACTTAGTTTTAAAATTTAAGAAACAAATTTAAGAAACTATCATATGATATAAGATAATGTACTTGCATTGGAATTTATATTACTTTTGCATAGATCATATGTTGTCATATTTATTGTCTTAGTCAAGTCGAAAACAAATATTTTCATTTTTATGAGTGAGAAAATTATTTTGAAAGATTGATATATTACATGTATAAAATGATTTGATGAAAGTATGGTGGATGAGTAGGTAAGTTTAGACATATCTGACCACATATACATTTCTTAAATTTGCTCAAATCATGATAGATAGTAAATAAACGAATTTGGAAATATAGATAAAAGATATGCATGCCATTTATGAAGCATAATATCCTTGTTTCTTTTGAATGCGAAATACAAATGTAGAATCTTATATTGTTTTCTACGAATTTTTACGAACTTGTATTTGGTATACATAAAACAAATTAATTGAATGTATTAACAAGCTACAGTGGCCATAACCTTTATACCTCTCTACAAAGCAAAATAAAGAAACGTTTTACCACAATGTTTTAGGAATATGCTAAACCTCATCGGTTTCCAACAATAAGAAACCACATTTGTTTCCAAATGCAAGAAACAACATTCGTTTCCAAATACAAGAAACAACATTTGTTCCAAAGAACTGCAATGTTTTACAAATAAAAGAGGCAAAATCACTATTGCTAGAATACTGCACTCCAGGGGTCCAGGGGTAAACAAGAGGCATATCAGACACGACTACACTCTAGTAGCAAGAAATCATTGTAAATATTACCGAAAATAAAAACTATTATCTAGTACTTGTATTACACATACATATTAGCCTGAGTATGCTCTGGGCCTGCATTTCCGACGCTTTCTTAGCGCTAAGATGGCCGTAAGTAAAATACAAGAACATTGGCTTACAACTTTCCTAGCTCTAAAACTACGATACAATTACTGTAGAGATTTCCCCTGAATTCTACCAGGGGCTTTCTATTTAGATGTATACTGTTTATAGAGTCCCTGCTTCTGCCATTGGCTGTATGGATTTTGCTCTCAGATTCCCATTGACACACAATACCCTTAGAGATTGCTTTGTTCGAAATATTGACTAAACTCCTGCCTGGACGTGTGGAGAAAGCACAATATCTTTCCCATTCAAGAACCAAAACTATTTCTAATTAAATATGTGTTACCTCAGTGCCGTATTTCTCCAAATAAACGTTTCTGCTCTAATAACGTATTTGCTCTAATATGCGCCGATATATTCAATAAACGCCTGGTTTGAAATAAAAAGACAGGGTTCCATTTAAGAATATTATTTTAACACAAACGCAGGCCTTTTAAATAAACCGGAGGAAAGGGTGGCTACTGTAATACAGTCAGTCTCATTAAAATCAGACCGTAATTAGTTGCCATACTTTCAAGTATATTGTGTAACTTAGTGCAACTAATTACGGCCTGATTTTAATGAAACTGTCTACACTAACACGGATATAAACACAAGCAAAGGCTCCGATGTTTTTTTCATATGACAACGTTGACAGCTTACTCACAACATTACCACGTTAATACTTATAGCTTATATAAGTCTTCCTGTATTATCTACAGTAATCTAGACACCAGGGTCTTACCTGGGATTAAGGTGTTATGTGATCAGGTTAACAACACGGGAGCTGTAGCGCTATACAACTGATCTGGCTTCCGATAGCAGGGCTTATTCCCCTTGTATACAGTAAAATTAATCGCCTTTTCGGAACACTGCTAGAACTTGTAACAATCCCCCAAAGTTACGGATCACAATGACCCCGACAAAGATTCGAAACAAAGTAAATAATAATTCCAACAAACATACAATTATTTCAGTACACATTTTATGATATGAAACTGGATAATAACTATTTTTTCACGTGTATATTATAACAGTTTCATACTTTACGACAAAGCATGAGAAAATCCAAAAATGTATGATACGCACAATTTGAAAGCAATATATACTATATATAAAATAATGCCTGTGTTGATGTATGGCACCTTTGTTTATTGCGGAGAACGTATGTAGGGTATGGTGGAACAAAACTCATGTCATATTTTGAAAAAGTGCACATGTGCATTTGTCAAATGCGTGCCACAGATTGGTTCACTACAGAAGACCCGACACTCATCAGATTGCACGAGTTGCACATGGAATCCAGTATCTTTAAATCTGCACGAGATGCACGTGCGATTGGGTTTCACATTCCGTCTTTGCATGATAAGCACGTGCGATTTAGCCCGTTTCATTACAAACCAACCGCAGCTCATCAACTTGAACCCAAGAATGTTATCATGGTTTTGCAATTGATGATAAATAAATTATTGCATTCGTAAGCGTCAAACAACTTTTATGAAACTCGCAAATATATGTGGAAATCATTTGTTAGACTTGTTCGTAGTGGTCGTATATTGGGTTGCATATTAACTTTGGTATGCGACAAAAAAGTTAACATCAATAAATCCTGCCTTTTGTATTAGGAAATAATCATATTCTTCCAAAACACTTGCTACATATACACAGTACACTGCAAAAATGGTGTTTTGATATTAAACACAAACCAAAACACATTGCTTGTCCTGTTTTTTAAACACATGAAAGATCCAAAAAATTTTAAAGCCAAAACATGTGGCATAATGTGTTTAATATCAAAACACGTACACGGTTAGAACATGTTGTGAAAAGTGTTTTGATTTTTAAAATGTTCTGAAAAGTGTTTTGATTTCAAACATGTTGTGAAATGTGTTTCATTTCGAAACATGTTGTGCACCTTCAGCAGCACAGGCAGCTTTTGTAGATACTTAAGCTTTAAAAGAAGAAATCCTGGAACTATCAGAAACTAACAAAAACCAACGACCAGAAAGCATAAGAAGTTAACATCAATAAATCTTGCCTTTTGTATTCGGAAATAATTATATTCATCCAAAACACTTGCTATATACACAGTATCAGAAACTAACAAAATCTAACGACCAGAAAGCATAAGAAGTCGCCTACCCAGTGCTACTAAGTAGTAGTAGTAGCATGTAGTAGTAGCATGTCCACATACTTGAATAATATAACTTGACTTTGACAGTAATGTTGGTTTTGTTGGCTGCACATGTGATGCCATGTTCTTTCCATAGAGGTTACTCCACTTAGTTCTTCGATCTTGGAGAAGAGTAACCTCTGTGGCGAGAGAATGGTTTGGTATTCGTTTTTCCAAAATAAATTAATGAATTATCCATTAGAATGCAATATTACAATTCAAAGATGCAAACAATATGCTAAGTAGAAGTACTGACCTTCACTGCTGCATTAGCAGAATATTTCAAAGAAATATGAATCACCTACGGGAACTCTACACAATAAGGATCAAATTCAGCCTTAAACATATTAAATCAAGCTAACTCGTTCTTATTGTAAAACGCTCTTCTATACAACACCACCACCAATTAATTAAACTTCTCAAGCAACAAAAAGTTTCGTAAACTTGGGGAACTCGCTCTGAAGATCCGCGAATGCATTAGGTGTCAAAACAGTCATATTGCGTACCCATCGACTGAAATGTCATCCTCGGTTACCAATGGTTTTATATATGCTCCGTTACTCTCCACATATAAAACCATGGGTAACCGAGGATGCTGAAATGTTTACAAAACAGTCTACTATAACTAAGGAGAGCGCTGTCAACCGAGCACAATTTAGTTTCTCAAAATAATAACATCAATTGACTATTCACTCTAGCACAAAATTACTCTTCAACATCTAAAGTGCTGCAAAAATCGAGTTCAGAAAAGCATTGCTTTGAATAACAGCAAGATAGAACAGACCTTGCCCCAATACAAGTGCGGAGTTTGCACTGCGTGGGAATTGTTTTCAAAAGGAATTCAGAATTTTTTTACAACCTTCTTGTTGCAGATTTATCAAAATGGTCTTTTTTCAATGTCTGCTACACTTTCAGTGTGTTTCTGACGAACCGACTGCACTACATAGAAGGATTACAGAACCCGGATACGACGCTAGGAAAACCTTGTTACAGAAGTAAGCTAGTCAAGAATGAAGAAATATATTATGGATATACAACTTCTCTGTAACTTTTAGGCGACGTTTCGACGTTGTCAAATACGTGATCAACATTAGTAGGCCTATATATCTCAAAACGTCGTCTACACAGAATAAAGAAGTTGTATATCCTTAAAACATTTCTTAATTCTTCTCAACTTCTAGAATATCTATTAAAGTAAATTATTGTCAAATAAATTATACAACTTCTAAGTTAGCTTGCAGTTTCCCGTCTATTCCATGTATTGTCAGTATTTCCTCTTCACGTCATCACTTTCTTTTCGAAGACGATACACGTTCAGTCCTTAATTATATCAGCGTATACAATATTATATTAGTAGTATGTATATATATCTGTTTATAAGAACCAAAGAGATGAATAAGGTTAGTTTTATTCGTGTTGTTACTTTGACAATTGCACATATTCCTTACCTTCTAAATGGTATAAATTTATCAAAGACAAGATTCTACTTTGGTGTCTTGCAATCTAAAAACATGTTCTCAACATAATACTTATATAAGAGATCCTCTTTGTGAACGTAATGAATAGAACATACATATATTGACTAGATCCAATATGTGGGTACAAAGTATGGCACGGAAACGAATATAACGGTTTATATAATATTACCAACGTAATTATGCTTTAAAATACTTTAAAATCTACGTTCAAAGGTAGGCTGGACATCCATCGTCTCCTTATATTTAGAAAGTAACAACATAGACGAAACGAGGCGTCATGGCCTTTTTTAATGACGTCACGTCACCAAGACAAGGTGGCAGATTTGTACTATGGCATCGTATGAAAATTATGAACCCCGATATGATTGCCCTCGTAGGCTATATATCTATTGATATATGGAAATGATTATGTGTAAAGTGCATGTGTGCAAGAATTAAAATTTATCGAACATATAGTCTCCAATGACAACATCATTCTGTGAATTCAAACCCTCTTTCACTATAAATTCATTGTCATCGGCATTTCCAATAGTGACATAAGATCTGAAAAGATTGTCCATTTGAACCATTTTAACTGTTTCTATTTAAAAAGAAATATGAATATGTAAGAATATTATAAATTTGGTAAGTAAAATATCTTTACCATTTCAGTTGACGCCAGCCTACACCCGGAAGGTCAACATGAGAGACGTCAATACAGACGGAAATATGTCGCCAATAAACCACGAACAGCTCTTGTTAACACTTTCAAAGACCAATATGTACGGACCTATATATCTATAACAATCATTTGTTTAATATCAAAGCTAACATAACGATTTATACCCCTGTAATATAGAACGTTTTATAACATCGTACGTCAAGTCAAGTTTTTTTCCCTCATGATTTAGGTCCATTTAAACGTACATTTCAACATGTATTTCATATAACATTTTCACTAATTACAAGTTCAGCAATAATTGCCTTCGTTCAACGCTATGAGATATATATTTACATAAACTAAACATCAGTGCATCACTGTCCGTCATCATGAGGCATTTCAACTTCAACATATTTGGATTACCATGAGGCATTTAAACTTCAACATATATGGGTTATTACAAAAGTACACCGGAAAATACTGCTCGCTTAAGTCATTGTAGTAATGATATGTAAGTAAAAAAAATTATATTCATTATATACGTCTAATTTACAAAGTGGGCATATTCTTGAACAATAATCAATATTCGATTTAGTCATGCCAGTGGCTGTTCAATACGTTTTAAGCTACAGTAATGCAACGGTATTGAATTTAACCCTGATTATCTAGCTCAGCACTGGCTGTTGGAAGAACCAACACTATATCAATAAGACGAAATTAAGAAACTAACCAGAACTTCTATTATCAAATTCGATTACATGCTGCAACATGTATTGTATTCAGATTTAAAAGATACATAGTGTACGATCATATTACCCCGATTATAGGCTTACTGTCGTCTTATATAGAAGTGAATGTTGCTATATCGTATACTCTTTCTAAAGGGACTTAAACACCAACTGAATCCAACAGACGCACAAGCCGCGGAAGCATGGTTGAAGATCGCAGATGACAAAGGTAACAATAAAAGCTCCATTGTATATGCTTGACACCTATCACTCAAACGTAGCTATAGTCTTCAATTCTCTGATTCAATACAAATTCGTTATATGAAGTCGAATCTAATTCAACATCTAAATATCAATTGGAAGCATCTGTCATACATGTATATTTTAATATGTCATAGCATCTCTTAATTGATTCCCATGTTTAGCCTTGTCAGGTGTGCAGCAAGGGCCAGTCATCTTCCGTGATTTCTTTTAGTGACATTTTAGAAGTTGGAATTCAAATAAAGACCCGGTGTATGGCTGAAATCCGTGGATGTTCCGAAACCCACGCTCTCAGAATAATGAAGTCATAATGCGTATACATTCGTCCTTATTTGACTTCTTACTTCTGAAATGCCACTCAAAGAGACACGAAAACGATACAACAGCCTGTACCGAAACGCCCCGCTTTCAGAGTTAAGAAATTTTCATCGATACACTTGTCCTCACACCTTTCTGTGATTTCAAATTGTATAGTTCCTACCTTTGAAACATTTTATGTGATCAGTGTCCAATATGTATAATATAAACTTTAAATGAGTGTTCCATAAGGGGCATTTACGTATCACCAATTAGTTATAACGGGATTCAGTTTCATATAATATTTGTTGACTTAAATGGGCAGTAGCACGTTTTTTGCAAAATTTATTTTTTCAAATTTCCCATTTATAATGATAGTTTATGTCATTTAAATTAACTTTAGAGGGTAAAACATCTTATTACACATACCAATTATCTGTAGTGGTAAAAACTATGTTGCGTATAAAGCAAAAATTGCATGTCGGCCATTTTATTGTGAACACAATTTATTATTTTGAATTGCAAAAACGATTCTCATGGCTTTACCGAAACATGTACACTCATTTTGAACTTTATTTTCCGAAGAGAGAAGGATGTTTTACTATTGGTGCTACTGCCCCTTTAACGTTTTGGATATACGTGATCCTTATCAACAGCGAAGGATGTGTATTTGTTTTCAGTTGTATATATAATGGATTCTCTGTTTTCTGTAAACCTGTCTCCATGTTTAAACTATCCAAATGGCGTACGCGTGTACACTTACACCTGCATTCTTTATGCCATCTACTAGTAACATTTGCTAGGATGATACAGATGTATTGATATTGTATCACCCGTTTCCATCTGTGAAGGTTATGGTATGTGTTCGATGATACAGATGTATTGATATTGTAACACCCGTTTCCATCTGTGAAGGTTATGGTATGTGTTCGATGATACAGATGTATTGATATTGTAACACCCGTTTCCATCTGTGAAGGTTATGGTATGTGTTCGATGATACAGATTTATTGATATTGTAACACCCGTTTCCATCTGTGAAGGTTATGGTATGTGTTCGATGATACAGATTTATTGATATTGTAACACCCGTTTCCATCTGTGAAGGTTATGGTATGTGTTCGATGATACAGATGTATTGATATTGTAACACCCGTTTCCATCTGTGAAGGTTATGGTATGTGTTCGATGATACAGATGTATTGATATTGTAACACCCGTTTCCATCTGTGAAGGTTATGGTATGTGTTCGATGATACAGATGTATTGATATTGGAACACCCGTTTCCATCTGTGAAGGTTATGGTATGTGTTCGATGATACAGATGTATTTATATTGTAACACCCGTTTCCATCTGTGAAGGTTATGGTATGTGTTCGATGATACAGATGTATTGATATTGTAACACCCGTTTCCATCTGTGAAGGTTATGGTATGTGTTCGATGATACAGATGTATTGATATTGTAACACCCGTTTCCATCTGTGAAGGTTATGGTATGTGTTCGATGATACAGATGTATTGATATTGTAACACCCGTTTCCATCTGTGAAGGTTATGGTATGTGTTCGATGATACAGATTTATTGATATTGTAACACCCGTTTCCGTCTGTGAAGGTTATGGTATGTGTTCGATGATACAGATGTATTGATATTGTAACACCCGTTTCCGTCTGTGAAGGTTATGGTATGTGTTCGATGATACAGATGTATTGATATTGTAACACCCGTTTCCGTCTGTAAAGGTTATGGTATGTGTTCGATGATACAGATTTATTGATATTGTAACACCCGTTTCCATCTGTGAAGGTTATGGTATGTGTTCGATGATACAGATTTATTGATATTGTAACACCCGTTTCCGTCTGTGAAGGTTATGGTATGTGTTCGATGATACAGATTTATTGATATTGTAACACCCGTTTCCATCTGTGAAGGTTATGGTATGTGTTCGATGATACAGATTTATTGATATTGTAACACCCGTTTCCATCTGTGAAGGTTATGGTATGTGTTCGATGATACAGATGTATTGATATTGTAACACCCGTTTCCATCTGTGAAGGTTATGGTATGTGTTCGATGATACAGATTTATTGATATTGTAACACCCGTTTCCGTCTGTGAAGGTTATGGTATGTGTTCGATGATACAGATTTATTGATATTGTAACACCCGTTTCCATCTGTGAAGGTTATGGTATGTGTTCGATGCCGTACCATGCACCGACATAAAACAAACCAAACATTCATATTTCACTCTTTTCGTTTTGTTAAACTAACTTTCCAAAGAAAATATACATTGTGTGATTTCCGAATATATCAATATTGTAAGGAAATGTGATCCATTTGATTATGGTTCGACTACTGCAACACAAATCTGCAGTAGTTTGAATGAATTGTTTGGTGTCTGGTTAATGGTGAGAAATGCAATCTACAAAAACATGACTCCTGCCATGTTTAATATGTTGTAAATGTGTGCAGAACGTGGCGGAATTTATTGAGCTTCACATATGATTTGTCTAATATGTCGATAAACAGTTGTGCTTTATCCAATCTAATTTGGGAATTTAGAAATTGAAAATTTCACGAAGTATTCTTTGACTAATGACTTAACGCCTGCACGATTCAGCTTTAAAGTACGCCGTCGAAAACTTAAAGGTACATCCATTGTGTTGGTCGGGGTCACATATTTCAAACTTTATAAATGGTGTTACTTTATCGAGAAGTACCGACTATTACCGAAATCTACAATTTTGATGATATAGGACTCAGCATATTGACAATATGAAGGTAAAAGTAGTGATTTCTGATCGAAAACAGGACAATGCACAGCGTGTGGCGCGCGTCAATGAGTCAAACGTAATTTTGGAATCTTATTTATAACAGATAAAATGACAAATTTGGGTTGATTATGTTTAATAGGTCATATAATTACTGTGCATGACGTACGGTTTTGGTTTCTACACATGCATAATGACGTTACTTGATTTTCACTTTGAAACTAGTAACTATGATATATTTGGCGATTGGGGATACATATGCAAGCTGAGTGAATTTATTTGTATTGTAGACAGCAAATGTGGTGAGTTTGAACGTTTTAAAGCCAAATAAAATTTTATGAAATACAATGGATGCACCTTTAAGATATTTGTATTTGAAAATCATATGTATGTATCCAACTCTCAGTTTAGTACAAATAGAACAACTTCTAATGATGAGATGCGGTAAATGATATACTAGTAGCAATATATGTGAATAACGTCACATTAACAGCTGAACGATGTTGTTACCAGACAAAGACGAGTTCATGACGGCGCTGCAGAAGAACAGAGAACAGGAGGACAGGCGTGATGAGGAGTTTGGGGTAAGTTATACACCGCCATTTATAATTATATATCTTATAATTATTGCTAACTTTTTTCAAGAGTGTTTCTTATGTCTTTTTCATTCACGAATTCTGGATTCAGTGGGGACTAATGACAGCTGAGACATGCATTTACACAGAATCTTGAAGATCACACACTACAGTACACTACAAGGACCCAATTGAAGGAAAATGAAAGATAGAGTGGGAGTGTTGCAACATTGATACAGTGACAACGACTATGATCCTTAAAGGGGCAGTAGCACGTTTTTTTTAAATTTAAAAAAAATAAAATCCATTTATAATGATAGTTTAAGTCATTTATATTTACTTTAGAGGGTAAAAGATCTTATTACACAAACCTAATATCCGAAGTGATAAGTAATAACGGTGTTCCGTTAAATTGCATGGCGGCCATTTTATTGTGAACACTTTTTCTTATTTCGAATGACAAAAACGATTCCCATGGCTTTACAGAAGCATGTCCACTCATCTTTTAACTTGATTGTCTGAAGAGAGAAGGGTGTTTTACTATTGGTGACGTTATTTTTCAAATACATTTCATCGACTTATTTGAGCGAAAAAAACCTTGCTACTGCCCCTTTAAATAGAGGCTATATTAGAATGTAGGTGTATGTGTTTATATTATAAATAAGTTATTTCGTTCTAATTATATAAAGGGTCGTCAAAACGTTAACATATCTTAATGACACATAACGTTGAACGTGCATTTTTCAGCCTCCTGCACTGCCCCGAGCACGGACCGCCTACCCGTCCCTGAACAGATACATGCGAGTAGCCGGTGCTTCAGGTACGGTAACTTATTGAAATACCTATTTAAGGGTTAAGGTGACGTGCTTAAGGGTTTAAAGAGAGTTCTATCGAAGTATTTTGTGGAAAGGAGATTAGAGAAGTCGTTCCTGTGTACAAATGTGTTATTAACACATGATTAAAACACAATCCAGTTGAAACATATTAGGTAATATTTGAATGTTTTATTTGGCTGGGACACAATGTTCCATGAATGGTACTACACTTTCAAGGAAGCAGTGCACCTAAAAGTTCATTATATGAGATGAAGTTTTTGTTGGGATCCAAACCTTATAACTTGATTCGAAGGCAAACTCCCTTATCACGTCTTGCGATATTTCTCAATGAAATTTTAGAAGGTGAAAATTTGAAGCATTAGTTCTGTGGACTATAATTCGTATTTTTGTAACATATAAATGTTGATGCTGCAACAGTAACCTCCTGTCTACTGATATTGGGATATCACCATATTATATTCCCCCAGACACTTCCTATGTTCCCACGTTTATCAAACAGGTGCTTGTCACATACTTTGTTTCTTGAACCCGTGCGATCAGCATTCTACTACTGTAATTGCAGAGAATGAATTTCAAAGTTTTAAAATGCGAAACTTCCAGGTCAATTGTCAAGCCGTGTTACTTGGTTAGTGAACTTAGTTTCTGTTTATAATAGTTCAGTCCTAAAGTGAACTTTATTGTTAGCCAACTGGTAGTTGAGACAATGCGACTTATGACGTCGGCCCAATAGTGCTACATATTGTACACCTGAAACTAATTTTTTTTTATAAATTTCGATGCATTTTGTAGTTAATAGACAGCATTGGACAACCCCTGTCAATGTCACTCAAAATGGTAAATTTGAATGAGCGACAAATCTTGCGGATTACAACTTCACTAGTTTTTGTTACACAACCTTTCTGGGCAATTTCTTGTCCCTTCCGCCAATATAGAGGTTGTCCCCCATAAGGTTTTTCTTACAACTATACAAACTTCTTAATGCCTTGGAAGAAAAGAGAGTGTCGCCAATAAGATTTGACTCATTACTATACCATCTTCTAAAGGCATTTGAAGAATTTCATCCGGTAGATTTGAAGTATGTGCTTTATTCTTGTTCTTCAGAATCCGTTGACCTCTCCCAAGTGATGAAACCACCACACGCTATCGTCGGTTACTCCGGTCAGAGAAGGTGGGACGACATCGATGCCACTCGGAAAACCAGATTTTTGCCCAATAGCGGCCGAGGCGACTTTTTGCTTCACCCCGATTGGCCACCAACAATACCTCATCATTGCGTTGACTAGACTGTTTGCAGACCTCCTCTCGGCGTATTTTGTCATAGACTTTCTCCAAGAATACACAGTGATATAGCAAAACATGTCTAGCTTGTATGTATATGAATTAGAGACATTACATATCCCGTACAAAACCAGATCATAAATTTGAATGTTGTGTACCATTTCTAATAGTTATTTACTGCCTAAGTAACAAAAGCCTTATATCTTTTATATAGTATTATGTTCAATGTGTCTAGTCCATCATTAATATAGTTTATTGCTTTATGTATGTTTTTTTTAAACAAGTATACAATGGTATTTTGATATTGTTACATATATATTCAAATTGTCAAAACCTCTTTTTTTTTACATAAATATGAATGCATTTTACCTACTGTATTTCCTTTTTCAAAGAAACCTTTAGCTTTCACATATACTGGAAATACAAAACCCAAATAACAGTATTATACACCCAGCATTATTTATCTTTTGACCAAAATAATACAATTGTCCTGTACAATTGTATTACTACTTGTTTCAGCAATATTGCAGACTTTAATATTTATTATTATTTTTTTATACTAAATCTTCCAGTTGCTTTTTGTAATGAACCAATGACATTTGTGGTTAATATTTTCCCTATATTCAATTATTCATAGGTCTTCCTTGTGTGTAAACATGTAGAAACCCAATTTATTAATGTTGTAAATTGTTTATAAACTTACATTTCAAGTCATGCTTCCAAATGACCATACTTTTATCAGTCTAATTCTAAAGTTAATGTTGTATTTTTACTTACAAATGCAGACATTTACTTTGTTAATAAACCTTGATGTAGAAATATGTGTTCGGTCTTTTTCTTATACATTACAGGAGTATTCGCATTGTGGTGAAACCAGCTCACTTCCTTTAGGGAAATTTCCATCATTGAAATGAAAGCTTTCTCAATCAAGCTGTAATGTTATACATCCCATAAGTTTATCATCACATCTAGGTTATTACTGACTGAGCTAATGTCAAGATATCCTTCGACCAATGAAATGACAAGTCTGCTTTCAATGAATTATTGGAGTTTCTTCAGCATCTGTTACTTTTTAAACTAACTTGACAGTATTCCTTATTTGAAAATGACATTTTTGCAAAATCTTGACGGTTTCTATTGTACAAAATAAATATGAATATTTTAGCGCTAATATGATATAGTGGAAACAAGCAGCTTCTCAGTTGAGATACACAAGGCAATCAAGCTTTGTATTTCATTGGTAGAGTTACATGTTTTTGTCACAATAAACAGACGAGTAATTTCTCAGATTTGTTGAGTCTTGGTTTAACACCGCTTTCAAGAGTATTTCACTTACATCACGGCTGCTAGTACAACAAGGAGAAATTCCAAAGCCATGTGGCTATGCATAACCTGCAAGCATCAGCTGAAACTAGCTAACCATTGGTGGTACTACGCTGAAATTCAGGGTAGCATTGCACCTTAACTGTTGAATAGTTATAAGACAAAGTTGCCATGCCCCTGGCGGGGTTCGAACCCTGGACCACATGATCTGAATCCAAACACACTAACCACTGCGCTATTCCACCTCCAAATTCCCTACAGTGTTGTTCCTAGGTGATCTCTGAGGGTGTCATTTTGGCCATTTCTGAACAAGTGGGACCCTTTGCAATGGTAAATGTATCCTACTGCTCCAAATTTTAAGGGACACCAAGCCAAAAAGGTGGGCAAATGTCCCCAGGACCCCCTCTAGGAACACTGTCCCTAGATGCAATAATCGACTTGTAGGGTGTCAAACTCTACACTGTAGAGTTTACTGGTTTAACTCAATATAGCATCTGAACAATGACAAAGAAAGCTTGGATTCCCGCAGTGAAGTTTATTACAAGTAACAAGTTATTCGTCTTGGACAACTGTTGTCTTCTCGGAGACGTAGATACCATCCAAGAATTTTCTGATATCCTTCCTCTTCACTGTAGTGGACTGCTGAATGAGTGCAGCTGAAAGTATACACAGCTTATTAGATTGACTCCAATACAATGTTTGTTGGCATTCATTATACAACACAATACAATGATTTTCTCAAGCAGATAGATGCATTTTTAGTCTTGGAAACTAAAATTTGCTCATACTAAGTAACAGGTACAATTGTTTTGGGGTTAGTCTTTTTATTCAGTAATGAAAACGATCCTTGTTGAAGTAGGTTCGTTTTTAAGTTAATTCCGCTTGGAAGAAAATTCTAAGGAAATATTAGGCATTTTCTTTCTCCATTGCATAATCAGAAATCTTCTCATCGATATGTAAAGGCGTGATCAACTTTTATGCAGACAATAGTCGTAAGGTTTCAAATTACAGAATGAAGATTAAAGGTTTTTTTCTGGTTTTGGAAATAAAATGCAAATGGAAATGTGTTTGTCTCTGTCCATTACATTATAAGATTAATCATTTGGCAATTGCAAAGGTGAGCATAAAACATTCCGATATTTGACTAGATTCAGTTCTTCAGCAAATCAGGATTGGAGGAATATTCTCATACGTAAATGCTTTTAGCATTTATCGATTTGAAATTTCTCATCATTTTTGCTGAATTACTTAGTTTTTAATCCTCAATTATCAGAATGTACAGTATTTAGTAAATTGGCAGGTTTGATCTCAGCACTCAAGATATATAACGGTGAACTCTTACAAGTCAAATTAAACTTCTGATTAAAGGATTTTGTATTTAACATGATTGCTGCTCTGGTTAATTTAGGCAGTTTTAATTATTTTTTATGTAATATGCTATATTTTGGGCCTTTATTTTAAATTAACAAACAAATCAGCAATTCATTCCAATGAATGTTCTTTATTCTAATTATGTTGGGGGTTATTAGAAAAAACTGAATTTGGTAAAATGGCACAAAGGTATGTTTACATTTCATTCAAGATCTAATTCATAACCTGACAGTTTATTTTCTCAGCAAATCAGGATTGGAGGAATATTCTCATTGACATGCATATGCTTTCAGCACCACAACAATCGACTTGAATTTTCTCATCATTTTTGCTGAACTATTGTTATTCTGAAAATTACTACTGCTTTACCTATATCAACATGTAAATGTTTTTCATTGAACAAACAAACTTTGATTACAAACCAACTACAAAGTCATGACGGAACACTATTCAATACTCTATAGTTCAATACTGAGAATGACGGTAAACATCAGACAAGATGTTGAACTTGGTAAAACCCTAATTCATTGAATTTTTTTTAAAATTGTTAGCCACTTTGTGAAACACACACTGTTTCAGCGTATTTCACAGACAGATGATTGCCCAGTATAAAACACTATCTTGACAACCTAAAGATTTGAGTAAACTTAAGCAAATCAGGATTGGAGGAATATTCTCATACGTAAATGCTTTTAGCATTTATCGACTTGAATTTTCTCATAATTTTTGCTGAATTACTTTTATCATAGGAAAAAAGTTAACAATTTGGTTCTGAAGTATTTATTCCTAATTAGCAGAATGCACACAGTATCTAGTTGGAAGGTTTTGTTCTAAGGAGACCAGCTATTTGCACACCAGGCATATTCTTATACATCTTTTATAAGGTTTGTTTAATTGATTAGAAATGGACATTTCATTTAAAGACCTAGTACATAGTTTGACAGCATGTTAATTTTCAGCAAATCAGGATTGGAGGAATATTCTCATTGACGTGCAAATGCTTTCAGCACCGCAACAATCGACTTGAATTTTCTCATCATTTTTGCTGAACTATTGTTATTTTGAAAAGTATTATGTTTTAACCTAAATCAGCATGCATTCATAGAAGAAATTACGCTATGATCACAAACCATCTACAAAGACACGAAGGAACACTATTCAATAATTAAACAGTACCGACTTCATGACTGTGTACAACAGAAACAAATTTAAACTTGGTATAACTAATTTGTAAATTTTAAGAAAAGAAAGATTGGTAGATAACTCAGCTGACAAATATTTCTTAAGAGTGTTTGATATACACAGATAGATTACCCTGCAAAAATACCCATCTTTACAACCCTAAAGATTTGAGTTAACTTCAGCAAATCAGGATTGGAGGAATATTCTCATACGTAAATGCTTTTAGCATTTATCGACTTGAAATTTCTCCTCATTTTTGCTGAATTAATTCTATCATAAGAAAAAAGTTAATAATTTGGTTAGCAGAATGCACACAGTATCTAGTTGGAAGGTTTTATTCTAAGGAGACCAGCTATTTGCACACCCGGCATATTCTTATACATCCAGGGGTTAAACAATTTCTGAAAACTTTACTTGCCACAGGGCAAGTCAAACCCATGTTTCCACTTGCCCTGTTTTTTTATATACTTGCCCGAATTTGTTCACTATTCATAGTTTAATAAAAAAGAAGAATACGCCAGATTTATGTTATTACCCCATTTATTCAGTAAACTTTGGTTATGACAATGGTGAATGTTACTTCACATGATTTATTTATTATAATGTTCATGACATATTGCAACTTGAAATAAACTTACTAATTATCAATGACATATGTCAAATGACACGAGTAAAATCCTAACACAAGGTTTAAAAAACGAAAGCACGTTGCTATGGACGTGACGATTGTAGGATAATTTCGTAACCAAAAACAAACTCATTGACCCGTATTTTCATAAAAATTATATCACGTAAAAAGTCTAAATTGCATACCATTAGACCAATTATTTTATGTCATTCATATTGCAATGATGAAAGTCAGTTTTCAAACATTAATTATTATATTACATGTACGTATTTAGATACTGTAAAATTATTTGACCTAGCAAATAAAAAACAATGCAGTTTAATTACCGGTAATAGTTTTGCTGACTGTATACATGGCTATCATTTGCAAGTAAAATCGTACTTATTAATTGTCATTTAAAACTTACTTAATCAACAATAAAGTTATTTTGTTAGACACTTACATTTTTTTAAAATGATTTGACTTCGGCCAAAGTTCGTTCATATCGATTTCATGTACAATCAATGCTCATCGGCGAATTTCGTTTTGAGTACGAAACTAAATATATACGTTGACTGTGCTGTGCGCGATTGCGCCTGTAATGTATAGTAGCTTTACTGTGCAAGAAAGAACCCAGTCGATGCCAGTTTATGAACAAAGGGAAGTAACTCTTAATCTCTTATCGTGTCAGTCATTATTGTGTAAACGTATCGCCGATTCGGGGACCGTAACTTCAATCAATTTCATTGTAAAAAACAACAAAGACACAGATATTGACGTAGAGAGCTTTTAATGCAAGTTCAGTCATATATTTTCATTACTTGCCCACTGGCAAGCTGAAGTAAGCAGTTTACTTGCCCGACACTGCAAATATACTTGCCCCGGGCGTCGGGCAATGGGAATTTTGAACCCCTGACATCTTTTATAGATTTTCATACTTTAATCAGCCTTAATTAACTTTCATCTAAAAAACAATTTTGGAGTGATATTTAAAATTAACAAGCACATCAACAATTTATTTATATAAATTTCCTACATTTCTGATTACCCTTTGGGAGATATTAGAGAAAACGGATTATAAAAACTTGGTAAATTAGCACAAAGGTTTGTTTAATTGATTAGCAATGGACATTTCATTTAAAGACCTAGTACATAGTTTGACAGCTTGTTAATTTTCAGCAAATCAGGATTGGAGGAATATTCTCATTGACGTGCAAATGCTTTCAGCACCGCAACAATCGACTTGAATTTTCTCATCATTTTTGCTGAACTATTGTTATTTTGAAAAGTATTATGTTTTAACCTAAATCAGCATGCATTCATGGAAGAAATTACGCTATGATCACAAACCATCTACAAAGACACGAAGGAACACTATTCAATAATTAAACAGTACCGACATCATGACTGTGTACAACAGAAACAAATTTAAACTTGGTGTAACTAATTTGTAAATTTTAAGAAAAGAAAGATTGGTAGATAATAACTCAGCTGACAAATATTTCTTAAGAGTGTTTGATATACACAGATAGATTACCCTGCAAAAATACCCATCTTTACAACCCTAAAGATTTGAGTTAACTTCAGCAAATCAGGATTGGAGGAATATTCTCATACGTAAATGCTTTAAGCATTTATCGATTTGAAATTTCTCATCATTTTTGCTGAATTAATTCTATCAATTTTGTTCCTAATTTGGTCCTCAATTATCAGAATGTACAGTATCTAGTAAATTGGCAGGTTTGATCTCAGCACTCAAGATATATAAAGGTGAACTCTTACAAGTCAAATTAAACTCCTGATTAATTATTTTGTATTTAATATGATTGCCGCTCTGGTTACTTTAGGCAGTGTAGATTTATTTTTTGATATATGCAAAATGCCATATTTTGGGCCTTATTTTAAATTAACAAGCAAATCAGCAACTTATTCCAATGAATGTTCTATATTCTAATTATTTTTGGAGTTATTAGAAAAAAACAGAATTTGGTAAAATGGCACAAAGATTTGTTTACATTTCATTCATAATTCATATTCTGACTGTTTATTTTCTCAGCAAATCAGGATTGGAGGACTTTAATTTTCTCATTTTTGCCCTGCAAAAAATACCCATCTTCACAAACCTAAAGATTTGAGTTAACTTCAGCAAATCAGGATTGGAGGAATATTCTCATACGTAAATGCTTTTAGCATTGATCGACATGAAATTTCTCATCATTTTTGCTGAACCTTACTCAAGAAAAGTTTAAAGTTCGGTTGTGAACTTCTTTAGAATGCACAACTTACATGCAACTTATTATCAACTAAGTCAGCAATCTGATTAAAATCCACGTCCTAGCCTATTAAACTGTAGTCACTTGAACAAAGGGAGATAACTCTAATTTATTTTAATCTTGTCAGGTGTGCTTGTTTTCTGATTGAAGTATTGTTCAGTGTTGTTCCTAGGTGATCTCTGAGGGTGTCATTTTGGCCAATTCTGAACAAGTGGGACCCTTTGCAATAGTAAAAGTATCCTACTTCTCCAAATTTTAAGGGACACCAAGCCAAAAGGTGGGCAAATGTCCCCAGGACCCCCTCTAGGAACAACACTGTTTATTTTAATATATTTGATTATGAGTTATATTACATAACTGAATGACTGAAGACCTGACGGCTACCTTAGTTATGTTAAAAGGAAACTTTCCTTTAAATCTACCCTCTTGAGCAAGTGCAGTTCATGAAATGCTTTCTCTAAAGCTACTATGAGATATTCAACCAGAGCTTTTAATAGGCCAAGATATTGATTTTAACAGATCACAGCATATTACTTTTCAAATGCTTGACATCAAATGTAATATTTTAGAGAATATCTGAACTTCAAAAACATTCCTACACTTGTTATTTTACTAATTATCATGACCTTACAAAGCGAAACAATTGTCAACTTAACTTATAAAATGGAATTGAATCCAAGCACCCTAACAACTTATTTCATTGAACTAGTTCAAATAATTTGAGACCGAAGAACTGATTAATATAACTTTGTATATTGGCAAAATGTTCATTAAGCAATTTAAATTCTCACAAATTATGTATTCAACAAATCAGGATTGGAGGAATATTCTCATTGATGCAAATGCTTTCAGCACCGCAACAATCGACTTGAATTTTCTCATAATTTTTGCTGAAACAATTTGTTCTGATATTTTAAGGTTTTAAGAAACTTTTAAGTCGTTGAATAAGTGCCAAACTATTCCGCATGGCCAATCTACAGGCATAACTATATCAAAGGGAAACAAGCTCTGAAACATTCCAGGTAAGACTGACAAGGATCCTATTTAATAAAAACTAAACCAAATTTGATGACTGATAATATACTTTCCAAATTCAATTTAACCCCAAAACATTTAGAATATTGATTTTACGCACCAGATCGGGAGACAAGCTCGATGTCGTTTCCCTGAATGATGAACTCGTCCTTAGCTCCAGAAGGAGTGCAGGTTACTCCCGGCAACATCTCGACTTTACGAGTGAACTTTTCGCCCAAGAAGTTCCTGATCTCCACAGTTGTGTGGGCATTTGTGATCACAATGTTGATGGGGAAATGGGCATATACAGCACGCATCTTGTAAAGGAATCCCTGAAAAGTATTTCAATATATTTAAAATGCATTAAATTTTACCAAGAAAACATTGCAATGAGTCATGAATTTTTTCAGTGATTTTGAAACCAACTTAATTCCTACCTGACTGTTTGAATTGTGCATTTCGATAATAGCTTTCATCAGTTAAACGTGGCATAAGGCAAAAAATCAACATCTGATAATAAACAAGATCTACCACATAGAAACATGCATATTCCTTTGAGTGAGAGAGTTATTGCTTAACGCTGCTTCGGCAGTATCGCAGCCATTAGCAGCGAGTATATTCCTTCGAATTTGTTTCCAGAATACAACATCCTGTCAATGTCCTTTCAAACAAGGGTCCATACTGGCTGCGACCCTAGCAATGTTTAGCTTCTAGTTACCTTGGTAACCCCCTTTATCATGTTCTCAACATGGGAGCAGACTGTCCTGGTGGCGGCCAACTCCTTGTGCTTGCCAAACCACTTGTCCACCTTCAGGGTCTTGCCATCAGTGCACATCATGTCCACTGGCAAGTGGCGGAAACTACGCTTCAACGTTCCGCGGGGGCCGGTCACAAACACAGTTCTGGACCTGACCTTCAAGGTCACTGTAACAATCGAAGTTCATTTGTAACACAGTATTTGAAAATTTATCTTTTCTTAAGTGCATGGCTAAGTAGAAAATTGGCAAATCAGGATTGGAGGAATTTTCTCATTGATATGCGATTGCACTTTCGGTTGGAATTTTCTCATCATTTTTGCCAATTTCCTCAAAAAATTTCAAATGAAATAATGAAAGCTATCTGAATGTCCGGATATCCAAATTATTGTTGCAAAATCGGAATAGGATATACGAAAAGAAGCTAGACTTTTACTCGGCACAACTAAATCTTCATCTTATTTCATCCCATTTAATTCTAGGATTCTTATGTTTTAAAATCTTGACAACATTCTTATCAGGGTAGGTACAACAGTACAGTGGATAATTACAATACTGAATTTAATAGCAATTTAAGTGAACTCTGCAACATAAATTTCAAGATTCTGCAGCTTCAAAATACACAACCAAAATCATAAAAAATAAACTCATATTTTAAATTCCTTACATTACTTTAACTTTTGCTGAGCTGAGTTACTGAAAGTAGCACATTTCCTCTAATAGTGCCGGGGTTGGGAGGGCGGTCAAGGTAGCGACCGCAGCCGCCGCCAGAGGCGCTGATTGTCGAAAGCCTGAAATGGCGGCCGGTTTGGTTCACAGATAGGCCCGTGTTTAAGGTCGGATTAAACATATTTCAATGACGTACACACACAAACCTTCTGTTTTTATTTGATGACGAAGGGTTCAAGTGTGCGTATTTCGTGTTCATTGACTCTGACGATGTACACATAAAAAATGGCGGCAAGATAAAAATTGACCTTGTTTAAAATATTTTTTTTCGTATAGAAATAATGGAAAGTTCATAATTTAAAGGCCAGATACGCACATTTCAACCATTTTTCTATTAGAAAATGTTAAGTTTAGAATTTTAGAAGCATTACAAAGACCTAAAATAAGACCTTAAAGATTTTAGGTGCATTTCGTTTGGGTTACACATCTGCCCCTGTCGTGATAATACAAACGTAAAAAAACATTGATATTTAAGTTAATTTTCAGTTATAAAATGTTCCATTCGTGAAATTTAAATACTCAATTATCTTATATATGCTTATATTGTGTAATAAACAAATCTAGATAGCTTTAGTGGAAATTCCATTCATTCTAGGAAAACATACAAATAACTTATTGATTGAACATGAACAAAATAACGTTGATTCTTGTTCATTCTCATAATCTTTGCTATGAGTAGTTTAAATATATGTCTTATAAATCAAAGTGTTAATGCAATTATTAAACATGTTTTTAAAAAATTTAATCAACGTATGATTCTTCTATAATCATGTAGGCCTACTGTATGGTCAAATATAGTTGAATTTACGATAAATATAATTTTCTTTTTTAACTTCATTTCAATCTGTTTCAGTTATTTTCATCTTTTTGATCTGTCTTTATTAACCAGGTTTCCACTATTTCCAACCTATTAAAAGAGCTCAAGCAATTTCAGTGTTGGTTTTAAAATTATGTAAATCCAATATATTTTCAAAACATTATATCAAACATTTTACCAAACCATATTTGTTCTTCTCATCGGCTTCAATCTTCCAGGTCAGCTACAGTATACTCTTCAGCAGTTTGTCCTTTATTGGCTTTTGAATAACCGATTTATACTTACCTTTACCATACCTTTCAACATGATCATTTAAACAATGACAACAATTAACACTCAGTCCATCAATTTGCGACAGTATTTACGGGACATAACACTGTTCTGTCCCATTTTATGCAGCATGCTTACATACACTTGTTTTAAGTTTCAGTGCGCATAATCTTCCCATTCCATTTCTATTGAAAAACACGTACGATATTGTTTAGTAATATTGGATGTTAAAATTTGCGAACTCTTAAAATTACACATTAAAAACCTCTTTTATAAATTTATCAAAAACTGGAAAAATAAATAAACATTTGTATTTGTAACAGAGTTTCAACATGTTTCTGAAATGTTTTAGAAAATTTACAATGTATACTTGTATATAGTATATGGCTAGAAAGTATATTGTGTAATGTGAGTTTGTCTCATATAGGAAAATAACATTCATGATATTCCAATGAATTCCACTGCTACCTTTAATTGTAATTATATCTTATCTAAGCCACAAACTGTTTCAGAAAGTCAACATTTATTATATTTTCCTTTTAACGGCTTATACATTAACCAATAACCATCTTTATTTACTTTTTAATAATATATAAATTATTAGATATTTCATTTATTATGAAGCTTTTACACACAGTGAGTGTTATCTGACTTTTAAATATGTGATACTAATAAGGCAGTTATAAGAACCATTGTTTTTATCAATTTACAAATTTACGTTAAATATGAACAATTGTTTTTTCTCTTTATTTTCTATAAATATCACTAAAATGTCTATACTTGTTATTTCTAAACACTCTTCTATTGCCGTTATGTCCACAGCAACTTAGTTTTATGTATTTCATAATAAATATTTTGTGAAATGTTGCTGTTTATGATCGTTTTCTCAAATTCTGAAATCATGGAGACACGTTAACAAATTCACCAAAAAAAGAGCAAACACTTTTCCCTCGAGTTTATTGCTTTAATTGTTCAGCCAAAGTGTATTCTTCTTCTGCATAGGCTTATTTCATTTACAAAACAAATATCTTGACTTTGAGAGGAGTGGACCAAACTGATATTGGACATCGAAAATTGACACTCAAAGCTATTTTCTTAATAAAATTTTCAGACAAAATCTACACATAAAATCATCGAACAAACTTTATTTATTCCATCTAACACCTATTATGAAGACATTCAGTGAAAGAAAAAGAAAAATATTTAATTAAAAAAAAATGGTCTGCGGTCCCTAGTCAAGGGTAGCGCCTGGTCTAAACCATTAGATTAATGCTGCCTAAGTAAACATCACTATTCTAATAAAAAAAATAAGCGCCCGGTGATCACAGGGTGCTGAAAAAATAAGTGCACCGAAAAATGGTACTTTACAAAATAATTTTTGGGAATCGCAGAACCCAGATTGGACTGTTAATTGTTATAGCACAGTAAAATTAAGTAGTCCCATATAGATAGTAGAGCAAATCAGGATTGGAGGAATTTTTTCATTGACATGCAATGTTTACATGACAATGCATTATCATTTGGAATTTTCTCATCATTTTTGCAACTTTATCGATATATCAGCCCTCAAAAGTTATCTCAAAAGAACTTCATTTCTACATCTTTGATAATGTACATATTTTACAATGAATCAAACATTTGCTAAATATCTGACTATCAAGAAATCGGTCAAATAAAAAGGTGTTGTAGAATTGTATACAGTAACACAAAAAAACATTCACTTAGTTTGAACATACCCCCTTCTACTGCTTTCACAGATTCGCTCGACAGGATGGTCTTCATGACTGAAAACAGACGGATTCGAATTGGATTCAACCGTGGTTCACACGATGGTTGAGCAGACACAAATCTATGTATGTTTATATTGTTCCATGTGTTACCAAATCAGTGAAATTACCCGACGGTCTTCCGAGGATTCTCCCACTGTTACAGATCAAAACAGTAGTATTTACAAACGTTAGCCTGGTCGACTAAGTTTGGATATTTATACACACTCCTTTACGGGAGATTTGGTGAAAATATGTCGATATATAATTCAACTAATGTATAGACACGATTATTAATTATATGTATGTTCAGATGGAGTGGAAGTAACATATTTATTTCTCGATTGTGTAAGGTGCTCTTCTAAAGACACGAACCTAAGGGCTGTCAAGACCGGAAAAGGAAGTGTAGGGGAATGCAATCGCGCATATGCGGAAGTGTGGAAAAGTTGTCTGCTCTTTGCCATCGTGGATTTAGACTATTTCGAAGAAAAGTTCTGTAAAGAGTGAAAAAGTATGAAACTTTAGATTGTGTTTTTGAAATATAAGAACATATATTCATATCTATCTAATATACATATTGATTCCAAAATATGTTTATAGTACTTTGACTAAAAGTCTTATTATTAATATTGTCCTATTTTCGATCATCTCACAGTGTTTGTTTATTTCAACATGTTGAAGTTTAAGACTTGTTATAAAGTCTGTGTGCTAAGATCCAATGACAAGGACTTATTTTAAGTCGAAGGAAGCAAGAATATGTTGTAATAGAAAAGATACTGAATGTAAATTTAGGATTAATTACCATTGTTTGACATAAATCATAAAACTTCAAAATTATTAAATTACTTTTACTTAGTCATCTGGTGTTATTTGGACAGTAAATTATCTGACTCTATTAGGAAAGCTCTGAAGAGATAAATGTTTTAAAGGCTCTGTCCTACCGTGTCCCTGGGACAATAGTCATCCCTAATATCCATGCACATTGCATGCTCAAAGCGCTGGTCGACATATTACCCCTGGTCAATGAGTACAGAACACTCCCTGAGGAGAATACAACCGGTCGCCTGTCGGGCGCTCAAGGTTCAAATTCAGACTACCATCGTATCATACCAGGTACCAATTTACTGCTGGGTAGACAGAGGCACACTTCGAACTAAGTCACATACCCAGGGTGACACCAAAAGTCTCTCAACTTATGTCTCAGTGTGGGGCAGGGAATAACCCTTCAACTCTCAGTAACACTTATTTCATGTGTGAAAATATCACAGAGATATGCCATCACTTCTTCAATCAATGCAAAGTAAACGCCTTTGCTAACTGACAGTGTAATAATGGTATGACTGTGCCAGAGATCTTTGAAGTGACGCAATTTGAGACCTACAATCACAACAATTCTGTCCACAGAAACACACTTTAAACCGGAAACACAAAATGCATTTTAGTGAGATGTTGTCTTATTTGGAATGACAAAAATTAATAAAATAAAAATCTGAATATGTGGAACTAAAAAAGATAGGTAGGAGTTGTAGGAACTTTATGTAGTCATCACCCACGGTGGTCACATAGAAACACAACTAATGTCTAAAACATTATAATACTCTCCTCAAATTGAGGTAAATTCAAGTTTGTTCATTTTGAATAAAAAAAGGGGGTGGCAATATTTCAAAATAAAATGTTTTTTCCTTTTAAATGTTATGATATATTGTTGAGTGTTATCATAAAGTACATGACCTTTCAAGCGCACCAAATTTTGTAGTGGTGCCAATTAGTATCTAAGGTTAAACCGCAGACAAGATAGGGGTCGTCAGTGTTGTTCCTAGAGGGGGTCCTGGGGACATTTTCCCACCTTTTTGGCTTGGTGTCCCTTGATATTTGGAGAAGTACGATACCATTGCAAAGGGTCCCACTTGTTCGGAAATGGCCAAAATGACCCCTCAGCAGATCACCTAGGCACAACACTGCGGGTTTGAGTATTCCGCCACTTGGTCTGTAAGGGGTAAAATAGAATCAATCAACTTCAGGGTTAAGAATATGGCACCGTTTTCTTTTTGGGTGCCGATCGGACCAAGGAGCTTTGTTTACTACAGACAGTTGTTCTACATGCAGTAAGGTTCGAGTGAAATACTACATTGAAATTTAGTGCAGTACCGCTCATTGTAAACAAGTTCAAGCATATCCTAAAAGGGTTTTGCCACAGTGCATCGTCACAGTTCATTACAGGGTTTCTCCCTGCAATGATACAAGCCACCGTCATATAGATGAAAGGGGCCGTAGCACGTATTCTAATGGAAAAAAGAGATCTTACAAAATTGAAAAGAGATGTTACCAATTGCAAAACAATCCTCTTTCAGTGTTGTTCCTGGATGATCAGCTGAGGGGTCAATCTGAACAGGGGGCGGGATAGTGAAGTGGTTAGCGTGTTTGGCTTCGGATAAGAGGTCCGGGGTTCGAATCCCGCCAGGGGCACAGCAACTTTGTCTGCAGTAGAGAACTGTTCTACATGCAATAAGGTTTGGGTGCAAATGCCACACTGAATCTCAGCGTAGTACCACCCATGGTTCGTTAGTTCGAGTCGATGCTTGTAGGTTTCACCGCAATGCATTGCCACATGGCGTTTCGGGCTTTCTCCCTGCCATAATACTAGCAGCCGCGATGTAAGTGAAATATTCTTGATAGTGGCGTTAAACCCCAACTCACCTCACCTCACCTCATTCTGAAGATCGGGGCCCTTTGCAATGATGAAAGAATCCTACTTCTCAAAATGTTTAGGGTGGTCAAATTTCCCTAGGATCCCCTCAAGGAACAACACAACACCTCTATCAACAAATAGAATTCTAAAACAAATGGTTATCATTCTGATAAGCAACGTGAATCAATTTCCCTTCTTCTAATTATTAAAAGATG